>OY728142.1:611162318-611897318 GCA_963277665.1 Viscum album
TCATCATAAACTAATATGTATGGTTCTTTTTGGTAATGAAATGATCTAAATGGGAAATAATTCATTGAAATGTATTATGGGTTTCAAAAATCCAGGAGATAGGCACAATTGATGTTTATGTTTAAAATAAGTGAAATTTTTTGTAGAAAAAACCAATATAGAGGAAGTATGTGTGATAGAGGATATTCCCTAAGGTTCATCCCTATAAATATTTTCAAGCATGTCTATGATAATACGACTACATTATAGTAGTATGAATCCACACACGTTATAATGGCTCTCTAAAGTGAAATAACTGTTGTATCTTCTTTTTTTGATGATATGGGAGAATTGGAATCCATATATACAAAGAAAAGGTATAGAAATGATGAGTGAAGAAAAATACCAAAAGAGATGCACAACTGTAGCAGCATCACATGAATTAGTTGAACCATTAGGGGATTTAAACCCCTTAACCTGATATAGGTCTCAGAAACTTCATGGAACATGGAGGCCTCACGAATCGCATAACCCATGAAGCATCTCACAATGACATGATCCATCCTAAAACTCATGATAATGTGATGCTGATATCATAATGAATTTTACATTAGCATCAATAATAGGGAAACCCATTAATCGAGTCATGCAGAGCCTAGAAGTAATTTATATGCACAAGGACCTAGGGAAAGGTTCAAGAAAAATACCAAATATTTGATTCTTGATTACTCCCAATAATTTCTAGGATAGAGAAGTCATGTAGTGAAATAATGTGATCAGATATTGTTGAAAAATCTTGTTATTTTTTTTTGCAATCGGATCCTATATACATTTCATTTGATTATTTCTCATGGATTGTTCTTAAGAAAGGGATCTTGAGAAAAGTTCCTTCAAGGAAATCATGTGAAAGAAAAAAAAATTGAGAGATACGGTAATTGAGATTCAAAAATGAAATAATACTCCCCTCACTACCATATTTATATAGTAGTTTTTTGAACAACAATGGTCACTAGGAAGACCAAACATTTCCCAGGACATAGATCGATAGTATCCCCAAGAACACATGTGGGAATTTACATTCCTCAGAATTGATTCCTTGTCCATGCATAAATCACTCTTTATGGAGGAATTTTTTGATGTCTACCAAATGAGCATAAAAATTTATAGAATGGATGAAAACAAAAAATATGGGTATTATTTCCCACCAAAAAATGAAAAGGGATGAAGCTAAATAACAAGGATCACATAAAATTGATAAGTATATGTGATCACATAAATTATAGAATGTCCTGTAAATGGGTCATGTATTATGCATGATCTGCTAAATGATCATGTGATGCCCCTTCAGCAAGACCTCCCATTATTGTGAATGTGTCTGGAAAAGTGTTGATGATCATGTGGAGGATTTCATATGAGTTCCACCAAACATGTAAATTTTCAATCGATAGACACCTAGAAATCATCACAAACCCCAAACAAAATAGGGGCAGGGAATTTTGAAAACCTCATGTGAAGAAGATTAAATTGACATTTATGTTTAATTTGTGTGAGATTCTCAACACCCCATGAAGCCCGTAAAGACATTTCTACCATCTCCTTAAAGATCATGTCGACATTTCATCTACATAATTCAAAGGAACATAGACACATCAGTTGAATTATGTAATGTCCCCATTTGGATTCATAGGAAAATAGAAGGGTTTCATGTGACAATTCATGCATCAAATCACTATAACCATCATCGATCAAACTATGCACCACAGATAAGTAGAGTTATTATATCCAATAATGATCACATGAAATCATGAGATCCCCACTCCATGTAAAATAAATAACTAAAAAAATTTGGAAAATAAAAATCTTATTATGAAATTAAGATACATTAAACTTCATGTGAATGTGGATTGTGCACCATGGGTGATCACCATTGATCATGTTAAGGAATATTGAAAAGCCATATCTCTCTCTTGAAGACCTCTCAATAATCCATCATATCTCATGAGATCCCATGAAATGTTTTATTGATCTCATAAAGATCCCCCATGATAGCTACCTTAGCCTCATCAATAACCCTATACAACTTGTCTTCCACAATGAAAAATCTCTTCCATGAACATCTTGGTCTTGAAAAGACTCATTCACATGTAATAATAACCTTTTAAAGGTTATTTAACATGTCAAAATGGTTTTATAAATTCCATTTGAATGGCCAGTGTCTAATAAACATTGTGATGGTGTAATGTTCTATTAGTGTATTCTTATCATGTGATTTCATGGATGACCCAAAACAGGATCATGATAATTTGACGATATAAAGACCCATCAACCTGGACCATATCATATTTTTGAGACTTTTTATACACAATTCAATGTATATACTAGCTGGTGGGACCTATAAATTCATCCACATCAAGATAAAAATCACATGATTGTGTATTCGACAAGGGAATGCATGAGCAGACTTCTCAAATTTCAAATTCATTTGATCACAATGCTCTTAGGCCTGGTAAAATCTCTATAATGACCTAAGATATCATGTTTCAGGACAATGTGATGCACGTGGTCAATCTATATAACCCATGAAAGATATGAAGTGTGTCACCCATATTATGAGAAGGAGTCCACACATGTTAGTTGGGATACTTCAATCCTTAAAAACATAATTCTTTAAAAATTATGAGGTACGTATGAAATAAATACTAGAAGAAGAATAAAAAGGGATGGAATTCTTATTCGAAGACAGAAGAACTAATCTTCATGGGATTCACATGACTATCTTCGATCATACGAGAGTGCAAGGTAATTTCACCCAAATCTTATGTTGTCCTCTATTCTTGCTAGCAATATCTTGTAATGTCTTCAATATATGTCACCCAATTCATAGAGAAGTATCAGGGCATGTCACCCAAGTATCATAATGTCTATAAGAAAATTCACCAATGTCCTTTGATGTCCCACAAACAAGACATCTATATTATATGACGTCCTCTAGACATGTCTTCCAGGTATTTCAATGTCCCCCAGACAAGTCATCCAGATTCTCTGATGTCCTCCAGAAAAGTCATCCAGGTCAAGAGACACCCTCTTGACATGTCAACAATGCCATCTAACAGCCTCTAGAAAAGTCCTCCAGATCTTGTGACACCCTCCAGGAATGTCAACAATTTCATGTGACACATTCCATTAATTTTTGGCCTAGTCATGCGATGTCCTCCAGTCATTCCATCTAGATTATGGGATGTCATTTAGATAATTTGACTAGATCATGTGGATGTCTATAAACTTGTATAAAAGTCAATTTGAACATTTATATAAATCCCCATACATTATTGTTAGAACATTAGAATATGTTAGGTTATGAATCATGATAGGTCAATAAGATGATCAATATATTCCAAGCAGATGTCCAGGTACATGAAAACATTATTAAGTGAACATATTTGGGTTTACATCAAACTAAACTACAAGGGCACTGATTCCTAATTTAATGATAATATGTAGTAATCCTTCTTAAATCATGATTAGAACTGGTAATCCTCCTCAATTTAAGTCCCCCTCATCGTATACATTCTAACCATTAGAGCCCAATATCTCCTACAGGTTTCTCATTATCCCTCTTCCATCAGAGGATTAGGGAGAAAAATAAACTATAAGAACTATAATTCCTTATATAAAGAGGATACATATGATTTATTCCTAAGGAATAAGATAAAATTTTCAAACACCTCAGTTTATATCCCCCCATATCACATACATTAATACTGTTGGAGACTAATCTATCCTATGGGTCCATCATTCTCCTTCATCCATATGTGGAATGGAGAGAAAATTGAACTATGATAACTATGATTCCTATAATAACCATGACACTTATGACACCATCCTAATATCTGAGATCTAATTGGAATCCACTTCAGTGTAATTTCTCCATGTATCATAGACATCCAATCCCTTAGGGCCCAATATCTTCCATGAGTTTCTCATTTTTCCTCATCCATCAGAGGATTGATTATCAAATTTCATAATGAAATCTATGATTCATTATATATATGGGATATTTTGGATTCTTTATAATGGTCTAAGATCCATATCCGACACCCCATCCGGGCTAACTCACTACATAGGATTCAACTCCTTATGTGCTAAGACTGATAACATTTTATACCTTGTTTCTCATAAGGATCATGGATCACATGGGACTAGGGGTTTTTAGTGATAATAAAATCCACATCATTTGATTCCTATACCTAGGGAAATCTCATTATGTATTCCCCATTCTATAGCATGATATGAATTCCCCCATACAATGGGAATCCACCTAAGTTTATGTCCTGATGGCACATCGAACTACAATGAATCTAATTCTGGTCATAAGAAGGATATATAGGATCCATTGCTACAACATGATATATATATATATATATATATATATCTAGTTCCTATGTTCCCCTATATATGTTCTTTATATATGATTTTATACTTCATGGTTTCACTAAACTACATGGGTTTTTATTATTTTTGTAAACAGGATATGTAGGACGCCTTATATATAACATCCTTGCTCATTATTTTACACATTAAACATTATTTTTTACATAAAATTTTCACTTTTAACAACATATAATACTGATATGTCTAGTGTCTTTTAGTCTTAGTAACATTAAAAAACAACATAAAATATGAAATACACGTCTTTATTGAATACTTCTTTTACATGACCACACACATTCCGTCGTACTTAGCATTGAATGGGACAACCTGGGGACATGAAAAAGTAAAGGGTGTTCTATAAAGCCTAGTAAGGGAGTAAACAAGGCATAAAATGAACGATACAGTACATTTTAGGCAATAGGTATATCAATTGATCATAATATAAACATGAACATAAAGTCATGATGTAGCACGATTATCATAACATGGAAATGTGGCATCAACGTTTAACATAATTTTAGAAAGATCCAATGATCATTGCACATGGAGCATGAGTAAACCATCATTTTACATGAATTATCCTGTATAAAACATAATTTAACATGATATATCATGAGACTAATGTTTACCCAATGCATTGGAGTGCTATCAGGGTGAACCTTTCTTAATCATTTCATTTCATGCATAAGTGTGCCATATGGATAATATAACATCGATTCATTAAACATTGTCATTTATTCCACGATAGAGGGATGTGAAATTAAAACATGATAATATATAATCAATAATTAAATGTGCATAAAGGTTAATACTCTTGATAGAGAAATCAACATGGTATTCACTACACAATGACTTTGGCTTGGAAAATTGTGGTGCAATTTCGTCAGCATAACAGCATGACATAAGAATTAAAAAAAATAGATTAGAGGGATAGGGGTGTATAATAATATTTACATGAAATGGAAAGTAAGGGATCATATAGAAACATTTCATAAAATATTTAATGGAATTTAGATTCATAATACAAAATATTTTCTTGAATGTAAAAGAGGAGAGAGAAATCCTTTACTGAATTTTGGCATGGTAATGGGTGTACATGGGAGGCATTAATGAGAGATAAAGGGATCTCTCGTCACTAAAAAATAAGGAGGTAAGTATGTAGGAGAATAAAAATCATACCAAAACTTTTTTAATCGAAGATAAAAGGGCATAACAATATATGGAAATTTGGGAAAAAATGAGAAACGAATAAATCCCTTACATGGAAGTGTGATCCCAAAGGCTTGGGAGAATCTTGAGAGAGGCTTCTTGAGATCCTGGGGCACCTTGGGAGGATAATATATAGATTAGGGTAGATCAGGGACGTGCTCAAAGAGTTTTTAGTGAAGATAAGAGGGATCTTTGATGGGTTTATATAGGAAAAGAGAGGAAATTCGTTATTATTTAGGTTTTGGACACCACACATTAAACCCATCAAAACCACACACCAAAAAACTCATGGATTTATCCCATGGGTTTTTCCAAAGGTGGGTGGAAAAAATTATTTTATAAAAATAATGGATGAACTTATTAAAATATTAGGCTTGTTTATGTAGAGATGAGTCACACTATCATTGAAAATCATTTTAAAAGATAAAATGTATTATATGTCTTGGAGGGTCCATTAAGGATTTGTAAAATAAATCAAACAAACCTAAAATTGTATTATTTTAAAGGTAAAAAATATATTGGCCGAACATCCTATTTATAGTATTTTATTACACCACTATTGGGTCATTATGATGTCATAAAATGCATTATATATTTAAACGATATATAATTTTTACCAAAAAATTCGATTATCTCAGAAAATTATGAAAAATTCATCATTGGACAATTTCGACAACCTAATTCCAAAAATAAAATGTATTTTATCTAAATAATTTTCTATATATGTGCATTTTCAATTATAAAATAAAAAACTGACATTTATTGAATATTCATGGGTTTTGACAAATACTGTTTTCAAACATTAGTAAAAATTACAATTGAATTCATAAAAATAATACGATCATTTAAATATAAAAACTAATCTACTAATAATAATATTTTTTAAAAATATAACTTAATTCCGAAAATCCATTAATTAAAAAAATAGATTTATTAATTGAATATTTACTAAAAATACTATTTGTGATTGAAAAAATATTTACAAAGTAACAATAATAAAATGGTTGTATATTCTTCATTTTATACAAAAAAAATACACATAATCGTAGTGATAGGGTCTTGTAACATAACCCCTTATAACATCTGCATATGATTTATGGGTAAGGTGTGCAGTGGAGACATACTCTTGGGGTTGCTCGGATAACATCGCTTGGGTGGTAATCTCTATCATCTTACACTTATCCCATAGGCAGTTCCATTCAAGATTAACGTATGGAAACTCAAATTTGGCTTGGTCATTAGTGAAGCCCAGTGATGCCACCTCCTTTCTGAGATGCAACAAATGGTCTTTGTATGGAGAAATTATACTGGATGAGGCCACCACATCCTTTGTGTGAGTACATTTGATTTATTAAAGCCCTATATTTCTATTAATCATGTGATCACTATTCAATGGGTATATTAGAAATAGTTAAAAAAATTAACTATATTTTAAAATCCTAAAACATATAACCAAGGAAGTGAATATGTTTTATACAACTACTTTATACAATAATATATTTAAATAGATCGAGATAAATTTTCATGAATAAAAGTTGGGGTCCTTAAAATATTCCCCCCTTGAGAAAATTCACCCTCAAAATTTCTTTTTCCCACACTAAAACAGATTTGGGTGACTCTGCTTCATCACTTCCTCTGATTCCCACATTGCCTCTTCAAACTTGTGGTTTCCCCACAGCACCATGACAATGGGAATTGTCTTATTTTGTAGAACATTTTCCCTATGATTTAAGATATTCACCTGATTTTTCTCATAGGAGAGGTCATTCTCTAATCGTATCACCACTGGATTGAGTACATGTGATGGGTCAGGTTTGTACTTCCTCAAGAGTGATACATATAATACACTATGTACATGAGATAGGTTCAGCGGGAGTTCTAGTGGATCGGCCACTGCTCCAATGAGATAAAGGGTATCAAAAGGTTTGATGTACCTTTGACTATGCTTTCCCTTATTCAAAAATCTCATCACTCCCTTCCACAGTGATATGTGGAGGAATATAATGTCTCCAACATCAAACTCTATGTCTCATCAATGATTATCCGCATAGCTCTTTTTTTTACTCTAAACATATTTAATGTGTTGTTGGATAGTCTTAACCTTATCCACCATTTCTTTGACCATTTCTTGACTTAGGATTTTCCACTCCCAAACTTCATCCCAACATGCCGGTGTTCCTCACCTCTTCTCTTAAAGGGTTTAATAAGGAGCTATTTGGATTCTTGAGTGGAAATTATTATTGTTAGAGAACTCAATCAAAAGAATATGTTGATCTCATCCTACTTTTTAGTCAATTAACAATACTATCAACATTTCCTCAAGTGTTTTCATTTTGAAATTATATTGGACATCATTTTGAGGATGATAACTCATACACATGTTCAGCTCAGTATTCAGAACATGTTAAAGACTCTTCCAAAACATAGAGATGATTTTTGTATCTCGATCAGATACAATAGATAGTGGTACTCCATGAAGCCTTACCACTTATCTGATAAATATCTATATCAATTTAGCCAATGAAAAATCCTCTCAAATTCTAATGATGTGTTCATTTTTTAAGATGATCCACAATAACTCAAATAGCAATGTTTCCTTTGGATGTCTTCGGATGTTTGGTGACAAATTCAATGGTAATGTTATTCCATTCCTATGATGGTATGAGTAATGGTTTAATCATCCCCTTAGACGTATTCCAATCATCCTTCACATGTTAACATACCAAGAACATTGATGTATACTCAGTGATCTCATACTTTATGGTATCCCCCCATTAATGCTCTCTGAGATCTCGATACATCTATGTCTTTCCACGGTGAATAGAGAAATCCAAACTATGTGCATCATCCAAAAAGTTAATTCTTTAACTCCGGGATTTATGGAACACATATTCTTATCCTAAATCTTTCAATTCCTTCTTCATTAACATTGAACTCATAGGATTTCCCTTTTTTGATAGTTCCCAATTTCTTCTGAATTCCAACATCATCCTTTTGAGTAACATCTAACCTTTCCAAAAGAGACAGTTGATTAATATTTTGTGTTAGGATTGATTATGTTCCCTTATTTATAGATTCAATGTATATCTTCATCCAATTTAATGAGATTGCGTCCTTTTCAATTATCTTCAATGATGGAATCTCTAGGTCCTTTCTACTTATAGGATCTTCCACCTTGTTCTCTTTCCCCGGGTGGTAATTGATTGAGAACTCGTTGTCTTTGATAATCTCTAGCCATCTTAGTTGGTACATTTTATACTTTTTTTGTTTGAATATATACTTGTGGATTTTTTGATCTGTGTATATTTCACACTTCTCCCAAAAGTGGTAATATTTCCATATTTTTAAATGGAATATTACAACAGACCATTGCAGATCATGTGTTGGATAGTTTTTCCCATGAACATTAAATTCCCTTGAAGCATATGCAATTAATTTTTCATTTTTCATCAACACACTCCCAGTACCTTCTTCAAATCATCACTAAATACCAAAAAAGGTTCTCCAATTATTGGTAGTGTTAGCACTGGAGCAATGATAAGCCTCCATTTCGACTCCTTGAAGCCCTCTTCACATTCATCGCTCCAAAAAAACTTGAATTTTAACTGAGTTAGCTTGGTAAGAGGGTTTTAAAATCATGAGAAACTTCGAACAAATAAACGATAATATCCAGCTACCCCTAGGAAGCAATGGATATCCATTATCGATGTTGGCCTCGGCCATCCCTCAATTGCAGATGTCTTAGAGGTATTCATAGATATCCCATTGCTTGCGATTATAGGACCAAAGAATGAGACTTCCTTCAACCAGAACTCACCCTTGTCATACTTTTCATAGAGATTTTCCTTTCGAATGGTCTCTAGTATAGTGGTTAGATTCCTCTCATTCTCCTCCTTAGTTTTGGAGTATATTGAAATATATTCTATAAAGACTACTGCAAATTTTTTAAGGTAATATATAAGGAATGTTTTAATCATTTCCATGTAGATTGATGGAGAATTACCAAGGTCGAAAAGAAGTCTTGAGAATATCTTCCTTCTTCACCCTTACTTGGTAATATCTTGACCAAAAATACACCTTGAAGAAGTTTTCTGCTCAACGTATATGATAGATCAATTCATAAATTTGAGGAAGAGGTTACTTGTTATTTATCATGATTTTGTTGATCTCACGATAATCAATGGAAAGGCATATTGACCCATCATTCTTATTGATGAAGAGGACTGGTGCACCCCATCATGATGCACTTGGGTGTATAAACCCTTTATCCAGATTCTCATTTAGTTGTTTCTTCAACACCTCAAGCTCGACAACATCCATTCTCTTCAGAGTTTTGGATATTTTCAATGTCCTAGGTATACGATCAATCGAGAATTCAATATCTCTTCCAGGAGAAAGACCAGGAAATTCATCATGAAATACGTCATCGAATTCCCTCACAATAGGCATGTAGTCAATGATGGTTTCTTCCATAGACTCAATTATCGGAGCTAGATATGCATACTCATAGGGTATTAATATATACTATTGATATGATGGTTCTAAAGAAGATTCATCCCCCTCCTTCCACTTTTATAGAATTGGTGGTCGATTCACCATATAGAGAGTGATTTTACTCTCATGGAAATTTATGTTGGATCTAAATAATGAAAGAAAAATCATGCTAGTAATAGCATCAAATTCCACCAAAGGGAGTTTTATGAGGTATCCGGAAAGTTCAAACCACAAGTTGGGACATGGTAGGAGTTATATTCAAGGGTTGCAATGATTTCCCCATTTTCTTGTTCTCACAAACATCATTACTTCCATGATTTGTGGTGGTGTTGGGATTATTATACTAAACATTTGGGATATAAAATAATGCATTGAAATAAAATCAAAATTTTTGTTTACTTTTATTGAATGAATAACTAGATTACCTATCACCGCTTCACTGTCGGGGTTCACTTCAGCAGTAGAGATGGAAAAAATCCCACCCTTGATACCTTAGAGGTTGTTAGTTGCCTCCAAAAACCCTTTGCTTAGGGAACTGGTTTTCAATGTGCCCTGGTTATTTGTAGTTGATGCAATGAACAATGTGCTGACGGTTGAATAGATCCTTCCACACCTCTATCACATTTGTGGGTTTTTCTTCGCGGTAGTTAATGACCAAGTTACCTTCACTTCCTCACATAAATAATTTCCTCATCCTCGTAAGAATATTTCTTGGGTTCTTCTTCCCACTCCTATGGAAAGTGGGGTGATAGATTTTCTTAACACTATTGGATCTATCCATCAGACCACCGTAATTAAAGTAAACATTACGCTTCTTATCCCATGTTACCCCTAAAATTCATTTAACACTATCTCGACCTTGACTTCACATCAATCTATTTCCTCATATCTCACAAAGTCTCGGATTGATAAGGCTTCCCACAGGCTAGGTTTCATCCCACCAATGAAGCTGTCAACATTACATTCTGGGGTAACGACAAATATGGAGGTGTATCATGAAAAACATGTGAATTTTTCCTCATATTCTCCGATGTATTAGATGTCATTTTTCTAGAGGGAATGGAAGTCCCTTTCCATCTTATGTTGGAGGGGGAGATGAGAATATTTATCAAAAAACATTTTCTTGAAATCCTTCCATTCCAATGCCTCGATATCCTCTTTAGGCTTCATATTTTTGATCAATGTACACCATTGACCAGCTTCACCCTCCATAAGATAAGTATCTTGAAATACATTATCTTGTTCATAACATTGAAAGATATAGAATATCTTCTCAAGGGAGTTGATCAATATTTTGATGATTGAGGAATCAGATGATCCATTAAAAGTATGAGTCCTTTGTCTCATGAAGCTCTAGATTTTGTCTTGTTTATTCTGGGGGGGGGTGGGGTGGGGGTGGGGGTGGGGAGTTGAAACTTCTTCTTGACCCATGTTTCTATTCAAAACTTGAGTTAACTAAGAGAGTATCATGACAAATTTCACTATTCTCACTCCCATCAGATTGCGCATCACATTTGAACAGTCATCACATTGTTCTTCATATTGGTTGTTAGCTCGATACCTTCTATTACTAGCTATTGGATGAAATAAATGAAACGTTAGGGGTAACACAAAAAGGGGAATACAATGATAAAAAAGGATAACTTATAAATTACCTTTATTTCCGTAACTTATGAATGTATAGGCTTTAATCTATGTTACCCATGATCTACTCCCCAAAATATATTCTTAGGGGAAGTTTTTCATTTCGTTATAAATGTTTCATACTAATATTATGAATTTAACAAAGCATATGACTCAAGAGTATTGTAACAAAGAGTGTAGAAAGGCCCATTTTCATGCACGAGTTCTTGTTCGAGCCTATCTTAAAGAGGTGTTTTTGGGTTTTACACCTAGATACATCTATGCCAGAGCCTCCTCTACCTGGTCTTATCTATAGAGGGATATATTTTCCTGTTAAACCACTTAAGAAATAATCACAGAAATTTCGGGATGTTTTTACTATACTTATTCTTATCTCTAAGGCTTTAAATAGTTTTTTCTAATCATAATCCCAAAAATAACTAAAACTATCCATTGATACCAACTATAACAACCCTGCTCATTATTTCACACATAAACATAACTTATTACATAAAAAACTCACTTGTTAAAACCTTGAAGATCTAGATGTATAGTGTATTTGGGGCTTTGTAAAATTACATAACAACTTAAAACATAAAATACACATCTTTATTAAAAACATCATTTACTTGACCACACACATTCATTCATACTTTGAAATGCATGGGATAACCAAAGGACATGAAAATGAAAAGTGTGAGCTCTAAAGCCCTGTAAGAGAGTAAAAAAGAAATGAAATGAAGAATACATTACATGTTAAGAAATATAAATATCAATGAGACATAAGGGAAACATAAACATAAATGCATGATATAACATGATTATTGTAACATGGAAATGTGGAATCTACATTTAACATGATATTTGCATTATCTAAAGCTCATTGTACATGAAGTATGAGAAAAACCTCATTTAACTTGATTTAAAATGAGTAAAAAATCGTTTCACTTGATATATCATGTTACTAATCATTTCCCAATTCATTGGAGCACTATCAGGGGAACCCTTCTTAATCATTTCATTTCAGGCATATGTGTTCCACATGGATACTATAACAAGGATTTATTAATCATCATAATTTATTCCATGATAAATGGATGTTAAATTCATACATAATAATCTATAATAAATATGTAAATGTGAATTAAAGTTGAATACCCTTGATAGAGAAATGGGAATGGTATTCACTATAAAATGACTTTGTCTTGGAAAATCTCATTGTGATTTCGGCAGCATAACGGTGTGACATATGAATTCATAAAAATTGGTTGATGGGAGAGAAAGGGGTGTCTCATAATATTTTCATTAAATTTAAATAAATGGGTTCATATAGAAACATTTCCCAACATATTTAATGGAATTTAGATTCATAATACAAAATAATTGCATGAATGTAAATGAGGAGGGAGAAACCCCTTAATGAATTTTGGCACTATAATGGATGTACATGAGAGGAATTAATGAGATATAAAGGGGTCCATAATCACTCAAACATAAGTAGGGAAGTATGGGGGAGGTTTAAAATAATACCCCAACATTTTTAATTGAAAATAAAAGGAAATAACAATATAAGGGAATTTGGACAAAAATGAGAAAGGAATAAATCCCTTACTTGGAAGTGTAATCCCAAAGGCATGGGAGAAGCTTTAGAGAGGATTATTGAGAGATTGGGGCGCCTTGGGGGATACTGAATAGATAAAATAATAGTAGAGACATTATCCAATGGTTTTGAGTGAATCTAAGAGGGATCTGGTGGGTTTTATATAGGGAAAGATAGGGAGTTATTTATTATTTAGGTTTTGGACACCACACATTAAACTAGTCAAAACCACAAACCAAACCGTGGTTTTTTACCATGGTTTCTTCCAAATGGTACTGGAAAAAATATTTTATTAGGTGAATGGTAGAAATTTTAAAAAAAATAGGCTTGCATAAGTGGAGTTGATTCACACTCAAGGAAATAATTACAAAAGTTAAAATGATTTCTAAGTCTTGGAAGGTCCACTAAGGCTTCGTAAAATAAATAAAACTAACCTAAAATCAAATTATATTAAATGAATACAAATATTGGCCAAAAATAGAATTTATAATATTTTAGTACATCACTATTGGGTCATTATGATGTCATAAATCACATTATATATTTCAACGGTATATAATTTTTACTCAGAAATTCGACTCTCTCAGAAAATAATGAAAAATTCATCATAAGAAATTTTGACTTCCGGATTCCAAAAATAGTATTCATTTAATCTAAATAATTTTCTGAATATGAATATTTTAACTTTTAAAATAAAAACCAACATTTTTTGAAAATTCATGGGTTGCGACAAATATATTTTTCAAACCATAATAAAAATTACATTTTTATTCATACAAATTATATGATGATTTATATTAAAAAAGTAATTTATTAATAATAATATTTTATTAATATATTATTTAATTCAAAAAATCCATTAATAGATAAAAAAATATTTCTTAATTGAATATTAACTATAAATACTATTTCTTCTTTAAAACTATTTACGAAGTAACAATAATAAAATGAATGTATATTCTTTATTCTATAAAAAAATAATGCACATTATCATAGTGATAGGGTATTGTTACATAACCCCTTATAACACCCGCATAAGACCTAAGGGTAAGGTGTGCGATGGTGACAGACTGTTGGGGTGGCCGAGAAAACATTTCTCGGGTGGTAATCTATATCAACTTCAACATCGACCGTAGGTCATTTCGTTCAAGCTTAATGTGTTGAAGCTCATCTTGGGCTTGGTCAAGAGAGAAGCCCAGTGATTCCACCACCATTATAAGCACTGAACAGTTGAATATTTATAGATATATTCTTCTAGATGAGGCTATCTCTTCCTTTTTTCTGAGTAAATTGGATTTGTTAAAGACATATATTTATACAAATCATGTGATCAATATTCAACAACTATATTAGCAATGGAAATAAATCATAACGATATTTTAAAATACAATAACATAAAACCAAGAAAGTTCATATGTTTTATATAACCATTTTTCATAATAATACATTTAAATAGATCAAGAGTATTTTTCATTAATAAATATTTTGGTCATTACATAATAGTGGTTTAATCACATCCTCAAAATATTAGTCACCGCTCTAGATGGAAATAGACTCATGTGTTTCTGGTTAAAAGGCTTAAAAATATAATAATCTACCACTCTCTAAGAAATATTGGTAAATGTATGAACAACCTCATATAAATATAGATATCCTTCTATATAGACCCCCCTTCAATAGATAACAGGTGTCAAGACTTAATCATTTTTTAGGGAACCAATTTGGTATCTGGTTTAATAATAAATTCTCGAACATATCCTAAATATATAATATAGTTTCATAATCGGATAAAATGACTCACACCAAATGGTGAAATGAGGAAGACATCACATCCTCCCAACCAATGTGAGTTTCTATGCATTTTTGGGTCTGAACCCCCAATAGTCCACCTACCTTTGTAAAGCATATCCATACTCAGTTATAAATGTGGTAACCATTGGGATTTTACATTAAGAAAGAATTTGGGGGTCCTGAAGTGAATTATTTTATAGACATGTAACCAACCACATTAAACCATCATATAAAGCTACACATTGTTTTAGTTGGAAATACTATGTGATACCAAATATATATTTTAGAATATTTTTAAATATATAAGTGTTCAAAATTGAAGAATAATTTGGGGATAAATATTGAAATTAGTTTTTTAATGATTAACCCATGGGTTGTAATACATATGATGTAGATGAAATGAATTACATACACTTTTAAATAATAATATATAAGTGTTGTATCTCATTTGTATCTCTTTTATTATAAGATATTGAATATATGAAATAATTTGTTTTGAATAAAATTTGGTGATTTAGGTTAATAAATATGGTCTATTATTCATTTATTTCTATATCAAATTTAAAAATAATACAGTGATATTTTGATATCTAAAATCAAAGTGTTTGTAAATAAATTTTAAAAAATATTAGAGGGAAATATTTACACCATCCATCAGTGGGATACATTAAAGAATAAAATAAACATTTTAGAATATTGGTTAAATAACATAGAATATAATATTTTATGTTGATATAATGTTAATTTCATAAAATAATTCTATTATATATATAACTATTATTTTCTAACACATAGGATTTTGTGATTTATAAATATATTTTTGAGTTTATATTGTTTCTATGAGGATATTAAAATTAGTTTTGGAACATGATAAGTTTAAAATATAATAGATAATTGATTATCCATGTATAAATAAAATTTAAATTCACTTTATTTCAAAAATATATATTATCACATGATCATAAAAAATGATATTAATTTAAAGAGTTGGTTTTAATTTTTTTGAAATGGATTAAAATAAAAATTAAAATGAAGATATTAAAAAGATATCTATTATACGGTTATAAATATTTTTAATCATTTAAAAATGTATTTTATTAACCAAGTAACAATATATACTATAAATTATATATGTTTGAATATTATTTTAAAAGAGTTTAATAATAATATTATGAATCCTAAACTCAATATAAAACAAACAATATTTATTCCCAGAGGTTAATCCATTAAAGGTACTGAGATAGATGGTTTTTCATATAGCTAATATGTATGTGGAGAATATTTCATAGTGAATTATAATACATTTATATCTACACTATAAACCATTAGATGATATTTAAAGAGTTTATAAGATGTATTTAGAAAAGTTATTTCATATGTTTTAACATTTTCTATAATTTTATGATAAATTTTCAAAAAACATTATTTTGAATGATTTTAAAAATGTGTATTGGAAATGGTTTCATATGCTTTTATATATGGTGTGACATAACATGAAATTTTATAAACTCTATGATAACTTATTTCGGGTGTGATATTTATATAAATATAAACTAATGAAAAAACCATATTGAAATGGAATTATCATTTTAAAAAAAAGTTATTATTTTAGACATGTAATCATATTGGTCACAATATCTTGATTTAGTGATTCAAATTAATGGTTTTATATTAAAATTCATGGGACTAATTTTTTATCTCATTAAAAACTATCATGATCAATGTAATTTATATGGGTAGTGTTTTTTTTGAGTTTTTATGACATATTATAAAAACATTTAAATTGTTAAATGTTTCAAAATTAATGATAAGATATTAAAAATTGGTTCATGAATAATATTAATAGATCAAACATTTTAATGTATTGAATGATAAATGGTTCTTAGTGTTTCGTTTATGTAGTATTTTTATAAGGGGTATCCACACTAAAATTGAAAATATTCATTATTTGTATGGTCACATTTGGTATGACTTAGTTCAAGTTTAATTTTGAAATATACAATATGGGATGGAATATTCACTATCAAGGAGTTTTATTTGTTTTATTATATCTTATTTTATTTTTTGGATGTATAAATTTCATATATTTTTTAATTCAATGTTAATGGGATGTTTTATTTAGTCGTACTATTGATAGAATTACTTTCTATTTAACTGGTAAACTTTTCTTCAGCGGTGATACCTCTCATTATATATCTGTATACATAAATGATATTCACAAGACCCCATCTAAGTAGTTGATGTATTGAAAAGATAATATATTATCACAATTCATCTACAAATGTGGGGCTTTAGTAGGTTTTATTTATTAAAAATGGGTATCTGGGAATCATGTGATATTTTAGTGAATAAACATCGTGAGTTATGGTTGGGATGACATAAGTTGATGATTCATATGAAATATGGATTTATTTACTCATAGTAATAGCCAATGTAAAGGATATGGGAAATTGATTTATTGTTATAAAAGACTATAAATGGTTGGTTTACAACTAGAAAATCTTGGTTTAATCACTTCTAGGAATATGATAAGTAAGCATATATCATGTAGATTCATGTTTGAAATATTCATGTCCTCTTGATTGAAAAAAAATATATATGGGGAATATAATAAGGAATTTCCACATATATTAACCTCCACATCATATAAATGTTTTTTAATCCCATATTTCTATTAATTTTATAATATTTTAGAATAATTGATTTGTCTTCATGATAATATCATGTAGTGTATATGGATAATGATTCATTTAATTAGCCTCTATAGGCTATGAGACAAATAGACATGGATGTGTTTCATTAACAAACAATGGTTATAAATCATAGAATATGTTTTTATGTGGATAATGGGAGTATTTGAAATGTATCCCTTTTGTTATTTAATATATATGTGGGAGTTTTTTACATTTATAGTTACTCATAGATTATGGATTATGTCATACTGGTTGATTGATTACTAATATGGATGGGTGGATTTTATGAGGATTTATATTGGTTCATCAATTATGCTCCCTGTTAGGGGTTATCCAAGATTATGAGTCATGGAAACTCTCCTTTAAGGAAAATGTGGAAGAAGGATTAATATTACACTTAGTCTCAAACATGTATTTTTTATTTCCCAGATATTGGTAGTTAAGGAAGGTAGTTTTCTTCCTCAATAAGGTTCTTCAAAGTGGCCATCACTACTATTGTTTTCTTATAGTGCTGTCAGAAATCATATGTTTTAGTTTCTTATAACTATAACAAACCATTAAAATTGTCTCAACCAAATAATGATGATGGATGAGTCACTGATGTAGTTCAGTAATTACAGAGAAAATTTTTAAAAGTCTGAAACATATAGTTTTTAAAAACAATGGAGATGGTGGAAGTAGGTTTGGTGGGTAGATTTGAGGTTATAAGAGTTATAAATATTGTTTTTAGGACCTCAGTATCTATTTTGTAAAAGTATTATCATTGCACTCATTAATTATTAAGAGCCATGTAAAGGGGTTTAACCATCATATGGTGGGAACTTATCTAGTTTGAGATGTATCCGTATTATCTCATTGGGAGAATGGATATGATAGTAACAATATTATCCTATGTTTATATTTTTAAGTGAATAGTAACATGTACAAATCTCATTGATGATAAACCAATTTTAATCATAGAAAAAATAAAATGTATAATATGGGTAACCAGGTAACCTTTGTTATTACACCCCAATTGGTTAATCTATCCTTATTCATTGTGGATGTGGAAAATAATGATTTATGAGTAATAGTAAATATTTTATTCATTTGTTCCCTAATAAAGTGTTCAGGATTCCACATTAGAGAGAGGTATATTTTAGCATTGATATCATTTTATTGGTGGTGATTAGTTCTGTGATTCCCTAAAAAAAGATAAAATTATGTAGTAGAGAGTTTAGGTTGATGATAGAGTGGGTATATTAAATCTATTATAATTTTATAGGGATCATAGGTTCTATTATAAATAATAATAATTTTTGAATGATATTTTTTATTGGTTCTCACCAATTGATTTAGTTTAAAATCATGATCAAGTTTCCATTTCTACATCGTGATGACTTAATTGATTATATACACTGTGTTCAGATGTTTTTAATGATTGGAATTAGTTATAGACACAATATACTATACATATAGAAAAAAATATATTTTAATGTTTTCTTTTTTATTTCATTATAGTGGTTATGAATTTACAGTAGTTCTTTTTTGGATTAAAAATTAACCAATGGTTTTCAATAGATTGATAAATACATTTTTCTATTTTTACATTCATAAGTTTAAATTGGAGTTCATCGATGACTAAATGGTTTGATATTTTATCATAATAAGACAAAATTGATCATTTATTGATCTTGTTAAAGCCCTTCTAGAACACCGACTATTTAATAATCTCCCAATGTATTTGTTTTGTATCCACAATGTCAAAAACCAATTTTCTTCTAATTTGAACATGAAGAATTTTTTATATTTGAAGTATTGAGTCCTTCAAGTAGGTAAAACAGTAAATTTACCATATAAGGGAACATTCCAAATGATTAGTGATATGTAGATCTAGATACCTAAAATTTTCCTTCTTAATGTGTTTTTGTGGAAATATAATCATCTAAAATTAAATTTATTTTGATAATTTTTGAATTAAATAAATATTTATAATCTAAGAAAAGATGTAAATATCTTCTAAATGAGATTTTAGATGAAAATTTCAATACCTTGGTTATATTAGGATTTAGGATTCTCTCTAATGGATGAATAGTTTATGTCTTTAGGTGTTAAGAATTAGAATGATATGTTTAGTGCCTTTAATTTCAAATATATATTGATGTAGTTCCCCAAATATTCCTTTAATGATAGGAATTGTTTAGGAAAATATTTCATAAATTTATTCTTCATCCTTTTCTATTTAATTCATGATGCCAATTCATGGGTATAATATATTTAATTTAATATTTTAGTTTCTTTTAGTTCTCACATGTAATTTTAAAGAATCACCGATAATACCTAAATAGATCACTAAATAAGAAATATATCATAATCACTAGATTTAGTATAGGGGTTCAGCTTTGAGGGAAATTTGTTAATATTAAAATATTGTTAGTTTTTCACATTTGTATTGGGTGGCATCGAAATTAAATTAAAATAGTGTATTTAAGTAATTTATTATATTTATATGTTATATTTATAAACATTTCATGAGGTATGGGAAATATTTTCACTTGTTTCATTGATGTTGAGATATTTTTTCAAATCATGGATTAATATATTAGTAATATGGCTTTAATAAAAAAATTCAGAGGAACTAATAAGGAATATAAAAAATGTGTATTTAATGAATAATTTGTATAGGAGAGTGTGTACACTATATTGGAGAATTAATTTGGGGAAATTTTTTCATATAATTATGAGAAGGAAATGTGATAATGAATTAACTTGTTTCACTTCACCTTAGATAACCATATTTATCATATTCTCTCTATCAAGAAATTTTCCCAATTCTTCTTTAGTAGAAAAATCATCATCGTGTCGATGGTACGATGTAGAATTGAATTTCATTAGAGAATATTATTATATATGAATTTGGTTGTGATCAATGGTGTATATTAAGTCTCATATTGGAAAACAAAAAAGATGACACTGAGGAATGACATGTTATATTTGTTTTTCTATTCTTTTCAGGGTTATTTTATCACATTTCAAACATTTCTTATTGTTGATTAATGTTTTGTGTAATATAAATGCTCAAAAATTCATTTTTTTAAAATATTCTAATTAACCCTATTTCTATCCATGTTCACAACATTTTGGGGATCGTTTCCTAAAAAAAGTGGTCAAACCATCACACCAAACAAAAATGATTTTATTTTTTTCTGATTTCCTCCCAGTTTTCACCATAATTTTATAATCATCCATCACTATGGTTGTAAAATTACTAATATTTTTCTACGATGATGAATGGGTTTCCATATGAACTGAATACATATACTATAGTTATATAAGTGGTGTGAAGGGAGGAATTTGGCCATTGTGGGGTGTCGAGGGACATTATAGGGAGGAAATGGGTCATTAAAGAAATTGTGGAACGAAATTTAAATGGTATGTAAAATTACATTGATTTATAGATTCATTGAAATAATTTTAAAGTTGTCATTACAACAAGGGATGGCTAAAAAAGGCCACTAAAATTTTAGTGGTGTTAAAGAAGTCAAACTGTGTATTTGGGAATAATTATAGGAATCAAAAGAAGTAAAGAAATTATTTTATGATAAATGGAATGCATGGATATCAAATACGAGATCTCACAATATATAGTTCCAATACACATTTCATTTATTCGATAATAAGTGACAGATGGAGTTTTTGAGTGAGTTAAATATCACTTGGGTGTACTTTTGATATATATGTGATGTGGTACTTAGTGTAATGGCTTGGAATGTACAAGGGATACCCACTCAGCTATATGTATATCATTATAAACTATATGTTCCATCACGCAATCCATGTACATTGGGTATTTACAAATCATCCTATCTAAGATACATATTATGTGATATGTTTTTTTGTACATTCCACATGCCTCCCCTTGAATAAAACATATAAATTAAATCCTCAAAAAAGGTATTATGGTTTTCCTTGTTGACTAACTCTGATTATCCTAGAAACTATTTAGACTATTATACATGTTTTTTTGGTTTATCCTAGCATGAAATATGGATGAGAGTACATGACTAGGCCATAATCAAGGGGTTACACATCATGTCCATCAATGTAAACATCATGTAATTATCTATACATAATGATTTTATTTTCTTAATCCCTTAAAATTGGATTTGGGAACATGATGTAACCATCATAATAAACTTTATACATATAAAATTATTAGACATAATTACATGGTTTAAAATGTGTGATGTGACAAAATTTGGGATTTACAGTTTTCATAGATCTCTAGGACTGTTGAATAAGTTTTAGGGATGATATAGAAGTGGACACGGGGTTGGGTACTCCCCAAGAAACTATCCAATTATAGATTATTTGTATTCCAAGTTATTGATAGATTTTGGTACACACCCACATAATTGTGGAGTTGGTCCATTAAATTTTTATTAGGGGTTCAACAACACCTTAGACCCAATATGGTATACTCCCCCTATAAGAACAATAATGTTCAGAACTCCCCCACTATTGGGGTGTGGGTACTCTCCCTATAAAATGATTTACTCCCTCATTTGACATGATCTAGTAAACAATGAATTGGTCATAAATTAGGGTTGGTTAGTCCCTTGACTAATATGAATTCTTTAGTGAGCCACCGACCCCCAAACATAAATTTTGAGACGTGCATGGGTATTATCTTGATTGGGTTGTAATGGAAAGTATGTACCTAAAGTCCTTGGACTATCATCTAATCATATTACTGGTTTAGCTTACCCTAACATGTTATTAGATTAATTATTTAAAATATATGGACATCATGGTGTGGTTTTAAATGATAATGAAAAATAATCAATGTGGATATGATTTTCACCATTATGTTTTAGGCAGGCAATGTGGATAGTTTGAGTAGTTTAGATACTTCTATACATAAGAATCCTAAGGAAATACTTTGTTCTATTTTAATTATAACATACAACTAGGATTTCAATGTCTAACATGGTAAACTATATTATATTGTTATAATCAATACTTTTTTTATTTATTATCCTTTTTGGAATAAATATGAGATATATGGGGATCAAGTTTTTCTATTAGATTTATTTTTCAATGTAATATATAGATTATTTTTCTTCAACCAAATTAATCACTTTTTCTTGTGTTTAATAATACTTTTATCCATTTCATTCTTTTTTTGGTTCCATGAAATATAAATGAATATTTTTATAATAACCCAAATATTGGATTCATGCCCACACATGTTGTTTTGATGCAGATGGCACAATGTTCAAACATATTTCATATGGTAATAGAGCTAGTGTGGTTCATTTAGAGTTGATGTTTGGTGGATCATCGTGGTTCATGATGATAGAGGTGACCACATTTTTTATATATTAATTCAATGTTACATGTTTTTGGGATGTTATTTTCAGTTCCTAGTATCTGTTAGATTAAATGTCATTTTTTAGTTTTATAGTACAATTTTTTTAATCCCATAAAGAGATGTACTTATCAGGTGATCATTCAAGTATTAATTTTATGCAATTTAGTTGTTTTATATATAAAAACATATTTTCTTTTGTGTTTCTTTGTGAATTAGAGATGTGTTTATAATAGATGTCATAATATGATAAGGCCTCCAATAATGTTTGATATCACTACACAATGAAAATCACTAACACCTAGAAAATTAGTGGAGGTCTAGGGGTGGCACACACATATCAGTACTATCCCAACTAAAGACTGATGGTCCATTCTGTATTATAGTGGTATCTAATCTGATCATTTCAAGGGATAGAGTATAAAGTTTGGATTCTAATGGGGACTTATTTTGGAATGAAAGGAAATAGTAATAATTGGTTTTTAGTTCAGTTTTAAAAAAATAGGATCCAATATTGATGTATATATTAATGTATTAATTCAATTGAACATTAATATTTTATTTATCTAATAAAAACTCACAAAAAATAATTTCTGTGAATAGATAAAATGATACAAGCATCATGTATTGTTCAGTTTTTTGTTTTCATATCCTTTTTAATCCAGGTCATCAAAATATATTTCAAACATTGTGGGTTCTTATTATTTAATTAATAATTATATTCCAAGATATATTGAATATATTAAAAGTTGAGGACATGAAATGACTATCCCACAAGTTTATCCTATCACTATTGGGTAATTGAGAGATGAAGCATTGATTCCGGGACATGATTGAGGGATATCATTTCCTTTTTTATAGAGGTACACTCACACCAATTTTTTCGTAGTGCAGATCTTCTTGTAGAGATCTTGGTAGTTCCCACTGAACTTGAAAGAACTACACATGGTTTGAGTAGACAATATGAGTTAAATTTTAAAGGATTTAAAGATTGTAGGGTTTCCATAATTACCAATAGTTATTGAATATTTTAGAGTTATAAAATCGCATAATTTATCTAGTTTGGATAGCTTCTAACTATATGATGAATCATGAAATGAGTTCACTGCACATATTAGTGATCTATTAGAATATTATGTTTTCCTCAAACTCAGGATGTAAATACTAGACCATGGTATCATTTCGATCCCTTATATTTAAGATAAAATTCTATCTTATGATGATGAGTGTATTATTTATCTATGTGATGTTTAATCCAATACAATAAATAATAAATTTTTTTGAGTTTCTGCCAAGACACTCTGACCTATTTAGTAATTCCCTAGATAAAATTTTTCATAGTGTCTTTCAATCTAAGAGGTTCAGGTACAACACCTTAAGATATAATTCAACATATTTTTTTTCCTTTTTATCTCAATCTTCGCTGATGTTCATTAGGTAATGTTCGTAGATTGAAAATTCATAGAAGAGGTGAACTATAGTGTTTAGAGCATAAAAACATTTATCATAGCCACTCATTAGGTACCCTCATATTGGTATATTTTTTTAAATTTTTTATTTTTATCACCATATGTTTGAGAGTCATTTATTCCAGTGGTTCCCCCATCCAGCCTTTTAATGGATATAAAATTCACAACAATGTCAACCATTTTTCAAATACATTTTCTGGTTAAGTGAATCTATAATTACGATAAAAATTTTCATTTTTAATTTTTTTTCATATAATATATTAGAAATTGGTATTTTTTTCTATATATATTTACTATCTCCACCCCCCAAGTTAACATCATAAGGTGACATGTAGTTTAGGGATATCCTCCTGTGATTTTGAAGGAATATGTGGGTACTTTTTGAAGGGATAGAAGTGACAGCCCCTATAAAGGAGACCAATATATGCATCATCGTGAAATTTTATATTGTTAATATGGTGTTACATTTCTTGATGTGGGAACCACTATAATGTATTTGAGACACATAGAATGAATATTTTCTTATGTTAATTTAGGGTGGTGAAAATGATGATCAAAATAGATAAGTATTTTCTATATTGAATGTTGACGATGAGCAGTAGATATTCCTCATAAAGGTTTTGGTTTTTGTATTTTATTAGATAAGTGTGGAACTAGATTGGAATTATTCTTGATCCCAAGAATCATGAAATTTTAGCATCATTCATTAGAGGGTTATCTCAAATAATTATCCTCAAAGAATAAAAATCACGATAGTATAGGTATATGTTTCACACCATCAATTTGTGGTGTTATCCAAAAACTATACCTTTTCATGTGAGAGTATAATAGTGGAATAATTGAATTAGTATTATTCTGTAACCAAGTCTTCTCATATAATAGAACTAAATGTTTTTCATAAAGGTGGTGACTACACTAGGTACTTATCAAAGCGGATAGTGGCCCCCCTATTTTTTTGTATCATAGTGGAAAATATTTTTTATGAACAACTTACAAGAGAATGTTCCTATATGTGTTATTTACAACAAGGATTTTTATATTTTCTCATCACATAGAAGATATAGTTATGAAGTTTATTTTATTTTCCTAATGGTTTTTGTTTTCGAATACTTGAGTTTTTTATGGTATTTTATAGGTCTGAAGAGATTATAGGTTAACCATAATGAGTATGGAATTCCACTTTGGATTATGGTGGACTAGTCCACCAATGATAAATGATATGGTTTTGATGAGTATGAGTAGTCTGGTGTTTTTTATTCATCAACTCATCATAATTAATTAAGAGTGATAAAAAATATCTTGGAAAATTATTTTATAGAAATGGTAATGAATTTAAATAAATATTAAGCATTAGATCTAATGTTCATGATAATAATTGAAAAAATATATAAAAAAGGATCATTTTCTCCAATTTTGTAAGACCCTGACACTACAAGGATGTATATCCTTGTATAAAGATTTTACAACCTCATTTTTAACAAGTTAATTGATTGATTACAAATATTATGGGATCCCCCAGGTGTGTCTCAGGGGTTCGAGAAATGAAAGAGGAAGAAAACAGGCCATCCAGTGCGTTGTTCATGGTTGGGGAATGGTTAGTGATATTCATGCACTATGGAATAGAAAATTATGTGGAACGATCCACCTTGGATAGATGTGAGCACATAGCCAACACACTAGGTTTCAATATGCTCATGTTTCAATGAAAACAATGTGACTAGACACCCTCTTAGATAGACTACAATGAAACATTTTCACACTATTTTACTAATCATGTTACCAAATCATGCATCTATTAAAAGTGGGGAATTTCTACATTCCCTCTTCATAATTTAAGCGTTTTACACTGATTTTCTATTCCATGATTCCTCAAATAATATATGAAATGAAAACATTCCACCCAATATTCCAAAAAAAATATTATCCTTCAATTATAGGCCATTTGGGGCATCGTAGTGTGTAGATTGATGCTTCAGGTCAGTATAACAACCCCCTTTCTTATATTTTCTTGAAGTGGCCTTTTGTTATTTTTAAAATCCTTCAAAAACCTCTAAAACCATGTTTCTATAAGATTTTATGTTAATATATTGTGGATTGTTTGGTATTTAATCAACAACCATAATTGAGGGACTCTTTCACTACGAAAATGATTCAGGTGGCCAATAATGTATATCCCCTAATCTAAATGATAAATTTGTGTGTATATTGTTTTTATCTTATTTCATTGTACTATATGCTATAACCCCTAATAATAAATTATTAGAATTGGTGTGTAATATTGTGTTAAACCCCTTATGATCCCTTAGGATCAATTAAGTATGATTGGACTACACCTAAGGCCACCCATGGGGTGCACCACTTCCTTGAACAAGGAATTGAGAAGTTAAATATTTAATTTAATGGTTTACAATATATAAAATTGTTATTTTATTTATCATGTTAATAAAAAATACAAGAGTTTTGTATTAAAATCAAATAGTTAAATGAGATATGGTATGTAATGGGTAATAGGGAATAATTATTAAAGAACCTTATCCATTTTGTAAATGGTATGAGTGGGGGTATTAGACTAAGGATCCACTCCCACGATTCAGGATAGAATGATTATCTTGGCCCACTAATGTTATGAATGGGTTAGGATGTTAGAATTAGGCTCTTTGCTTTAGAAAATGGATATTATGTGATTACTTGGAATGAGGTTGTAAGGTAAGTTGATATATATACATCTTAATTTTTAAAGTAAATAACATTTTATTTAGGAAAATAACTCCCCATATTTTTATTTTAGATGATAGATGGAGGATGAGTTGATTTTGATGAATATGGATAATATGAAGAACTAATGGTTAGAGGCGCTATTCCCCATTATTATTAAACAATGTAACTTTTTTATCTAATGTAACTTTATTGCTTAACATACTTCTGTATACACTATTTTAGACTATATATTTTGTAGAAACCATTATTTTTGGCCTACTACATTGTAATCACACCTTAATTGGGGCTTCTGTTGGTTACTATAGAATATATCATGGTTGTAGGTTAATAAAATGGAAATGAACATCTGTGAGATGATTGGTTTTGGGATTAGGGATGTGCATGGATAAGGGAACTATTCCTGGAGTCGAGACCCATCTCTTGGATTTTTCAGTAAATACTTATTATACTTTTTACATTAAAATGGGCATTCTATGACATGATATGGAATGTTTCTTATTTTCCTATTATAATGCACATCATTTTGTGTAATTGATATGTTGTTTTTATTCATTGATTATATTATTTTCATTGTTTCTTATTTAATGTATTGTGGAATACTATGATAATGATCATGTAGTCTCCTTGTGTGTTTATTTAGACCCATGCTGCTACTTGATAGCCTCTGGCATAATAGGTATCGTACCTGAGGTCATGTGTTGAATCATCTCGGTCAAGTAGTTTTAGTGTCACTTAGGCTGGGTCATAACAAAGTGTTATGAGAGTGCTTTTTTTATTAACTACATGGTAATGGAAGATGAGTATTATGATTTCTGGGGTCTTCTAATTGAGATTGTACATGGGATTAGCAAACCCATGTATGGGGGAACCCCCATGTACCTGGTGTGGGATTTTTGTTCAAAATGTTTTCAATTATAGTGGGTAATTATTACACCCTGGTGATGAATTTGGTGTGTGGTGTTATTTTTTTCTTTATACTATACTCAAGGAGAATCATGGAATAAGGTTTTTTGATGAATGTATTATTGTTTTCACTTGATATATATATGACATGTATCACAATTTTAACATGACGGTAAAAGTCATATGGGGCGTAAAAAATAGAATTATTTTTATATTCAATATAGTTTCAAAAAATGGTGCCTAATAAAAGTGATTCAATAAACTAAATGAAAAGATTTGTATTTTATTGTAAAAATACTTCCTAGATGATAATGATTTATGATATTAAAATTGAAATGGATTGACATGATGAAGTGGTTATATCCATTGGGATTGTGTATGAGGGGTGATTCTCCTTGACCATATGTGATCCCTCCTATGCATAATTGTGGGAACCTTATGTTATATGTGTTGAGATGTGCATTTTGAATTATTCATATATGCCACCATGATTATGATTATTGGTTGGGTGATGTGAGGGTATCACTGAGAATGATCCCTAGGTATTGGGATTGGAATCCCTATGGTTTCTAGTTAATATAGGGAAAGAGAGGTCCCCTGGAAAATTTTGTTATTTTATATAGATGATGGAATGAGACCCGTGGATGTGTTGTGATGAGTATGATTGATCTAACTATAGAGTTTTTGATGAAACACCCTATAAATATTACTAGGGGTGGAATTGAGGTAAGCAAGTTGTGGATATAGTATGTCCATATGGTTTTGGATCACTTAGAGACTTCTCTCAAGAAGAGAGTCATGTTAGTAGGCTACATGTTGTGAGTACCTACAGAACATTGGTGGGATATCTTGGTTAGGACTGAGCTGGTATATAGTATGCAATGTACATATTTCCAAAAAGTTTTTTAGTACATTTATATAAGGATAATTTGAGATGGTGAAGAGTTATTGAATTCATGAGGTTGAATTAGGGAACTATGTCTGTGATGGATTACACTAGACACGTCATCGGCTTACAATGATTTTTTATAGCAACGTTAGGGGTGAGGTAGCTACAAAAAGAAATTTTTAGGATGGAATAAGATATGATATCAAGTATAATGTTAATATATTCCATTTAAAAAGGTTTTTTGAGGTATTGGATTTGTCTCTCATTTCAAAAGGGAACCTAAATGAGGCTTCATGTAGTGGAAACATGGTTTCAGTTGAGTGGTCTAGTGGTATGACTTGTGACATTAGGAATTTATTTTTCAAACTTTTCACCGAGAATGTAGTAGATAGGGAAGCTAAGGTAGGGGAATAACCTCCCAGGGTAGTGATCATGTGTTCTGTTATTAGTGTGGTAGGCTTGGACACATGCGAAGTTATTGTCCCCAACCACAGGTCGAGGATAGATTGTGTGACAGGATGTGACATGTGCATATGTTTTGTTGGAATGATAAAAAGGTCGGTAGTGATGGTGGATGAAGAGTGATGTAGAGTGCAAGAATAGGGTATAATACCCCATTCCAGGTAGCCAGTTGGAGTTATTTTGGCTATACTATTCTGGGTGGTGGATATAGTACATTAAGACCAAATTCCATTTATCAGACGTGAAATTTGTCACTAGTAACTAATATTGAATCATTAGGTGGTGTTAAATTTAAACTTCATGTATTTTATCATACACCTGGTAGTTGTGAGGCTGGGCCATCAACTGTTTGAGGTACAATTCTAGTAGATTCCACCACATTCTAGTGATTTTTTTTAATATACGGTTATCTTATTCTTTTATATCTTCTAAGTTTTTTAATATGTTAGGTCTAGTGGTGGAATATATGTGTGGGGTTATGTCTATTGAAATAGAGTTATGAGTATGATATGGAAGTATACAACAACATATGGTGTGCTTCCTTGAGGTTGGTTGGTATTTTTTCCATTGGGACTTGTTTGTTCATGAGATATCCTGTTTTGAATTAATATTGTGGATGGATTGGATGGTTTTTTATGATGACCTTATTGACTGTTATCATCAAAGGGTAACATTCACTTCACTTGAGGGAGACACTTCTGTTCACATTGATGAATTAGAGATTTACGCAGGTTTTTTAGTGCTATTTCATCATAAATTTTGTTATATAATAGCTCATGGAGAAATTTCTTATGCTTGAAAATGGGATAGTAGAGTAGGATGTCATTCCACTTCTGGTAGATCGATTTCAATAATGTATTACTATAGATTTCTTAGGGCTTCCACAAAAGAGAGTGATTGAGTACATGAATGAGATAATGTCAAGAGCTATGCTTATTTTCATCCCTCTATATAGGATGGCACTTGAATATATTCATGATCATAAAAATTAGTTATAAAAATTGGGGAATAAGGGATTTATGCATCCAAGAATGTCATCATGGGTTTCTTGAGTGTCGCTCCCTAAAAAGACTAACATGATGTTGCGGTTATGCATCGATTACCAGAAATTGATTTGGATGATAGTTATGGACTAATATCATCTTTAATGTATTAATGATATTTTTTTACAGATTAATGGTTCTTCTGTGCTTTCGAAAATTTATCTGATGTCAGGGTATCATTAGTTGTGTGTGATAACTTCTGATACATCATAGAAAAATTTCGAAGCATATATGGTTTGTATCAGGTCTTCATAATTTCATTCATGTTGACCAATGAACCTAATTTTTTTAAGGCACTAATGAACTAAATAGGTCACCCAACCCTCTTTTAGTTTATAGTAGTTTTTAGATGACTTATTGGTGTAATTGAAAACCCATGACGGTCATTCCAAACACATTGATATCATCTTAGTTGCACTGAAAGAGCATAGACTATACACTACACCATTTAAGTTTAAATAATGTATTGACAACATACATTTCATGGGTCACATCATCTCAAATGAAGGTGTACATATGGACCCAAATATGGTTTAATTGGTTGTATCATTGGACTATCCTAATATTTTTTTTGATATCTGAAGTTTTTTGGGATTAATAGTCAATTATTGAAGGTTAATCAAGGGACATTATCCCATTTTAGATCATATCTCATGCTTGACCAATAAGGATGGAATGTTTGAATGGTATGGGAAATGTGATCATGTCTTCCAATAGAAAAAGATGCATTTGAAAACAATGTTTATTTTCATCACACCCAATCTGGGTGAGGAGTATACCTTTATTTTTTTTCATCTGGTATTGGAATTGAAGTAGTGTTTATTCCTAGATATCGAGTCGATTATTAGGGTTCATGATAGTTGAGACCTTATAAATGGAACTATCATATGCATGATCATTAATTGGAAATTGTGTTTTATCCTTGAAATGATAGTGTCACTATCTCTTTGGGGAAATTTTTTTTATATATACTAACAATAAATTCCTTAAGTACATATTCTGTCAACATGATTTGAATCTTTGGTAGTGGATATGTGTTGATTATATGTAGTGATTTTAATTTTAGCTACCCCATATTCCTAGTGAATGAAATAGTTTTGTGGATTCATTGAGCTGGGTGATATAGACTTAAGTGGATTTGGAATCAATTTCTGAATGGAAGATGGTGTCTCTATTTGATGATATTCACACAGATTTTCATGATGTCTAGGGATATATTACCCTTGTATCTTTTTCAGTTGAGTCCAAACTTGTGAGCTGGATCAAAGAGAGTGAGTATACAGATCTTGAGTGTTTTTCCATAAGGGAATGCCTTGAAGGTGTGGAATCACCTTATGATTGTACAATTGATAATGATGAAGTCATTCACATTCATGGTTGTGTTGTTGTGTCTACAAGTATATGGGAAGAGTTTATGTGTGGATTTCTTGCCTTTAAGTGTGTGGTAAAGATTTATTTGAATAAGATATATTTATATATTTTTCAATAGTACTAGTGGTCAATAATGAAAAAATAAATTTCTGGTTTTAGGACATGATTCCACACTTGTTAGCAGGTGAAGGCTATGAATCAATAGTCTGGTGGTTTTCTGCATTCATATACCATTATATAATGGATGTCGGATGATCTCACCAGGGTTTTTTTGTTTTGTATCTCAATGAATCCTTATAATAATGATGCAATTTTGTTTATTTTGGATCATTTGACAAAGGTATCACATTTCATAGCAATTTGAGAGACCTTCACCATGGACTAAGTTAGTGATTTAGATGTTGGAGAGGTAGGAAAGTATCATGGAATTCCCTGAACTATAGTTTTATATGATGATCCATGTTTTATATCACACTTCATGAAAGGGTTACAAAAGGTGCTCAGTACCTAGGTGTTTTTTAGTATGGATTTTCTCCCATGGTATGATCTGTAGTCGGAATATACTATTCTGGTATTAGGGGACATGTTGAGAGCATGAGAACTATACTTCATTGTATCTTGGGAGAAACACAAAGATCTCATTGATTTTACCTTTGATAATAGTTATATGGTGACTATTCATATGGTGCCATTGGAGGCACTCTATGATTGTTTTATAGATCCCCTTTATGTTGAATGGAGGTATGGAAAATAGATCTTTTGGGGATAAGTCTCATCCAGGAGACATCAGAGAAACTTCAATTGGTTCAGACAAGTATGGGTATGGATCAGAGTAGGAAGAAGACATATTTTGATATAATTCACCATCCTATTGTGTTTATGGTGGGTGATAATTTTTTCATTTGAGTATTTCCATGTTTGGGTCACCATTGGATTAGAAAATAGGTTAAATTGGCACCCAGGTATGAGGTGTCGTTTAAAAATTTAGGGAGTATCAAACTAGTGGGGTATTGAATGGTTGTTCCAAAGTGTTGTAGTGGCATTAAATATTATTTTTGTGTGCTAAAAATTTGGTAGTATCACATTGAAAATTCTCATTTGATAGATTATGATGATGTAGATCTCTCTATAGAAGTGTCCTTTAAGGAACTTTTTATGATTATTTTTTATCTTTGTGATAACATATTGTGGGGTAACACTATACCATTGGTCCATGAATTATTGAATCATGTTAATTATTTGGAAGAAACATGGAATCACAAAACAGATATGTAGGCCCAGTGGCCCAACCATTTTAACTTGGAGTTTTAGTGAGTCATGGGAGTTTTGTTGAAGGATGATCTATTACAGGGTGTGGACGGTGTAAGATCCTTACCATACAAAGAGGAATGTCCATTTTTAACTTTTTATTAAACATATTTTTAACTTATTAAACGATATATAACCAAGAATATGAGGTGTGTTAGTGGTTTCCTATGGGTTTAGGACATGAAATGTGAGGAAAAGAGGTTATCCCATACACTATGAATAATTGGCGTATGGTAACTGATAACCATGCATCATGGACCATAAAACCATTGGACCCAATCACAGTTGGACAAATGTTAGAACATGGTTACTTCATAGATTGTTAAAATATGTGGGTGTCTAGGAAATTTTTTTTCCAATCTGCATCTTGTACATGGAGTATCACGCATTTTGTGCCCAGTTTGGCTAACTGGGATGGAAAAACGTGCCCCACGTAAAAGTGGTGAATTTATGATTTTCCACCTCACGATTTAATTGTTATAATAGGTTCTTCACCCATAATATTCCACAAATATCCTAGGTGATGAATATTTTCCTCTATATATTTAATGGGATTATTCCACAATGTTCCTGGGCTGTTTGGAGCACCATAAGGTGTGGATTGAGGAATCAGGTAACCCTAAAACCCAATTTTATTCTATTTCTATGAATACGACTTTTTTAAATGTTCATAAAATTATAAAGCCTCAAAATCAATTTTTTATACTAGATTCTATGTTTGAAAATTGAGGATTATTTGGGGTTGAACCAATATTCATGTTTGAGAGATATTTTTTCTATGGTTTTTTGGTAGGAGGACCACAAGATAAATCCTATACTATTGATAATAACTTTTTATATATATGGTTGTGATTGTATGGCATTTTAATCTATATTTTAAACCTTATTTTGGAATGATTTAAATCTGTGCATGTAATTTTATGTTAGACCCCTCATTATCCTTATGAGATCCATTGATTTTGGTTACACCATAACTAAGGCCATCCATGGGGTGTGACACTTCCATGGACATGGAATAATGTTGTCAAATTAGGAATTTAATTCCTTATGAGAAAAAACCAATGGTTTTTATATTTATAATTTTAATATTATAAAAAGTATTGTTTGTATTAAATTTAACAAATTAAATAAGAAACAAAATGTAGTTGAAAAATCTAAATAATGATAAAAGAATCATATACACATGGTAAATATTATGAGTATGGTATTAAACTAAGGATCTTCTCTTATGCGTTAGTCTATACTGATGCACAATCCCCCACCTTTGTCTTTCATAAGCTAGAATATTTGAATGAGGCTCTATGCTTTTTAAAAATAGACATGATGTGACTAAATAGACTGAGTCTCTAAGGTAAGTTGATATATATATACATATTGTTCATGAAATGAGTGTCCTAGTGATTTAGGGAATGTGACTCCCTATATTAATATTTTTTATGACCGATAGAACATAGTGTGATTTTGGTGAATGTGGGTAAGATGTGTAACTAATTGTTAAAGTGGATAATTCTAAAGCATGTTAAATAGTGGAACTTTAGTTATATAATATTGCTTTATTGTCTATCATACATCTAAATACACTATTTTATACTCAATATTTTTAAATCATCAATAGTGGTGGCCTAAATAGTTTTAGGCACACTATGCTCCATATACTATTGTAAACCTAAGAAGACTTCACTGCTAAAGGTCAAGACAATAGAGTATCACCTATGCTAGAAAATTGATTTGGGCCTAGAGATGAGCAAGGATGAGGGAAATAGACATGGAGTTGGGACTCATCCTATAAATTTCTATTCTTTTCCAAATTTTTGTTTCTCCTTTAAAATTGTAACTATATGACATTCAATGGAATATTTATTATTTGTTTTTTGGAATATAGCACATTTTGGGGAATTGACATGGGATTATTTTAAATTTACTATTGTGTTTTCATTATTTCTAATTTTATCTATTGTTCCTTACTCTGAAAAAGAGGATATATAATGCCTACATGTTTCATGAGAACCTCATTTTTAGTCAACAACATTAATCATATAGGGATTCATGCCTAATGTCAGTTGGTGAACCTAGTTGGGGAACCAAATTTTGTGGCACTCATGATGGGGAGTTAACATTTTATTTATGAAAGTAACAATGGATTTTTGTCTTTCCATTATAGGTGATGGGAATATAATGAAAACCCTAAATTACATGATTCCTTCTTTCTCACCAAAAGTCAATATACAATCTTTATGGGGTTATTAGTACTATAATTTGACATTGGTAGATTCCTTCCATTTGAAAATCATTTGGAACTCAATTTAAATGTAGGGAGTGTTGCACAATCACTAGAGGTTCCCTTTTAGAGAAACCATTTTTGGATAGATGATGGGAATGTGTGATGGTGCAGGCTTCCTATATGAGGTTATTTTTTGATTCCCAATTTAGTTACTCATGTTTTTTCATTTTTAGTTATAAGAAATTGAAAGACTAAGGGGGATGCATTGGCCAAACTTTTTTATTTCATTAAAACATATCTCATTTTTGATTTTGAAGCTCCGAATTCCTCTAATGTGTAAAATTGTAAATGTTCCCTAGAAAAAAACCACTAAAAAATAAAATTAATCATTTAAACTTAATATGACGAATTTACCCTGATACTGAGTTGTAGTGGAATTATAAAATTGAAAAAAATTTAAGGATTTTAAATATTTATTTATTAATTCAATTTTTATCTTACAATTATGGAGGGTGATATAAACTAAATGAAAAATAATATGAAAATTTTTGCACTATCAGTATGTAAAATATTTTAGGTTTTTCCATTTAGTGGTATAGTTTATGTTTTTGGGTCTCGGACATTGGACCAAGAAATTTTCATTCATTAATTTAAAATTTTTGTTCATGTAGTGATTAAAATTTTCTTTTATTCCACTGATATTATGAGAAAGATTTTATATGGTTCCTACTGGACTATTTTTTTATTCGAAAATATGGAGGCCAAAGTATATTCTAATAAAATTAATTAATTAATTAATTTAGATCATACACATGTTTTCTTGTTGAATTCAATATAACTCTTAAATGAGGCGATAGATATGAAATTAAAAATTGTAGTTAGATTTGGTACATTATTCTCAAAATTGGGTAGTAATTTACGAATTTTATATGATGATTGGTTTTTTCAAAAAAATATAGGCGTGGGTGGAATTAAATTAATATTTTTCATTTATGTAATTTATTTAAATTATATGTTATTTTTATTGAATTATATTACGTTATGGAAGATATTTTTAAGGCTATAAATGATGTGGAGATATTTTTGGTTATCTTCGGTCTATATATTTTCAAAAAGTGATGAGTTCTAATTTAAAATAATTATGGGAAATTTAAAAAGAAATTGATTAATTGGAATATTTTTAGAAGAGAGTTGGGGAAATTATGGGGGAATTAATGAAGGAAAATTATAAAAATAAATAATGAGAGGGAAAATAGATGTGAATTAATTTATTTGACTTCACTACCCATAACCATCAACTTTTTCCACAATGTATAACTCAATTTATTAAATTATATGGAGGAATAAAATTGTCATGGTGTTGATGGGAGGATATAAATTTAATGGAGATGGATAATTATAGTATACCAGTGATTTGAGGATATCAAAAAAGGATATTGAGTCTTGTGGTCAATAATTATTATCTAAAACCAATGTAGGGAATGTTGTTTATGTTTCTCTCAATTCTTCTTGATCATATTCTAAATTTCATTATCGATATATTTTTCATGATGATTTAGAAAAAAAATCCCTTCATATTTACTCGTTCATATGTTTTCTTAAAATCTATATTTTTATCTCTATTCAATACCATTGAAGTATTCGAGATCGATGAATGATGAGTAGACCATGAGATAATCCACTAATGATTTTGGCCTTCCTAATTTAATATAACCTTTCATCACACATTCATAATCATCATTCACTATGGGTGTTCCATGGGGATGAATAGGATTCTAAAATACATGTGAAAGTCATCTTTTGGAAATCATTGGGAAATGAAGGATCATTTGAAAAGTGATGATGCTGAATTTCAATAGGTCGAAATGTTACATCACATCAAGGATTCTTGTGATAGTTTTTTCGGTAGTTTCTCTACAATGTGATGGACAGTAAAGAACCTCAAAGGCGAGTTGTTTTTGAATCAACAGGCATTCAAATATTTCAATATAATAAGAGGTATTGACTATGGTAGTTGTTGGAACTAATTGATTGTAGATTTTTTCATATGTTGGATGAATTGGTTATATGTATTATTTTTTTTCATTTAATAAAATCATGTTACTTTTTATGTTTTGGTGATTTTATAGAGGAGTATTAGACTTAGAATGTCAAATTCATATTCCTTTAGGCAGTTCAACAATTATAGTTTTTTATTCTAAAGATGTTTACTAAGTGAACTTATCTTTATATTCATTTTTTTGGAATAGGATTATATATAATATAGTGGGATAATGTATATGATTTAGAATGTCTCACAATATTATTGACACCAAATATGATGAATCTATCCTAATATCGATATTCTAAACATCGTGAAGAAGTCATGGTACAAGTAGTGTTTGGAATAAGTGAGGGATTTTAATTTCTTGTGTTTCTAAGTAGTTTGTTTTCATAAGTAGATTATTGGGATGATTTGTACCAGATGTCTATTTTTTTATGGATAGGCTATTTTGTTTTCTAAATTCATATATTTTTCAAAATTGTGGATCGACCAATCCATCAGATTGGTTGATACATCATAGAAAGCGGTCCATCGGAAAAACCAATATATTAAATGAATAATGAGTTATTGAGATTCCTAAATAAAGAGGTCATTATTGACAATGGGAATAGAGAAAATTTATTCCAAAAATCCATAAGGAAAGTGGTTGGAACCGATAATTCATTGGATGCAATGTTCCAAGGAAGGAATAACATCGAACTGTTCAACTTGTATCAGATGAACCAGAGTTTTTGACTCTGAATGAGAAGTGATATTAAACATGATAAATCATGTGAGATATAAAGACCAATACATAGGACTAGAAAATCAATCAGATGAAATTAAACAATGTAATAAACCATTTTCATTGTCTCTATATAATTGGAGTGAGGCCTCATGTTTTTTTCCATTAGGTTCAAGACTCATCAGACAAGGTTTTTGTATGAACCCAATTCATCCTTTGTGGTATAGATCATTCCACTAGAGTTTATACTTATGAAAATGAGGGGAAAGAGGTCAGGGTATGGTTATAGGCATATTACACAACATGTCTCGGGACTAGATGTTGTGTACCTTTTTGTACACGCAGTGTATGGAGGGCTACAAACAATGTAATCCTAGTACACTGCCTTCTGATGGCCAGGCCAACAGTGGTACAAACAAAAAATATACTCTCAAGTAAACATTTTGTACTTTTTTAATTGATTAAATTGAGAATTAGTGATGTTTTTTCAGAGAGTCAAAAAAATGAACCCGCTTTGATGAGCAGTGCGTCCTAGAAATCCGAATGAGAAATTGCCTCCTGTTTTGTCATCGGATCTCAGATTAGAACACCGTTTAATATGTTGGATTAATCCTAGTGAGTAATAGATTCCTCTTGAGCCTTTATTCTTGATTTCAAACCTCTATCTTGTTGTTTAAGGTCTAGAATTTATAACTATTTTTTAGATCTACTCTATTCTAGGTCAAATCAAAGCATGTTGCCGCATGAGGAGAGTCGTACGGGTATGAGTTACATCATATTGTGCCTTTAGTGAATCTTAATGATGTTTATATAATATAGAGTGTTGCAGGGCCACATTTTTTGTGTCTCTAGATTAAATATTAAACAATGTGACCGCCTATTGATGATTAGGTAATTAATTAGATGATTTGAAATAATGTTTAGGGTTTTGAGTCTTAATTTAGGGACACCCATGGGTTTGTTTCCCTTGGATGTCCATTTGGATGAGAATACACATATGGATTGACTTGAATTTACATTAACAGGTTATTAAAATGTATTTCTCATTATATAAAGTTCCCACATGAGTTATCCTTGTTTTTTCAAGTAATAGTTTAATTTACATTTGTTGGTTATTATGTAATTGTTCACATGTGAGTTGATTATTTTAATGCCATGTGATATTTTAATTCACATGGGTTGATCATGAGATGGAATGTGTAATTGAATTAAATGATAAAATGAGGTAATTAGAAATTGGTGACCAACAGTCTCAGTAAAAAAGACAAGGTCAAGCTCATGTCACTAATTGAATCATATATACCATGGGTGAACGATTTTCTTGGATAAAAGATAATGGTTGAGCCCAAGAGGTTAATTGCATAATGGTTGTGATAGAGCCTTGGATAGGTTGGTTGGGATTATTGAGTCTAATATAAAAATTCTGAGTAAACCTAGTATCTATTAAGGCAATCCCAGGTCAGGATCTATTGGAAAATGATTAAATTAGTATTATGTCATGAGTTGAAGGTTACTTTATACAGGGGGTCGTCGGGCCCAGGTCGGATCTTGATACTTTTATATAATTTAGTAGAATTGAACAATGACTTAAACTAACTAATTATGTGTCTACCAAGCCAAAACTCAATCTTGGATTTGTTTTTTACTTTTATTGGATTACATTATCTTCTAATACATCAGGTGTGCTTAATTTTGAGTGCATAATTTTAATTTATTTCCATATTTTACACTGCATGATATATACATTCCTTGACATATTGGCATAGACCATGGGGGTTTCCTGTAAGGATATAGTCTCACATCCTTTTTGTATCATGATTTTGGGCTTAAACTGATTATATGATTGTAGGTGTTGATCATGGAAAGTTCCCTACAACATGTTGTCGATGTAATTCTTAGGAGTCAGAGAGCATGGGACCACGCAGAGCCTTGTGATGCTTCCTAGCATCTTTTGAATATTTTATTCTTTTGCAATAGATATTTTGTATTATAATTGGGTACTTGGTTGGATGTTTTCCTAAAAAATGTGACATGATATATCATCTATATTATTGAATGATTCTTGGTTATTTATCTTATATTTCTTTCCCAGTTTATTTCAATTACATGTTGTTTACTACTTCCACTATTGTATATCATTTATTCTGATGTGTTACACACTAATAATTAGAGCCTAGTTTCCCTACTATCACCATTAGGCCCTTGATTCTAGTTGGTAGCCTCTAGCATTTGGGGAAATGTGCTTGAGGTCGTGTGGCCAAACAGGTATGGGGCACCAGTCGAGTGGCATCTGGATTTTGGATGTTATAAGGTGGTATTAGAGCACTTTCATCTTGATTTTTTACTATTTGCTGATTATTTGAATGAAATGGAATTTAATAATTAGATGATCCTAGGAGTTGCTAGCCAGTGTATAGGTAATGTCCAAATTACCTCGAATTGAATTGTTTTTTTGGATTTTGATCTATTAGAGTTGATTTGATTTCATCATTGTGTGACACAATATTTTTGTGCTATTATTACTCATATTATTGTGGTTCTATTTTTTTGCATCCCGATGAGATGTGGGAATCCCATCTCATGCATCATATATGAAGTTGTTAGAAATCACCTGCCATGCATTATTTCAATTATATTTAAATAGAATTGCTAATTTCTTGCTATTGGGATAGATATCATGCTATATATGGATGATTTTATGAAAGGAACATTGGTAGATATGAATACTATTCTGATAGTTTTATTGATACATGTTATGGTCGAATTGGATGGATGCCATTTTTTCCCCTTGAACAATATGAGCCCTCTTGGATTGGAATTTGGTGGATCACATTTCGGACTTGGGATATATATTGTGTGGTTATGTGCTATATGTGGAATCCAAGCATTGATTCATGAGGGTTATAGTCCCCCGCGTATCATAATTTGGAACAATGTTTCTTTATTTTGAAAAAATTGGGGCTTTAGGGACTTTTTAAAGGATTACTGTCTAGAAACCTAGATAACACGGTGTGTGGTCCTATAAACACACACCAGGTGTTTTCTATTTGGGAAGAAAAGAATATTTTATACATGCTTTTTGTGTACTCAGATTACATGCCATGTGTTATTAAACCATTTTTTCGGTCGTGTGAGAGAGTACAATAGTTTTTGAGTTTTGACCAGGACACATCATGTACCTTAAGTACACCCCATGTATATTTTCATAGATAGGCATGTGTGGCTCTGGATATGTAAAATTACATGGCCAAGAGGGAAGAGTTGAGTATATTCCATGTGTAATCATATCATTTCGTGTACCTAGGAAGTAAAAATTACCAAGGAAGGAGGAGTTACGCACCCATGTGAGAGTTTAAGAGGACATTCCATGTATAGTCCCTACACCTCATATACCTGGGGTGTTTTCACGCCCATGCTGGAATGAGTACACGACCATGTAAGGGATTAGGTGTACATGGTGTGTATGGTTCCTACACACCATGTACTAATATTTTGAGAAATTTTGAGGCGTTTATTCTCCTATTTAGTTCTTGCACTAATGAACTGCATACTTTGATTACTAATATTTTTCTATGGTTTATATGTTGGACATTACAGAGTAATACCACAACAACAACCTCCGGTTGTATGCCAAAAGAGTGGTTATGATCATACCCCAGAGGTGGTAGGTTGTGGGGTACCACTGGACCCTCTAGTCATGCTAGTAAAAAAAACATTTATTATACTAGACAGAAGTCCCAATACACCTTTCCATGAAAAATATATGAGGTTAATGCAATCCTTTCATAGAGCACCACTGCCTTCCACATATATGAAAGAACTGACATGAGTGTTCATGCATCAGCATCTGCCCACGTTTTAGTGGGAAGGCATCCCACAGGATACATGGTCATGTAAAGTGGCCATGTTATCGATCTTTGAGCTTCTTGAGATTCATACTAAGAGGAGTGTACATCATAGACTTATATGATGTGGGATACCAACAAGACGTGGTGGGATGTTACCATAGAGAAAAAGCATCAGTGGGACTTGGTATGTGGATATTTTCAAAGAGTATTATATGACTACTTCTATACTAAGATGCTAAGGGATGACAAGTCCCACGATTTTATAAATCTAGAGTAGGGTGATCTATAATTTATAGATTACTCTACCTAAATTACTGATATCCAGTATTTTTCACCTATTCTGATGGGTAAGGATCTTTCAAAGGCTATGTGATTTGAGGATGCTCTCAAGCACGACATCCTCCCACAGGTGAATATCTTCTAACCATATATTGTATATTTTATAGTTAATGAAGCAATAATTACTGAGCGGAACCCAAAGGAATATAGAGGTGTGATCTAGGAATGTTTTGCACTGAGATACAGTACTATTTCGATAGGTAGCAGAATTTGTCATCTGGAGCTTACTCATAGAGAACCTAGTAGTCAGAACATTTCTCCAGGTATCCGGGTGAGGTGATACTAGTACGGAAAATTTTTTCCCACAAAACATTATACAATGATTGAACCATTTGAATAAAAATATTTCAGCAAGATGGTTCATCTAAATAACATATACAGGATGTTTCCATTTGTGGCTAGTGAGAGAGGATTTGCACAGACTCCTCATTCTAGAGCAAGGCCAGCAATATCTCACTAGTCGGGGAACTGTAATATTTCATGTCATTCAGGACAATGTAGTTGTTATGGCCATGGTAAGTAGACCCCACAATTTTAGAGATAGCATAGCAGATCAACATGGGGAATTCAGGCTATGTCAGAAAGTCGTGGTACATGCCAGAAATTTGCAGTGTAGGAGACCTAGCAGAAGCAGGATCCAGAACCCTCTACTATTAGAGGTACTCTTCTTGTCACCATTGTTTTAGCTTTAACTATTGTTGATAAAGTGGATTTACATAGTTTCATATTTTTTTCTTATTCTGAAGATCTTTGGGCTCTATTTTTTCAATTCTATTGAAGTTATGAATCTACACATTCCGTTATAAATTATAACGGAAGGTGTGCGACAGTTCATGGAGTGCCCCTTGAAATTGGTGGGTGCCACTTCATTTTGGATCTATATGTATTAGAGATGATAGATATTGAATTCATATATAGAATGGATTAGATTGAGTCTTTTATGACTTTTTTTATTTCTGTCACCATTGTGTGAGATTTACATCCCCAGAAGGTGGATTGTTCCTACATAAGAGATAGTGGGATGTCCCAGAGAGCTGAGCTGGACCCAAGCATTATGATTTTAGTGGGATGACAACATAGATTTCTAGTTTATATCTGGATGACTAGGGAACATTTCGGATGGATTTTCACCAAGTGGTTGACCATTTCAAGTACATATTAAAGGATTTATTTTTAGGTTATCCTCCAGTAAGAGAGGTAGAGTTCTCAATTGATCTAGTACCAATAGATACACCAGTATCCAATCCTCATTATTGAATGTCTACGATAGAGATGTAAGAGCTCAAGAGGAACCTAGAGGATTTGGAGGTAATGGGGTTTATCTAACCCAGTACCTCTCTATGGGGTCATATATTACTTTTTGTGAAAAGTTGGATGGTATCCTTAGGATATTCTTGGATTTTAGAATATTGAACCAGTTAACAATAAAGAATGGGTATCCTCTTCCTTGAATAGATGGTCTCTTCAATCAACTCTGAGGAGCTTTGTTACTCTCTATGATTTATTTGATATCTGGTTATCATCATGTATGTTCCATATCATTGGACATACCTCACATAACTTTCCAAATAAGATGTGTTCTATATGAGTATGTGGTTATGTTGTTCGGTCTCGCGAATGCTCCAACAGTATTCATGGCACTAATGAACTGATTGTTCCCAACCTATCATGATTATTTTATTGTGGTTTTCATGGATGATATCTTGGTATATTATCGTAATATACATGACTATTACACACATCTTGAGATAGTTTTGAGTACACTGAGAGAGAATAGGTTGTATTCTATGCTCCCAAAGTTCCACTTATGGATTGATCAGATTCACTTCCTAGGTTACATCATCTCAGAGACATAAGTATCAATGTACCAAGAGAAGGTGAGAGAATTATTTACCTAGGAGCACCCCAATAATTTTTTTGAGGTGCCTATTTTTATAGGCATATCTGGTTACTACATGAATTTAATTCAAGACTTCTCATGCTTAGTAGCACCATTGACAGGATTGACAAATACGCGTGTGATGTATGTATGGTTAAATTCTAGTGAGTCAAAATTTCATAAGTTGAAAGGGGGATTAACATCAATACCAATATTTGTTTTCAAAGACCGGTAAGGAGTTAGACTGTGTACTCAAATGCATCATGTATATTTCTGGGAGCACTAATAATGTAGGTGGATCGAGTAGTTTCATACAGGTCTCGAAAGCTGAGGCTACATGAGAGGAACTACATGATACATGATCCCTAGATATCCATAGTTTTTCATTCCTTATGCTGTTAGAGGTATTATATATTGGGGAGAATTTTTTGGTGAAAATAGACCAGAAAAATCTTAATTAGATCTTTACTCAGTGTGATCTAAATTTAAGTCAGCGAAGGTGGGTGGAGTACATTAATTCATTTGAATTTGATCTTCCCTAATTTAATTGAAATGAAAATAAAGTAGCTATGACTCAAATACACACAGTGTAGTAGGATAGTAGCAAGTTATAGTTGATGGATTTGTTCTACAAGATGAATCTGGATGTGTAATACAGGATGGGGAAGACTTTTCTTAAATCCTTAGTTGTTACCTTTACATTATTGGACAAAGTGAAGATAAAGCAGTTAACAGATTATAAAGGCCTAGTTATATGGTATTGTATGTTAGGAGAGGATGCTTCTCCAGGTTGGACCGTAGGTAAGGATGAGATTCTTTAGTTACATGGTTGTTTATGGGTTTCAGTAGACATGCGTGAAGAGATGATGTAGTTTTTTCATGCTTCAGTTTGGGTAGTGCATACCAGTGTCACTAAGATGTATCGGGATTTAAATCTTCATTACTGGTGGCCTGGAATGAAAGGCAATATAGAATGTTTTTTCAGGAGACATTTCACCTATCAGCAAGTGAAGGGAGAACACCAAAGACCATCATGAATTTTATAGCAGCAAACCATTCCATACTGGAAATAAAATGACGTCATAATGGATTTTGTGATGGGTTTACCGAGGTATCCCTGAGTAAATGATGCAATGTGGGTTTTGGTTGACCGTATTTTGATGTTTTCACATTTCTGACTAATTAAGGAAACATTAAATTTTGATGATCTTGGGAGCTTATACATCTGCGAGATTATACAAATATATGGGGTTCATCATTCTTTCATTTTAGATAGAAAATGATTTTCTACATATCATTTCTTGAAAGGGATACAGGGGGCATTGGGTACAGAGGTTCTCTTGAGCGCAACTTACCACCCCAAACAAATGTTCAGTTAGAGCCCATGATTCAAGTGCTAGAGGACATCCTCCGAGTATGCATCCTGGATTTTAGGGGTTTCTGGGAAACAAAAATACCCTTTATTGAGTTCACCTACAATAATATCTTCTAGTATACTATTCATATGGTGTGATGTGAGGATTTTTGTGGTATACCATATCAAAAAACCTTGTGTTGGATGGAGGTAGGAGAGGCTGCGAGGCTATGACCTTGTCTTGCCCAGGAGAACACTAATTAGGTTTAGTTGACTCAGAAATTGATGGCTACTATTAAGTCTAATAAAAAATCATATTCTGATTTCCATTGATGAACTTTGGTGTTTGAGGGAAAGGATCTTGTTTTCCTATGTCTCTCATTGAGGTTGGGACACAAGAGGACTAGGATACAGGGTAAAATTTCACCAAGATACGTCGATCCATTTGAGAATTTAGAGAGGGTCTATCTGGTTACCTATCGATTGTAGTTACCTTATAGGTATAGGTCTATACACAACACCTTTAACGTTTCTTTGTTTCAATTTCACTTTTCAGACCCATCTCACACCTTTCAGTCTGAGGAAATGGAGGTGCAAGAAGATTCATCTTTTGAGGAGCATCATATTCATGTTGTGGATCATAGTAAAAAGGTTCTCTATGCATATTCTATTACTTTGTTATAGGTGATATAGTAGCATAGCGAAGTGAAGGAGGAGAATTGGGAGAGGGAGGCCAACATTCAATCATAGTTTTCATAGTTGTTCTCAAATATTTCTTCATTTCCATGCGATGGGTAATTCGGGGAAAAAAATATTTATGCCAGGAAATTTGTAATAACTTGGTTCTTCTATTGAGGTATAGATTATTCCTTTTTACATTATGCTTATGAAAATGGGGGTAAAGGGTTCTTGGGATGGCTACAGGCCTATTACATGATGTGATTGGGGACTATACACCATGTACCTTTTTGTACATGTTGTGTATGTGGTGTAACATGCCATATATTCCTAGTACAAGAAAATGTGATGGTCTATCCAGGATATTTACAATCACATAATTTTTTCACAAGTATATGTTGTGTACTTTTTAATTGATTAAATTGGTTGGTAGCATTGTTTTTTGATACGTACAAAAAAACAAACCTCATTGGATGAACAGTAAGCCCTAGAAATCATAACCGAAAATTGCCTCTCGTTTCGTCATCTGATCTCTCATTCAAACACCATCGGATCCATTGGAATCCTTTCGGTGAGTAATAGATTCTTCTAGATCCTTTATTCTTTATTTATTCTCTTTATATAATTATTTAATTTCAATCACTAAAACCCATTTGTAGATCTACTCTCTTCTTGGTCGAATCAAAGCCTAACATTGGATGAGTATAGTCGTACATGCAAGATATAGGTGGTCATGTGACTTTCATGAATTTCCATGATGTTTATATATGCCAGAGTGTCATGTACCATCCTTTCTGGGTGTTAATTAATTAAATATAAAACACTTTTATTTCAAATTGATGATTCAGTAATTAATTAGATGATTTGAAATCATGTTTAGGTTTGCGAACCTTAATTTAGGGCCACCCCACAGGTGTGTTCCCCTTTTATGGTCATTTGGTTAATAATTTCTATAAAGAGTTACTTGAATTCCCCCTCATTGGTGGTTAAAAATTTATTTCTCATTATATGAATTTCCCATGTGATTTTCCATTATTTTCCATGTAATAGTTTAATTTACATGTGTTGGTTATTATGTAACTATTCCCAAATGAGTTGATTATACTAAATCCATGTGATTGTTTAATTCACATCGGATTATTTTGAGATAGAATGTGTAATTGTATTAAATGATAAAAATAGGTTATTAGAAATGGATAATCTGTGGTCTCGATAAAATGACATGGTTGGGCTCATGTGACTAATTGAATCTTATATACCGTGGGAGAATGATTTTCTCAGTTAACAGATAATATAAGGGCTCAAGAGTTTTATCATGTAAAGGACAGGAGTTATCCACAGATAGGGTTTTTGGGCTCATTGAGTCTTATTTACAAATTTTAATTGAACCTAGGATCCATTTAAAGATATCCAGGTCGGGATCTATTGAAAAAAAATTAAATGATTATTATGACATGAATTGATGATTACATTATACGGAGGGTCATCAATCCTAGGCCAGATCTCAAAATTATTATATAATATACTGTCATTAAATAACGCAATTGACTGCCTAATGATGCATCATCCAAGAAAAATCACAATATTTTATTCAGTCTTTACATGTATCTGATTATATTTTCTTCTGAGACATCTTTTGTGCATTTTTTTAGTACATACTTTTTATTTCTTTCACTATTCTACTCTACCTGTTATATATATTCACTAATATATTGGAATAGACCTTGGGAGTTTGGGTGTTGGGATTTTGTCTCTCAGCATGTTTGGACCATGCTTTTGGTCCCTAATAGATTATATGATTGTAGGTGTTGATTAGGGAAAGTACCCTGTTATAGGTACTTGATGTGCTGCTTAGGAGTCAGAGATTACATGACCTAAACGAGTCTTGCGATGCAACCTAATCTATTTTGTTTCTTTTGTTCTTTTGAGACATATATTGTGTATTACATCATTGTACATGTTTTGATGTTTTCCTAGATCATGTTACATTTTGTGACATCTTTTGTATTGAATTATGCTTAGTTGTTTATCTTATCATTCTTCTGTTGTTCATTTCAATTGTATGTTTTTGGCTACATCGGCTACTTTATATTATTTATTCTATTATGTTACAAATTTCAACTGAGGACATAGTTTTTCCACTCTCATCCTTAGTCTCTCTATACTAGTTGACAGCCTCAGGCATTTGGGGAAATTCACTTGAGGCAATATGGCCAACTAGGTATGGGGCACCAGTCGAGTGGAATCTGGATACGAGACGTTACAATATTAAATCGACATGTCATTGAATGAAAAATCTTTGGTGTGAGTGGAATTTGGAAAAATGAAGAAATTTTGAAACATATTCAATTTTCTCCAAAATTGGTGTTTTGGGGTTTTAATGGATTTAAATGTTGGAAAGATGTTTATGGAAAAACAAGTTCCATATAGTTTTATGTGAATTACTATGAGATGTTTTTTAGACTACCAAATTTTGGAATAACCACTTGATATGTTATTAATAAAATGAGTAACATAAATAAAGAGTTATGGATAACTCAATAACAATAAATTAGAATGAAGAAGAGTTGATATATCATCAAATGAATTATAAATTGACGTGGAATTTGAAAATTTTAAGAAAAAAATAGAATAAAAACTATTTTAGGTTCCCCATTTTTATATTTCCAAAAAACCTATTTAATGTTATCAATGTAGGGTATACAATAACATTATTCACATGCTGGAGAGAGAGATAGAGAGAGTAGTGGAGTTTCATTTCATTATATAATTTTTGAAGAATATTCCTTAACTAGTGAAGTGTTTAAAGAAGTTGTGGTCTAGAGTTATTGGATCATATTAAATATTCAGATTGGAAAATCCTAAATAAGATATATGAATGATGGAATTCTTTGTTGGAAAGTGAATCAGACTTGTTTCTAGACTAAATACTCTGATATAGGAATTCATGTTAGTGTTCGGAATGTGTTTTTGTATAAAGACCAAAGATGTTGTTCCTACATGTTGTTGGGTAATAATGTTAATATTTTTTTTTGAATAATTATAAATGTGGAAGTTGTTGAAGTGGTGCATTGAAATACTCAGAACCAATTGAATAATGATTCAAAACATGTTACAAATACCTAATCAAATTGTTTGTGCTAGATGAAGTGCATGCACTGTTGTATTGATCATAGTTCTACACATGTGTAAAGGTATTTCATAATTTTTTATCCACACAAAAAGAAATTTTTATAGTGGATTTAGTGGTATTGAATTATTTCAAAAACATGTCATTGACTATCTACACTTATTGAGTAGTAAACCATATTGATTCTTTTCTTCCTAGGGATGTGTAAATTTTTTCCTTTTAGAAAAGTGATATATCATTAACAAGAGGTGAATGTTTTTATACATGAATGATAACATAATATAAAACGATATCTCTAATTTTCCCCCTCCCCATCTCATTTGCTGGAATGATACAAGTTAAGAGTTTTTAATTGGAATCAGAGAAAAGGACCATTCATTCACTATTTTCTGAATCTTTAAGAAAAAACATTATGGGAAATTTAAATTATGTAAGGAGTAAGGGGATGTTGATTTTCATTGGAAGTAAATATAATATCACTAAAGATTGAATGTTTCAATTTCTTAATTATCATGGTTATGATGATCTGGAAGCTTCTATAGATTGATTTCCTCCTCTTGTAGAAAATATTCCTATTACATCTATTGATATGAATAATATAGAGAATGATAGAAGGTATAAAAATTCCTTAATCACTTCAATCTTTAAAATTGAATTTATACGAGTAAAAGGATTTGAAACAACTAAAGGTATTTAGGAAAATTTTTAAAATATTTATTAATACAATAAAAATGTGAGGAAGGAAAAATTAATAATACAGAGGTTAAAGTATGAATATCCAAAATTGGGGAGTATGATTCTATTTTTGACTTCTTTAAAAGGGTAAATGATTTTTTACCCCCATAATATTTCTTGGTAAGATGATGGAAGATTCAATATTTTATGAAAATATCTCATTAATAATTATAGATAAGTTTGCTGTAAAATTTTCATATTTAAAATCTAGAGATCATGAAACAATATCTTTTAATGATACAAACATAACTTACAATGAATATGAAATGAGGAGAGAGAAGTTTTAAAAAAAATACATGGTACATCTAGAAATTTCCATCCAATATTCCAAGAAATGAAAATCTAAAAATATTTTCAAAAATTAATATGTTAATGATTCTGATTATGAAAATGTGGTTAATAAAATTTTTTATGGATTCTTATCATTGGTTTCTAATAATGTGGAAAGAGACATGGGGAATTACCATGGGATTCTTCCACTTAAATTCATTAGGTGTGGCAAAATTTGGTATTTTGATGAAACTTTCAACCAAATAAGTGATACATAATAAAGTGCTGAAGATGATAGATAGTAAATAATATCTATAAAATAACATGTTGAAAAATAAAAATAGAATTCAAAGGTAAATGAAAAAAAATCTCCAAGTCCAAAAAGATATCATTTTGAAATGATGACATTGTTGAGGATTGTGATGTTTATGTTGGAAATTATATTAAGATTCTAGAGGAAACATATTTTTTAAAAAAGAGAATAACAGGACATTTGATAGTGATGAAATGAAATGTTCTAGAGAGGAAGAGGCTTAGTTATAATTTGTTCTGAAAGAAGAATTTAAATAATGTCTTTGAAATATTTTAAGAATTTAATGAGAAATATATTGGTTGAAAATATAATGTTCTATTGTAAATAAACTATAATATTTTCTTGTAGATAAATATATTTTTCTTAAAGTGATTAATTATATGAAAAAATATCGTGAAATGGAAAATAATTAGAGTGATATTGTAATTTAAAGATAAATGTGATGGAGGATGAATAATATATTTAAAAAAAACTATAATTTTTTAGGGAGATACAAGTTTCCATATTCTGTTTATAAAATTGGTTATTTCTTTGAGAATTGTATACCTGAGAAATATCAATAGATTTTTTTTATCAAAGGATTAAATGAAGAATAAATATGTTTAGGTGATTAAGAAATATAATAAAATCAGGTATATTTCTTAAACTAATAAAGTAGAAAATTATAATGCTTTAAAAATATCATTGTGTAAATCAAATGTTTTAGTTACTACTGATTTAGTTAATGTTGGGACGAAATCTGAATTGGAGAAGAATATTTTGGGTGTGATATCCCAAAATGGGTCCCACTCAAAGTTTCCTCAAGCCCAGTTGTCCATATGACCTCAAGCGCATCTTCCCAAATTCCAGATGCTACCAACTAGTAGTGAGGTCCTAGGTAGTGTCCATGGGGAGACTATTCCCTCCTTACCAGAGCAGAACATAGAGGATGAATATAATAAAAAATTATTTGTAGATGTATAATTATAAGAATATGGAGAAATGGAATATATGGGACTATTAAATAACTAAAAAACAATTAATCCTATGCAAAAATAAATGATGATATATTGCATGTATCTATAATCTATGAAAACATGGATACTAATTAGTGGGTATCAACGATATAAATTTTATATAAAAGAAGAATAACGAATCCAAAATTATCCAAGTATCCTATGTTCCAACATGGTCATCTGCTACAGAGCTCAATCCTAATGAAAGAATGTAATATAAGGTCTCCATGGTGGGACACTTCCCTTTGTTAGGACATGCACACATGTAATCTACCTGGGTACCAATGGAGGCCTAGAGAGGGTTGGTGATAAATCTTAGTAGGCCACCACCAATTTTGTATATAACATTCATTTCAGGAAATATAAAATGATGTAGAGTGCGGTCATGCATATATAAAAGTATATTAGTACAAAAATTTAAATACCTAGTACCTACATCAGCCATATCATGTTTATGAACATGTAAGAATATTATTTAGTAATTACATTCCAGTTTATATACAAAGTCACATGAGGTGTAACCTGCATAGAATTCATGTCATGATAGTAACAAAAAAGGATACCAGATGTTTCATGGAATCATTTAATAATGATAATAATGAAATAGAATGAACATTAATAACTAAGGCATGCTTGACTTCAGGGTTTGATCCAACATAATAATAACCTTTATCCTGGATATAAGGGTAAGAGTGAAATATAAGGGGTATCCCCCAAGGTATTCCAAAAAAACATAATTCTAACATAGTCAAAGGATCTCATCTAAGAAATATAGGATACATAGTGACTCGGGAAATGGTTGTATCCTTGGTTTCACACATCCATAGACATTACGTTGGATCTCAAGAGTTAATCCAATGAATCATATAATAATAATGGAGGGATCATATGGAATTATTCCATGAATCCAATTATATAAAAGGATTATGTTCCAAGGTGGGTATCATCCTCAGGAACCATCATTCTTGAATTGGAATGCCTTCCATGTGTGCTCAAGAAATTACCATGGTAATCCAAGGGTGTCTTGAATCTAACCATCCTATTAATATGTCATGTTTTTTATACATTAGTAACCTTATAATTAATTCATTTAATAAAATAGTTCTTGTAATACTCCTTCCATTATGAAATACAATTTCTTCATGTCATTTTCTTTCATTAGTATGAAAAGTATAATAAGGCATGTAACCAGTTAGTTATTTGATTACATACTCATTAATAAGTTTTACTCTAATTATGTCCATTGTTAATGGAATGGTGTTCGATGAACACGAAACCATCCAATTTAATTTTATTAATTTTATTCATGTGATATGTATCAATATACCTTACATTCATCATTTAATGATTCATTGAATAATTTTAAATGATTACTTTTGATGGTTCAAGTAATATGTATCACATATAAGGGATAACCACTATCAATTATATAAACATTCAATTTATTATGGGCATTCCATTAATTGGTTAAAGCCCAAGAAGTCCCAAATGGTGGAGTAAACAAGCATCATAAACCACTAAAGGTGTAAATAAGGGAAACACCCTACATACGGGGTAGTTGGTGTTGAGGATGTAACTCCAATGATGATGGAAATATATTAAACATGTCTTAGAATATTATTCTATAGATATTAAGAAAGAAAAGTTAATTTAATTCGAAACTCCTGATGAAATTGGTGTGCACACAATAATAAAATTTTATAAAATGATAAAAAATTAGGGATGAGTCATTGACTAAATACAGTATTCTTGTATGAATCTTCACATCTAGTATATTTCTTTTGTTTGTATTCGATCAAAATAAATCTAAATTATATATCAACCCCATAAAAATTTGGGCATATGAGCCTACATCAAAGTAACACCCTCAAGGGGAATAGAAAAGATGAAATAACCTAATGGATCAAAAAACATACTTAGAGGAATCCAATGAGAAAAAAAGAGATTTTATCGAACACTAGGTCGGAATTTTATTGAAGATCCTAGGTCAATGAGTATTTGGGAGCTTCAAATGGTAAAAATAAAGTCCTCATATCCATTAATGGGGAGATTAGAGGAGGGTTGTAGATTAAATTATATTTAAGTGAAAAAAGGTAATTTAGCCCAACATTATTGGACCACATGGTTTGACCACACTGTATTCCAAAATGTGTTCCAAATGACAAGGGATCACTACCTAAAGTGGATATCGTCACTGTTTGGACACACATTTTGGAACACTATGTTCTAACCATTTTAAATGGATACTCTAGAAAGTATAGAATATCTTTATAGTTTTTCGATAAAATATTCATTGTTTACTCAAATAGTTTATCCCCATACTACTTGCAGCCAACACCTCAATAGTTAGTGGTAATTGTGTGGCCTTCCCCACATGGTTTCTCTTAACTATGATGCTAGCCTATTTCTCACACCTACTAGGGTTCTGATCTCCAAACAATTCCTGAAACCCCCCTCCCACAAAACCTTTCTAACCTCATAGGGAATCCATATTAGGTACAAAATAAATAATTATACCAAATTTAGAATTATCCATACCTGAAATAAAAATGGAGCCCTTAAAATCATCCCCCTTAAAAGAACTTATCACTAAGTTCACATTCCAATGGTGGAAAAACACTATATGACAACAACTCTCGCCACTGGGCATGTACATCAGCCTCCCCCTTCCCAGTCTTGTATGAAAAAGATTTGGGATACCATAACACCCATTCTAATGGAATAGACTTGTGTCAGAGGTCATTTATGATTTGATTAATGAATTTCATAGGATATTTATCAAATAAACCAACAATATCTAACTCAACCTTCATGAGATCAAAAGTATGAGTTTTTTCCATGATAATGGTGAATTTTTGAAATGTAGAAGTCCTAATGCATGGAATTGTACCTATGAAGTAGTAATAACTGATATACTACTAGAGAAACTATTATAATAATCTCAAATTACCATTCCTAATTAGGTGAAAACTTCCAATTTCTATGTAATCTTCTATTCCCTATCGTTGGTGACACCCATAAGAAAATATGGCCCTGACCTTAAACTCTTTAAGTCATCAATAGTGATCTTCATATGATTTCTATCTACATTTAGTAGTAGACATGTGCTTCCTGATCATATAAACCTACTATGAAGTCTCCTTAACATGATGAGTTCCTAGTATGGTTGTGTCACCTACCACTAACCAGTATAGGGGTGAACGACACAACCGAATATATAAGGCCTCAATGGATCCATCTCAATTTTTACCTAAAATATATTATTTTCATATAAATTGATGGGAGTGATATGTTCCTCCAATGATCCTCTGAAAGTTTGGGTGCATTCTTTTAAAATATCGGAAAACTATTGTATCAACTATTTCAATTTTTCATTAATTTTAGGGTGAAAAGATATGCTCAGAAGCACCTGTATACCCATAGACTTCTTCTAACCCTTGTAGAATTGAGACGTGAAGTGAGCATCCATGTATAAAATGGTAGTATGAGGTAAGATATATAGCCATACAATATCACAAACAAACAATCATCTAGGATCATAAACTATTCAATTCTCTTAGATATAATGGAAATGGGTTAATTTCATCAGTTCATAAATGAAAAATCAAATTACATCTCTACTTCCTAATAAACATGGTAAAGAGACTACAAAGTACATAGAAACATCTTACCATTTTAATTTCATGACTAGAAGTGTATATAACAAGCCTTCAGATCACTGGTGCTCCACCCTCACTGTCTTATATGTGAAACACCTTATAAAAAACTCTTATTTCTATCATTTCATATTTGGTAACCAAGACTAGAGTCTCATATCTTGATCCATATTTTGGATGCTTGGATAAATCATCCACTAAAAAGAATTGGAATCTTCAACTAGTTCCTGAATAATTCTTGTAAGAACCCAAACATGACCTTGTACACATAAAATTCCATTCTGCCTATAGACCAATGCAGAGGTTGGTCGTCTCTTAAAATAATATATCATGAAGAAAGCATTCAGGGTTTGAAAATTTCATACTCGATATCTTATCATGGAGGGAAGATGTAAATTTCAATGCTAATAGATAGAAAATATTTTGACTATCATGAAACCCTAAAAGTATATTAGAGAAGATGTCCATTATTTTCCATTCATCACTGGCTTCTCATATAGCTTAGCCTCAGTTTTGTCACTCAACGTGTTAGCTACTAAATTTCCATTTCCATACATATATTTAAGTTTATAAACGAATGAATGAAGGTATTAGACCCATCATCGCTATCAGAGATTTAATTCAAGCTGTTTAAAGACATATTTTAGTCTCTTCTGTTCTATATACACTGCAAAGAGCTCACCCATAATATAGTGTCTCCAACAATGTTAGGAAAAGAAAAATTTTACAAGCTTGAAGTTTTTTGTGGGATCATTTCCCTAATGAGGCATCAATTTCTGAAATTTTTATGCAAAAAACTCTACCATATTGCCTGAAAATGCACATATCCCATTGTAAGATACATCACAGAATACTATAGATCCTCCACCAGGCTCTAGAAGTATCAGAATAGGTGTTGAAACAAGACAACCAGTCATCTCCTAAAAAAATTTCTCACACTCTTTGGACCCCAAGAACACAACACCCATCTTTGTGAGAACAGTATGAGGTTATATAAGGTGTGAAAAGTCATATATAAAATACATGTAATATTTAGCACGACCTATGAAACTATGTATATCAAACACGTTCTTAGACTGCTCCTAGGAAACCCCAACACTCACCTTCTATAGGCCCAAAAATACTCTTGATTATGGGATAACATATCCCATGAGGTGAAATTTGTCGATCTAGAAGTAGAACATAGAAATATTATAATAAATATCATTCTATCATCATTTTTTTAGAACCATATCATGATTCTTAGCATGGTATCCATAAGCATCAGAATCCACTAATATTTCATCCAAAAATACCACGAAAAAAGTATCAAGATATAGGTGGGACACCATATTCATTAAATATATGAAAAAATGGCGATTTCATATGACCAAACAACATAATGACATACTTTTTTTGAACATGACTTATATGAAATGTTTTAAAAAGTATGTATAAAGGTCTGACTCGTACCTAATGATATCCTATTCTCATGTTGATCTTAGAGAATATCATAGATCTTCAGATCAGGCGAAATACATCATCTATTTGAGGTATTGGATTCCTGTTCTTAACCATATGTTAGATCAATTGTATGTAATCAAGGCATAAATGAAGGTTCCCATCCTCCATGGAGAAAATCATGGGTGATCCCCAAGTTGAAATGCTAGTCTATATAAACCCTTTAAGTCACGAACAAACCTTTTTTGACCCTGAACCGGTCACTCGATCCGTCCCGCGACATGGCCCGAGGGGTGTTCCTGATCCCCACGGGCTGACAACTAGTGTCAGGCATAAAAACTAAACAAGAGGGAATGATTTGGCCTAGTGAAAATAAATAAAGTAATAGAAAAGTAGGACACACAATGAAAATAATTGACACTCAAAAGAAATAATGATCAGAAACTGCCAACTAACATGACCATGACCAAAACCCCTCACGAATCCAAGAGTCGCTCACTAGTCCACAACCAACTCTTTCCCAGGTCGAGCAAGCTCGAGTCAAACCTACAACAGAAACTAAAAACACGAAAACATTATAGGCATAAGTATTAAAACTTAGTAGGCATTCCCAACAAACTATAACCAATGAACTACCTTAAAATAATGAAATATACTAACTCCAATTTTGAACTAAGTTATACAAAATATGGGTTTTCACACACACCTCCATTTCTAAGACAAGTAACAGTCCATCTCCCTTTTTAATTTAAAATAAGTTTAATGTTTAAAAGGAATAGGTGTATTTCATTTTAAAACATCTCTGTGAGCAATTACGAAATTCAAATTTTAGTTTCTAGTCAAAGGGAATACCACACACAACACACCACACACACTAAGGGCAATGGAAAAGAAGTGTCACACATGGAACAATAACTGAACTAGACCTCTCTATCATCCACCACATAAATAAATAAAAACTAAAGAAAGCATGGTTCAAACCTAGGATATTGTGAACAATCTAGAACATACCATACATGTGACTCATCCTGAAAGCATGCTCTAACTCGATGACATAATAACACCCAAACACTTGGTATATCCCAACATGGCCTAACCGAGGGGCCCAATCCCCATAGTAGTAAAAACACAGTATTCCCCTACTATGGGGCCACTACCCAGTATGTAATCTAAACTGGTGCGATAATCATTCTCAGAAGATTCAGTCACTATGCCAGGTTCCCATGTTAACACAGGCAATAAAAAGGGGTGTGTCCACAATGTAAATCAATCAGTCACGATTAACAAACATCACATATAGCTCACAAAATCAACGCACACCAAAGATCACCCCTGAATAGGTTTTCCACGATATCTTATTTTATTAAAGTTCCAAATGGGCCTTCACCAATTTTAAAGAAAAACCTCATTTCTCGTGAAAACCTAAAACACTTGTTTAGAAGAAATCATTTATCTTTAAAACATTAACTACATTTTAAATTCCGTGAATTATTTTTAAAGGACAAACGAGCATTCATTCAATACTGGGTATCTGCTCATCAAAAAAATGTTCCAAGTGTCATGTATAAAATAAATGGCTCTTTTTACACCAAATAATCATTTAAAAATTAATTATCTTATATTATTTCTCATTTATTAAAATTAATAAAACATCATGTAATTAATAAATATTAAATTTAAAGTTGAGTGAAGTGGGGGACCTACCACATCTCACGGTCCAAACACAATGGCATGTCACGCCTCACACAAACGCACAAACACGCGCAAGCTGACGATCGCAGTATGACTGGTCATCCTCACAGCACGCTGCAACAACCAAACAACTAAAACACATAAACATAGACTCTAAACTATTCAAAAAAACAAACGGCACAAAAACTACCCCGACATGCTTTCAAAAAACAACACGCACAACACCAAATCAGAATGCACACCACCTGCACTGTTAAAATAAGAAATTACACAACTTAACAAAATACCCACATGTCAAAAATCCATTTTTAAACCCAGCTTACCTCAAAAATGTTTCTGAAACATAATTCACACCCCATATAATATTTAAATTCCATTTAAAAGTTTATAATACAATTTTAAATAACACTACAAGGCTTTTACGTCAAAACTCGCCCAAAAAAAGAACAAGAAGAAATTTACAAACACCAAAGGCATCATATACAAGGCCTAAACCAAGATTCATGTAAAAATTATATTTAACAACACCAAAATAATTATTCTCACTACAGATATATATAAGGAATTCAAAACACAATAACGGTAATAAAATAAATGCACGTGCAAAACTAAAACTCACTTTGGATGGTGGCATAGAAACAACACATGCGGCAAGGACAAACTCACCCCACGAACAATGGAGGACCATCCGTAGCATTCTAAATCGCTTCGTCTTCAGCAGCAGTGGACATAACGGGGGTCCGACATGACCCGAGACACCCTTCGCGAACCCAACAAGTGAATTCGCGGCCACGTCGGAGCACACTAAGGTGATGTGCAATGGATTTAGGTTTTTCACTACTGGTTTCCAGACCAGTGGGGTCAGGTCCTCATTGTTGGCCACCATGCAGGGGCTTTATGTTATCTTAAATCACACTAGAAAGGATAGGGGGAAAGCGACTTCTGCTGGTAAGTCGTGACAAGGGGAAAAAAGGAAGAGGTAGGGGGTCTCGAGTAGGCTGGACAAGCAGAGGGGGAGTTGGCCTTGCACCGTCTGGACATGAAAAGGGGGTGGCGGGTGACCTTGCACCGACGCAGGAGAAGGGCGAGCAGGCGATCTAGCCGTACAAGTGGGGTCACCAGAGGGGGGCCTTGGGTGGTGGAGCTCGCGCGGCCATGGGATGCACAGGGAAGCCGGAAGGTGCCCGGAGGGGGTGGTCTGGTGTGCTGAGGATGCAAGGCCGGAGGTGCAACACTGTGGTCGGGGGTCGGGGAAGCAGTGCATGGACGAGGAGGGAGGCAGATGGGAGAAGAATGTTAGAGCGACTAGGGTATACAGCGAGACCACATGGGAGGAGGAGTCAGGGGGTGTGACGACATGCAGAGGGGCAGGGGTGTGCACAGCCAGATGAAGGGGAAGGGGGAGGCTCGCGCAGTAAATGAGAAGAAAGGGGGTGCCGAGATTTAGGGTTAGCAAAGGGGTAGGGTTTGTTTGTTTCTTTTTTAAAATATAATAGTATTATCACAAAAATAATAATAAAACCAAAATTAAAAATCAAAAAAATAATAATAATCTTAATAATAGTAATAACAATAATGGTAATAGTAATAATAATAATAAAAACAACCAAAATAATGATATTATTTTTATAAAACTATAATACTATTAATATTTTACGCTTAAACATTCTTTTATCAAACTGTATTTTATTAATTTTTTATTTTTCTTCAACTCATTTCTCATGACCTTTAATTTATTTATTTATTTATTTCGGATGTCAAGAAACCACACGGCTCGCGCCATCAAGTGTGTCGTTGAGCGAGCTGCGCTCGAACCGTGCCCCTCGGCACTAACTGCCTACATAGTCAAACTATGTGTTGTCACATGGTTTTATAAGTCGCGCGTCAAACCCAGTCGGGGTGTGATAATTATCCCCACCCCAGACAATTTCTTCCCCCAAAAAGTCATCAAGCCAAAAAACTATCAAAACTCGAGTCCGTGCCTGATCAAAACTGAGAGACAAAACAAAAACCTCGGGGTGACTATTCACTCCACAAGTCACACCTAACTAGTCATGAAGAAACCATTACATAAAACGAGGGGATAACATAAGAGGGTTCTCCCCACCACAAGAACTCGAATAACACAAAAACATTAAAACCCAAACAACTCCACGAAGACTTAAAAGAGAAACCTACTAAAGAGCAACCCAGCAATCTCGGGTCCCAAAAACCATCTTAACATCTCTAATTATCCAAACAACACCCTATCAACAACTAGGAACCAGGGAACCCCCAACATGAACCTACCGAATTCTCCACCTAAGTTGAATGGGACCACTGAGACTTAAACACAACACCACTATAAGGCCACCTGACATATCGGGGCACCAAGACAATGAACTCCCTATAACAGCACCGTTGGAACTAAGAATTCCCTAAACTGATTTAAAACTCCCAACACATCCAACTCCCTTAGAACAAGCGAGATAACGCTTCCACTAAAGCTCGGTACTCTCAGCACAAGACAAAAACCCCCCAACACTCACATCATCATATGATAACTAATGAAGTTAGGACCAACCCACACAAGGAAAAATAACATTTAAAGAAAAACACAAAATTCTAGATGCCACACTCAGAAGAACGCAACTACTTTGATCACAAAAGAATATGCTCATCTCACTATTGCCGCCAAAATGAACTTAAAACAGTGGGAAAACAATGACAAGGAAACCCTAAATGTATCTATTCCATGATGAAAGATAAAGAACCAAGCAAAGTTCTCACATGCCTCTGACGCCCTGACTGTGCGTATGCTTTACCCCGAGACCTGAGGTTGGTGCTTTGATGGCAGAAGCATCTTATGCCTCGCAGTGAAACATGAGCATCCCCAAATCATGACTCCTTATCCGAATGACACTTATTTAGGAACCTTTACCTATGACCCGAACTGTCACACAATAGCCGGAATTCATAGGGATGAGAGAAGATGTCTTGGGATTCTCGAACCGGCAACATCGATGGCACATTAGAAAGTAGTCTGACAAACCAGAAGTCGGAACTAACAAAAAGGATTTCTTTATAGGCAGGTTCCTCTAGAACTCCCTACTCGCAAAATGGGGAACCCTTACGAGTGACGAGAGGCGCCGGATTTTTCATGCACTTGCGCTCCAGATGTCGACTCCTTAAAGAGGCCGACACAGGCCATCACCAACCACTGGCCTTGTTAAATACGAACGAGCTCTCACCTCTTCTCACCTTCACCTCCTGAGGTACGAACTATTGGATCGAGAAGGACATTAAGACCTCCCACATCATCCCAACTCCAACTATGATGAAAAGTACACCTCCACTGGTCCAAGGTTGTACCCTCCACTAAACCCAAGACAATATGAACTCTAACAAACTCAGGAGTCCCCAACAAACTAAAGATATCCTCTACTCCCCTCAAACTTCATCACTTCTCCTAACAAACCCTGAATGCCTTGAAAGGCAAGAAACACTCTATAAAAACCATAATTAGGCATGACTCATTAACTACTTTTGAGGACATTTCTGGATGGCATATTCAGAACAACGCATACAATATAAAACCAAAACAGGCATCAAGCCAAAAACATAATTGAATAAAACACCTCGAGCCGATACAATTGGCCTGAAAGTTAAAAAAATATAAAAACAACCAAAATCCTCTTTTTCAAAATCACCATTTTCAATTAAAAGATTAAAACTGCTTTATCCCAATGTCATTTTTCAAAAACAAAAGACACTTTTCACAGGCCAAAAATCCATTTGTCAGAGAAAACCAATTTCCAATTCCTTTATATTCCAATAACTCGCCCATGGAATCCCATGAATCATCACATGTGTGTACATCCGCATCATCCAGAAACAAGTGCCTCACACACTTTTCATACATACCCACACACATGTGATCCTCCATAACGGATACCATGGGTCACACCAAGCCACCCTTTACAAATTTTAACTAAACACTAACTTTCAAACCAAATATCCTTCAATTTAAAAACCCACTTTATCAATTTAAAACCATTATAGAGAAAATATTTTATTTCAAAATCCACTTTCATTTTCAAAATCACACTTACACCAACCCGATCCAAACAAAACACAATCCATAACGAAGAACCAAAATGAGGAACTAGTATTCACACTTAACCTGGTGACATGGTATTGATCCACGCCCAGGTAAGAAACAACAACTAGGAGGAACTTAAACTATGCACTTGGAATCCACATGGGTCACTACTCCATGTTCGGTCACGAAGTGACATTGGCTTACCTTCGTTGCCATTCATCAATCCAAAACAAAAGTAGAAGACTCAAATCCCGGACTACCCCTGGCAACTCGAGAATCAGTGCAAGCAAGAGTTTGCAAAGCTCTTACCGGACTTAGATCTCGAGTCCCGACAGTCTTAATCTCCATCTACTGAACATCCCAAAAATCAAGGGCCCTTTGATACCATTTCGTCATGAATAAACCTGGGTCGACCCTGAACCGGTCCCCCGAGCCAGCCCACGACATGGCCCGAGGAGCGTTCTCAATCCCCACGGGCAGGCAACTAGTGTGGGGTATCAAAACTAAACAAGAGTGAACGATTTCACCCAGTGAAAATAAATAAAGCAGTGGAAAAGTAGAACACACAAAGTAAATAAATGACACTCAAAAGAAAGAACGATCAGCAACTGCCAACTAACCTGACCACGACCAAAACCCCTGATCACTTCGAGAGTCCCTCACCAATCCACAAGCAACACTCACCCACGAAAAGAAAGATCGAGTCATACATGAAAAAGAAACTAATAACAGTAAAACACTATAGGCGTGAGTATTAAAACTCAGTAGGCGTGCTCAACAAACTATTCCCTATGCAGTACCTTTAAATAAAGAAATTTAATAACTCCAGGTTTGAACTTAGTTATAAAAAATATGGGTTTTAACACAAACACCTCCATTTCAAAGATTATAAATAGTCCATTTCCCATTTTAATTTAAAACAAGATTAATGTTTGAAAGGAACAGGTGTATTGCATTTTAAAACCATTCTGCCACCAATATAGAAATTCAAATTTTAGTTTCTAGTCAAAGGGAATTCCACACACAACACACCACACACACTAAGGGAAATGGAAAAGAAGTGGAACACATGGAGCAGAAACTGAACTAGACCTCTCTATCATCCGCCACATAAAAAAATAAACACTAATGAAAACATGAGTTGAACCTAGGATCTCATGAACAATCCAGAACATACCATACATGTGACTCATCCAAAAAGCATGCTCTAACTCCATGACATCATAATTCCCTAACGCTCGGTATATCCCTACATAGCCTGACCGAGGGGTCCAATCCCCATAGCAGCAATAACTCAGTATTCCCCTACTATGGGGCCACTATCCAGTGCATAATCTAAACTAGTGCGACAATCGTTATCAAAAGATTCACTCACTATTCCAGGTTCCCATGTCAACACAAGCAATAAAAAGGGGTGTGTCCACAATGTAAATCAATTAGTCACAATGCACAAACAACACATACAGCTCACGAAATCAACGTACACCAAAGATCACCCCTGAGTAGGTTTTCCAAGATAACATATTTTATTAAAGTGCCAAACGGGCCTTCACCAATTTTAACGAAACACCTCATTTCTTGAGAAAACCCAAAACACTTTTTCTGAAGAAATAATTTATATTTAAAAGTAGGACTACATTTGAAATTCCGTGAATTTTGTTTAAAGGCCAAATGGGTATTCTTTCAATACTGGGTATCCTCTTATCAAGAAAATGTTCCAAGTGACATGTATAAAATAAACGACTCCTTTTACACCAAATAATGATTTAAAAATTAATTATATTATATTATTTATCATTTATTAAAATTAATAAAACATCAATCAATTAATAAATTCTAAATTTAATGGTGAGTATAGTAGGGGACCTTCTTCGGCTCACGGTCCAAAGACAATGGCATGTCACACCTCGCACAGATGCACAAACACGCGCAAGCTGATGACCGTAGTATCACGAGTCTTCCTCGCAGACACACTGCAACAACCGCACAGCTAAACACATAAACACAGACACAAAATAGTACAAATGAATAAAATACAAAAACACCACCCTGACATGATAGAAAAAAACAACTTGCACAACACCAAATCAGAATTCACACCACTTGCATAGTTAAAATAACAAATTACACAACTTACCAAAATAACCATTTGTCAAAAATCCATTTATAAACCCAGCGCACCTCAAAAATATTTCTGAAACATAATTCACACCACATATAATATTTATTAAACTATTTAAAATCTTATAATATAATATTAAATAACACTGCAAGGATTTTATGTCAAAACTCACCCAAAAAACGAACAAGAGGAAATTTACCAGCACCAAAGGAATCATATACAAGGCATAAACCAAGATTCATGTAAACCCTATATTTAACATCACCAAAATAATTATTCTCACTACAAAAAATATATATAAGGAATTAAAAACACAATAACGATAATAAAATAAACACGCGTGCAAAAATAAAACTCACTTTGGATGGTGGCGGCAAAACAAAACTTGCGGTGAGGCCAAATGTGCTCCGCGAACAATGGCGGACGATCCGAAGCGATCTAAATAGCTTCGTATTTGGTGGTGGCGGACAGAACGGGGTCCGACATGACCTGAGACACCCTTCCCCAACCCATTGAGGGAATATGCGGCCACATCAAATCCTAATGGGGTGTTGCATAAGGGATTCAGGTTCGTCGCTGATGGCCGCTGGACAAGGGGGGTCGAGTTCTCACTGCTGGACACCAAGAAGGGGCTTCAGGTTCTCCAAAATACACCGAAATGGAATGGGGGAAAGCGGCTTCTGCTGGTAGGTCTTGAAAGGGGGAAAAATGAGGGGGCAGGGGGGTCTCACGTCAGCTAGACAAGAAGAGGGGGAGTTGGCCTTGTGCCAGCTAGACAAGAAAAGGGGGGAGGCGGGCGGCCTTGCACCGGTGGAGGAGAGGGTCGAGCGGGAGATCTGGCTAGAGAAGTGGGGTTGTCAGAGGGGGGCCTCAGCCAGTGGAGCTCACACAGCCAGGGGACGTGCAGGGAATTAAGAAGGTGCTCGGAGGTAGTGGTCTGGTTTGCTGAGGAGGCAAGGCTGGAGGTGCAGCACGATGGTCGGGGGTCATGTCAGTTGTGCGCGGACGATCAGGGAGGCAGATGAGAGAAGAACGGTGGAGCGACCATATCGTGCGGTGAGACCAGCAGGGAGGGGGAGTCGGGGGGTGTGACAACATGCAGAGGGGAGGGGTGCGCACAACCGAACGAAGAAGAAGGGGGGGCAGTGCGCACATGAAATGAAGAGAAGGGGAGGATTTAGGGTTAGCAAAGGGGTAGGGTTTGTTTGTTTATTTTTTTTAAATATAATAGTATTATCTCAATAATAATCATAAAAAAAAATTTAAAAATCAAAACCATAATAATAATCTTAATAATAATAAAAACAATAATAGTAACAGTAATAATATTAATAAAAACAAAAAAAATAATGATATTATTATTATTAAATCTATATTACTATAATTATTTTATTCTTAATAATTATTTTATAAAACAGTATTTTATTAAATTTTTATTTTACTTCATCTCATTTCTCATGACATTTAATTACTTTATTTACATATTTAGGATGTTCGAGCAACCACACAGATCACGCCATCAAGTGCGCCATTGAGCGAGCTACGCTCAAACCGTACCCCCCGGCACTAACCGCCTACGGAGTCAAACTATGTGTTGTCGCATGGTTTTATATATTGTGCATCAAACCCGATCAGGTGTAACACATTATCCTCAAAATCATCCAACTAAAACATAATCTATTGGAGCTCAATAGGTTACACCTTGTACATATGAATGGATACCCATGATACTCCTAGAATGAGCACAATTGTAAACTCTACCTCTCTCTCAATAGGTAATCATTAAAAATCATTAAGTAATATATCCTTGAAAAGATCCACTAATTAAAGAAAATATTCGTGGTGTACTCTTTCCTTGCACATAACGATACTAGAAATATGTATGGTCACTATACCTAGCCCATAATTCTATGGTCCTTCTCTTCTAGCCTAGAAATCCCACTCACCCTTGTATAGATAACTAATTTTCTATGGTGATGTAAATGATACACCACAATGATAGCATTCTACGAAGGACTGATATGGTACTAACTAATCTATCCAAAGAATTAAATTCAAGCATATCATCTTCAGAAAAAATATGTACCATAATAATGATTAACTTCCTACCACATGGGGAAAACCACTTTATTGGTGTATTCCCCTTGATCGTACTCCCAATAGTGTGTCTAGGGTCATTACACCAAAGTAATACTAAATTTCAACACCGAGACATTCCATGGTGAATAGAGAGATAATTTTTTTGAATCTCATGTATATAATATATAAAACAAAATTGTGGATACTACTAGAATGGTACATCATACTACATATGATCTTTCTCTTGGATCCTCATGTATCGAATGTAATGAATACAACTGGCCAGATCCATGACCGTGTACTATAGTTGGACTAACTTGAGTATAGCTCCACTACATGCATTGATGATATGGATTCTATGTACCATGGCCATTAACTCCTCCTAAGTGAGTCCTTCGAGTTGTACTCCAACCCCATACCTGATGTGGTATAAAATAACCTTCCCTAAGAGGTGGAGCAAGTATGGATCCTCTATCATGGGAAGTAAATGGAGAGGTCCAAAAGAATCTCTAAAGATTCCCCCAATTTCCACAAAAACTAAACTCTATTTGGCCTCTATCCCATAGAGGCTTTATATTCCTCTTACATCCACATTGATGGCATACAATAAATCTTCTTGTGCGATTACTCTAACCACCACTCCTCTGGCATGAATCCTCAACGAAAAGTTTCTTGCTACTTGATGAACTATTTGTCTACCTCATCCCTGATCCTATATGATGTTACTATCAACTTTCCTTAGATTTTCCTCAGTTATTAGAGCCTATTTGAGGATCCTAGATAAATTAGATATGTGAAATACATTAACCTGAGTACATATTGTATATTTTAGCCCATCCTTAAAACATCTACCACACGATGTCTCATCAATATGTATAAGTGGTAAAAATCATTGTAACTTAGTTAAAAGCACTGAATAATCCATGAAATACATAGAACCCTTCTCTAAACTAATGGACTCTATGTTTTGGTTAGAACACAGTGGTCGAGGAAAGTGATGATCAAATAAGACTTCCTAGAAATTAGCCCTGATAATTCCCTAATGATGACCATCCTGGGTAATCACATCCCACTAGTGCTTGGATGAATCACAGTGTATAAAGGTAGAACACGTGAATCTATGCTCTGTATGCCTCACTTGATGCTCAATGATAGATAGTGTGGCCTCCAACAATGACATATCATCCTATGGACCACCATCCCCTTAGAATGTAGGAGGATGATGATATTGGAACTCACATGTCATCCCTTCCATTTTAGGTGTAGGGTAAGGAAAAAATTCAATAAACTACATCAAAAATAGAAACATATCACAAAGATGAGAATCATTTCCTAGATTTTACGTTGAAGGATGTTCTTCAAGTGTCAGTCCTAGAAGTAAGACTATTATATTAGGTCCCATCATATCTGGAGCATGGTATTCTCCACTATATGGGTGAATGACTTGAGGAAATCATAGAGATAAAGGTCAAAAATTCCAAGAAAATGGCAGAAACCAAGATTTAAAACCATATAAAATAAATTGCATAAAAATATTAAAAAATTAAGGGCTCTCTAACCAAGGTATACTACCCAAACTACCTATTTAGAAGTCCAGGTATTGGTAAAGGCTCATTTTTTAATTATAGGGATTCAAATTTGTGAAGTCTTAATCACAGTGTTTTTCTTCATTTAGGGGGATCCAATTATTTTTAAGTCATGATCAACATTTAATGTATTTTTACTTATAATCATATATAAAATTATAATTTATATTAATTCTCATTCATATTGAATAAGTGATCATAACCCTTTTCACTAAAATCAGCACCCATTTAATTTCTATGTAACCCAGTCTATATTCTATCTCAAAGGTTATGTTTTATATATGATGTCTTAACTCGATAAACTACCCATTCCAACCCATGATGGCCCATACACCTCATGAATTTGAACCAGTAATCACTCTATCATAGATAAGGAGTTCCATAGCTATAATATAACTATCATATCATCAATTAACAATCACAAGAAAAATAAGAAAATTCAATCCATGAGATGACCCTATAAGGCATGAATTAAGCATGGAATTTGAATTCTAGGTAACTAAAATGTTTAATTTAACAATTACCCTATACCTAAAGTCAGTGGGATAGGTATGAGAGTATATCCTCAATCATAGTAGAAATAATAACCATTAAATAAAATGTTTTTCAACCAAAAGTGAATGGATATCAACTGTAATAGGAAAAATATAGAATTATTATTAAATTTTCAAAAAACATAGAATTCAGCCAGAGCATGGTTTAACTAAACCAAAGAACATCTTATAACCATGTATCCTAGAGTTCCTAATATCTTTTATGTTTTCATAAAAATGTAAGGCAATAAAATAAAGCATTTGATTCTACATTGTGATGTTCAGAACCTTTGTTCTACTCAATGGTTTCATGAGACCAGTTGGCCAAATGGCCTTAAGTGCATCTCCTCGAATGCCAGAGTCCGCCGACAAGAAGTGGGGGATATCGTGTTTTGGGTGGGAGACTCTTCTATCATTACCAAAGTGGAACACATCAAATACATATAATAAAAAATAAGTAGCGGAAACATTATAATAAAAATATGTAATAATGGAATAGACATGAATACTAAGTTATTGAACAACTAATATACATATACAAAAGACGATGATGATATATGCCATGTATCTATAATGTTGGAAAACAAGGATACAAAATAAGAGGTATTATTAGTATACATGATATACAAATGAAGAAAAAAGAAGCTAAAACTATCTTGGCATCCTAAGTTCCATCTCAGTCATCTACTACTAAGATCTATCTTAATGAAGAAAGGAAATATTATGTGTCCAAGGAGGGAAACATCCCTTTTTCAACACCTGGATTCACATAATATGCTTGGGTACTGATGGAATTCCAGATAGGGTGTGAGAAAATCCACCATAAATGGAATCTTTAACATCCAATCCATTCTATATTAAATGAAATAATTTTCATGAAGGCACATATAAAATTTAAGTACTAAAAAATGTAACACTACCATAAAACTAGTTTTCCACAGTGCCACCCTTTATCATAACTAAAAAATTATGATAAAGGGGGCCCTTTATCAGTTCTAAAAAAATCACAGATAAAGAGAACTTTTAATAGAGCTAAAAAATCATTGTTAAAATTGACCTTTTATCATATGTTTTTTTAGTGCTGATAAAGACCACCCCCTTTATCAGTTCTTTTTTAGTGCAATTAATGGGGTCTCCTTTATCAGCGTTTTTTAGTAGCGCTAATAATGTGGGGGGTTTTCAGCTCTTTTTCCTAGCACTGATAAATTTTAAAAAAATCATGAAAAATAATACATTTTTTATATGTATATTTATATTGATATAAATATAATATGTATTTTTTAAATATGTTTTCAATATGTATAAATACACTATTACATTTAAAATAAAATAAATTGAGTGAAAATCGATTTAAACTATTTTAAAAAATATTATTAAATATCAATTTTCTAATTATCATCGATTAATAATCATTTAATAAGAATTTGAATACACCAAAAATCAAAAAAAAAATTAATAAAAGATCTGAAATAAGATGAAAATGTTACTCAAAATTCAAACGGCTAGAACTTTTGATCTGGGTGTCCATTTAAACTCTAAAACATATAAAATAGAAGCCTTTGATGATACCTATGCACTAGTGATTAAATGGAACCTTCGATCACATTTTTTGTGGCCCAAAAAGGCCTAGAAGGCCTCAAAAACTAAATTTTTAGTTGGGATACCCTGATTTTTTAACATTCGAACTGGTATAACATGTAATACAGATGTTCTCTAGGCCTGTATCACATTTCATATCGAATATTGTTTCATTTTCTTGGATTTGACTGGTTGTGGAGTAGAAACGACTTCTATATTAGATGTTATGGCCATTTTAACATTCTATGGCTTTTCAGAAACACATATATTTGTATTCATTCATAAATATGTATATATTTGTGTGTGTGTTTCTGTCTTTCTATGTTGTATATATATGAATTTATTTATTTATTTATTTATAAACATGTATAAAAACATATTTTATAAATGTATTTAAAAATAATCTTATAAATATATATTAATATAAAAATAAATATATAGATAAAAAATAATAACTAAATATATATATATAAATATATATAAATATATATTAACATTAGAACAAATATATATTAATTAATATATGAATAAATATATATGTATTAATATAAATAAATATATTTATTTTAATATGAATCTATTTTAAGATAATAATAAATATAACTATATATATATATAAATAGATATATCATTAAATAGAGAAAAAAACTAAATGGATTAGTGGTAAAGGTGTAGACACGCAAGTGGTGAGGTCTTGGGTTCAAGTTCTAGTTGAACAAAGGGTCGCAGGTGCAAGTGGGAGAGGGTTGCATGGCAATGGAAGTGTGTAGTGATATGGATCGGGCTCCGCCTGATGCTGATAAAAGCGGGGGGGGGGGGGTCGAGCATTGTTTAAAGCTCCAACTATATGTTCATTTTAAGTTGTTTTAATTTTTTTTATTTTATCAGCACTTTTTTTAGAGCTGATAAAAGGTACCCTTGCTTTATCTTTGCCTTTATTAAGAGTGATTTTATAGTGCTGTTAATGTATTTTTCTAGCATTGATAAAGGAAATATTTATTGTTGTGTAAATACCAGATACTTGTTTCATCCTCAATTGGTGTCAGAATATATAACCATTTTATTTATTAATTATGTACCATTTTATATACTAATCCACATGATGTAAACTAGAACTAACTTTAAATTCTTGATAGTAATAATAGTGGATCCAGGATGTAACAAGACAACATGTAAATATGATGATAATGAAAGAGGATCCATGGTAATAACAAAGTCATCCTTGACATCATGGTTAAAAAAACTCAGTAATAACATGTATCATTGATATAATAATAAGACTGTAATACAAGGGTCCTCACACAAGGATATACAAAATAAAATAATTCTAACTCAATCCAGGTTCTCGTCTATGGTAAAATGAGATAAGAAGTGACTAGGCCCAATGGGTGTATCCCTGGTTCCTCATGTCCATTGATGTCATTCTATATCCATGGAATTAATCAAAGGCATCCTATAATGATATTGTATGGATCCTTTGATTTCATTCTAGGTATCCACTGAAAGAAAGTTATTGAGATCCATGTTGGGTATCATCCTTTAAAGTTGGCATACATGAATAGAAGGGAGTCAATGAGTGATCTTGGAATTCCTTTGGTAATCTAAGTATATATCTATTATTACTATTCAAATAAAGAAGTCAAGGTCTGTATTCATTTAGAACCTTATAATTAATTCATTTTAAAAATTATTCCATGTAATAATAATTCCATTTAAAAATCCATTGGGTTAAATCCATTTCCTTTCATTAGTGTGGAAAGGATAATATGGAATGAAACTATTTAGTTCATTGATTAGTTAATCGTTAATATGGTCCACTTTTTTTCATCCATTTTTCATGGGAATGTGTGATACATATGTGAAACCAAACCATTAGTTTATATTAATTCAGGCCAACTGATATTTACAAATATACTTTCCACTCATCACATAGAGATTAGTTGATTAAATTGAATCACATACCTTAGAAGAGTAATGTGATATGAGTCACATATAAGGGGTTCTAATTATTAATTCTATAAACATTCTATTAAGTAAGGGATTAGCATTAACAAGGTTATACCAAAGAACAATTGAATCGTGGCACTGAAAACCATGATATACAACAAAATGTATGAATAAGGGAAACACCCAACATGGGGGTGGTTAGTATTGAGGATATAAACTCCAATGATTATGGAAAAACATGTTAAGAGTCTTATAATATAATTCTAATTAAAATAAAAAATGATATCATATTTAATAGGAAATTCCTAATGGTATTTCCATGCGGATAATGAAACAATTAATAAGATTAAGAAACATGAGAGATGGGTCATATATCACCTACATCAACCTTGTATGACTCTCCTTATCTAGTATAATCCATTTATTATTTCTGTATCATAATAAATATAAAGTATATATTAATTCCTTTAAAATATGGAATATGATCCCACATCAAATGAACATTATAGTGGGAAAAAATAATGATGAACTGAGATAATGAATCGATATACTTAAATAGAGGAATTCATTGAGACCATTGGAACATCGATAAAACATTGTATCAAAACATTATTGAATAACCTATGTGGAATATTCTTTGGGATCATCAATAGGTAAAAATATAGGTAAATTGTGCTTCGGGGGATTAATGGAGGGAGGGTGAGCGCTAACCTATATTTATGAAAAAAAGGGTATTTTCACCCCGAAAAAGTGCATTGTTTGGCGACACGGTTGTCCAATTAATTTGTTAACCATGCATGGATCTCTCCCTCAAGAGATGACCCCCACAGTTATGCTACATGGTAAGGAAAATTGTGTTCCAACCCTGAAAAATGTATATTCTAAAAAAAATAGACCATCTAAATTATCATGTAGTCCAATCTTCATGGTTTCTTCAAAATATACAACATCATGCTGCTCACTTCCAAACCACTCATGGTTAGGGAAAACCAAGCCTCCCAACCTTTTAGGTTTATACTAAACTTGATTTTGGCCTTTTTGTAACACCCCATGATTTTGTGAATTAATTTTATTGAATTAATTTAATATTTTTGATATTTTTTATTTCTCGCAACACTGAAAATAGTTTATTTTTTATTAAAGCGCTATGGTTGACTCGCGTTATATGAAACACTGAATTAATAGTTCACTAAAAATAAATAAATTTTATATTACTCAACATGTTCCATTGAGGGTATCTTTCATTACATGTGATAATTACTTTCCTTGATGGATTTCCAAACATGCATGACTATTTTTTACTAAAAATATTATATCACTAAAATGTTATTATTTGAAATATTAAAATATAACTTGGCATTTAAGATAGTGGTTATAAATATTATTAACTAATTTATTAAAAAATATGGTTTATACATATATAATATGAATTCATTGCTTACCATTTAATTAGAAATAAATATTAATGAATTTTTTTTATTTAATAGTCACAAAGCAGTCTTAACGTAATAAATCAAATTAATTACCATTATTGATTAATAATAATGTAATATATATTTTATATATTCATTAAAAGATTTTTTATATTCATCCAATATATTTGATAGACCTAATGTATGAACAAACCTTATTTTACGCATAAAATCCTACATTTTTATATAGGTAGTTTCAACACCTTTTTAATGAAAAACACATTTTAAATCAAATATTTGGAACATTTATAGATTTAATATTTCAATATAAAAATTATCTTTATAATAGATTCATAAAAATTTTGATATGAAATTTTTTATTTAATTTATGTATGGTTTCATTTTTTGAAAAATTGTTAAAAACAATAGTTTTTATTTCAAATGATTCATTTAATTTAATTTATTTATAATGATAAATTATATTTTAAATTGTTTTCAAAGTGTATTAATAAAATATTTTAATCAATTAATAAAATTTAGGTCTTTTTAACCAAATTTATATTTCAATTGGAAAAAAAACTAAACAAACATTGGATTACTTTTACAATAAAAACCTATAGTGTTGTTCTGTCAGAGGGATTATTTTTAAATTAATTTCAATCACATATTTGATAAGAATTTAGAATAATGGGTTCCGTATTTTCAATTATCTTAATTTATAATGTATAATATGTTCATCTTAGTTTTTTACAAAAAATATTAGTGAATGTAATTAAAACTATTTACATCAACTAAGGTAAAAAAATAAACTTAACTAAAGACTAAACAATAAATTTAAGACCCAAAACGACCTAGAAACGTGAAGAAAACACTTTTATGGACATGTTTCGGCCATTAAACCTAATTTATTAGGTTTTTTTGGTTTTTTATGACTTTTTATTGGTAAAAACATGGGTAAACCTAACTTGTGTTGAAAAATATGAAGTGTGTCTTTTCCCTTCCATATAAAAGACCACCATATATACATATTCCTCACAACACTCAGACCTATTAGTTTAGTCCAAGACCTACCCAATACACCTCCCATAAATCTTCACATCCTTATGTAATCCTTAATTTTGGTTGATGGAAATCCTATAAATCCTTTTGGCACTAACCAAAATGAGTTACCCGATTATGAGGTAACGTCTTATCTCAAGTCCTTCCTTTTATTTTCCTTCTCCATCTCTTCCAAAACAATTTATTATATTGATATATAAAAAACCAGTACATTAAATATAATATGTTGTTTTTATGAAATTATTTCTACCTACACTTACACAAACCTCCATCCAATCGGTAACAAGCATATTGTTTCTTTATACGGTGAACTACTACTACACGAAACAATGATTGTTCATCTTTCCATTACCATGTATCATTGAGGCCATTATGATGGAAACTATATTTATATATGATATATATTATATTTATAATTTCTTAATACTTCTGTAATTTTTATTTAGAACATACCTTTATTCTTTCTATTTAATGTAAATATAATAATTTCATTAGAGGAAGTGTGGACTACCACCCACTCAAACCGATATGATTTGTTCACACACTACATGGATTTTGTTAATGATGGTTTTAGAGATTATATATGATATATATGATATAATAAATCTATCTTAATAATGATATATATAAACACATATACATTTTGTTTAACTTTGTTTCTATCAACACGTCAATTAAATAGAAATAGCATTCATAAGTATGTACAGTCTACCTTCTCCTTGAACAGTTACTCTACTTCATACTTATATATTTTTTATATTGTTATAATATAAATATATTACATATAATTTATATTTATATCATGTTTTATATTCTTTAATCATGATATAATTATAATGAACAACAATATAACAAATTAAGACACATACAAAAAATAAAGAGATTATTACTCGAAGTGAAACCTTAAAATATGATGGTTAATAAGCGGGTAATATAAAGTCATAATAATACCATATATGGTATTATATATAAGAATAAAGTTCTCTAAAACATGTATAAAAAATTTGAATTTATTTTATCGGTTTTTTGAATGAGTATGAAGAGACTCAAAACATAAAGTAAAGGGATTTCATTTCAATTTTTATTTCCGTGAGATACATGATATGTTCACCACTCTTTCATTTTGTGAGGTATATTTAAAATCCATGAGTGCATTATATGTATATTATAATTATTTTTTATTCACATATCTAATCTATGATCTTCCTTTTTGGGGTTTATGTTTCAAAAGACACTAAATCCGTAAAATAGTTTTGTCTCAATTTTCCATCATTGAGACACATGTTTTGTCAAGAAAATAAATTCATTTTCAAGGTGGATATAGATAAATTTTACATGTTATATCATGAATTAACATTCATTCATGATATTTTAGGTTTTATGTAATTTCCTTTCCTCGAATGGAGAGTATGATCTCATGTTACCATGTGTAAGGGTTTATTACGACAATCTCATCGCTTTTCAGGATTGCTTGTGTTTATGTTTCCTTTGATGAAATCATACTACAAATCACTCAAAACGTTCATTAATTTTATTTATTTAAGTATATTCATGATATATTCATGTATTGTTACCATATATCTATGCTTTGTTACATAATATAGTAAAAAAAGTGTTTTTAAGAAATCCCGACTTAACCCTATATTTGGTTTGAAAGCCATGTTCTCTAAAAAGTGTTTCCAAGTATATTCTAATAATATCCTATTATCATTAAAATAAAATTTTACCCTTTTTATTTTACCAATTTTTAAAAAGTAATATTATTTTCACTTTTTAAATGAGGGATTTTTTAACCATTTTTCCATGAAAAAGGAATGTTCTCTTCACCTCATATGACATGTATAGATTTACCCATTGCCATTCCCTTAAATATTCCTTTAAAAGATTAAAAATTAATCCTTTTTTAAAGAAAATATTCTCCCAAAATTCTCAATATTCATTATATTTAATGTTGTTTTTAATGAAAATTATTTCCTAAATATTTTCTATTTTAGCAAGTATTTTAAAAAATTTCGTTCTCTATTTATATGTTTTCAATATATTTTTAACGAAATGGTTATAAAAATGCTTTAAATAATTATTTATATGTTTTCAAAGTATTTCCATGTAAAAAGGTTCTCAAAACATTTTCAAGAATTATTTTTATGTGTTCAATGTATTTTCAAGGAAAATTGTTTTCAAAACATTTCTAAGTTCAATTTATAAGTTTCTAAATTATTTTTAGTGGAATGGTTTTAAAAAAGTTTTCAATATTTCTTTATATTTTTACAAATTATTTTCAATGAAAATGGTTTTTAAAATTTTTAGAATCATATTTTATATTTTTTCAAGGAAAAATGTATTCCAATGGTTTCATGTCTTATTTACAAGTTATAAAGTTATTTTCTATGAAATTTATTTTCAAATGGGTTTATGTATTAAACATCGTTCTTAAAAGAAGAATGGAAATTTTCCTCAACTAATTTTTTTGAAATATATTTAAAAATAATTTCCATATAATATAAAATCCATTGATGTTACACATTCTCTTTTGGTAATTTATCTAATGGTTCCATTCATATAATTTCTATGAATGGGTTATGCTTAATGTCTTAGTATTTATGAAGCCTTTTTTCTTTCACAAGTTATATGTTTAGGAAATCCATTTCTCATTCACATGTTATGCATTTGATGAAATGATTATGAAACATGTATCTTTTTATATTTAGGATATATTTACATGTTTATGATACCCATTTCATTTCATGGGTTATGATTTGATTGCTTATGATTTGGTGGAACATGTATGCATGATTTAATTATGAGATTGGTGGGACCTATGTCTCCCTCTTATGAATTGGCTAATGATGTTTATCTCATGATATAGACTAAGATGTTTTTTCGATTGAAACTTGACTACTAATATGGCCATGGGAATGAACCATGACTACCTATATGGTATGTAGAGTGAAATCAGGCTACTAAGATGGCCATGTGAGTAAACTATGACATCGAAGAAGGTATGGGGAGTGAACTCTTACGACTAAGAAGACCATGGGAGTGAACCATAACTACCAAGATGGTTTGGGGAGTGAACACATACCACCAATATTGTGTTGGTAGTAATTCCTTAGATACTATGGAAAAAATATTATATATTTATCTGTCTTATATAATCTCATATATAATTCCAATGTTATGATTTCATGGCTTATGTTATTTATATATTTATGATTTATGTCTTATGAACTACCAATATTTATTCCAAGATTCATGTATATGATCTTTGATATGCAGTGTTTGATTTTCTATTTTCGGGATCATGTTCTCATAACCTTATGATCATAATTATACATACATATATCCATTATTTACACTTAAAGATCATTTCATCCCGCCCCTTTTTAAGGCTTCCTTTCCCCAGGTAATGAAGAATTATTTTACGTATAAGTACTAAACGTGGAGATATTTATGTGAGATGATGAAGATATATTATTAGGATAAAATATTTTTCTTCCAAATTTCTGAAGACACTAATCTATTACCGTCATCATGCATGTACTTTTTTAATTTACTAAATATATATATCTAAAATGATGTAATATCCATGTATGATTATCATGGGTCTCTATACTATGTTTCCCACATATTGGGGTAAAAATCTTCATTAAAATCCCAAGAAAACCCCCAAAACGTTTCAGGCCTCATTGGGCATAAATATTAGGTCCAAAGTAAATAATTAGACAAATTAAAAATGATCCATACATATGAAAAAAACTGGTTTCTTACATCAACTAACAATAAAAAGAATTCGGCTAAAAAAAGTTCTAATGAGAAAGGAAATAATGTTTTAGATAAACAAATTTACAACACCATACTGTATTTATGTTTAAAATGAAAATATTATTTCAATAGAGACTATATGTATTGTGGTTGATTTTTACAAACATAAAATATGCGTGGGTTCAATCAATAACACTACAATTATACCACTAGCAATAGAAAGAATCGTTCTATGGGATTAAATCATCTAAATGAATGAATTTAAAGAATGTTTTTGTAAATTTTGAATATAGATTCCAACCTTTATAAAATATTTGTGAATGATGTGAAATGACTGGATATATTAATAAGGGACGAATTATTCGATTGTCCACATAATAATATATTAAAAAAAATCCAAAAAATAAATATGTGAAAGAAGATAAAGTGAATGAAAAGTCTCTTGTTGTAGAAAATTATCTCAGAGTTATAAAAGGAGAACGACCTAGAATTTTAGATAGTGGGTTCTCTTCATATACAACAGCAAATTTGAAATTTTTGAATAATGTGAATGATTTAAAATATGGAACAGTGAAATTTGGAAAGAACTAGTCTCGTTTAATCAAAGGTTTTGGATCTGCAATTATTAGTGAAGAAAACTAAAATCAAAATCACTTTTGTATTATATTATGCTAAAACCTAACATGATAAGTGTATCTCAAAACTATTTTTTGAATGGAATAAATTGTGTTTTTAGAAAATAGGGTTTCTTTTGAAAACTTTTGATGATGTAAACTATTTTAAAATAGACCAATATGAAAAGGTTAATATGTTTCAAGTTGTTAATATGATGAATTCATGCTATCTATGTAGGATATAAGAAAATAATTTGGGGCATAAAATTTTAGGGAATATGAGTCAGTGGAATATGGTCTTGTTTAAACAATGAGATAGTGTTTAGGATTTTACTGACATTAGAAGAAGAAGGGATCGGTGTTGTTCAATTTGTAAGATATGGATGATTACAAAATCCATGTATAAGAATGTTTACATTCTTCTAAATCATCGCCTAGAACTAATACATTAAAATATTTTTGGTAAAACTAGGAAACAATCCAATTTTTTAAATAAGTACTTCATTTATTTCATTGATGATTTTACTCACAATACTTGAGTCATGTACTTGAAAAATAAATCAAGATCTCGTAAGTTTTTTAGGATAACAGGATAAGAGATAAAAAAGCCAGTGGAAATTATGTAAATAATTTATGAAATGATAATGGTGGTGAATAAAATCGTAAATAATTCAGAATTAATCTTGAAAAACATGGAATTCATCGTGAGATCATTATACCACACACACCACAACAGAATGGTGTTGCTGAAAGAAATAATAAAACTTAATGGAGATGGTGTGTATATTGTTAATTGAACACGATCATTCTCACTACATTTAGAGGCATGATATGAGTATATAATTTTATTTTTATAATTTGTGTTTCTATAGACCATGTTGTGAAATAACTCCTTAAAAAATATTCTATAATAAAATTTCATGTTTGTAAGGGTTTTTGGATGTCCGTACATCAAAAATGTCAAAAGTGGAATTCTTTTCAAATCAGATCAAATAGCTACATATGGAATTTTTCATTGTTTTTATCCTGATGTTAGAGGGTATATATGTTTTATTAATGATAGAGTAGATAGTTTAGATTTTTCATAAGTACAAGTTATTCAAAAAGCTAAAGAAGAAGTCTCACAGACATATACAAATAAGGAAGATAAAAAACATGAAATAGTTGTTGTTATAAAACATGAAAATAATTCAAAAAATGGTGATTCCATGAAAATAGATGAATGAGACTCAGCTATATCTATTTATGAGGAAAAAATTTGAACATCTAATCCTTGGATGAGGAAATATGTGCATGTAAAAAAAATTTGATCAATAAAAAAAGATCAATTAAAGAGAATATAAATTTTTGATGCACATATATATTTGTATTAAAAATTTTATCCAAAATAAGTTAATGAAAATTTTGATAATCAGATGTGGATTGATGATATGAATGAAAATATAAACCATATTGAGAATAATGATACCTAAGAACTTATACCGAACCCAAATAATAAAATTATCATGGTACAAAATGGGTGTCCCAAAACAATTTGAATAAAGATGATGAAGTGATAAGAAAAAAAGCACAACTCGTTTGAAGAGGTTACTCAAAATTTAAATTTATTGATTATTGTGAGACTTTTTTCCTGTAATGAGGTTATAAATAGTTACAATCATTTTTTCAATTGGTTCACAATGAATTCATAAATTTTTTCAAATGTGTATAAAATCACGTTTTAATCAATGGATGACATTATAAAAAAGTTTATATTGAATAATTTTTTTTAAATTGGAATATATAAAATTTATGTTTAAAAGTTGAAGAGATATTTTTATGGGTTAAATCAAGCATTGGGATCTTGGTATTCCAAATTGGATTCCTATTTAAGAAATTTATACATTAATGAAAGAAGAGTTTATAGTAATATCTAACTCTAGGAAAATCAATATATCTCTCTAAGTGTAATTTTATATTTTCATGTTTGTATATTTGATCAGAATGAAGAAGGAAATTATGAGTAGTTTTCTGAAGAGGAGAATATTTTTTTTGAAATTTATTTTCATTCTAAAATAAAATATTTTATCGGAATACAAAAAACACAAAAAGAATAAATATATCTTCTATATAAAGTTATGTATGCTAAGGAATATATTAATAATCTTGGAATTGAAAATTAAAAACCCGTTTCAACAACAACTTTAGTGGGAACCATGTTTTCTTATCACATATAATTAAAGGAAGAGGACTTAAAATAATTTCAAACGGTGATTGGAAGATTGTTATATCTGACTACTTCTAGACCAAATATTTTTTATGCTATTAATTTATGTTAAATTTTCCTAAGTTATCTAAAGTAATATATTATCTTGGTAGGAAGAAAAATTAATCAACATATTATAGGAATAATAGATTTTGGGATCATATATTATAGCTGAGGAAGAATTTATTTGTTTTGTTATACGGATGATGATTGACCAGAGAGTATAGAATGAACACATATTGGAATATGTTCTGATAATGGAACAAGTTGATTAAATTTTCACAAAACCTTTACCAAGGAATATTTTTAAAAACTGAGTTTGAATATGGGAATCCATCCTATTTATCTCCATGTTTTAGGTTTGAGTTTATATCCCTAATCACATCTCATCTGAGGATACTGTTGTTAGTGGGGAAAAATTTTATGTTTCATAAATTTATCCATTGGTATGTTCTAAATGTTCTATGGAAGAATGAAATAAGGTGGTTTAGAAAATGGGGTATGTTTTGAAATAAACATGTGAGTGGGTGATATTTTATAATAGTTCATTTGAGTTATTTTAGGAATTTTTTTTAAGAATAATGTTGTTTTGAAGAGGTGGAAAGTTTTATGGTTTGATGTTTAGGAGAAGTCTTATGCTTCTGCTCATAGAAATCATGGTTTTGTAGTTCAATGATTCTTATTTCGTACCATGAATGTGCTCATATAAAACTAGATATTTTTATTAGTAAACTATATATTCAGTTGTGATGTTTTGATTATTTATGAAGGTTGGTAGAAAAAAAAATCCCAAGGGGAGATTTTTGGGACCACGTTGGCCGGAGATGTTTTCCAGATGCTAGAAGAAGTGGTTTACTAATTTTTTTGTTTTTTCATTCATTTCATGAAATCATCTTACTTTGTCATTTTTGGAAATTAGATGTTGGAGTATTGGAATTAGAATATCATATGCCTTTTTTATATATATTCCATTAATTAATGTTTTATGTTATTAAGATAGTTACTTTGTGAAAATGTTTTCAACATCATTTTTTATGAAAGGAATTTTACATAATATTGTGTGGTGATGTATGAAATTCAGAATGTATCATTATATGTTCAAAAAAATAATATGATGTTATTTCAATATCAATTTTATAAAAATTATGAATAATTCTATAAACAATCAAGAGTATGTGGAAGAAAATAGAAAAGTTAATTTATAGTGTTTTTTACAAGTCCAATTTTTTCAGATGATGGTCATCTGGTTGAGTTTTACTGGACATGGAAGTTTTTTTATGGCTTCAAGTTTTGATTTTCTAAAATCCATGGTTTTTTAATATGCGTGGATTGACTAATGAATTAGATGGGCTGATATATCAGATGAAAAAATCATCTAGATGAATTTACCCCTTGATAGACCATTAGATTCTGTCTTCTAGAGAGGCATAAGTCATTATGGACACTAGTACATCAAATAATTTATTCCACTAATCCATCATAAAAGTGGCTAGAATCGATAAGGAATTAGATGAAGAGTTCCATCAATGGTAGAAAATTAGAATGCCCAAGTTGTATCAGATGTACAAGTGTTGTTAATTGTAAATGAGAAGAGTTGTTGGAACTGATCAATCAGGTGATCTATAGATACAGATCCATCTTATGGACCAATCAATCATAATAAATATAAAAATTCAGTCAACCATTATTATTTTTACTCAAGAATTAGAGTGTTTTCTCAAGTGGTTTTTTTATTTTAGGTTATGACTCATCAAAAAAGTTGTGACATAGATAATTCATTTGACTTAGTTTCTTTTTTCTGAGAATCAGTTTAAAAATTGATAAAACGGTGAGACATATTTTTTTTTTGGAACTCATGTTTTTTTATGTCTTTATAATATTCAATGATTTTTATGGGAAAAATGATTTATTTTATTTTAATATAATCAGAGTGAGAATTTTTTTGGGCAGTCAAATTATAAACTATGAATTGAGTTGTTCTTATTCATATGAGGATCAGAATTTATGAGTTTTCGAGAATTGAAAAATATTTGAAAATAATCCAAAAAAGTTAAAAAAAATTATATGATGTTTATAATAATATCCAATAGGGATATCTAAAATTTTGACGAGATGGTAATATATTTTTGGATCTAACCATTTCAGTTTCTAGAAAAACCTATATAAGGGGTAAAAGTACAATATTTAATAACAATGATCATGTGTGGGAGAAACTTAGAGTGTTGGATTATTTTTTCGAGATAGAATTAGAAGAGGAAGAATTTAGGTATGAAGAATTGTTCCAATAAATTTTGGTCAGTGTAATGCCCCGACCCCAGTTACATAGAGTCGGTGCATTATTACGTAACTTTGGAATGATCACAAAAGATCATTTCTCGAAAGACTGATTAGTTTAGTAGCCTTGGAAACACAAGATACATTCATAAATGTTACATTACATCATAACATGATAGACTACAATAACATGGTCTCCATAGTCCACACTCATATCCCTTTTAGACTATCCCTGCAGTTCAGTCATCATATATTTCTTCACATCCTGGGAAAAATAAAACCTAGAAAGGGGTGAACTCAGATGCTCAGTAAGGATTACAATATAGCGGAAACTTTCATAAATAAACATACGCATTTAAGGCAATGTATAACTAAAACAAAAGCCTTTTAAACTTGAACTTCAACATAATATGGAAAAAATAAAATGAGATAGGTACATTTACTTATTCACATGGATATTCTACTAGTCGAATAATCACATGCAATATCAATAACCACTTTCATAATGATGGAATGCATAATGCCAAAATACTGTAACCACATAGTTAAGGCCTTGTGAAAAGTCTACAAATAAGATTTTGTCAAGGCCTTGAGCCCCGAAACTAATTTCTCTCATGAGACCTACCGATGCATCGAGGAGCTATAGCGGTCTCCACCCGTCACATACTATGTCTAATGCATTCCTCATATGAAAAGGTTTTAACATATCATAAACCATAACATAATCGTATCATATAAAACATGCATAAAGGAAACATAACATTTCCAAATTTCAATCACAAGATATCAATACAACTCCTTGATATAATTAAAACATTTTCAATACCAAAATAAAATAAAATTAAAACTTGGTATTTATTTTTCATTTTAAAAAATGTTATGGCTTGTAGAGGAAGCCAAAACTCAAATAATGGTCACGTCAGTGGAAAAGTTGTTCTTGCCGCATACGTAAGACAAAACATTCCTTTTGTCATTTAGTAAAACTGATTCTTATAAATAGATTCCTTTTGAATAAAATTAAAATTCAAAGGGGTTTATACACCATATAAAGGAAAGTTGTGTATAAAACAAAATATTCATCAATGAAAGGATATTGAGACGAAGTCCCTTACCTCGTGTCCGACTTGACTCGATCATTCTTTAACCTCCTGAATAATAAACTAGAGTAAATTTCTACTTGATTAAGAACATTTTTCAAGTTCATTATTCCTTTTATATCACTTTTTACCATGTAATAAACATTATGTAGTCATTTAAGTTAATAACGGTCGTTTTTCCGATCTTTGGTAATTGAGTCAACAATAAACATCTTATAATTACAAGTTATTCATGTGGTAAAATATCCATTATATCCAGAATTATATTAATGATGTAGATATAATATATATCCTATATATTCAGTATATAAATGCATTTATAATATTACATAACATTTAGAGATAAGAAATGAAATGCATCATTCATGGAGACGGTAAGTTGTACGTACGCATGAACGCTACTTTCATTTCTATTTCATATTTAATGGAATGAAATAATAATGATATCAAGTTATATTATAATTACAGTATGATATCATATATAATATCATTTACTCCATCTTTTATACGTCCCACATATGGCATTAACAATTCAAATCACTTTGAGGGGGCGGTAGTCCGCACTTCATAAAATGAAATTATCACGTTTACCCATAATAAAAATCATAAAGGTATGCCATAAATGAAAAATAAAAAAGCATAAGGAAAAAATAAACATATTATATATCATATATAAATATAGTGACATCTTAATGGCCACCATGAGAGGTGTTAAAAGAATATTGAACAATCATCATTTTGTGAGGCAGTAATTCACCACCCACAAAAACAGTATGTTCTTTAACCATTTGACGAAGGTGTGTGTAAGTGTACAAAAAGTACTTATCATAAAAACATCCTTGTATATTTAAGATATTTTTGTTGTTACAGAATTAAGGTATAAAAATATTTTAACGGGTTGGAGAAGAAAAATAAAACAAAAGAACATAAGAGAATACATTACCTTAAAATCGGGTAACTCTTTTGGATTTGAGACAAAGGATTCCTTGGGAAGGCTTCTGCCCAAAGTGAAGATTCTAGGAGTAAGAGAGGGAAGTTGATATAGTATTTGGGCAGATTTTGGACGAGCTAAATGTCTTTGAATGTGTGAATAAGGTGGTAGTGGTGGGGGCCTTTTATAAGAGGAGTAGAGGGGCACTCTTGGAAAGTCATGAAATGTTACTTTATTATGAAATGATTTTCGGATTTTAAAGGTCCCAAAATGATATATTTCTAGGATAAGGTGATAAGGGTTCGAAATATACCCATACAATAGGTTTTAGACAAGTGTAAGTTTCTAGATTTTACCTTATATGATCATTTTATTTAAATTGTTCATTAATGAGGTAATCGCTGCATCATCACGGTGTCATAAATAAATTTATTTATTTAATGCCTAAAAATTATAAAAAAAATTACCATGATGTAGGAAATATTTTTATATTTTCAATGAATATATATAGTTGAAATGTTCACTTATATAACCCCATATAATAATTGCTTTAGTAAAACAACACATGTTTGTGACAATTTTATTTTTACTTTAAATAAAAAAGTTATTATTGTCATTTTCATACCCAAGTGGCTCCATGAGGTCCCCAAGAAGAGCCATGGATTTTCATGTTTGGAAATGACTCATCCAATAATGGTAGGACAAGTGTAAATGTAATTTCATATTATTATAACATTATATTCACCTTAAATTACAGTAATTACCTTTAATCGTGATTAATAAATCTTAAAAGTTACTATTCACCAAAAATTATTTTCATCCCATTGAACCACATTTTACTTACTAATGACAACCATGTATGTTGAATTTTTTAAATTCAATTCACAGAAGTGGTAAAGTTTCATTTAAACAAAAAATTAGTTTTTAACTACCGCTTAGTGGTTTCACTATTCATCAAAAATTGAGGTTTATCAGAAAAATACCAAAAATTAACCCTAAGTTATATTTGATATTCCTAATTAAAAAATTATTTCTATTTTAAAAAATTCAAAACATATATTTTGAATTAATTAATTTAATAATTAATTCCAGATGTCATAACAAATAGCGTGTTTTTAAGAAACAATATATATCAAAAGATTGACAATTGTTTATGTCCAATTTCAAAGTGAATTTAATTATAATGACCACCATTGGATAAAAATGTTAAAATATATTCTAATTATTCTTTAAACCCACTCAATAGTATAATTTATCACTATAAATTATTTTGATTAAAAAATATGTTTTTATGTATTTTTCACAATTCATTTAAAATTGGAAGTTCTATGAAAAATACCAAAAATTCAACATAGGATAATTTCGATATTCCGAATCCAAAAATGAAGTCCATTTTGAAATATAAAATTTATATAATTTCAAAAAGTGGGTATTACTATTCATAACGGCTATTTTGATTGGTCGCGGGGAGTTAGAATCTCGAACCTGCGCACAATGCAAGATATTGCATTATTGAAAGACAAGTGTATCGTGGAAGCTTGGGGTGTTACATTCTACACTCCTTCAATAAATTTTGTCCTCGCAATTTGAAAATTTTCTTCGAAAACAAAAGTCTAAAAGTATAAAATACCTTTGTGGAAAACCCATATCAGAAATGGTGTTAATAAAATTTAGCCTTAATAAAAGGGAAAGGAAAATTAAAAGGTCACCACCAAATTATGATCTCGATTAGGAGAACATCGGTATAAATTAGAGACACATAATTGGAGGAAAAGAGTAAATATTTGTAGGGAGTGATTGAAGTCATCAATCACAAACAAGTGTAAAATTGAGGGCTGCAAAGCCTTCAATCTATGGTGATTTAAAATATAATCAGTTCAACAAAACTTAAGGTATTAAGATAACATATTTTTTTGTTTTAATATACCTTTCCTAAAGTTTATGAATTAATTTATTTTTAGAATAAGAAAGAGTTATATATATATATATATACTTGACAAGTAGGGTTTCAACCTTCAACTAATTCCTACCACAAACTCATATTTTACTCCAAAAGATAATAGATTTCAAAAAATATTATATTTATCCAAATCGTACAAGGTTCAAAATATTAAATCATACCATTTAGATTAAGAAAACTGTTTTTTAATAACCATGGACTTCCTGTAGGCTACTTCTAGGTAATAAATGCATGTCGCACTATGGTTGTGGGTTCGATTCCTATAGCTTTGTCCGACGCGACAGGTTATCCCCTGACCTGCAGGTTGTCCTTCTCCTAAAATTATAGTATTATAATATTCCAAAAATAATCTTCATAAATGTTTTAACCTTAAACAATACTAGCCAATGTTAAACTTAATCCATTCCCACCTTTATAGTTATCCAAAATACATCTATCTAGACTTTCTCTAAAAGGTTTCTAACTTCCAAAATTAATTGTATCATCAGATTCCCCAAACAAAGTAAAGATTCTCTTATAGTCACATACTAAAATATGATTAACTTCATCATGTTAAAACCTTAATTAAAACAAAAACTACTGAAGTACAATCCTTATATATATCAAATTATTCTTATAACCATAATATAGTTCTTGAGTCCAAAAACAAAAATACAATAATTATTCAACTTCATCTGTAGTAACAGCATAAGCTTGGCCTTGATCCCTTGGCCTTTTCTAGGGTAAGTTTCCCTGACGCTTAGGACACTCATTTGCATAATGCCCCATTTTTCTACAATTGTAGAATTCAACATTGGTAGCCTCTTTCTTTCCCTTGCAATCACGAGCCTCATGACCTTTTTCTCCACATTTATAACAAACTCCCATTCCTTTTAGGCAAGTACCGCGGTGATTCTTCCCACAATTATCACATAATGGAAAATCCTTCTTTCTCTTTTTACCATTATCTGTCTCTTATTCCATCATTCTCTTCTTCTCTTGCTTTACTTTATTGTCATAAGATTTAGAGAATTCCTTTTCTGTCTTGATAGCACACGAGACAATATCTTCATATGATGAGAAGGATTGTGATACTAAATCTCGATAGAGAAATGGTTTTAACACATCAAAAAAATGATCAATCTTACCTCTTGGGTTACGTATATAATCTAGATCATTCCTTTCTAACCTTGTAAAGTTAGACTCATACTTTGCAAACATTCACGTCCTCCTTTTTCCTCAGACTCAGAAATTGTCTTTCCATATCCGCTCGATGGTCATGAGGAAAGTATTTTTCTAAGAAAATCTCTTTAAACTCTCTTCATTCTATAATTGATACTTATTCATCTTCCTTTGTATTTTGAATCAATTCCCACCATTGATCAGCATCTCTAGTGAGGCGGTAAACTGCCATGATAACCTTTTCCCTTTCACTACTCCCCAAGGCTTGGAATATTTTATCTAAATAATTTATTCATTGCTCAGTTATTAAGGGATTTGTACCCCATTAAATGTTGTTGGTTGTTCCCTCATGAAGTGGTCTAACATTGATCCTCCACATTGCAGATCAGGGTGCTCCATACGAGTAAGGTTATTATTCATAACCTGAGCGAGTTGTCCTAGTATAGGGATAAGATGATCAGCACCAGCTGTATCACCAAATCCACTGTAATTATCTTAAGCAGGAGAAAAATACCTACATGGAGTGCGTGCATTGATACCGTTTCCATTCCTTCCACTAGGAGCCATTTCTAAACAATGTCATAAACAAGATTAGTTTATGAATCAAAATACATAATTCCACACATGTAAAACACATAACATAAATTGAACAGTTTATGGATATAATCCATAATCATAAAAATGTTTTCTTTGAGGAAGTATATACTCATAAACCCTTCATAATGTTTTTTAAAGAAAATGGGAATTATCCTAAGCATATCCCCCAGAAGGGTCATAACCAAGAGTGCTGCAAGGCCCGTTGTCGTGCACCAGTTCCCATTTGAGTCTAGCTCAAAGCAGTGTTTTTTGGATTTACCCCTAGGTACATCTGTGCCAAAGTTGCCTCTACTTGCACGTATCCAGAAAGAGATGTGTTGCTCGGAAAACTCACAAAATCTTTATAATACCAAAATTCTAGGAAGGTCTTCTATACTAATCCTCAATGTCTATCTCAGGGCTATGTGCTCTAATCAGATTTTATCTAAATCTAGCTTCCAATGATAGTACTAAACTACCTCTGATACCAACTGTAATGCCTCGACCCTAGTTACCCAGATTCGGTACATTATTACGTTACTTTGGCATGATCACAAAAGATCAAGTCTCGAAAGACCGATTAGTTTAGTATCTTTGGAAACACTAGATGCATTCATAAATGTTACATTACATCATAAACTGAAAAACTACAATAAAATGGTCTCCATAGTCCACACTCATATCCCCTTCAGACCATCGCTACAGGTCAGTCATTAAATATTTCTTCACATCCTGGGAAAAATAAAACATAGAAAGGGGTGAGCTCAGATGCTCAGTAAGGATAATAGTATAGCAGAAACATTCAAAAATAAACATAATCATTTAAGGCAATGTATAACTAAAACAAAATAATTCTAAACTTGAAATTCAGCATAATATGTCAAAAATAAAATGAAATAATGCAAATTAAATATTTACATGGATATTTTACTAGTCGAATAATCACATTCAATATCAATAACCACATTCATAATGATGGAATGCATAATTCCAGACTATCATAACCACATAGTCAAGGCCTTGTGCCAAGACTACAAATAAGATTTTTTCAAGGCCTTGTGTCAAGACACTAGTTTGTCTCATGAGACCTACCGATGCATCGAGGAGCTATATTGGGCTCCACTCTTCACATACTACGTCCAATGCATTCCTTATATGAAAAGGTTTAAACATATCATAAACTATAACATAATTGTATCACATAAAACATGCATAAAAGAAACATAACATTTCCACATTTCAATCACAAGATATCAATACGACACATTGATATAATAAACCCATTTTCAATACCAAAAGAAAATAAAAGTAAAACATGGTATTTATTTTTCATTTCAAAAAAGTTATGTCTTGTAGAGGTAGCCGAAACTCAAATAATGGTAATGACGGTGGAGAGGTCGTTGTCACCGCATACGTAAGAAAAAACATTCCTTTTGTCATTTAGTAAAAACGATTCATATAAAAAGATTCCCTTTGAATAAAAGTAAATGTAAAGGGGGTTTATACACCTTATAAAAGAAAGTTTCATATAAAACAAAATATGCCTCAATGAAAGGATATTTAGACGAAGTCCATTACCTCGAGTCTGAATTGAATCGATCGTTCTTTAACCTCTAGAATAATAAACTAGAGTTAATTTATACTTTCTTAAGAACCTTATTCAAGTTAATTATTCCATTTATATCACTTATTACTATGTTATGAACATTATGTAGACAATTATGTTAATAACGGTCGTTTTGTCGATCTTTGGTACTTGAGTAAACAATAAACTTCTTATAATTACAAGTTGTTCATGTGGTAAAATATCCATTATATAAATAATTATATTCATGATTTATATATCATATATATCCTATATATTCAGTATATAAAAGAATTTATAATATTACATAACATTTAGAGGTAAGAAATGAAATGCACCGTTCATGGAGACGGTAAGCCGTACGTACGCATTAACGCTACTTTCATTTATATTACGTATTTAATGGAATGAAATAATAATAATATAAAGGTATATTATAATTCCAGTATAATATCATATATAATATCATTTAACCCATTCTTTATACGTCCCACATATGGCATTAATGATTCAAATCACTTTGAGGGGGCGGTAGTCCGCACTTCCTAAAATGAAATTATCACGTTTACCAATAATGGAATTCTTAAAGGTATGACATAAATGAAAAATAAAGAAGAATAAAGAAAACATAAACTTAATAAATATCATATATAAATATAGTGACATCTTAATGGCCAACATAAGCAGTGTTAAATGAAGATTGAACAATCATCGTTTCATGAGGCAATAATTTACCACCCACAGAAACAATATGTTCTATAACCATTTAACGAAGGTGTGTGTAAGTTTAAATCAAACACTTCTCATAAAAACATCCTAGTATATTTAAGATACTGGTTTTGTTACAAAATAAAGGAATAAAAATATTTTAATGGTTTGGTGAAGCAAGATAAATCAAAAGAACACACGAGAATACATTACCTTAAAATCGGGAACTCTTGTTGATTAGAGCCAAAGGCTTCCTTGGGAAGACTTCTTCCCAAAGTGAGGATTCCAGGAGTAATGGAGTGATGTTGAGATAGTATTTAGGAAGAGGTTGTCCGAGGAAAATGGCATTGAAGGTGTGAATAAGGTGGTAGTGGTGGGGGCCTTTTATAAGAGGAGAGGAGGGGAACTCTTGGAAAGTCACGAAATGTTACATTATTATGAAATGATTTTCGGATTATAAAGGTCCCAAAATTATATATGTCAGGGAGAAGGTGATAAGGGTTTTAAATGTACCCACACAACAGGTTTTAGACAAGTGTAAGTCTTAGATTTATCCTTATGTTTTCTTTTTATTTAAATTGTTCATTAATGAGGTAAGCGCTCCATCATCATGGTGTCATAAATAAATTTATTTATTTAATGCCTAAAAATTATAAAAACAATTACCATGATGTAAGAAATATATTTATCTTTCAAATTAATATTTATAGTCAAAATGTTAACTTATATAACCCCATGTAAAAATTGTTTTTGTAAAACAACACATGTTTGTGACAATTTTATTTTTTTACTTTAAATAAAAAGTTATTAATGTCATTTTCTTACCCAAGTGGCTCCATGGGGTCCCCAAGTTGACCCATTGATTTTCATTGTCTTCCATGACTCATCCAATATGGTTAGGACAATTTTAAAGGTAATTTCATATTATTATAACATTATATTCACCTTAAATTACAATAATTACCTTTAATTGCGATTAATAAAACTTAAAAGTTACTATTCAGCAAAAATTATTTTCATCCCATTGAACCAAATTTTACATAATAATGAAAACCATGTATGTCAAATTTTTTAAATTCACTTCACAAAAGTTTAAAGTTTCATTTTAACGAAAAATTAATTTTTTAATTACCACTTAGTGGTTCCACTATTCATCAAAAAATGAAGTTTTTCAGAAAAATACAAAAAATTAACCCTAAGCTATATTTGATATTCCAAATTCAAAAATGATGTATATTTTAAAAAATTCAAAACAAATAATTTTAATTAATTATTTTAATAATTAATTCCCGATGTCACAACAGATAGCGTGTTTTTAAGAAACAATATATATCAAAAGATTGACAATTGTTTATGTCCAATTTAAAAGTGAACTTAATTCCAATGACCACCATTGGATAAAATGGTTAAAATATATTCTAATTATACTTTAAAACAACTCAATCCTATAATTTATCACTATAAATTATTTTTTTTATAAAGTTGTTTTTAAGTATTTTTCACTATTCCTCGAAAATTGGAAGTTCTCAGAAAAATACCAAAAATTCAACATAGGCTAATTTTGATATTCTGAATCCAAAAATTGAAGTCCATTTTGAATTATAAAATTTATATAATTTCAAAAAGTGGTTATTACTATTCATAATGGCTATTTTGATTGGTTGTGGTGTGTTAGAATCTCGAACTTGCACACAGTGCAAGCTATTGCATTATTGAAAGAGAAGCGTACCGTGGAATCATGGGGTGTTATAGTCAGGAATAAAAAAATAAAAATGATTAGTAGGACTGATATATCCTGAATAAGAAAAAATACGAGAATAATTATGTTTTATTAATAAAGATAAACTTGTTCGTCTACTGAAGAATCAGATAGAGGAATCATTGTTACTGATTAGACTAAGTTTTGGTATGAAGTCTAAATAAATTTTCTCTACCTAATTTTGTGAAATAGAGTTAATATTTTTTATTAATAATTTTAAAATTGTAAGTTTCTGAAGTATCATAGTGACATGTTTGGAACAAATTGATGGTGGTTTTCAAACTTGTTACAAAAACCTATTTAAATCAACCATTCTAGTTAAATAACAAGCATTGTTGTACTGGTCATAGTACTACACAATTGTATGAGTGTTTCTTACTTTTGTGTGTGAACATAGAATAATATTTTCTAGTGTATTAGGTGGAATTGGATAATTTCAAAACCATTCTAAGGACAAGATGCTCTTATTGAGTGATGAACCATGTAAATTATTCCATTCTTGTGGATGAGTGAATGTTTGGTTTTCATAAAATTAATAAATCTTTTATAAGAGGTGAAAATTGTTATACAAGAAAGATAAAATAAAATAAAAAGGATATGAATGATTCAATCCCTTCCCATCTCATATATTTCATTGATCCTTGTTTGAACTTCTTAGTAGCGACATGATTTTTTATTGACATGATGGCCTAGAGATCACTGTGTTTTTTACAATTTATGTATCATATGGGCAGTGGTGGTTAGGGTTTTTTAATAAGTACAATATTACAAGGGTAAAATTTGGATATACACTCCATGTGGTCCCACATCACAGGGAACAAAACAAATAGGGGTACATGTCAAGCTATTCATTGGTCCCCATGCATTGTATTTTCCACCAAATACACCATATACTTTGGTCAAACAAGACTCGGTTTCTTGAAGGTACATGGATTGTGATATTATTAACCATATATTAATTATACATCCCTGTGGATATTTCATGTCATCTAGATCCACAAAAAATAAATTTCTGATAGAAAACACTGAGTAATCTTAAGGGTTTCATAAATTGTGTATACTATTATACATTGTTTTTTGGTCAACCCCTACTTATAATATGGACCCAATTAATTTCCCAAGTTACTAAAAATGGATTATACTATGTTTCCTCTTAACTACATGTTTTATGATTTTATAGCCTTGGGGATTTTATTTATTCATTCCATATAATTATATTAATGAAAATGAATAGTCCATCCTAAACAATTTTCTATGTAGAAAGTGACTGTATATCCCTATTTGATATCAGGGGTGAGATATGAGGAGATGCTTTCATTCTACATAACTTATACCTATAAGATTATATAATGAGTTTAAATTAGGATATTGAAGTGGTTATGGGATTAAGAACTCCCCAATTGATATATTAATGATAAATAATGCGTAATTTGAAATCTATATGTACTATAGTGATACCCTTGATACATGATGAGAGGATCCTATAAACTTTCAGAATTGGTTCACTACTCCCTGGGGACAAAAAATTTGTGATTCCCTTATACTACTTATATAGTCAGAAATTCCTCCAGTATTAATAAATATTGCCTTTATCCATGGACTTTGGTACCCCTATTCTAACAAGCTCTACTCAAAGGGGTGTGGGTCCTCTAGTGTGGATGGTTAGTCTCACTACCACCATATATATATTGGTGAGTAATGCTTCCCAGACTATATATTCTGAGTATCTTGTTGGTTTTTATAGGACTATACATTTATGGAAAGAAGGGGTTAATATCCCCTTAACTAAAACCTACTCATTGATAAGGTATAGGTTCCACAAACATATTTGTAGATAGGTGATATGATAACAGTTTATGTTAATTTCTAGTTCTACCTCATCTATAATTAATCAACTACTGAGGATTGGTTTTTACCCACTTTGGATTTGCATGTTGACAAACATAAGTTGAGTATTTTAGATACATTGATCCATATGACACCACAAGCACTCCTTAATTTTGTTTGGGTTATGATTAACAGAATGGTAGTGATATTCGACATTTTTCAATAATCAATGAATAACTATCTTCTCATGAGATATTATCATTCAAATAATGAAGATTAATATTTCTATTACTCCTTTATGGAACTAGTAATTATAGTTGTAGAGATTATCAAAATTATTTGCATTCTTCATAGTTATTCACTAATTTTGGAGTTTGATATAACCTAATTCTTTGTCTTTCCTTTATATATTTGGCATATCCTATGGAGTTTTTGTATACACACCATTTAATTTGATTTAGTCCCACACATTATTTTTCCATATTGATGATTCGTAGTTTTGAGATGGTCTTGGTGGGGTACAGAACTGATGGGGATTCTTCGAAGATGATGTTTGGTCGATCATGGTGGTTCATGTTGATGAAAAGGACCAATGTACTTAGAGATTGATCTTAGAGTACTTATAATTAGTATATATTGTCAGTGAATCTGGTTTTTCATAATTATAATCTATATATGTTTTATAGTTACTTTGGTTTTCTCATGTATAGTGATTAACCTATAATTTGATATCATATACATCCCCATTATGTAGTTAAATTATATATATATATAGATGGTTTTACTATTTATTTTATTCATTAGAGATATTTGTTTATTTTGGTTAGTTTTATGATTAGGTTTCCCAAATATTATAATTTTTCTATATGGCGCTAGTCACTAGCCACTATCCTATTGGAGTTGATCTTCGGAGGGATCACTTGAATTACTACTACCCATTGTTGGGAACTAGGCGGTATGGATATGTCACTAATGTTATAAACTATATATCATGTCATATATCAGAATGGATTCATTTTTTTCTAGTAAAGGTATTGGTTTTACTATATAGGGATCCACTAAAGAGTGGTTTTAATGGGAAAATATTCTCTGGGATGGTATGTTATTAACAAAACAATTATATGATATTTATCCTGGGTAGTAACCCATTTATTATATTTGATAAATAAGAGTAAATATTTATCTTGGATAAATCAATTTCATTGTGAATTTGATCTTACAAATAAAAATTTTATCAATGTATAATTATGAGAATCTCGAATTATGGTTTACTATATGAGGTGTATCAGGATACCTTTAATAGAGGATTAATTGTATGCTGATATAAAATTTGTAAATTATTTATTTTGGGATATAAAAAATCTGAAATCTTATATATGAGGTATAATTGTCCATATTATATATAGGGCATCAATGGAAGGTTTTTTTATATGAATGGAGCAGTAGAATATATTCTAGATGATTTTGTTTACCCAATAATTTTAAAGGTTGTGTTTTATAAGTTTTACCACCACTTTGGAGATTCATCATAGAGTATTAAAATATACCATTAATTGATGATTTATTTTTATTTCCTTAGTATAAAAAGGATTCTTTAGAGTACATGTTGTGATGCCTTACTTCTGAACACATCACGATAAATAATCATATTCTTATAGGAATGTTATAGAAACTTAGAATCCCAAAATGAAAGTGTAATAATATCTCTATATAAATCATGATTGATATAAACCCAATATTGGAACATGTGTATGAACCCACACACCAACACCAATGGTTTTTAATTACCAATGGAGTTTATATGATAGGTAAAGATATCCCTATGGTATTAAAGAAACCGTAGGTATACCAACCCTCAATTATAAATTTTTTTAGACTCATCCACGTGTGCCTCTTTCCAATAAACTTTCCTCTCCCCCATAAACCCCATTATCCCCTATTTTTCCATATTTCTCATATTAGGGGTGAATACTCTCTTATCCCTCGAAACGGTTCTTGTCCCCTGATTCCTCTATCAACCATCTCATTCATCCCACACAAAGTCGAAACCCTACCTCAATGTTCCACTTCCTTCTTATTCCATCATTCTATATTTTTCTTCTTTACTCCCCATTTACTCTAAAATTGTTGGTGGTTTGGATCACCAAGGATTTTTCTCTATTTTTTTACCTGTTTCTATGTGGGTTTCCCTCCCCCTATTTTCATGTGTGATTTGGTCGTACCCTAGGTCATGGGGTTGATATGATTTTTTTGGTTTCATTGGTGTTTAAGGTTCATTGTAATTTATTATTCCTTGTTTGTACATCCACCATTAGATTTGATGCATTATGTCTTATGTGTAATTTATTTAAAGAGGGTTTTACCATTACCTAAATTCTAAATTTTGAAACCCTTGACTTCTTGGTGTGTGGAACATATGTTTTAATTATTAAAATATTGTTTTAATTAAATTAATTGGATTTCCAATGTAAAAAAGGTATAGTTATCTTGTATTTATTTGAAAGAGAATGGTTTTAATATTTTAAGGGCCATTATAAATATTAATTTGTATTGCTAGTCCCACATTACATTTATGAAATTTCTCAAATGGATTTTGAAAATAGTATTTGAAATTTAAAAATATTTTCGAGGAAATCAAAGTGATTTATCAAAGGTATCACTTGGAATTTTATGTGGTACTTGAAATTCAATATGTTGTGAAAATATTTTTAGAACTGTTTTGAATAAAATGTAATGATTTTAAATGATTTATCTTAATTTAGGTTATGAATTAAATTAAAAGGTGATGTTTGAATACATGGAGGTTTTTTGATAAAGGTTCGTTTCCATATTACTTTAAATAATTAGGGTGTTTTTTAATTAAGTTTCAATATGTTTTGAAATAATTTGTTATTACGATATGTTTCAAATGAGATTTTAAATTATTTAATGAAATGGGTAATGTAGTTCAAAATCATGACTGTTATGTTTTTAATGGAATTATTTTCACTTGATGTTCTTTTATGAAGGGTATGTGACCCTCATTAAACCCAAGTGACTATTGTACAATTTCCCTATTTTTTAAGGGAAATTATACTTATGATTCAATAACCAGTTTTTGAGCATTGATTTTCTAATTGGTTTCTTTTAATACAAGTCCTTTTAGTTAAAAATATGATGATATAACCAATGGTTTTTTATTTTATTAGCTAATTAGTGTCTATAACAATAAGAGGGTGTTTTGTTTTGATGGTTACTATTTATTAACCCTGGAATTTCAACCCTTATGTTTATTTCTAATTGGAAATGTTTTTATTTTATATTAATGTATATACATTTTATAATATTCTCTAATCAATGATATTCCATTTCATCACATATTTCAAAATAATCAATGTCTTCCAAATTCAAACAAACCCACTCTTATTTTCATCTGGGGACTCTTTTAACAAAATGAAAATCTAAAAATATATTTTTCCTAACCACCCTACTGTCTTGATGGATTAATTTTTTTTAAATGAATGAATAGTTTATTTATACTATTATACAGTATCATTTAATACTACATATTATTATACGCTATCATTTCTTAATGTCCAACGATAAAAAATTTCATTTAACCATGTATATTATTATACACTATATATTTTTCAATGTATACTATTATACACTATCATTTAATATTTTCTACTATTATATATTTTCATTTAATACTATATACTATTATAAACTACATATTTAATGTCTTTTATACTATTATACAATATTTTTTCTAAATACACGGTGTTGTTGATATTTATTTATTTCACTGGAGGACCTTCCCATTTATTTATTTGGATGTTACACCTCATAAATCAGAGACTGGCATTTTTTTAATACATCCTTGGTTTATTATCTATATATTCTATTGAAATGTACAAGAATAAATGGGCATGTCCTTCATCTTTTAGTTATCTCGTATATTATGGTTTCTCACCTAAATTTATATTAATATACCCAAATATGAATATCGATCCAGGTACATTCTATTATAAATGCATATTTCAAATTCAAAACCCAATGTACCAAAATGAATGATTGTTTGGTTTCTATAAATATATTATTTGTTTCTATTATAATTTTTTTTAGAAATGAAATGTTGAAAAAATTTGCAAGTTCTGATAAAAATGGAAATTATTAAAGGTTTAAAAAATGATTCCTTAGTATACACAGAACCTAAATTCCTTGTGGCATACTATTTCATATTATAAATTTTGGATGTTTGTGTATCATTAAGTAAAATTTTTTAATAGGATTATTTGAAGCTGAGATTTGATCTATAAATCTCCTAATAATGTTTTGAACATTATGAACACCAAGTTATTGGGTTCTCCTATTGTGTTTCCTGATGATAAAATACTTGAAGAAGTACTGTTTTCTTTAGCATGTATTCTCTTTATGATTGACAGACGTATGTTATATTTATATTATCCTCTCTTGTGATCATTTCATTTTTTATCACGGAAAATGAACATATATACTCACAAATTATTGAAGTATTCAATTCCATATCCACTAAATATGTATAATCGTACACTTTTCCTAAACCAATACATTTTAACATCCATAATTGTTCAGTTTTTTTATTTTCTATTGATTGTAATGAATTTTCATTTCATATTATTTTTATGAAAGATCACAAATTTCTATCAAAGTTTTTATGTCCCATAATTATTTTTTTAACTCATAATTTTCCATGGTTTTTGGGTATCTTTTTTCCATTTCAATTTTATTCTTTTTTTAATATAAGGGTTTTGGGGTTTTGATTTTTTGGTGATTTTCTAGAGTATTTTTTACCACACTATGGTTGTTTTAAGTTTTTTTGTCCAAGGAAACTTGAACATGTATATATAGGTAGATATTTACATATATAAATTGATATATATATATATATATTCACTCATGGACATATGAATATATATATTGGCGCTAAATATGATTATGTGTATATATGAAAAATACATACATGTTTACGTTAAAGGGGTATATGCATGTATAAGAATATATATAAGGACCCCTTGTACATATTTTCCAATGAAAATATTTACATTGAGGCTGAGTTTCCATTTATATATGATAAAGTGCATATGCGTAGAAGTGGTAAATGAAAGATTCATGTTTTTAACTTCATACGTAGAGAGCCTTGAGTTTGAGGTCAGTTCCCTAATGCATTCTCCATTAAATTTATTAAATCTTAGATTTCTTCTATTTACCACCACATTTTTGTACTAAATAATTATATAGGTTTCATAAAATTATTATTTCATATTAAATGTTGTTATTACCAAATCGAATCAAATAGAATCAACCTCACCTAATCCAAATAAAAAACCCCAAATTACATTAAACAAACATGAAGTCATTATAACTAAATTGAATGAAATATGATATGTTATAAGTCTGAAAATTCAAATAATATGAATTGTATAACCCTATAAAGTGTAAAACTGAATATTACAAAATGGTTCTATAATGACTTAAATTATCCTATATCGAACTAATAAATTATACATGTATCACCCCAACCCCAATAACCCAGAGTCGGTGCATTATTAAAAAATATTTTCATGATAAAAGGAATCATGTCCCAAAATACTAATCTGTTTAGTAGACTTGGAAGTACAAGATACATTCATATGTTTTACATAACATCATGAAATAAAAACATCAACATAATTTTTCCCCTTTTGAACACACTTATATCCTTAGCCTATGCCTTACGTTCAACCATAAAATAATTCTTCACATCTTGGGAAATATAAAACATAGAAAGGGATGAGATCAGATACTTAGTAAGGATAACAATATAGTTGAAACTTTCATAAATAAGCATAAATATTTTAGGCAATTTATAAGACTAAAACCAAAGCCTTTAAAACATAAACTTCGGCATAATATGGAAAAGATAAAATCAAATAATTCTATTCAATTATTCACATGGATATTCTAATAGTCTAATAATCGCATGAAATAACAATAGCTACTTTCATTATAATAGAATACATAAGGCCAGACTTTATAACCCCGCAGTCAAGGGCCGGTTCCAATACTAAAAATAAGATTTTGTCACGGAATTGTTCTAGGACACTAGTTTGTCTCATGAGACCTACCGATGCATCAAGGAGCTATATCAAGCTTCACCCATCACTTACAAAGTCCAATTTATTCCTCATATGAAAATGTTTAAACATAACACAATCATTCGTATTAAATCTAGTATACAAAATGTAAATACTTTATCCATAAACCATGAATGGTTTAAAAATAAAACATCCATAGTTAAACATATTAAAAAACCTTCAATACAATATTGATGTTTTTTCTCATAATAAATCAAATTCAAATAAGCTTAATATCCATCAACGGATGTTGACATAGATGAAATCAAAAAATTTATAGAGAAATATCTATTTCTATTTTGAAATCATTTAAAATTCATAGAATTTTAATAGAAGAAATTTATTTGTAAAATATTATTATAATATTGAATGGGAAGCTCTGATGATGTTATAATGGTGGAAAATAGCCACACCCACCATATAAGTTAAAAAAAATACATTCTTACCTTAATTTTGTCAAAAAGTTCATAAAGTAACTTGTTTGGAAAACAACGGAAAGAATCCTTTCAAAACATTTTATAAAAAGTAAAACAAGGGTATAATTGAATTTAACCCATATTCTAGTAAATATTAAAGATGTTTTGAAATAAATTTATAAGAAACATGGATGTGGATGATAATGAGGTCCTAGTAGATACCTATGTAAAAACAACCTCGGATAATAATGAGATTGGGAAATTAACCCTTACTTTGTACTTTTCCTTGGTTGAGGGTATGTTAACCACCTTTATAATAGTTAAATAATTTTTATTAAATTATAAAATATGTATATACATAAATATGATATCATATATTATCGTCAAATTTTTCTTTGTTAATAGTATTTTAGTAGTATCATTGTTTCAGGTGTTAACTGATCTGTTTTCCTTTATATGCTCAGTTATGTAAGCCAGGTTTGTTATGGAAGGGATGTATTTTATTCATATAATGAATGATATTATGTTCCTAAAAATTATTTTGAATCGTAAAATGAAAATTATTCTTGAATGATTCTGGTGGAGAATGAATCTCAATGTGTTCGTGGAGACGGTAATCCATATGTACGCACGAGCGACAATATCATTATATTGATGGTGAAATCGTCTGTTTTTTGATGTTATATCATATATACAGCATCATTAACATGTTATATTTATTATTTACATCATTTATACTCATTATTATACCCATACAAATAATTAATTGTATGAATAATAAACTATACCACGACGTGGAGACGGTGAGCCGTACATACACGCGTATGGTGACTTTTTCATTCATATGATTGATAGAATAATGAATATGGATGTACCATTGTTATAATAAAATAACAGTATATATAAGACACTGGATTTATTATTTTAGAATGGAAACAACCAATGAAGCAGATGTAGAAGAAGAAAATAACATGAAAGAGGGTGATAAAAGTATTACCTCTTCTTTGGGTGCTTCTTTTTGAGTTGATCCAAAGGGCTCCATAGGTTGGATTTATTACCAAATGAAGGCCCCTAGGATGAAGGGAGAAAATTGGTACGATATATGGGTAGTTTTTGGCTTATCCAAATGGATTTGGAGGTGTGAAATTAAAAGAAGGAGAAGTACCCTTTTATAAGAGAGGTGCGGGTTACTTTACGAAAAGCATGAAATATTATTTTATAATAAAATTATTTTTGGTTTCTAATGGATCCAAAATGATTTATTTGGAGGCTAAGTTGGGTATGGGTAAAAAACCCCTCAACCTATAGGTTTAAGATAAGATTAGGTCACCATATTAACCATATCTTTTAGATTTAACTCTTAGTTAAATAGTTTGACATTTACCATGTCTCTTTGTATTTTTATATTATATGGTTAATAAAATTACTATAACAAGCCAAGAAAACCCCAAGATTTTCATTATTAATATATATATATCTTTATCTATGTCCTTTGGCAAACCTTAGATTTTTAATAATATTATATCAATTAATTATATAGTATTTGTTTTAAAAACTCAATTAGGTTTATTTTAACACTATTTAGTATTTGGATTTTGGTAAAATCATAAAATCATGATTAATCAAGAAAATTATTTAATCAACCCTAACATGTCATATTAACTGATAAAAAGAGTGTAATTCATCATAAGTCTAAAATTAAATTTATTTGGATATTTATAATATCAAATATTTTTATATTTCATTAATAAGTTAATTACTACATCATCATTGTGTCATAAATAAATTAACTTATATAATGTGTAAAAATTATAATTAAAATACCAGTATGTATGAAATATGGTAAGATTTATAATTCATAATTATTTTCAACTTTATTTAATGTATAACCCTATATTAAAAATATTTTCTTTATTAAACATTGAATTTAACATTTTTAACTCTTCTTAAAATAAAATAAAAATAAATATCCTAATCTAAAACAAGTGGACCAAAGGGGGATATATTTTATTACATAGGTTTTTTGGTCTAATTACACATACCCAATAGAATTAGGACATGTTTTAGGGTGATTATGATATCATGTTTACCCTAAATTACCCTATTTACTTTTAACTGTGGTTAAAAAAGTCAAAAGTCACTATTCACAGAAACAAATTTCATCGTATTGAACCACATCTTACTTACTAATTTCAATCATGTCTCTTGATTTTTGGAAATTAAACTCATAGAAGTGTTAAAATTAAGTAGTATGTAAATTTTTAAGTGCACTTGGAAGGTGGGTAAAATATAGAAAAAGTTCAATAAAATTCTCTATATCTAAAATTATTATAAAATGACTCTGATGAATTAAATTGAACATATATAGGTTTTATGTATATATTTTTTACCAAAAATAAAATAAAATAAAATAACTATTTACGTAAATAAAAAGTCAGTTTTAAACAATAACATACTATTTTTCCCTATTCATAAAAAATTGACAGTTTCCAGAAAAATACCAAAAGTTCACCCTAAACTAATTTTCATATTCTGAATTCAAAAATGAAGTCCATTTTGAAAAATAAAATTTATAAAATTTTAAAAAGTTTGTATAACTATTCATAAGGTCTAGTTTTATAGTCCATGGTGTGTAAAAACTCCATGTTGAATACAATGCAAGAAACTACATTATTGAAAGGGAAACGTACCATGGAAGCTTGGAGTGTTACATTATCCCCTCATTAAAATAATTTTGACCTCTAAATTCCATGAATATTATTGCATAAAAATATTCTAGTGGTTCTTCATCATATGATCCTCAGGTTCCCATGTTTCCTCTTCCATCTTATGGTTTCTCAATAGAACATTTACCAGACCAGTATTCCATTTTTTCCACACTTGTTCTCTGGTATCAATAATTTTGATAGGCTCCTCACAATAAAAAATATCATGTTCTATTTCAATTTCCTCACAGGTGAGTACGTGCGTTGAGTCAGGCATGTATTTTATCAATAGTGATATGTGGAACACATCATGAACTTTAGAGATACTTGGAGGCATTTCCAAAGGATAAGCTACAACTCCAATTCATTCTTGAATTTTAAAAGGTCCAATGTACCTGGGACTCAATTTAAAATTCTTAACGAAACGTAAAACACCCTTCAATTGAGATACCCTCAAGAAAATATGGTCTCCTACTTGAAATTATAAATCCTTCCTTTGGTTATCAGCATAGCTCTTTTTCCTACTTTGAGATGCTTTGATGTGGGTTTGGATAATCTTCTCTTTTTCCAATGTTTCCTCAACATGTTCTGGGCCTACGATTTTTCTTTTACCAACATCATCCCAAAAAGTTGGTGTGCGACAACTCTTTCTGTATAATGCTTCATATTCTACAATCTGAATACTTGAATGGAATCTATTGTTGTATAAAAACTCTACTAGAGGTAAATATTGATCCCACATACCTTGAAATTCAAGTGATCAAGATCACAGCATGTCTTCTAATGTTTGAATAGTTTGTTCTGATTTTCCATCAGTTTAGGGGTGGTAGGAATTTCTCAAATGAAGTTTAGTATCCAGGGCCTTCTTGAGACATATCCAAAATCTTGATGTAAAATGGGTATCACTATCAGAAACAATCGATAGGCGTACACCATAGAGTCTTAAAACTTCATTAATATATAGTGTTTCTAAAATCTCAAGTGGTAAATCTTCTCTTATATTAAGAAAATGTGCTGACTTGGTAAGACTATCAAAAATGACCATATTGCTTTATTACTTCTAGGAGTCTTTGGTAGAACCATGACAAAGTCCATCGTAATATTATCCCTTTTCCACTCAGGTGTGGGGAGGAGGATGCATGACTCCTCTATGATGTTGTCTTCAAGTATTCACCTATCGATAGACCATACATCTTGACAAAAAATCATCAATCTACCTCTTCATATTATCCCACCAAAAATGTTCCTTCAAATATCTATACATCTTGGTGATCCTAGGGAGTATAGAGAAATTACAGCTATGAGTATCATCCAACAATTCCCTTTTTAGATTAGGTATGTTAGGAAAACAAAGTCTCTTCCCAAATTTAAAAATTCCATCTTCATATATAAAGTTACTCAATCACCCATCATTTACAGCTTTAATTTTATTTTGAAATTCCTCATCCTCAGTCTGAGAAATTTTTATCCTTTTTAGTAAATATAGTTTGGAAACCATTTGAAAAAGCATTGGTGTTTCACCATCAATGGTTATTATGATATCCATCTTTACTAGATCCATGTATATATGATTCCTTTCAACTCTCATCTTGTTCAAAACTTTATTATCCTTTCTGCTAAAAGCATCTGCCACCTTATTTTCCTTCCCCAGGTGGTAGTGTATAGTGCAATCACAATCCTTGAGTAGTTCAAGCCATCATATTTGTCTCATGTTGAGTTCTTTCTCTGAGAAAATATATTTCAAACTCTTGTGATCTATATAAATCTAACATTTTCCACCATAGAGAATGTGTCTCCATATTTTTGGAGAAACGATTACATCTACTAACTCAAGATCATGAGTAGGATAGTTTTTCTAATTAATTTTTTGCTGTCGTGATGCATAGGTAATAACTCTATCATTATGCATAATGACACACCAAGTCCTTTCTTTAAACCATCACTATAAATAACAAACCCATCATTCACCGATGGTAGAGTCAATAAAGAAGAATTAACTAATATTCTCTTCAGTTCTTCAAAACATTATTTACACTCTTTTTCCAAACAAATTTAAATCCTTTACTTGTCAGATTGGATAATGGGTTATCCAATCGTGCAACATTCTAGATAAAACTTTGATAATAACCAGTTAAACCCATAAAAGTACGTACCTCAGTTATACTCATCGGTGCTGGCCATTATTGGATTACCATGGTCTTTGAAGGATCAACAAAGATACCATCCATAGAGACAATATGGACATGAAAGGAAATATTTTGAATCCATAATTCAAACTTTCTAGGCTTTCCATATAATTTATTTCTTTTGAGGGTTTTTAGAATAGTTCGCAAGTGATTTTCATGATCTTCATAGATTTTTGAGTATACCAATATATCATCAATAAATACCACTACAAAGTCATCACGATATTTTTGACAACTCTATTCATTAGATCCATGAAGACATTGGGTGCATCAGTCAATCCAAAAGGCATTACTGTAAACTTGTACTGCCCATACCTGGTTCGAAATGATGTTTTCAGAATGTCTTCCTTCTTCACACACAACTGATGATATCCAGATCAAAGGTCAATCTTGGAAAAATATTATGCTCCATGATGTTGGTCGAATAAATCATCAATGCGAGGTAGGGGATATTTGTTCTTTACTATTATAGCATTGATCTCCTTGTAGTCAATGACCAACCTCATTGAACTATCTTTACTCTTAACAAAAAGGACAGGGGCCCCCCATTGAGAAACAATAGGGTGGATAAATCCCTTATTACTCAGTTCTTATAGTTGTTTCTTTAGTTCCACTAATTCCATAGTATCCATTCTATATGGGATCTTTGATATGGGTCTTGAACTAGGAATTTTATCAATGAAAAAAAATCAATTTCTTGTTCTGGAGGATGTCTATGTAAATCCTCTAAAAACACATCAACCTATTCTTTCACAATAGGTACATCCTCTATTTGAACCTTATTTTCCTCACCAATAGTTATTTCATTCTCTTCTTCCCAAATAATATAATTTTGTAGAGTTAATGGGGGTGGATATAGATAAGAATTAGGTGGTGATGTTTTTTCTCGAAATAAAAGTTAATCATTATCAGCATCAAAAATTGTAAGCTCCTTCTTCTTACAATAAATTTTCGCATCAAGGTCCAAAATCCAATCCATTCCGAGGATTATGTCAAACTCAATCATGGGTATAACGAGGAGATCAGAAGATAAAGAATATTTATATTCCTTAATGGGAACTGATTCACAAAACATTGTAGCGATGATAATTCCCTTAGAGGGTTTGACTGAAAACTACATTATTAACTCCAATTGAAAATATTTAATTTTCTTAGAAAATTCGGATGATATGAAATAATGTGATGATCCAGAATCAAATTAATCATTGGATAAACTTGAGAAATCCATTAAATTATCTTCCACTACATCATTAAGAGTTTCAACCTCAGCAGTAGTGATTGCATTAGCTTTTCCTTTCTCCCTTGGCCTTTTCTGAGGTTTTTTCCCTTAGTGATTAAGACATTCATTTGAATAATGCCCCTTTTCTCTATAATTTTATCATTCAACATTGAAAACCACTTTCTTCCCCTTTAAATAATTATCTTGGTGGCCTTTATCACCACACTTGTAACAGACTCCCATTCCCTTAAAAAAAGTACCAGGGTGTTTCTTCCCACATTTACCATAGGATGGAAATTAAACTTTTCCCTTCATCCCCTTATTTCCATTTATATAGTGTTTAGCAGGTCTGTTTTTCTCTTACTTTTCTTTATAGTTGTAAGGCTTAGATAATTCCTTTTCTCTCTTTATTGTACATGAGACAAAATCATTATATAATGACAATGATTTCGAGACTATTTCTTAATGGAGAACTAGTTTTAACACATAAAATAATTGAACAATCTTACTCCTTTGGTTACGTATATAATCTTATTCATGCCTTTCTATCCTTGTATAGTTATCCTAATAATATTTGACATTATCATCATCCATTTTCCTCTAAATCAAAAATTGTCTTTCCATGTCCACTCGATGGTCACGAGGAAAGTATTTTTCTAAGAAAATATCTTTAAACTCCCTCCATTACATGTTTGAAACTTCTTCATCTTCCTTTGTGTTTTGGATTAATTACAACCATTGATTTGAATCTCCCATGAGGGGATAAAATTCCATGACAACTTTTCCCCTTTTGCTACTCCCCAAAGCATGAAATATTTTCTCTATGGAATTTTTTCATTTCTCAGATACTAATGGATTTGTACTCCCATTTAATGTCAGTGGTTTTTGCCTCATGAATCGGTCTAACATTGATCCTCTATATTTTGGATCAGGGTGCTCCATACAGGTAAGGTTATTATTCATAACCTGGCTGATTTGTCCCAATTTGGTGATAAGATGATAAGCACTAGTTGCATCACCAACTCCACTATAATTATCTTGAGTAGAAGCGAAATCCCGACATGTATTACGTGGGTTGATATGGTTTTAATTCCTTCCAATAGGGGCCATTTCTAAATAATGTCATATACTTTATTAGTTTATGAAACGCAATACAAAATTCCAAACCTGTAAAATATTTAACATAAATTGAATAGTTTATGGATATAATCAATAATCATAAAAATGTTTTCTTTGAGGAATTATATATACTCATAAACCCTTCATAATGGTTAGTTATGAAAATGAGAATTATCCTAAGCATATCCCTTGGGAGTATCATAACCAAGAGTGCAGCAAGGCTCGTTGTCGTGCACCAGTTCCCGTTCAAGTCTTTCTCAAAGTGGTGTTTTTGGGTTTTACCCCTAGGTACATTTGTTCCAAAGCCGCATGTACCTGCTCTTATCTATATAGGGATCTATTTCTTGGAAAACTCACAAAATATCTACAATACCAAAATTCTAGGAAGATCTTCTATACTAATCCTCGAAGTCTATCTTTGGGTAGTGTTGTCCAATCAGAGTTTTTCTATATCTAGTTTTCATTTTTTGTACTAAACTTCCTCTGATACCAACTGTAATTACCTGACCCCAGATACCCAGACCTGGTACATTATTACATAACATTGGCATGATACAAGGAATCATGTACTAAAATACCGATCAGTTTTGTAGCCATGGATGTACTGGAAACATTATTAAGATTTACATTACATCATGAAATAAAAACATCAACAACATTTTGTCCCAATTTGAGCACACTCGTATCTTTGGACTATCACTACAGGTCAACCATAAAATAGTTCTTCTCATATTTGGAGAAATAAAACATAGAATGTGGTGAGCTCAGATGCTCAGTAAGGATAAGAATATATCAGAAACTATCATAAATAAGCATAAGTATTTAAGGAAATGTATAAGACTAAAACAGAAGCCTTTTAAACAAAAAATTCAGCATAATATGGAAAAGATAAAATCAAATAATTCTATTTACTTATTAACATGGATAATCTAATAGTCAAATAATCACATTCATTATAAATAGCCACTTTCATAAGTATAAAATGAAAAATGCGAGACATAATAACCACATAGTCAAGGCCTTGTTCCAATGATAAAAATAAAATTTTGTCAAGGCCTTATGCCAAGGCACTAGTTTTCCTCATGAAACCTACTTCTACATATAGGATCTATAGCGGGCTCCACCCATCATTTACTATGTCCAATGCATTTCTTATACGAAAAGGTTTAAACATAACATAAACATTTGTATTAATACTATCTTACAAAATGTCAATATTTTATCCATAAACCATGAATGGTGTAAAAATAACATGTCCATAGTCAAACAAATCAAAAAAACATTAATAAAATATGGAGGTTTTTTATCATAATAAATCGACTTCAAGCAAGATAAATATCCGTCAAATGATGTTGACATAGATGAAATCAAAACTTTTTTAGAGAAATATCTCATTCTAGTTTGAAATCATTTACAATTCATATAATTATAATAGAAAAAATTTATTTTTAAAATATTCTTATAAGCTTGTATGGGAAGCTTCGACGATTTCATAACAGTGGAAAATAGCCACACCCGTCGTGTAAGTTAAAAAAAGACATTCATAACTTAATTTTGTCTAAAAGGTCACAAAGTACCTTGTTTGTAAAATGATTGATAGATTCCTTTCAAACCATCTTATAAAAATTCAAACAAGGGTATAAATGACATTAAACCATAACCTAGTAAATAGTAAAAATGTTTTGAAATAAATTTTAAAGAAACATTTATGTGGATGATAAAGAGGTTCCTATAGATACTTACATAAAAACAACCTCAGATAATAATGAGATTGTGAAATTAACACATACCTCATAATTTTCCTTGGTTGAGGTTATGATAAACTCCTGTATAATAGATAAATCATTGTTATTAAATTATAAAATATCTATATACATAAATATGATATCATATATGATCCTCTAAAATTGCTTTTTAGTAATATTTTAGTAGTATCATGCTTTCGGGTGTTAATTGATCCGTTTTACATTATATGCTTAGTTACGTAATCCATGTTTGTTATGAATAGGATTTATTTTATTCATATCCATAATTATATTATGTTCATAAACATAATTTTTAATCATAAAATGATAACTATTCTTGAATTATTACAATGGATAATGAATCTCATAGCCTTCGTGGAGACGGTAATCCGTACGTTTGCACAAGAAAAAATATCATTATATTGATGGTAAAATAATTTGTAATAGGATGTTATATCATATATAAAGAATAATTAACAATTTTTAGTTATTATTTACATCAGTTATACTCAATTTTATACCCATCCAAATAATGAAGTGTTTGAATAACAAACTACACCACAACATGGAGACAGTAAGCAGTATGTACACACATATGGTGACTTTGTCAGTCGTATCATGGATAGAATAATTTATATGGTTTTAAAATTGTTATACTAAAAACACAGTATATAAAAGATACTAGATTTATTATTTTATAATGGAAACAAAAAAAGTGGAAGTGGAAGAAGAAAAGAACTTGAAAGAGGGAGGTGAAATTATTACCTCTTCTTCAGGTGTTTCCTTTTGAGTTGATCAAATGGGCTCTGTAGGGTATCTTTATAACCAAAATAAGGCCTCTAGGATTAAGGTTTGAATGTTAGTAGGATATTTGGGTAGGTTTTGGCCAAGCCAAATGGCTTTGGAGGTGTGAAATTTAGAGAATGGAAAGTAACCTTTTATAAGATAGGTGAAGGTCACTTTAGGAAAAACTTGAAATATTATTTTATAATAAAATCAATCTCAGTTTATAATTTCTCCAAAATGATTTATTTCAAAGATAAGGTTTGTATGGGTATAAAAACTATCAACTAGTAGGTTTTAGACATGTTTAGGTCACCATATTAATCTTAACATTTAGATTTAACTCTTAGTTAAATAGTTTGACATTTACCATGTCTCTTTGTATTTTTATATTATATGGTTAATAAACTTACTATAACAAGCCAAGTGAACCCCAAGTGGTTCAGTATTAATATATAAACCTTATCTAATTCATTTGTCTGAACATTATATTTTTATTAATATTATATCAACTAATAATATAGTATTTGTTTTAAAAACTCAATTATGTCAATTTTGACACTATTTAATATTTGGTTTTTGTGAAAATCATAACTGCATGACTACTTTGAAAAAGTATTATTTAATCAACCTTGAAATTTCATATTAACCTATAAAATTACTTTATTTCATCAAAAGTCACAAATTTCATTTATTTGGATATTTTTAATACTAAATATTTTAATATTTCATTAATAAGGTAATTACTGGATCATCATTGTGTCATAAATAAATTAAATTATTTAATGTCTAAAAATTATAAATAGAATACCACTATTTAGGAAATCATATTAGATTTATAATTAATATCTATAGACTAATTTATCTTCTATAAAAACCAATTTTAAAGATGGTTTAGTTATTAAACATTGAATTAAACAGTTTTAACTATTCATTAAATAAAATAATAATAATTATTCTAATCTAATCTATGTAGATCAAAGAGGATAATATTTTATTCATAAGTTTGTTTTTTGATGAATTACACTTATCCAATATAAGTAGGACATGTTTTAGGGTAATTCTGATATCATTTTTAACCTTAATTACCATATTTACTTTTAACTATGGTAAATAAAATTCAAAAGTTACTATTCACCAAAAATTATTTTCATCTTGTTGAACAAAATTTTAATTACAGATGTCAACTGTGTCACTAATATTTTTGAAATTTAACTCAAATATGCGGTAAAATTTTGATTTATGAAAATTTGTAAATGCTTTTAGAAGGTGGGTAAAAGACGGTAAAAAGTTCAAAAAAAATATATATATAAACATATTATAAAATGACTCCAATGAATTAAATTGAACATATATAGGTATTATGTATCAATTTTTACCCAATATAAATTAAAAAAAAATAAATAATTACTTAAATAAAATGTCTATTTTAAACAATAATGTAGTGTTTTTCACTATTTATCAAGAATTGAATGTTTTCAAACAATACCAAAAATTCACCCTATGCTAATTTTGATATTCTGAATTCCAAAATGATGTCCATTTTGAAAATTAGAATTTAAAAAATTTTAAAAAGTGGGTATTACTATTCATATAGGCTAGTTTGATTGGTCATGGTGTGTTAAAACTCCAAGTTGCGTACAACGCAAGCTACTACATTATTCAAAGGGAAATGTAATGTGGAAGCTTGGGGTGTTACAAAACTAACCAGATCTAAAAAAATCATAACATGTTATTCCAAATCGTATCATATATAATCAGTATCATCCAATTAGACTTCTCTTAACAAGACTCAATTTGGATAACATCAACAATACCAATCTAATATGAACAATATAAATGAAAACCAAATTAGATTATATATTGTAAACAAAAAATTAGATGAAATAAATATACTAGAACCATTCATACCCATAATGGATAGAGTAAAAAAAATGAAAAATGGAATGAAACATTTTAAAAAACATTCACAAACTAACTGAACCTTAACATTGAAAATATAAATTAGATCAACAAAAATTGATATAGAATGATCAAAATCAAGAAAATATACTTCAATTAGAAAAAATGAAGGAAACTAAATTGTACCAATCCAAAATAATCCAACTTGAACTACTGTGATATGAAAAATGATGTATAAAATTGGACCAAATATGACGAATCCATACCTATATGTTCAAAAATTACATGAACTAATCTAAACTAAGACAAACTAATATGAACTTAATTTAATCAAACTGAATCAATTAGAACCCAAATAAATGAAATTGTACAATATCATATAATAAAAAATAATACAAATTAAATATAATGAAAATGACCCAAATAAACTCGAATCAAACAAAAAAAACTACATTGTAACTTGAGAACAACTGATCATCTACCATTAATAGGAATATTTATTTTTAATTAACATGACTTAACTATTTTCTGGAATCATTTGGAAACATTCATCATTTTCCCCGTTACATGTAGAAACATGATTTAAACCATGGGGGATTTGTGGCTCTTATATGTTGGGTGGTGACTTGTATAGTCATAGTATATAGTAATGTTGTAGTTTAGTTTTTATTTTATTTTCATTGTCACATTGTCCACTTAGGTCTTTTATCACATTCTACAGATATAGGCTAGTTAAATTTTGTAGAGGGGTCTATAAGGGCAATGGAATCAGTTAGAAGGTTATATTTACAGGGTAGGGATATTGGGCTAGTGGGGGGATATGTTTTGGTCATTCATTTTATATTCCATTAGAAAATGTTACTTCTATTTATTTTCACTTCCATTGACATGGATGTACGATGTACGGAAGGATCATGCCGAAAATTTATTTATTTTTTAATGTCTTTTTAATTAATTGTTTGTGGGTGAAATTATTTCCAAGTGGTGATTTCTTGATGTTCAGAAACTTTTGATATAATGTGGGAATATCCCATTGATTTTAAATTATCTTATTCATTCCTATAATAGAGTCTAACTAGATCATTACTTTTTCCGAACAAAGGGAGGGCCTATGAAACATGTAATAACTCATGTGGGATTGGAAAAATCTTGACAATTCTGTTGAGAATGACCATAAACTATAAATTATTTTAGAACATATTTATGTTATTCATGCTAAAATATTTATAAGAGAAGACATATTGCAGAGATTCATCAAAAAAATCAATGACCAAATCATGTAAACTCAATTCAATTTCACAAGGATGGATACATGAATTAACCAACTCTCAAAAACACCCAAACATGTTTGAACAATTTCAAAGATCAATATGTCCTACATACAAGAATATATAGTGAAAGGGAGAAAAAATTGATTCCATCACAACATAAAATACACCCAATATATGGTGTCATGATCATGACTTTAAAAATTGGAATTAATCTAGAAGAGAGTCATTTCCACATGGATGTAGTGGGGATGTAATTGAAATCCTATGATATAATACTTCCAAATAACTGTAATAATGTTTTCATATAATATAATGATCAATCTCTCCTATTTAAAAAGTAAATGTTCCATCCAAAATAAAATCTATTGATTTCACTAATTATTATTTCTAGGATAATATTGATTTTAAAGAGTAAACTATTTATAAATGGATGAGGGAAACGATGATAAGTCTCAAATCTTGTCAATGGTGGATAGAATAATGACTGAAAAATATATCCTCCCAAAATAATCCCAACAATGTTTTAAATTCCTAAAAAACGTTATAATAGTTTTAAAAATTCTATAGAGCATTTATATAAAAATAGAAGGCCTATATCGAACGCACGATACTGTTACAGGTTTGGTTATATGAAATTATATTTCATGAATAATATTTCAACACATAGAACTAGATTAAACCCTACATTATTGGGGAATATTCATTAGATGATTATAAAACAAACTATAAATTAGAAACATTCTATTAATTTGAATATATTATTTATAAATAACTTGTTTTATTGTATGGTAAAATTATGTGATTATTATTGCACTGGTGGTCGTTTCCAATAAGTGTATAGATAAGGGCTCAATATTTATCTCCCAACATCCAAAAATATGAGAGGAAAATCATTTAGATTTAGGAAGGTTAGAATTATTGGGAAAGGTGACTTGTGATAAATACATCATTAGTAAGGTCTTCCAAAAAAATAGGATTTGGGAAAACCAGTGATAAGAAGATCAAGAAGAAAATAACCATGGATTCCAATTCAACTAAAAGAATATTCATTTATAATGGTATTGACACCAGTATATTTCCCTTGATTATGAAACAAAGATATTGTGAATATTCCCAATATATGTGGTATTTTGAATATATTTCATGAGATCACTAGTGACAAACTACCATAAGAGATCTTGATTCCAACATCGGTTGATGATGACTTATCCATTCATTCATTTTCATCCTACATGGACTGAAAATGAAATACTGTCAAAGGGAATACTTTATACATGAGTGAATTAAAGAATTACCATGTGGAAACCCACTTAGTATGTGGGAATAACCGATACATTTTATGATGACATAATGCCACATGGACACCCACAGAGTAAGAGTAAATAACGAGTAAAAGAAAACATTGAAATGACACTCTCAATATGAATATCTTCTCCAACAAGACCTCTCATTTAAAAAAACCCACCCTAGCCTCACCAATAAATATTAACATTTATCATTTACATATGATAGAAGATGTTTTATAGTGGATGATAAGGATGGATAATTCCCTCTTAGAGTCTAGGAGAAACCCTTAGAAAAAATCCTAGCTAGAGAAATAATTTTTTTCATGCAACCCCCACCCATGTAGTAAATTTATGAGCCTATGTGTTATATATCCCTCCAAAAACTATCCTTGTGTGAAAAAAAATTGAAACATCATTTGTTCGATACCGTCATGTGACCCTTACTTATGAGAATCCCTAATGGGTTATCACTTTCTATAATCCAGAAATGAGTAGATCTATCTTCTTTGAAATTCCCTCACATGCCTTTTTCCATGATTTTCCCTCTCATATAGATTTACACCATGATCCAACATAGTAGAGTTCCCTAATTTGAGAGAATCCATTATAGGTTAGTCCCTTATATAAAATAACCATGATAATACATTCATCGTAGGAATCCCTTGTGGATATATCCTCAATGTTTTGACTATGTAGACTAACATACCATGAGATTATATAATGAAAATCAGACACATGTAAGGTATATGAGCCCCTTTTTCTTACTAATTCCTATTCAAATTTAATTTCTTCAGCTCATGGTATTTTTTCAAGTAATTATCAATAAATGAGTGATCCATAACTCCATTTTATTCATTCCATTCAATACTATTATATTACAAGGATAATCATCTCCAATTTTTTTCTATGAATTATTTCATCTATGTTCAAAACCTCAATGGGGAAAAATACCTCCTCTAAAACCACCTCATATACATAATAATGTATAGGTATCACTTATGATTATATATTATCATCGGTATTTCATCCCTATAATTTTCTTTCCATATATATGTGTTGTTAAAATAATTTTTAACTATGATTTTTTTCCATTTTATAGGTTTTTAAAGAGGTGAATGATGGACCTAGTTTTTTTGGGGAGACGAGGTTATACCACTGGTTCTGCAAACTTTTGAGGACCCAATATGCTTACCGTGGAGAGGGTATACCAATAGTTTGTTATACCATTTGAATAAAATTATATTGGATAGTATGTATACCATGGTTCTTGAACCATTGGTATACATTTATGACAATGTTCTTCTTAAAACTGTACATGTACATATTTTCCCTCCAAAAATCACAACAGTTTCAATGAACTATTGGAATAGGGAAACTCGATACAGCCTATACCAATTGTTTTATATAAACCATTGGTATTGGGATGTATCGAAAACCCGCATACCATGGGTTCTCGAAACCATTGGGATAGCCTATCATAATTATTTCAGGACATATCCAATGGTTTTAAACTGTTTGTATAGGGTAAATATTTTGTAGTGGCCCATAAGACAATAGGTCACTACACTGTGTGGGTCATCATTGATTAACCCAGAAATGAATCTAACTACTTTTAAATTTATTTTTATAGTGATATATATACCTTAATAAGGATATATGTGGTTGATTAAGTGATATTTTTAATTTTTTAATTTATGATCATATTATATTAATATAAGTGTTTTATCAAGATCTTATAAATGAGATTTCATTATAATTTTAGAACCTTCCCATATCAAAGAAAAATAGTTCATACATAGATAGATAGTAAGATAGAGAGGATAATATATATCATGGGTAACATTTTGATATAATTTGTTCTATATTTCAACGGTTCTTGGTCCAAACAACGAACCTTGGAATAGATTTCATACAAAAAATTCATCACACAACATTTATCATAACCCCTTATGAGGAAATATATGGGAGACCCTATAAATATATGTATTTCGTGTTTGAGGTCATATAATTGGATATCATCTTCCTTCTTTCTCTATATTATAGAGAAATTATTGGACTATATATACAAATCAGAATGTTAACAAAAGTTATATAATGATAATAAGAGGAGACCAATTTAGTTTTCTGTGGGATATCATATGTTTATGAAGGACTACCTATATAGGGGTTAATGTTGGTTTAGAAAGGGGACTAAGATTATTAAAAAAATGGGAACATTTGATATATTGAAGTTAATTAAACAAGTGGCTTATAATATGGCACTACCAACACATCTTGACCAGGTGAATAATATATTCCACATTTTTTATGAGGGAGATATTCACATTATCCTTATATTGTGTGTGAATGAATGATTTATATCTATTTTAGAATGAGAGAATTATATATAAAATTATAGATTAAGGATCCATGTATTTAGGCCCTATGGGATATGTTATCTTCTTTATTTGGCTGTTGTGAAGGCATAGAGGCATAAAAGTAAAAACCTAAGGATTATAAAAATAAATACAATACTAATATCCTAAAAGATTCAGAAAATGATCATAAATTAAAATTTTATTGTTTAATATTCAATTATATTATTTTTAATGATTAAAATTTTAAAAAGTGGGGAGTATGTTGTCACTATGTTTTATTTTCAGAGAGTTAGTGAGTTTTTTTCATTATTAATATATTTCCAAATTGAGTTAAAACTATAAAATTCCACAAAATTGATCATAAAATATAAACAATAACATATCCATAAAAAATCAAAGAATGATATTATAATATATTATATTTGGGTGAGGATCTATGATTGTCATATTTTACAATCTATTGGAATTTTCTGAAAAGTAATTAAATAAAATTACTAAATTTTGAGTACTATATAAAAATAATTCCATAATAAATTACTATTAACTCTTTATATGACATAGATGGTGTGAATAAATAAATTCCAACCAATTTATCTGTCTTGAGGTAAGTCTCATTGATTCTAACTCTATCCCTCATTATTCTACATTTTATTTGTCATTATAATTATTTTGTTATTACCTTGATAAACTTATCCATATTTTGATTTAATATTCAAATTATATATCAATGTATTGATCTGGATAAAAATTATATATAGAAATCATGTTTCTTCAAATTTAATAAATTAACCATATTTCATCTTAGATAAAATTGATCAAAATTCATAATTTCCTTTCAAGAGGCATAAACCTAAAACTCATGTTATATAACATCTTTATTTGTAATATATGTATTTAGAAAAATATTTGGATGAAATTTAATGAAAAATAAATAATAAATATTTATATTTTAACCGTTATTGTTGGCTAACAATTGTGACATGATAGTCATCGATAGAATTATAGTGTCGGTGATGCTAAGGTATGATGGTCATCAAATAAATTAATTTGTGGGAAAGGGGAGGTACATGTATACACATTTTCTAAAGTTTGTATATAACTCATGGAAGAAGTGGGATCTTCTAATATGATTGATTACAAGGCATTAACAATTGACACATTTCCTCATTGGGGTAACTAGAAATGGTTTTAGTTCATAAAAGATTGATATCCAAGGAAATATGACTCATATGATCTAATCCAACGGAACCACGACCATTTTAAATATATAATCATGTAGAATTAATGGAAATGATATATACTATCATACATGGCCCATGGGGTATTTGGGATGGTTATGAAAGGACTATAGGTGAATCCAATTGGTAAGATGGTAGAGAAGAGCCACATATGGATGATTAGGAACATTATTTCACAATTTATATTTTATATCCTTACAACCTACCTATACAGTTAATGACTTATTTAATAAATTTTGGTGTTATTATGAATTAAAATTATACTCGATGATTATTAATGATGTTTATAAATGTGAACTAGAGTACCAAGATATGAACATTTTTCATGGACACTTCTTATGATGTGGACAGAAAATGAGAGGTTGTACATGAGAGAAAATTAAAAGTTGGGCAGTATATTTTTTGGGGGACTATGTCATGAAACATTCAAATAACTCGATTGATACGGGTTGAAAATATTTATGACAATACTCATAGATGAATATTATCCTTTTATATTCCACTACCTTATAATTAACTAGTATGAGGAATAGAAATTTCACTCCTAAATGATTGAAATAAACAATTTATCTAGTTATTAAATAAACACGAGGAGTTTTTTGATTTATTGTTTTGTATGATTATGTTATGTTATTTATGATGTTGTAGTAGTGCTCCCTATTCTATGGGTGGGGCATGAAGAAGATCCATGTGGTCATAAAAAATTATATATAGTGGTTATATTCCACATATATGGAGGGATTAATGTTTCGGTAAATCGATGTCGCTATACATTTATGTCCATTACCCTCCCTTATTATGAGTCGGGTGGTTAGAGACATAAGTTTACTGATTAGGTTCCAGGTGGCTTATAACTGGATATAGTATTCCTGAGATACATATTCCATATATTTTAAGGTATGTGTATAATATATATATATATATATATATATATTTGGTACTGTTATTTAGATAGTGTGATTATTTTGAGCTATGGGTAGGTCTGAACCAAAAAAGAACTTTTCCTTAGATGTTTGGTCGGTTGGACATAATGTATATCTAGATGTAACTTCATAATTTATAATTTCACATACAAATATTTTTATGGTGTTTATCATATTATCTAATATGAATATACTAATTATTATTATGTATCCCTATATTTACACTAATTTTATTTCACTCTTGTGCTTTTGATGAGTATTAAATGAAGTTGGGAGATTATTTGGAACATTGATGTCTTATTAGTACCTTTTCAACCTTTTTCCTACATTCTATGTTTATATTTACATATATTTTACAGATTATATCATGATTCATTTTCATAATACAATGTGGTATTTAACATTCACTTTTTTAATTTTTATGTATGTATTATTATCTCTTTTTTATTTGGTATTTGTATGATATTCATAATTGTTTTCATATCATATTTGATAAATATTTTATTTTCTTTCAATGTAGAGAATATTTCATGGTTATATGATGAATATTTTTTAGGACTAATTCCCCCCATTATTTGTGTTGATACATTCACAGTATAATTTATCTCATATCCAATAGGAGCAGGGCTTAGATTGGTCACATGCATGTACCGTTGGTCTTCTCAGATGCTTCTCTTATGAGTTCAATAATTTCTTAATCTTATATTGGTTTTAGAGTTTACTCCTTTTGAGGGTAGTATTAATTATCCATGATGGTTTATAGGATCCAATCTATACAGATACATAAACTCATCAGGCCTCTTATAAAGAAGATGAAACTATTCAGTAGTGATATCTTGAACAATGCATTCGGGAGAATATGCTCTCTCTATCGAATTATACACCATAAACCATAGGGGAAGAAGTAAATAATGGGTAAGGATAATAGAATTAAATTATATTTATATTAAACTACATAGAAAACCTCTCATGAAATAGAAAAATGAACTCATTTCATACATTAATCATAACATCTTCCACACAAGTCATATATCGATACATGTACATTGAAAAATAATAGAAAATAATGGAAGTGAACATTAATTAAAATAACGTATAGTATATCCATATATCTCCTCCATCCAAACCCATATCCACCTAATCACTATCCTGATATAAATAAATCCCCCTTTTCGATACCACTTGTTATAAATAACATACAAAACCTATGTTTCCCATGAATTTTGTGAGTGATATACCCAGTGGAACACCATAAATGGGACCTTAAAATAAGTGAAAAAATATATGAGTGCATGGAATAGTTTGAATAAAAAAATAAAATAAGAATAAATAATATTCTGGTCATAATACTATAATCAATCCATTATAAACCCCAGTCATATATTCTCAATCCAATTCAATGTGGAATGGGTTATTACAAACAAAGAGTACCTTACAAGAAACATAGGAAGTGTGACTTGAATAGGGAATAACATATCCAACATTCAAAATTATTATGAAAATTTTAAAAAAACCTTAGGAGGGTATAACATTACCAACCTCCCATGTGAGTTGAATAATTTCATAACACACGGTAATGTCCCAAGATTTTACCTCATAGATATAAAATAGAACTAAGAAATATATAATATATATACCCTCCCACAAATTCCAAAAAATCCAATTCATGGGGAATATACCCAAGAAAAAACACATCAATTAATTAATTATAATGAACAAGATTACTCATGGATAAGCTATGTGTCCCAATCTATATCTCAATAATGTAATCCACAACTATCCTACAAATAAAAACTCAACCTCAAACAATCCACAATCATTGTAGGTAATTTCATACATGAATAACCAAGCCACACATCATGTAATAAAAATAGTAATAAACCAATCACCCACATAAATACAAACCATCATAATAGAAAATTAAAGTTATAAACACATTAACCATTTTTTTAGGCCATTCTACAACTAAATAATCTTCAATTCCAATTTATAGTTTCAAATCTACCATTTGGAACTTAACCAACCTTATAAGTAAAGTTAATATAGAGAAAACATGGAACACACACACAAATACATGTATAAAATCTAATAAGATCTTATAAAAATAAAAAAAACATGTTTATAAATACATACATAAATACATGGAAATATCACTAATAGATTCATGACTATCACAAATTATCACACATAAAAATACAGAGATAGGGTATATAGAGCTTAAGGTCTACTACAGCGTGACCTCGTGGGTGACAGTATGACATCCCAATTTCTGGTTCATGTTTTTGTAGGACCATAATACTCATAGGATAATGCTTTTTTTTAAAAGGGAACCCAAAAAATAGTAAAACATTACAATTTTCCCAATTTAATCATAATTTAATGCCCTTATTATGATAAATCATCCCTAAATTTGATTATTTTGATCAAACTTAAAATCCACACCACACATGAAATTCTCCTCCTACAGTACAATATTCTACTTATAATACAATTTCTCACATAACCATGGGCTATGACTCAAATACCAACCCTTATCCTCTTCACACTCCTACAATTGGAAAAGGCCACTAAAATAAACCTAGTTTAATAATCATTTAAATAATATATAAATTTAATTTCTAGTGTTGTGGCCTATTACACTAAACCCCCCCCCCCATATAAGGGTGTCTTTTTATTGAAAAATGTCTCTAAGAGTCATTGATTAACAAACCCAACCACATTATTTTCATATCAGCCTACCAGTCAAAGGTATCCTCCTGGAAATTGATATTCAGTAACTAAACGTGTACTAGTGGTACAATATTTCCATGAATCAACATCTCTCTCCAGTCCCTGATAGATAATTTTCTCTCCAAAAAAGATCCATAGGCTGGTAATTCTATATCCTCCTTTTCAATTGCATGTAATAGGCCCTTCCCATACATAAATGGATTTAATAAGTGAAATACATCATGTATAGCAAGATTTCTTTGTCAAACATCTAACTGTTATGGTTTGGTTCCAATACATTACATAATATCAAATGGAAAAATATTTAATGTCATAAACATTCCCTTAATCATTAAATGATGATTCCCTAATTGGGTAAATACATGTAAAAATAATTGATCTTTTATAGAAAATGCCAAGTGACATCTCCTTCAATCGGAATACATTCTCTACCCACTCTGAGGGATTATCAATTTCTTCCTAATCTATTATAACAATCAGGTTTCCTTAAATTCCATGATTTTCTCAATGATCACTTGTTCTCCCACCTCTAACTATAATAAGGGTGAATAACATGATCAAATATACTATGATTCATAGGGATACATTTATAACATATCATAAAATCATATTTTATATAAAAACACTATCATATCTAGATGGTCACCCCATAATCAAGAAGAATCTATAACAAAATCTCAATAATCCCCTCTAGGATATTAATTTCCCACTCAAAATAATCATTAGACTATAAATTATATATTGTACTCATCTTTAACTAATATCCCATTTAATTTTTGAAACACTTATAAAAACAAAAAACAAAATATGCATCATAGTATGATCCAATGGGCTGGGGTATTTCAGGAAATTTTACTATCTCACATATATACACCAAGCTCTGTATATACACCAACAATATCTCTCAAATATGTTGGAAACGTATAAAATCTTTCAAAAAGTATATCATCATCCATAACTCATCCAAAAATCTTAGGGTTTAATGAAGACTAATAAAAAATTAACGGTTTCCTCAAAAAAATTATAGATATTAAATTTAATGGGATTAAGTAAACCTCTTCGTAGATAGTGATGTACCAACACCCACTAGTAGGTGAAGAAATTTACCATGAACCCTATGATGACCCTCTTAATACCGATTCACCAAAACTATACCTAAAATCCTAGTAAATATTCAACAAATAAGGGATCAGGACCCATCCTCTGGTTTGTAAGACCCTTATTAACTCCACCATCCTAGAAATGGGAACCACCACACTATCATAGATGTAAATCCCATCATCCTCATAATGGGTCAACCATGGTACAGGTCCCCCTTTAATCATTATTTTCTAAACAATAAAAAAATATGATTCAGACCACTAGAAAGTTTTCACCTAATTCACTAATGAGGATGTAATGAATAGTGAGACAAAATTAATGGAATATTATCTCTCTATCATGTTAAATTTATATCATAACAATTTATCCTCACCCTCTATCGTTATTATATTTATATACCACCTAATTTTTATTCTTTCAACTATAATAACCTTCTTCCATATTACCCTTTCCCAAGGAATAGTCTATCTCCAAACTAAAAATATTGAGACACTTGAACCAACACATCTTATATTGGTTCAACTCTTATTTTGATATGACATAATAAAATCATTTACATTCTATAAAAAAGAAAAATAGTCTATAAATAGATAATATACTTAACACATTAGATAAACCACCACAATATCTAGTGTTAAATCATGGTTATGGTAGTTCTACACATGCGGTTGTAAGTGGTGATACCCATAAAAAATCACATTATCCTCTTAATTAAATATAACAATTGGGAAAAAAAATTTCCATCCTAATATAAATTTTAACCTATCTATGGTTGAACCATAATTAGAATCAAAGAAGATTCTGTACTTACTTTCAACTCCTTAAAAAACAATTTATACTTATCCGTCAATTGAAATTTAAATCCATTATTTTATATTCCATTCATAAATGATTCTACATATTTAAAATAATATGTAAACAATTTATAATAAAAAAATAAAATAAAATACTAAAATAGAAAATATTATTGATTCATCATCAAGATTACACAATATATATCTTCTCTATATAGAATGAAATCTCCACATCTCATATAACCAACCTAAGGAACCACACATCCTAAATGAGAAAGTTAGATAATAAAATATTATCATACATATGATATGGTCAAAAAAATACAAAATATGATATTTAGTATTTTAAAAAATGTTTCCTAAGTACATTAAAATTTCATTCATGATCCACATGATAATAGAGTCTATGTTGGCATGAAAATGATTTTCATATTTTCCTTGAAATCCTCCAAATAATTTATATGAAGGAATAAAATTATAGTGAACTCATATAACCCATACCTACTCCTAAACATCATCTTCATTGTATACTCTATCCTAATATGGAAATATTTATAGATCAGCTATTAATAAATCTTGGAGAACCATTGAGATAACCTCAAATAGTCAATTATATTATCTATTTGATAAAAAGATACCACTTCACCATAGTTACCCCATTCATCTATTAGTTTTCCATGCCAACCAAATTCTTGCATCATACTTCTTAATGATCAAAACTTTAGGGTCATAAAGAGTGTTATTCGAACAAAAAGAAAAAATTTCCTTTAGATCCTCATGTTTAATATTAATATCTCTCTAAATGTTTGGTTTCATGAAATAATAAGGTATATATATGGGATGATTTCTATGAAAGTGGTTAATATTAATCCTAATAATACTTTTAAGATTAAATATTGATAATTCATCATACAATATGTAACATTTAATGCATTCCATGCCTATAATATTGGTGTTTTTGTAGTTGAAGAGTGCTTAGGGGAGGCTAGAGGCGGTTCAGGGCGGTTTGAAGCTATATAAAAACAATACAATCCCATTTATTCTAAAAAATAGTAGTTTACAGTGTTATTTTATGTTTTATATCATTAAAATCTATTGATTTATAAATCAGGTTTTGTGGTTGGGATGCCATGTGAAAATATTTTACACCATAAAATAGAAGTTTATGGTTTCAATCATTTAAATATTGAGGTAAATTTTTTTGGGTGTAAAGTTGGTTTACGACTTAAAAATAATTTTAAAAATCTAATTTTAAATTACCTTTTTAATTTACTCTATAATATAAGATTTAAATGTAAAATTTACGTTTTATAGCCTGTTAATATCCTTTCATGACTAATCTTCTTAATATTTTTTTGTCTCTTCTCCCATTTGTGGAAAACCCTATATTATTATAGAGAATTTTCTATCCATACATTATTATTTATTGATTACTATTTATTTTGGTTTTTTTATAGTAATCTAATGTGAGTTTTTCTCTAATCCGTGTTTTTTTCATCTATTTTTCATATTCTTGTGGATCCACTAAGTTGATGTTTTTTTATCACGATATGTATTGGGGTAATGTTTTGACAAACCTTTGATGCAGTTCTAGGTGGTAATTTTTTTATATCTATGGTTTTAGTTTTCATGATGTTTTTTCATTACCATGAGGTGTGTAGTGAGATCAGAAAATGTTATTTGATGTATGAGATCCTCATTATCTCGCTATATACATGCTATGTATGAGAATTTTGTAGTTATTCTTTTATTTGGGTTAATGGTTGGAATTGAAATAATATAGAAAATTAATTAGACTAAATTAAATTTTTGGGTATAATGGGGGGATGTTTCATTCTTTATTGATCTAATGATAATGTTTTTAATGTATTTACACTAAATTATACTAATCTTGAAAATAATATCAATTGGGATCCCTGTTTGAGTTCAAGATGTCATGCCTTGTGACCCTTGTTGTGTTGTTCCAATATCTAACCATGAATAAAAGTCTAAAGAACATATATATGGAAATAAATAGGTATCCCCTAAAATATGGTTTGTGTGATAACACCCATTTTAAAAATTCAATGTCATAAAATCTCTAGAATAATTTATAGAATACAGGATATGTTTTTGTTTTGTTTGGTAGTTTTGTAGTGTGACCTTGCATAGAATGGGAAATTTTTTGTCCATGGACATGACTAGATGGGACGTGTTACATGTTTGTCTGTGATGAAATGTGGTTGGTTGTAATGGTTTTTATTTGTGAAATTTTTATGAGGTTGTGAAGTGTAGTGTTGTGGTGTGTGGTGGTGATGATGTGTAGTTGTAGTTCATAGAAGTTATACTGTTCAGAGGCAGTGATGTGTGTTGGTAACTTGTTTTTGTGTATAGCGGTCTTGGTATGTAGTGACAATGATTTATGTTAGTGATGTGTAGTTTTGGTGTGTCGGGGATGAGACATGTATTTATAATGGATATATAGTTTGGATTATATGGAGCAACCATGATGGTGAATGCGAGATGGATGAGTATATGTGTGGCATGGTTGTGATAGTTTCTCAGTTATCCATGGAATAAACGATGATGCTTAATGAAATGAATAAATGAATATGGTATAGTTTTTTATGTGGTAAATGTCTTAAATGAATTAAAGATAAATGAATGGGTTGTGTAAGTGTGATTGAACCAGCTTAGTAAGTTAAAGTTATTTAAAGCTTAATATATATAGTATTTAGTCACACCCTTTAATTAAAAGTGGGGAATTCAATATTTATTCTGAGGAATCATTATTATGTTTCATATAGTGGTGTTATTGATTTTTTATAATTTATGTGTGGTACAACTGAAGTGATGTGGTGTTATCTAAGAAATATGATGTGAACCTATATATTAGGTATTGTGTGTTATCTATATATCACATATGTTTTTGTTATTTATATAATATCCCCACCTAGTTTGGAGAAACATACCAATATTTAGAAGTTCTAGGTTCCATGTGTTCTTATAACATCTAGGATGAAGGTCATAGGGATGGCTGGCTATACCCTATTCCCCTCTCTTCCTTCAAAAAATGATGACCTAGGTGTATTTGGGAAAATTGTGTAGTGATGACCTTTTTTTGGAGAGATTTGATGTGATATGATTGGTATGAGATTTTATATGTGGTGGGGTAATGAATTGTTGGAGTATAGAATTTTGTTGATTCCATTATTTTCTATGATGCCCAACTACCCTGGTTGTGTGATGGGTTGAGATACGACGACAAAGTTGTCTTCAAGAAAGATGTGTTGCGACAACCTATTTGTTTCCAGCTATGAATTGATGTGATGACATCAATTTCTAAAACTGCATTGTTGACCCTGTGATGATGGGGTATGTAGAGATACATCTCGGCCCGTATTAGAGATGACTAGAATGTTATGAGACGTGGTGTCATATATATGGATGGTATGTGATCAATGGATGTTCAATGTTTGGGTGTGGAAGCCATAAATTATTTGGAAGAGCCATTGGGACCCCATTCTTTGTTTCAATGTGGATTATATATTTCTACATTGATGCATGATTTGGAGAGTGTCCCATGTTGAGGATGTGATTATTTTGTCGACTAATATGGGTTCTTATTGGTTTTATTATTTGTTCACTATTGTATTATCATGATCTTTTCACATGTTCACTAGATACCAAGTTTATGTCCCTCTTATATAAAATTCAATGCTCACCCTACCTATAAAAACTATTTCTTGAGTTTCTGAGAGGACTTTGGGAACTAATGTAATGACCTAAACTCTTATATCTGAAATTATTATTTTTTTGAATAAACAAATAAATTATTAAGTAATGAAGTTATAGAAAAAACAGGCAATATTTTGGTTTTTTTGGAATGTTACATTCTTTCAGATTTAAATAACCATTAAGAATAAAAACCTTTAATAATATACCAATTTAACAGTGATCATATGACTATTATATATACTGGATTGTGATAAATTCCAACTCAAACAAGTAGATGATTTGATGGCATAGAACAATAAAATTGTTCCTTATGAATATCATTTATTAGATATTTACAGTGAGATAGAATCATGTGGATTTTTCATTATTGAGGTTAAATCTAAAATTCAACAACTAAATAAAATGTGAAATCATCAATGGGGAAAGTCCAATATTATTGAGATCACAACAGAAAACAGGATTGTCAAACCACCTAATGAAAATCTCAGGATTGAACTCCTCACCCTTATATAATTCACTAGTTTAATAAATGGATATGTATTAAGTAACTAAAATAAAAATTTCTATTTTTTTCTAAATAAATTATTATATTAATCCCTTTTTAATATTTCCTTTTTATATTTTAGATAATGAGTTTAAAAAAATTTATTTTTATATGATGAAACACAAATTTTATTTTATGTAAATGTATTGCTTCAATCAAGAAAATAAATTTTATTTGAATTTAAAAAATATGTGAAGAAATAGTATTTTAATAAAATAACATTATTATGTAATTTTTTAAAAAAATATAAATTATAAAATAATTTTAGGTATTATAAAATAATTTCTATATGGGCTATAAAATATTTACTTTGAAGAAAACCAATATTTTTCAATAAATATAAATTCTTTAATTAAAATTAAAAATTATCATAAATATAGAATTATTTGGATAAAATAAATATTTTTTTTAAAATCATCCCATTGAAATTATTCAATGGTGATTTTTTATTAATGTTTTGAGAGAGTCAAATATTTGGTCGAAATAAAATATGGTATAAATATCTTGAGTATTATGACATTATATTAACCCAAAATCTTTGTATTATATGAAATTAAAGGTATCCACTACCCAATATATATTATCCCTATAAAATAAAGTTTTTTTATTATTTTAATAGTTTTATAAATCCTTAATATATCCTCAAAAACTTATATTCTATTTTATGTTTTTAAAATCATTTCTTTTCAAACATGGATCACTTCTACATCCCCAAAACTATTATTTTAAGGAGGCCAGTTCATAAACCTGTCAAATAATTAAAATCATATCTCTTTGAAAAAAACATGGTAAAAACCCATGGGATGTTTTTTTTTCATTACGTTATCATATAGATTCTGAACCCTATTTGTGGAAATTAATATAGAACTCTCCTCACTTACCATATATAAAATCAGCCAAACTACCAATTAACTTCACTAAAACCCCAATGAATAACAAAACTAATCTATCCTTTCCCCATTATATCCCTCCACTTATTCCCCCAATAACTCAAAAAATATCCTTTGAAGCTTTTAAAATCACCCTCTCAATCTAATGTATCATCTCCTTCTCTTATTTATTCAAGAACATCATTTGTACTTTCCTGTTTTCAATTGTTCATGTGGGGATATGTTTTTCTATATCCCTATTAATTTAATTGTTATTCCCAAGTGATGATAGACCCATTTCAATATCATTTATTCATCCCATGATTCATTATATACTTTTTTTATGCTACAGAACTTATTCTATGTTTTTTCTATGAAAAAACCTTTTATTGTGAATACTGTCACCATTTCCAATCAAGGAAATTCATATAGATCAATGTATTTTTATTTTATTGGGGACTCACATGAATGTAACATACACTGTTTAATCATGGGGTTATATTTTATGTAATACATTCTTATGTTATATGATGTATGTGGCACACATATGCATGTACTTGATTTGAAAGCGATGGGTGGGACCATAAATAAAGACCTATAATGGGTTGGTAATGTTTTAATCTCATTATATTCCATTTATTTTTTGAAGGAGGATATCCAACTCACACAATTTTATGATTTTATTGGTAGTTATCCTTGGCTTTTTTTATGTTTCCATGTTTTATGTGATTTCCACATTCCCATTTTTCATTTATGTTATCATTGTACATCGTGCTCCAATGTTCATTTTATGATTCTCATCCCTTTTATGTCACATTAAAATTGATTTTGAATAACATGTAAAACATTCATCATGTTCTACTTTTTTATTCCCTAATTTTCTTTTATAGATCACCACTTTTTTAGGTGTGTCCATAGGTTATCCCATGCAGTTTTAAAAGATACATTCAATTTTAGATAATATTAAGTATGTTTTCTATAATTTTATGTTATACATGTATCAAGGATATGTCATATGCACCTCATTTCCCAAATACTTTGGTATTCACTATATTTTTAGAATTTAATAAGTGTACCTTTTTGTAAGAACCCGGTTCTTATTTTTGAGGTACGGGCTTCTTCTTTACCTTTTACTTAAGTGATTTTTGAGAGAATATGGAAAAATGGAAAAAATCGTAAATTTTGAAACTACACGTCGTGTACATTGTCCTCACGCCGTATACCTTTGGCCATGTTGGGATAAGTACACAGGGCGTGTAGCCATGCCAGTGACGAAGGGTGTAGGAACCGACTACACGCCGTGCAGTGGTACCTTACACGCTGTGTAGTCAGTCGGCTGGATAAAAAGTAAGGCGGTGAAGTCGCCGCCAGCTGGGCGGCAGTACACGCCGTGTACATGGGAGTACATGTCGTGTACTCTTTTCGGAAGATGAATAGTGTGGCGGTGCTGCCAAATGAACAGTTAAATGAAAGGAGTACACGTCGTGTACATTTAAGTACACGCCGAGTACTTTTTTTCGGGCTTAAAATAGGCAGTAGCCTCCTCATTTGGTAGAGGAGGCATTTGAGCTATTTTGGAGCCAAAGGAGGAGACCAAAACTTTGAAGATCCGCCGGGAATTCGTCTGGAATCTGATTCCGTCTCGGACAATCCCGTTGGAACCGCACGGGTAGAGGGATCCACCTCCTGGTACTGTTCTTGCCAATTCTTCTCCCAGCATAAGTTCTTTACATTTGAATGGGTTTTGTTCTTCGTCAGATCTACGCCGTTCTTGGGCGTTCTTGGAGTCGGCATTCGGGTATAGCGTTCGTTGACGTTTAAGGTAGGTGGCTTTCTGTTATTTTTCCAACTGTCGTGTGTTTTGTGTGTTTTCATTCCACGAACCCATGTTGGGGTGTCGTGTGGCTGAGGCCGTTGCAATATTTAATGCCTAGAATTTCATAGGTGATTAAATCTTGATAATAAATTGCTGATTGGGATCGTTTCTTGGATCTGGAACCACCTCGGGGATGTGTTTCTCTGTATAGCTTTTTGGCCAGGATACACGAGGGTATGCCTTCAATGTAGTAATTGTAAGAATTTCCTTGAGAGGAATTTCTTGTTTACTGCATTTTGATATGTTGGGCATGGTCCTGTTACCTGCTTAGCCTGAGGGTGTGATTGTATTAGCCTGAGGGCGTTGTAGTGATTAGCCTGAGGGCATGATTATATTAGCATGAGGGCGTGATTATATTTGACTGAGGGCATGACTATATTAGCCTGAGGACGTGACTATATTAGCCTGAGGGCGTGACTATATTAGCCTGAGGGCGTGACTATATTAGCCTGAGGGTGAGATACTAGTTGGCCTGAGGGCTTGGTGGTGTTGAGCACAAAAATGTTACAAAATTAAAGAGATTAAACGAATAATAAAATTGCAATTTAACAGTTGAGTTAGTTACTTTTGAGTACTTCCTAGTTATTGCATTTTACTACTGCACACTTGTTGCATGCTTTACACATAGTTGAGCACGGGCCTTTGGTGGGTGCCTACTGAGATATATTTCTCACACCCTGTTTGGGTTACGCTTTTCGGCCCAAACATATTACGTTTCTGCAGGTGTAGATAGGGGCAAGAGTCCCTATACAGGTACGTGACTGTTGCTGAGGAGTAGGAGGGCATGGGACCGAGCCTAAGTTCATGATGCCGTTGCCAGCTGTTTTGCTTTGTTTTGTTGTACTCTGCTTTTTTTGTACAGTATTGATGTATAACATGTTCTGGCTGTTTTCTTAGAACTTGAGACATGTAGTATCATCATTTATATACTATTGGTTATATCCACTACTATTGTGTATTTCAATTATGTATGGTTTAATGCTTCCGCTGTTGTTGGATGTTTATTTTGGTATTCCGTTGTGCTACACTTTGACAAATGAAGGCATAGTTTCCCCACTATCAGACTTGGGCCCTCGCTGCTAGTTGGCAGCCTCTGGCATTTGGGGAAATGCGCTTGAGGTCACGTGGTGAACCGGGCTCGTGGCACCCGTTGCGTTGCACCCGGGGCCGGGACATTACAAAGTGGTATCAGAGGAGTTTCTTTTCTTTGACTTACTATTTGGATCCGTAGTCAGGGATAGGAAAAAATGGTTGTTGGTAATAAGCTGTGCCTGGGCATAGCTAACACGTGTACAAGGAAAAGCCAGTCCACCTCGTATTTTTCATTCTTTTGATTTTGAAAATTTTACGGTTGATATGTTTTCACCATTGGGTGACGCACTTGGATTGTGCTATTTATATTTTATCTGTGGGTTTTATTTAGTTGCAACCCGAGGAGATGAGGGTATTCCGTCTCATGAATCATATAGGCACATGTTAGATATCACATGCCATGCATAGTTTCTACGCCATGTAGGTGCATTAGAAATTCACATGTTGTACTGATAGTTGATGTGCTAGAAAAGCATGCTATGGTGATAGCGACTTGATGAATACCTGCCTTGTGATATGGTATTTTTCTTTGAGCTTGTTTATAGAATGGACGCCAAACATTGGTCTTTGGGGAGTATGGGCCCCCATTGACTGGAATTTGGTGGATCATTGACTGGTTGTTGGTTATAACACAAATAAGATGTCAAACTTTGATTCGTGGGGTGTATGGGCCCCCACGGGTCAGAATTTGACACTTAGGTGTTGTTTTCGGTATTTTCTGGGTTCTGGAGATGTTTTTGAGGCATACTGTACGGAAACCCAGTATACACGCCATGTAGTATTTTTATACATGCCGTGTATGTTCTTCTGTTCGGGAAGAAAAATGAACTTTCTGAGTACACGCCGTGTACCCTGAGTACACGCCATGTAGTCTCTTCCCGTTTCACAAACCGTGTGGGCGGCGACACGGGGTAGGGAGGGTCTTGGGTAAAAAATGCCGTGTAGTTTTGTACATGCCGTGTAGAGTTGACCCGGAGTCCGACCATGTATCTAACAACACAGGTCGGCGAACTCCTTGACAGAACACGCCGTGTCAGTTATGGACACGCTGTGTAGTGTGGCCTGGGGACTCGACCGTGTAACTAACAACATGGGCTGGCATCACCTCTTCCAGAACACGTTGTGTACCTTTGGGACACGCCGTGTAGTCTTGCCCGAGGACAGACCGTGTGGAGTTATCCGTGTGGCTGGGAAATGGGATGGTGTACACGCCGTGTTCTGGTGTAACACGCCGTTTAGAGTAAAGACGAGTAGTCAGTCGTGTCACAGACGACACGGGAAGTTGGAAAATAACACCGTGCACGCCGTGTAGATATTATACACGCCATGTAGCTTTGTTCAAATGGAAGCCGTGTGACTTATCCGTGGAAAAGGACCCGGTCAGGGGAAGGAAATTCAAGTACATGCCGTGTAGTCATTGTACACGCCATGTAGTCTTGTTTTTCCAATTTTGAATACCTTCTTCCTCTTGTTCCCTTGTGGTTCCTTCACTTTCAGACATAATAATCTTGAATTTGAGGCATGATTTTGACCTTGTAGAGTCATTCCACCTAGAAGACCGCGAGTTGTTCGCCAAGAGAGTGGAAATGATTATACTCCGGATATGGTGGGCCATGGGCTACCAGTTGATCCCCCAGCAGAGCCAGATGCGGCACCAGCTGTTATATCGGACACGGGTGTGGAGGCGAAGTTCCGTGAAGGCTTATTGCGGTTCATGTAGACCTTTCATGGAGCACCGCAGGCTGCCACATCTATGGCCGAGCTGACGCGTATCTTTCAGCAACAGAATCTACCTACGTTTTCAAGGGATGGCGGACCACAGGCAGCAGAGTCTTGGCTAGGATCGATGCAGACTATTTTCAAGCATCTTGAGACGCCTCCAGGGCGGAGGGTCAAGATCATGACTTACATGCTGCGTGATTCTTCCAAGAGGTGGTGTGATGTTACCACCCAGTCAGAGCATCACAGGGACATGGCGTGGGAGGATTTTCAGACAGTCTTCTATGACTTCTTCTTTCTCAAGACACTGAGGGCAGATAGAGCTCAACAGTTCATGAATTTGCAGCAGGGCGCTATGTCGGTGATGGACTACTCTGCTCGTTTTATAGAGCATGATCGCTTTGCACCCATGTTGGTGGGTGATGAGACGCTGAGATCCAGACGTTTTGAGGATGGTCATCGGTATGACATCCGAGTGCTGGTGAATGTTTTCAGGTTACCTATTGTACACGCGATTGTGAACCAGGCATTGATTATAGATAGGAACCTGTGAGAAGCTAGTGGTGTGGTCCAGAGCGGTTCAGCACCAGTTACTGGTACTATTTCTGCTAGCAATAGGAAGAGACAGATGGACTTCTCTTAGGGCGATAGTACCAGCCAGGCAGCTTCTACAGGTGGTCCGATCAGGTGCTACCAGTGTGGTAGAGAGGGGCATAAGAGACCGCAGTGTCCACGAGACCCAGTGGAGTGCCGAGATTGCGGAAAGATGGGTCATCTGCAGCGCTTTTGCAGGTCGGTTCCACCAGTGGCTTGTGAGAGGGGTTATGTGCAGGCTCCGCGTGCGGGAGCAGGACCTGTGGCTTCTTACCAGTCAGGGAACTGGAATACATCAGGGCGTGCAGGCCGAGGTGGTGGTCGTGGTCGTGGTAGCCAGACACCAGGATCTCAGAGGTAATAGGGCGGGACAGCTCATGGTAGCTAGGATGTGTTGCAGGGTCATGGCACTGGACATGCATATGCAGTGTAACAGACCAAGCAGGAGTAGGATCCCAGACCTTCGACAGTCAGTGGTACTACTCTAGTAGCTTCTGTCTTGTCTTCAGTACATTTTGATAAAGGTGCTACACATAGTTTTATATCTGTACCCACTGTGGAGAGCCTTGGGCTCGGTATTTCTACTTCATCTAATATCTTGACTCTAGAAACTCCGTTGGGGACTAGGACGGTTGGTGTGTGTCAGTGCAATGAGTTCCCCTTGAGGTTGGTGGGTGTCACTTCCTTTGGGATCTCTATGTCCTGGAGATGACGAGCTCTAACGTTATTCTCGGAATGGACTGGTTGGTTCCCTTTCGAGCCTTTGTAGACTGCGATCGTCGCGTGGTGCGTTTCACGTCACCAGATGGTGGGGAGTTTCTATACAAGGGAGAGTGGGATGTTTAGGATATTCGAGCTGGACCAGAGCATCATGGGCGTGGTGGAGTCACATCCCAGATTGCGAGCTTATATCTGAATGACCAGGGGACTTGTCAGACGGATTTCCCTCTAGTTGTAGATCGCTTTAGGGATGTCTTCCCGGACAAATTTTTAGGTCTACCTCCGATGCGTGAGGTGGATTTCTCTTTCGAGCTTGTTCCAGGAGTAGCACCAGTGTCCATTCCTCCTTATAGGATGGCCACGCTTGAGTTGCAGGAGCTCAAGAGGCAGTTAGAGGAGCTATAGGTGAAGGGTTTTATCCAACCCAGTACTTCTCCTAGGGGTTCTCCGGTCTTCTATGCGAAGAGGGCGGATGGTACCCTTAGGCTTTGTGGGGATTATCGGAAGCTGAACCAGTTGACTGTTAAGAACCGATATCCCTTACCGAGGATAGATGATCTGTTTGATCAGCTTCATGGAGCACGAGTGTTCTCGAAGATTGACTTGAGATCCGGATATAATCAGATGTGCATTAGATCATCGGATATACCTCTCACAGCTTTCTAGGAGCAGTTATGGTCTATATGAGTATACGGTTATGCTGTTCGAACTCACAAACGCGCCAGAAGCTTTCATGGCTCTGATGAATCGTGTGTTCCATCCGTATCTTGATTCATTTGTGGTAGTATTCGTGGACGACATCTTGGTGTAATCTCACACTCGACACGACCATGCCACCCATCTTGAGATCGTATTGAGTACACTGAGAGAGCATTGCCTATATGCTAAGATCTCGAAGTGCCACTTTTGGATGGACCAGATTCACTTCCTGGGTCATATCTTCTCAGAGGCAGGAGTTGCAGTGGACCCAAAGAAGGTGAGAGCAGTAGTTTCCTAGGAGCATCCCAAGAATGTGTTTGAGATAAAGAGTTTCTATTGGATGTCTGGTTACTACAGATGTTTCATACAGATCTTATCCCTCTTAGCAGCACCGTTGACAGGTCTGACTAAGAAAGGTGTGAAGTTCGTTTGGTCAGAAGCTTGTGAGACAGCTTTTTAGGACCTAAAGGGAAGGCTGACATTAGCACCGATCCTGATACTCCCAGAGTAGGGGAAGAGCTATACAGTTTACTGTGATGCGTCAGGGATTGGGATGGGAGCCGTTTTGATGCAGGGCGACTGAGTTATGGCGTACGGGTCTCGTTAGTTGAGGCCACATGAGAGGAATTACCTGACGCACGATCTCGAGTTGGCTGTAGTTGTGCATGCGTTGCGCTGTTGGAGACATTACCTGTTGGGAGAGCATTTTGTGGTTTTCACCGACCACAAAAGCCTCAAGTATATCATTACTTAGCGTGACCAGAGTCTGACGCAGAGAAGGTGGGTCGACTACCTACAGTCCTTAGATTTTGAGCTTGCCTATACACCTGGTAAAGGTAATTCCGTAGCCGATGCATTGAGGAGGAAGACTCAGATATAGGCAGTGCAGGAGGCCAGTGGTGAGTGGAAGCTTATGGCCTTTTTTTTGAGATTCATCTAGGGGTGCATGACAGTCAGGGGAAGATTTATCTTTCCTCGTTACCTATGAATTTTACCCTCCGGGAGAGAGTGAGGATGAAGAAGCTATCGGTTTCAGAAGGCCTGGTTCTACGAGAGTCGGTGGAAAGTGAGGACCCTCCTTCTGGTTGGACGATAGGCGATGAAGAGGTTTTGTGTTTCCATGGACGTGTGTGGGTTCCTGGGGATATACGCGAGGAGCTGATGAGGGAGTTTCATGATTCAGCTTGGGCCATTAATCCCGGGGTTATCAAGATGTACCGAGACTTGAGACATCAGTACTAGTGTCCAGGTATGAAGAGAGACATAGCTGGTTTTGTTATGAGGTGTTCCACCTGTCATCAGGAGAAGATAGAGCGTCAAAGACCATCTGGGCTGTTATAGAAGTTGCCCATTCTAGAGTGGAAATGGTATGATGTCGCGATGGATTTCGTGACGGGTTTTCCAAGGTCACCTCGAGGCAATGCCGCCGTATGGGTTGTTGTGGACAGACTTACGAAGGTAGCTCACTTCTTGCCGATCAAGGAGACCTTCGGTATGGACGAGATCGGAAGGATGTATATTCGAGAGATCGTACGTCTACATGGGGTCCCTCGTTCTATCATTTTAGATAGGGATGCCTACTTTGCCTCTCATTTCTGGCAGAGTTATTAGAGGGCGCTGGGTACACAGGTGCTTCTGAGCACAACATACCACCCTCAGACAGATGGCCAGTCAGAGCGGATGATACAGGTGCTAGAGGACATGCTGCGCGCATGTGTCCTAGACTTTGGGGGATCTTGGTAGAAGCATATACCCTTAGTCTAGTTTGCCTATAACAATAGTTTTTAGGAAACTATTGAGATGGAACCATACGAGGATTTATATGGTAGACCATGCCGATCACCATTTTGCTGGTTAGAGGTAGGTGAGGCAGCTTTACTAGGACCACAGCTCGTGCAAGAGACATCTGAGCAGGTCCAGTTAATTCCGAAGCGGATGGCTACCGCGCAGTCTCGTCAGAAGTCTTATGCTGATCGCCATAGATGAACATTGGATTTCGAGGTTCGGGATCAGGTTTTCTTGCGCGTTTCGCTGAGGCTGGGACACAAACGGATCAGGAGACGGGGTAAGATTTCACCGAGGTATGTGGGACCTTTTGAGATTCTGGAAAGAGTCGGGCTGGTTGGCTATCGGTTGCAGTTACCGTAGTAGTACCGAGCCATGCACGATGTCTTCCACGTCTCTTAGTTGCGTCACTACCATTCAGACCTGACTCACACCTTTCAGCCTGAGGAGGTTAAGCTGCAACATGATGTGTCCTTTGAGGAGAATCCGATCTGTATCGTTCATAGGAGCACGAAGGTTCTCTGAGGCCGGTCAGTTCCTCTCGTACGGGTGCTATGGCAGCATGGCCGAGTACAGGACGAGACCTGGGAGCGGGAGGCTGATGTACGTGCTCAGTGGCCAGAGCTCTTCTGATCTTTATCATCACCACCCTTGGAAGGTAAATTCGGGGACGAATTCCTATAAGGGGGGAAGTTTGTAAGAACCCGGTTCTTATTTTTGATGTACGGGCTTCTTCTCTTCCTTTTCCTTAAGTGATTTTTGAGAGAATATGGAAAAATGGGAAAAATCCAAAATTTTGAAACTACACGCCGTGTACCTTGTCCACACGCCATGTACTTTTGGTCGTGTTGGGATAAGTAAACAGGGCGTGTAGCCATGCCGGCGACGAAGGGTGTTGGAACTGACTACATTCCATGTAGTGGTACCTTAGAGGCCGTGTAGTCAGTCGGCAGGTTAAAAAGTAAGGCGGTGAAGTCGCCGCCAGCTGGGCGGAAGTACACGTCGTGTACTTTGGGGTATATGATGTGTACTCTTGTTGGCAGATGAACAGTGTGGCGGTGCCGCCAAATGAACAGTTAAATGAAAGGAGTACACGCCGTGTACTTTTATGTACATGCCGTGTACTTTGTTTTCTGGGCTTAAAACAGGTAGTAGCCTCCTCATTTGGCAGAGGTGGCATTTCAGCCATTTTGGAGCCAAAGGAGAAGGCCGAACCTTTGAAGATCCGTAGGTCGTTCGTCTGGAATCCGATTCTATCTCGGACGATCCCGTTGGAACCGCACTGGTAAGGGCTTCCACCTCCTGGTACCGTTTTTGCAAATTCTTCTCCCAGTGTAACTTATTTACGTTTGAATGGGTTTTGTCTTTCGTCAGATCTACACAGTTCTGGGGAGTTTCTGGATTCGGCGTTCGGGTATAGCGTTCGTTGACGTTTAAGGTAGGTGGCTTTGTGTTATTTTTCCAACTATCGTGCATTTTGTGCATTTTCGTGCCACGAACCCATGTTGGGGTGTCGTGTGGCTGAGGCCATTGCAATATTTAATTCCTAGAATTTCATAGGTGATTAAATCTTGATAATAAAATGCTGATTGGGATTGTTTCTTGGATCTAGAACCACCTCGGGGGTGTGTTTCTCTGTTTAGCCGTTTGGCCAGGACACCTGAGGGTATGCCTTCAATGTAGTAATTGTAAGAATTTACTTGAGAGGAATAGCTTGTTTACTACATTTTGATATGTTGGGCATGGCCCGGTTACTTGTTTAGCCCGAGTGCATGATTGTATTAGCATGAGGGCGTTGTTGTGATTAGCCTGAGGGCGTGATTATATTAGCCTGAGGGCGTGATTATATTAGCCTGAGGGCGTGATTATATTAGCCTGAGGGCGTGACTATATTAGCCTAAGGGCATGACTATATTAGCCTGAGGGGGTGACTATATAAGCCTGAGGGTGTGACTATATTATCCTGAGGTCGTGACTATATTAGCCTGAGGGCGTGACTATATTAGCTTGAGGGTGAGATACTGGTTGGCTAGAGGGCTTGGTGCTGTTGAGCACAAAAATGTTACTAAATTAAAGAGATTAAATGAATAATAAAATGACAATTTAACTGTTGAGTTAGTTACTATTGATTACTGCCTAGTTATTGCATTTTACTACTGCGCACTTGTTTCATGCTTTACACATAGTTGAGCACAGGACTTTGGTGGGTGCCTACTGAGATATATTTCTCACACCCTATTTGGGTCATGCATTTTGGCTGAAACAGATTATGTTGCTGTAGGTGTAGATAGGGGAAAGAGTCCCTATACAGGTACGTGACTATTGTTGAGGAGTTGGAGGGCATGGGACCGAGCCTAGGCTCATGATGCTGCTGCCAGCTGTTTTGATTTGTTTTGCTGTAATCTGCTTTTGTTTATACCGTATTGATGTATAACATGTTCTGGCTGTTTTCTTAGAACTAGAGACATGTAGTATCATCATTTATATACTGTTGGTTATATCCGCTGCTATTGTGTATTTCGATTATGTATGGTTTACTGCTTCCGCTGTTGTTGTATGTTTATTTTGATATTCTGCTGCGCTACACTTTGACAAATGAGGGCATAGTTTCCCCACTATCAGACCTGGGCCCTCGCAGCTAGTCGACAACCTTTGACGTTTGGGGAAATGCGCTTGAGGTCACGTAGCAAACCGGGCTCGGGGCACCCGTTGCGTGGCACCCGGGGCCGGGACGTTACACATTTTTAGTAAATCATTAAATAAAGTGTATTAAAAATATGGGTTCTCATTATTGTTATCAAATTAATGTTTAGTTGTTTTAGGAATTAGTATTAGAAAACTGAAGGGAAATCCTTAGAGATAAGACTAAACAAAAGAAAAAAACCCTAAATTTTAATAAAGCATAGTGTATGGGGTTTCATGAAAATCCACCCTTCTTCATGAAAATACATGTAGATATGGTGTTAGTATAGATGTAAATTGGGGTAGTAATCATAAAAATGTTTATTGAGTTAGACTCAATCATATCCCAGTTCATGATAATGGGCCTTGGTACACACTTGGTTTGACACTCCTAAAGAATATGCTTCGTTATATTCCCAAGATCATTATGAAATATTATTCTTGGAACAAAAAGAAAATTAATATTTTATCATAGTAAATTGATATTGGATAACATATATTTAAATCCAGATATTCATTGGATAATGATTGTGTGTTATTTTTGGTTTATGACTTAGATGTTCATTGTTTCCCTTTCATGATTTTAGTCATTTGAAAATTATCACCCCTATATCCATTTTGGATGATTTAAATGATTGGAACCAGAATAAAATAGTTAACAGATAGCTTATTTTCCATGGTTCTATGCATTCTTTCATATCATGGATGCTTAGTAGAACAATTCAAACACTAATTGAGAACATGAAATTTGAGATATCGATGAAAATATATAATGGAGAAATTATTGCAACATAATTATATAACTCCTCCCCTTTCAAAAATTTTTAATTGAACTTTCCAAAAAACCATATTTTACTCTCTTTAGATGAATATGATTTTATTATGTGTATATATTAACTTTCCATATATATAGCCAACAAAAAATTTCAAATAGAATGAAACCACCCACTACATTGTGATTCTTTCTCCGACTCATCACATGTGTGAAGAGTAGTATAAATCTCCCTTGGTTTCATCTTCTCATGAATGGATATTATTTTCAAATTAGAAATGGTATACTTCTCAAATGATTGAGTCTATAGAAAATGTCATCCTAAAAATAGTCTTATTGTGAGGGATTACAGAGATGTGTTTTTTAAAGAATTGTGTGGCTTTCCTCTTAGTCATGAGGTTAAATTTTCATTCGATCTTACAAATAAAATTTATTCAGTATCTAAGACTATATATATAATTTTCATTATTAAACTCATGGATATGAATAAGTAAATACGTGTGAATTGAGATTAAGGTTTGTAGGCCTAGGTGATTGACATTGTGGTGAACTATTCCTCTCCATTAAGAATAAGGATGGTTAAATGAACCTCTACATTGACTATTTGGAGGTTTATAACATGATGATTAAGAACAAGTATCCTCTACCATGCATTTATGTCTTCTTGGATCAGTTACAAGATGCCAGAATTTCTCTAATGTGAATCTTTGTTCATAATATTATCATGTAAATGTAAAGAAGTATGATATCTCAAAGAAAGAATTTTATTACTAGTTTGAGAATTATGAGTTTATAGTGATTCTATTTTGAAAAAATAATTTTCCAAAAATGATAAAGGACTTTTTGAAATGATTATTTATGGATTACCACAAAAAAAAATTATTGGAGTAACTTAGATGAAATTCTTATCCACTCTAAAATAATGGTAGAATATGAGCAGAATTTTAACTCTACAATAAATAATTTGAGAAAGGAATATTTACTTGTGATTGAAAGTAAATTTTAGTTTTGGTTGGATAAAGTTACTTTCATGGGATATGTTATCATCAGTAAAGTGATATATATGGATCCTTAAAAAAGGAGTTAATTAAAGGATTCCCAATGCCAACCTCTATGATGGATATCTAATGTTTCCTTGGATAATTATTTATATCATCAAATCCTAAGAAAAATATCGTTATTATAAATCCCACAAACCAAGAATAATCGAATGGGATTCATGTTTTTTCAGACCCGTGAATGAAAATAATTTTTTAAATAACTAAGGATGATGATAATTGAAACACGTGTACTCATGTTACCCGCAGGTGGGGAAGTATTTTTTATCAACATTGATGCATCCAAAATGGTATTGGGTTGTGTAATCATTAAATATAAAAAAGTGATAGAATATTCTTTCCTCTAATTAATGATCCCAAAGTATAGGTACCCAACACATGATCTATAATTAACATTATCTATAATTTGTTGGTCTGATCATTACATTGATGTCTTTGTGAAATTTTTTCTACAAAGAAGAGTGTGATATATATATATTTGACTCATATAATAATCAATTATATATTCACCCAAAAGGATCTCAATATGTTTCAATAAAGGTGGTTATTTCTAATAAACTATTATGATTGTTCAATCCATTACCATCTTTGGAAGGCCAACAATGTTTTATATTCCTATATCGAAATAATCCTGCATCCCTTTCCAAGATGTGGATGGTAAGGAATCCAATCTTCAGGGAAATTTAAAGGATAAAAATGGGGAAAATAAAAATTTCATCATCCTAAATTTATTATATAACTAATCAACCATCTATTCTTGATATAATCATGGAGTCCCAAAAAGATGACGAGTTTATAATTTAGAAGGTAAAAATTATTCTAAATTTCATTTGTGCTGAACATGGAGTTATAATATGTTGAACATACATATGTGTCCCATAAAAACAATATATGTAGAAGGAAATTATGGATGATTTCATAGATAATCCTTCTCTAATTCATCCAATATTAACTAAAATGTATAGTGATTTGATGAAAAACCTATAGTGGGATAACATGAAGAGGGATATTTCAGAGTTTGTATCTCAATGCTTGTTATGAAAACATGTCAAGGTGGAATAAAATAATTTTATGGTTATGATTATAAAACATCCCATACCAGTATGGAAATGGGAAAACATAATCATGTATTTTATCATAGGAATCCCAAGGACTCCTAAATATAACAATAGCATTCGGTTTGGAGTTGGCCTTCTTATAAATGTGACATACTTAATTACCACGAGGAAATATTTCTCTATTTAACAACTATAAAATATATAAATAATGGAAATGATAAGACTTCATGGAGTTCCACTCACTATTATATAATATTGAGATCTGAGGTTTAACATAACATTTTAGAGAATCCTTCAGCAAGAATTATATATAGAACATTACTTCTACACTTATCATCACCCTCAGATAGTTGGTATCATTGAAAGGACCATTAAAACTCTATAAGATTTTTTGCGACCATGTTTAATGGATTTCCATGGAATTTGGTCCTTGAACCTTCTCCTAATTGAGTTATCATATAACATCATTTTCTATTATAGTGTTAAATGTTCCTTATGAGGCGCTTTATGAGAAGAGGTTTCTAAATATGACTTGCTGGGATGATTTTGGGGAGTAGAAACTGATGGGTAATAATCTTATCCAATAGATGATAGATGAGGTTTTAACCATTCACCATCAAATGATATATTAAAAAATTTGACAAAAAAATCTATGTAGATAGTCAACGATGTTATCTAGAGTTTTAGGTTAGAGATAAAGTGTTCCTTTAAATAATTTCATGAGGTTTTGATAGAAGGGAGAGCTTAGTCCAAGATAAATCATCCCCGTTAAAATCCTTGATCACATTGTAGTAGTTGCCTATCAACTACAACTCTCAGCTAGCCTGTCAAAATTACATGTTGTGCTCATGTAATACCTCTTTAAGAAGTACATACTATCCCCCTCACATGTATTGAATCTAGATGTGGTACCATTGATGAATGATATTTCAAAAGGGGAGCAGTTGATCAAGATATTAGATTATGAGGATAAGGATATACTAAACATAACACCTTACAAGGTCAAAGTGTTATGGTGGAACCACATGTCTGAGGAATCAATGTGGGAAAAAAAGTAGATGATAAAATTTAAGTAACTTCATCTAGTTTAGTGTATTAAATAAAAATATTTAGGGAGAAATTTATAAATGGGGGGATAATGTAACAACTAAAGCATTTATAATTGAAATTCACTATTTTTGATTATTTAAATGGATTATTATGTAATGAAGTTATAGAAAACACATCCACTGCATTGGATATTTTTTAATGTCACATCGTTTATGATTTAAAAGGATTTCATGAATCGTTACTTCTGATAATATATATATTTATTATTGATCATATAACTATTATGTATAAAGGGTTATGATAATTTCTAGTTGACACATTTAGAATAAGTGATGGCCTCAACTACTAGTATTGTACCCTATGATGCTCATATCAGAGCTTCTGAGAGAGGTGAAATCATTGGTCAGTTAACCTAAAAAAATCCCATTTCTAGTTTAAATAAATAAAAAATGAGAGAAAACATTTATATTTTATGTTTAATCTTATTGAAATCGCAACCAAAACCATGTTTGTTGAACCTACCCTGAAAATCTCATGAGATCACACCATAGACTTAGATAACTTACTATATTGATAAAGATATATGTATCCAGACCCTAACATACAAATTTATATATTTTTTATTAAAAATGATTATATTTATCACTTTAAAATATTTCTTTTTAAAATAATGCATAATGAGTTTGATAAAATATTTATTTTTATACAATTAAACACAAATAGTATTTTTGGGAAATGTATTTATCCAATGAAGGAGGTATATTTTAAAGAATTTAAAAAAATTTGAAAAAAAAATTATATTTTTATATAAAATTATTGTTATAGTGTTTTATTAAATATAAATTATAACATAATTTTTGGATTTCGATGAAAATTTTTATAAGGATAAAAAGGATATTATTTTTAAAAAAGTATTATTTTTAAATAAATGTGAAAGTGTTATTTAAAAGTTTAAATTTCAAGAATTTTAGAGTTATTTTGATAAAAATAATATGAGAGATCTTGTATAAATTATCTAACTGTAATTTTTTCATAATTTTTAGGATAGTGAAGAATTTTGTGACAAATTTAAATATGGTATGAATATACGATTTTTATTGTGACATTACAATGTCCCAAAAGGGAGGTAATATATTCCATAAAAGGTATCCATTACCAAAAATATATGTCCCATTTAAAATAATTTTTTTTTTAATTTGATTAATTTTATAGACCATTAATCATTTCTCAAAAACCCATATTATTTTTTATATCTTTAAAATCAATTATTTGTAAACACTACAAACTTCCACATCACCAAAGAAAATATTTTTATGATATCAGTTCATAAACATGTGAAACAAAGAAAACCAATTAAATTTGGTAAAACCCATGTGAAAACCCAAGGGATGGTTTCTGTATTTCATTACTTTATCATATAAATTCCAAAACCTATGTTTGAAAATTAATTAAGAACTCCCCACTATTTTATTATAAATGCACCCAAAATCCCATTTCTTTTCACTCCAACGCCATTGATAATAACACTAATCTACACATTCATCTTCATATCACTCCCATTTATCCCCAAGCTCCCAATATTCTCCTCTCAATCTTTTTAAAGGGCCCTCTAAAGGTAAGTGATCCCCTCATTCCACTCTTTTTATAAACACCTCCATTTTATTTTCTGTTTTATCCAATTTTTCATGTTGGGATGTAGTTTTCAATATCCCAGTTACGTCCATTATTATTTCCATGTGATGATAGACCAATTTCACTCAAATTATGACCTCCTATGATTCATTTTGTACCCATGTTAGGTTTTCAAAATTATACTGTGATTTTTTGATCATAAACCATTATATTGTGAATACCATCACTACATCTAATCAATTGTATCCACCTATAAATACCTATTACTCTATTATTGGGTATGATCGTAAATATGTATCCCTCCAATGTATTGAGTAATGTTTTAATATCATGAGATACTTTGTATGTTGTGAAGTAGATTATCCTAAGAACACTATGTTATGATTTTCATGGTGCTTATCCTTGAATATGGTTTAGGATTACATGTTTTATGTTGTTTCCAGATTCTAATTTTTCTTTTAAGTTGTCATATTCTATCAGTCATCGATGTTCATGTTTTTATTCTCACTGTTATTGTGTACTATTGAAATTCGTGTTGAATAGCATGTGATACATTCATCATGTTATAATTTTTTTATCCACTTATTATGATTTAAATCTCAAAACTTTGTTATTTGTGAACCAAAGTTATGTTTTGTGGTTTTAAATGAGAAAAGGGATTTGAGGTATTTTTGAGGAAGTTTTAAATAATGTTTCTATATCCCTGTATTAAGTTAATGTAAAATTGACCAAATTTATTTAATACACTAGTCTTATTGATCATCAATGGTTGAATAAATTAAAACATTATTTAATAAATCATAAAATAAATTTTATTAAAAAATATAGGTTCTCATAACTGAGATGGAAATGACTAGCTTGGGTTCTGAGATGTTGTGAGTCACTACATTAATAATTATTTTTTAATGTGTTTGTGACTTATTTATATATCAATTTTACTTTATTAATTCATTGTGGAATAGATTTCAGTTTATTTTATTTTATATTAGAGTGTTTTTTGTGGTTGTTTATCCTATTTCATGATCATTATTCATTTATAAGCGGTAATCTCTACTGTACTAAAATATTTTTATATCCTTATTGATTGTTACAAACCTGGGTCCTACTGTAGGTGGGGATAAAGTTCATTATCTATCCTACATAATTGTTACATCTCTAGAGGGAGGGGGTCATGATAGAGTTGTAAAAGAAGTTTAGTTGAGGGATAATATAAATTTTAGAGGTAGATGCTACGAGTTTTGCAATGATTGGTAGGTAAATGGTTTGAGTTGATCTTTGTTCATGTGTGCTATAGGGAGACTAGATACAACATGGGATTTTATGGTCCCTATGATGCAGTGTATAGACTCTAAGCTTATTGAATGTCTAACTTAGATGGACATATTTTATGGTTATGGGATCATGAGAGGTACATGCCTCAGGATTGATTGTATTCATGTTTGAATTGGGTTATTGTGGAAAAATAAAATGAATTAATTAAGTAAAACTATAAAAAAAATTCAATGTTACTAGGATTAGAATGTTTTATATGAATTCAAAAATAGCTCTATGTCATCATTTTGGTCTGGATTTGGATGTTTTGGTTTATTGGACTAATCAAGTTGATCATTAGAGGGTTGACATAGTAGGTGATGGAAAGGAATAGAAGTGGTCCTTTTGTTCTTTTCAACATTATATTTTCGTAATGTTAGAGGATATAATATTAGATACGAAATATGGAGAATTGGTTAGAGGATCTCAATATTACATTCGGTATGATTCAAGAATGGGATGAGTTATGGGTGTCATTTACTATTAGCCATATTTGGGGAGTAATGGGTCAATGGTGGATATTTCTTCTTGGTGACTGTAAATAGGAAAAAATTTTGTGGTCTCACTATACTATAGAGATCAGTTAAGAATTAAATTTTTTTTAATGATGGAAGCCAATAGGTAATATCCAACCTCCCTTCAATGGGGGATCATGAATTTTAGGGAGATTTGGATGATGTTCAAGAAACACCAAGGAATTTCACCAAAACAATTTGCAGATGATGAGTCAAAAGTGGGACTTATAGAGGAGGCTTTATGCCTAAGGATCAGGTATGTGGTCACACTATTTATAATCCATATATATCTAGATCTCTAGAAAAAGGTATATTACATTGAGATGATTATTTATTTTGGAGTTGATCCACAATATAGTGGCATGCATGGAATATTTTGGAGTAGAGGTTCAGAAAGTGTCTGATGGTTGTTTAGGTAGTCAGGGGTACCAATGAGTAGGGAACCGATAGTGCAAGATATCTCCATTTCCTTCTTATGGAGGTGGAATATAAGAAAAAGATAGAATATTTACATTTTATCTATGTTTGTGGGGGGATTGGAAATTGATAAGCTTAGTTTTGGACAACTAATGTTGGATAATTTTTTGTTAGAGTTCAGGACACTTTTGGTAATTTTAGAAGTTTCTTCTTTTGTAGTTTCAGCGATAGGGCATGTCGAAACTTTTTCAATAGTCATGAACAATTGGTGTTAGAAGAGTAAATCCTCATGATGGTCCCTGTTTATAGGGAACTAGGCCAAACATTGGCCATGTAGGTTGAAAATAGAGATAAAAAAGAGCATGGAATTGTTAAATACACCCATTATATGTATCCATTCCAGTATATCCATGATTTTTTAGGAATGATATATTACCATCTACTCATGTGTGTGTGATTTATTGGATTCAAGAGCCTAATACGAATTTTTTTTATCCTAATTTGAATCATATTTTTTACTGTATGTAGAGAATATGTCAATTCCCCTCATGTAATCTACATTCCTTGAAGGTTATGCTATTTTTAATATGTTTTAGAGATATAAGATGGTGATGGAGAAACAACAGTTAATGGGATATTTCTTTTTTCTATAGATACAACCATATGATGTCATTCTTATCATGGATTGGTTGAATTTTATATATTCCGTCAACAAATTCTTTTGGTGGGATGTTTTTTAATGTGAAGGTCCGGAATGTGGCAGTCATTGGTGAGTGTGGTTTTGGGATAGAAGATCGAAATGTTGATCCATTTTTTTCGTAGTTGGTGGAGTTTTTAGTAGAATATCAATTTGAGTATATTCATGGGGTTTTCATGAATTTAAATAATGTTTTTCTAGATTAGGTTATAACCCTAATCTCTCAACATAACGTTATGTATAGGAAAGAGTTTTTGTCTAGCCACTCTTTAATTTTGATGGATCTATATGAAAAAGCAGTTATAGAGTTGTATGAGTTGAGGTTGAAGGTGGATAATATAATCGAATGGAGTTTCTTTGAAACTATTGTGTATCATTAGGGTGCTGCAACATTTTATTCCATGATGAAGGATGGTAGTAAATGGTTATTTATAGGCTACCATAGGTTGAATCAGGTGATGGTTGAGAATAATTACCCTCTTCCATGAATCAATGATATATTCATCTAGTTGATAGTATCCAGATGTTTATAAATGATTGATCTATGTTCTTTTGGTCACCAATTAAGAGTGAAGGATAAGGATATCCTAAATAATACCTTCAGGTATATGCATGGAAACTTTGTGTTTGTTGTCCTATCATTTTCTTTCATTAATGCATGAGTCGTGTTTCTAGGACTCATGATCTCTATGATTAATTATGTTTTGTACTGATTCATTTTAATTTTCATTTAGGATATCTTGATATACTCTAGGTCATATGAGGAGCATTTTTATAAACATATAGTTACTTTGAAGGTCCTTAGACACCACTATATCTATTAAATGTTTCCAAAGTTCTTCTTTTCTACATGATATGTTTGTTTCCATGGACATGTGTTGTCTTGGTAGGGGTTTAAAATGGACACATCATAGTTCAAGGTAGGTTTTGTTTGGGAATCCTTCTAGAACCCAGTAGTAATTTACAGTATCAATGGTCTGGTATGATATTATCATTGGTTCACACTAGCTTTACCTTTAGTTTCAGCCCTTCTAATAACATATACTAGAAAGAACCAACAATTGTTTTGGGTGATCAGTTCTAGGAATTGTTCGGTTACCTAAAATAAATGTTGGTTACTGTTCTAGTGGTATAACTAAATATATAAGGTTTGTTGTATGTGGGTTTTTTGTGAGGCATACCATCTGATATTGTGATGTGTGTCGATACAGAAGAGGGTTGTTATCTCTTATAGGTCTTGAAAGTTGAATATCCTTGGAAATAATTATTTCACCCATGATCTAGAGTAAAAAAAGTCATGTTTATACAAAAGATGAGCTAGAATTACCTCATCAACAATCACAATGTGGGTTACACCGAACATAATATCCGAAAACTATTTTCTATCAATATGGTCTGAATTTTACACCTATTGAGGTGTATGGAGTTTCTTCATTATTATGATTTTGAGATATATTATACCGTCATAAAGGGGGGTCGACATATTGAGTTACAATTCATGAGGATTTGTGGTTTGGGAGTATATGGATGTTTTTAAAGGCATAGAAGTGCTTATAGTGATTCATATTGGTATTAAAGATAGTATTTCTTGTGGTTTTATTTATTAGAAGACTATAGAGTCATCCTTGATGCTTTGAGTCTATGTGGAGATAATTATAGGTATTGGTGGTGCATCACCATGTTGGCCATGGTGGTGGTCCTGAGGGATTTTTACAGGATTTTTAGAACCAAATGTTTCTCAAGGAGATTTTGTTCATTCTGTAAGCTTTACATGTTGGATTTATAAATCAGTTTCAATAGTACACCTCAGAAAGACATCCTAGTTTGAAAATTGTTTTTCATGGTTTGAGGATAAATCATGGGTTTTCTTGGATGAAATGACCAGTAGTTGACTTTATTGTGAGGTGTTTGGTTTTTCATCTGGTGAAATAGGTTCACCATGCTCTTGGAGGTTTCATGAAACACTTAGAAGTTATTAGGTCTAAATGGGAAGATATATCGATGTATTTCTTTATTGAGTTGCCCTGCGATCGGGGTGGTTGTGATGTAGTTCGGGTGATAGTGGACCGAATAACAAAGTCGGCTCATTTTTCAGTAATCTTTTAGTCGAATTAATTAGATATTTTAGCGAGGAAGTGTATAGATGATATGGTTAGGCTACTCAGGGTACCATGGACCATCATCTCTAATCATATCCTTATTTTACCTCATCGTTCTACAGGGCATTGTAGCATTCTGTTCACTCCCAATTGCATATTAGCACTACATCCCACCTCCATATGGATGGGAAGATGGAGTGTTCCATACATGAAATACATGATATATTTCAAGCTTACATCTAGGAATTTTTTTTATAATGGTTAATTCATTTTCAATAGTTTTAGTTTTTTATAGTAATATATATCACTTTTCTAATAGCATGGATTCATTTGAGGTGTTTTTTAATGTCCATATCATTCCCTATTAAGCATAATAGAGGGGGAATGTCAACAGTTCTTAGTCTTGATGTAGTGAAAATGAGAAAAATGAAGATAAATTTAGTTATAGAGAGGATGGTGGAATCATTGGATTGTTGAAAAGATAATGTTAATCATAGGTGCAGTTCCTTGTAGTTTAAGTATATAGACCATGTGTTCTTGAGAGTCACTAATCAATGCGGGCAGTGGAGGTTTTGTACAAGTAGTAATATATCTACCTTATTTTTTTCCCTTTAAGGTGTTGGTGTGAGTTGGTAATGTGGAATAAAAGTTGGTGTTTCCCCCATGGCTGGAGAGGATCCAAAAATCTTCCACATATCTCAGATCTGTTAGTATCTTCGTGATGATTCCCATATTATTGACTTGGGAGAGATGGATATCATTGATGATGATATATTCAAGGAGTGGTGTGTGGATATCCATGAACATAAAGTGAGGGTTATTCATGGGTGAACCATACCCTGGGTTCAGGTTTTTTGGATACATAGTGTTCTCTAGGAGAGATCTTAAGAGACACACACATATATGGATACCTAGTACCAAGAATTGTTTTGATTTTTTCTATAAACTATTATATTTTGATTATGTAATGTTTGGATATTACTGTTTTATGATATATTTTTTCTCATTGATTATATTATGTGTGAAAAATATTCTAACATATGAAAAACTGAAATCCTAATTCCTAATCCAGAGGCAATATACCAGGACATGATTAAATCATGTGACTGAATTAGTGCCACCCAAATTGGATAATATCTTAACATAGAAGATAGAATTACCTAATTTAGGTGATTGAGGAAGAATTTTTTGTTCACTTTTTTAGTGTTTTCTTTGGTCGCTGTGGGGTTATAGATGGTTTTCTGGATAGTATTATGGAAATGTGTCAGTTTTTGTCTAGTACCAGATGATGTGGTTTTATTACTGGTGAGATGTGGAAATGTTGGTGTGTGTTGATGTTGTTGTGTAATATTTATTTGGGTGTTATTGTTTGGAATTTTCATTGGTTTTGTATAATGTATAAAGATAACATTTGGAGGTAACTTGGGGGTGGGGGGTTTAGGACCCCTTTATTTTATGAGTTTTGTTTTGATTCTCAGGGGTGAGAATCATTTGAGAGGTCTCTAATGAAATGTTTTGTTCCATTCCATACAATTAAATAGTAGTTCATGTAATGATAAACTACTCTAGGGGGTGGATGATGGAGCTATATAATAACTTCAACAAAACTTTTATACTACAAAAGAGAATTTTATGGTCTATGTTTGTATTTTATAGCATGAGAAGCTGGTGGTTTATAACATTTGTTCTGTGTGGGACTACCATTTGTAGAGATCTTATACAGTAAAATAGAAGCCTATGGGTTAAAAATATTAAAGATTAATAAAACATGTTTTCCATCATAAAAAGGTTTTACAAACTAAAATGTTTTTTCGACAGAAGTTATGTGGCCTCATGAAATTTAGATTTTAAATCTAAAATTTACGACACTATATTGGTAATTTACATCGAATTTTTGCCTATTACTTAGCTGATAATATTGTCATTTGGTTTTATATTCTCTTGTTTTCAGCCAACCCTTGGTGAAAATGAGGATCTTTTGGCCCTACTTCCTTATTCTTTGATCACTAGGTCTAGTGGTAATATTCTAGAAATTTCTGGTATGTTGTTCTCAAATCCCCATAATTTTTCATCTATTCTTATTCTGTAAGATCTATTGTGAATACATTGTATTGATCAGGGTTCTGTATGGAAAATTTCATTATATCCCTTTTTTGTGTTTTAGGGTGATCATTTTATCGATGTGTGGTTATATTTTCCAGGCTATCAGTTATTATTCTTGTGGTTCAGAATGATATCAGAAATCTTTATTTAACAAATTAATTCCTCGATATATAACTATTTACATTCTATGTGTAAGGATTTCACTGTTTTTCATTCCTCTGGGAGGATGATAAGGGTTTTCAAAATCAATCTAATTAATGGGGATAAATAATATGTATGGGTATAGGGAATATATTATATGATTTATTACATTGATGATATTGTTTATAATTTTTTTACGTTTGGTTTTTATAACACTTAAAATAACATATGTTGTGTAAATTGATTGCATTGTTGATTATATTCCTTATTAACCTTATAGTTTTTTTGTGTGATCAAACCCTAAATAACAGGATAAAAATTTAAATATGGTTAATAAACTAGTTCCCCATGGAACCTAGTTTGTGTTATAATATTTTTGCTAAATAGATAAGTAATTTGATAAAATTCTATAAATAAATTGGGGAGGTTGAAATGGGTATTTGTGTGTGGTCAATATATTATGTTCCCTTGCATGGTTTTATATATTGCGAGATGATGGAGGTGACATGCTGGGATGTATGATGTCTGGGTTTATGAGGTGATATTTTTGGTTGGAATGGGTGTGATATCGGTATTTGTGATGTGTTAATGTTGTTCATGGTGTATTGAGTGGTGAAAATTGTGTGAGTTTTTGCTATGAATAGGTTGTGTTTCCTATAATTGGGGATTTTTCGTGGTGATGTGTAGTCGTGGGGAGTAAATGGTGTGGTTCAAAATGGTGGTTATATGTTTTTCTTATGCTTGTTGGATGATACATGTGGTTGTGGTCGTAGGATGGTTTCGCTGGTGTGGTGTTGAAATAATGGTTACTTTCAGAGGGATGATTTCATATGAGTGGTGGTTATAGTAGTTTCTCATATAGGCATGGAATAAATGATGAAGCTCAATGAGGTAAATAAATGATTGGGTTGTAGTTTCTGATATGGTTAATGTATTAAATTAATTAATGATAAATTAATGGGATGTGTAAATGTGAATTAATAGACTATAAAATTAATGTTAGTGGGAGATTTATATATCTTGAAAGTTGTGAAACCATTAATTTAAAGTTTGAAATGTATTGTGTCTTATGTTAAGGCTTTATAATGTTGTATATAGTGGTGAAAGTGATTGTGATGGTTGATCTGTGTTATGATGGTGGTGATATTTTGTGCTCTAGTGAAGTTGATATAAACCCATAGGTTGGGTATTATATAATATATTAATATGATGTATGTTTATATTATTTTTATAAATGTCTCACCAGAGAAGGATCACCTTACCAATGTTCATTATTTTGGGTTCTGAGTGTTTTCCCTAACATCTCGGATGGTGGTGATATAGGATTCCATCTACCCCCTTTTCACAACTATTTATTCAGTAGTGATGGACTAGGTGTATTCATTTCAAATAGGAAGCGATAACCTGGGTGGTATTGGGAAAGATATAATTTTATGAGGCTATGATGATATATGATATAGTGACGGGGTTATTCAAAGTAGGAGGAGTGAATGTGGCAGATTTCAGTCATGTTAATGATACCCTATTTCTCTGGTTTTGTGAGGAGAAGTTATTTGATGGCCTAGGTTTCTTCAAGAAAGATGTGTTGTGATGATCCAAGTGTTTTTCAGGTGAGATTTGATATGACAATACCTAATTCTAGCACCATATTCTATACATAGAAATATTCAGGTAGGTAGGGATGTTTCATAATCCACTTCAAATTTTTCTAGCATGTGGTTGGACTTTGTGTGATACGTATTGAATGGATGGGTGTATAGGGCATTCAACATTGGTTAATGAGAGTAGAAAATCAGTGAGGTATAAGTAGAATAGTGCCTTTCTTTTTTGTGACCAGGATTCTATATTATTATACTAGATGTACGATTTGGTTAATGATCCATGGTGAGGCTGTGTTTCGTTATTTTTCCTATAAAAATATATTCTTTTTTCATTCTATAGGTATTTAAATAGTGAACTATTCTTCTATTTTCATATGGGTACTTGGTAACTTAGTTATGTCCCTTAAAATTATACTTTTATGATTACTCTATATATATAAAAAAATCAGGTTTCTAGGAGGACATTTTGGATCGATCTAAACATTACTAGCTTTGGTTTTGAGCTGTTATTGAGTAGATTCTTCAAGACATATTTTTGGCATTTTGTGATGATTTTTACATGTATAAGTTTTAATTTAGTTATGAAATGTGGGATAGATTATAGATTATTTTATATCATATACTCGAGTGTTTTGGGGGGGTTTATCTTATATTCAAATACATATTTATTTATATATGGTAATGCCTACCATACTATGACATTTTTAACATGGGTGGTAGTCGCTATCTAAGGGCCTAAAGGAAATAGTACATGGGAATCATTATCAATCTTGTTTCATTACGAAATCATTAGAGGGAGGTGTTCATGAATTAATACTTAACAAAATTGATCAACTATTTGAGGAAAAATATATATATCCATTACATTCACAACTACAAAGACTATCCCTTAAATATTAATTACAATGTCTCCCAATATATTGAGGTCAAGTCCATCTCTACTAGCCTTGAAATACTATTCAACCATAAGAATATAATTCTCTATGGTAAGTGATGTATATGAAATAATTCTTAGTTATAAAGAAATTCAATCAATAAAATCTATCAACCAAGCCATCTAAAATACAACATCCAAAGTACGAATATATAGAATGTTTAAGTTCCCTTGTATTCAATAGCCCCCAAACACTATAAAACATATAAAACATCTCCTGAAGTAATATAATATCTTCCCTATAGATTTATTCAAATCTTGAAAACATGAAACAACTCCACACATTGCACCAATACAGATAAAAATTGATAAGAAAAAAAAAAGAATAAAAATATCACATATTAAACAGATAAATTTAAAAGGGTACAAGAAATATGAAACACACCATTCTTCAGAAGAATAACCATGTACCTACTTCCCAAGAGCATAACCTTGTATAAAATCCTTTATATACACATATACACATCCTTATCCATAAAATCCCTGACATTCCACAAAAATATAACATAGAGGACTATATTGATGTTACACCTAAGATCCTTAATCGCATCCTCCCCCTAACATCCATGATAAACCCAAATATATATAGGTTAAGGCCCCATTTACTATGCTTGAAAAATCCTTGAATCTAGTATGATCCTCATCCTATACCTTACTAAAGAATTATTGTATTGAATAATTGTATATCACCCATAATTTATCATGTATGGAACTATTTATGTGTGATAAAACAAAGAAATATAATGACCTCTTACACTGATAATGAACCACTAAGGACTCTCATAAAAGAGGCATTGATTCCCCACTATCTTGGTCAAACTACCTCTCACCAACCTAGAACACATCATTATCTATCCTCTTACTACCATTGAAATAGGCTCCACTAACTCCACTAATAATTCATCCAAATAGTCTATGGAAGGAAGCAAAGGATCCTCCCACAATATCCCTAAGAGAGATCTTATTTGAAGTAAAATGCTAGAAAACAACCTTGAAATATTATTTCTGGTTGAACATTCTCACATAGACCATTAAATTTGGCTAAAGTCGAATTTTGAAACTTTATATCTTATAAACCTCATCCAAAAATAATAATTTACAAAACCAAAGTATCTATGAAATTACAGGCATAACCCATGATTGATAATTCTCAGTAATATATATTTATGAACTCCTGAGACCAATCTGGGTTTAGTGACTTGGGGAAGATATCCCTAAAGAGTATTCCCATGATGTAATTCCATGAAATCCACTCATGCCTATTGGACAAGACGATCACACTCCACCATCTCAAAAACAATTCTTTATTCATAAAGGCTACCAGCTTCTTCTACTGCTACTCTAGTTTCTTAACAAGCATGAAGATACCCATGATAATTTTGATCTGTCCCACAATTTTCCTTGAAAATACCAATCTCTTGAATGGTGGAGGATGTTTCAACTAAAATTACGTTGATAATTTTACCAAATTATCCCCACCCTAGGGTTCACCTCCACCTCTAACCTGGATAATAAAAAATTACCCCATCCTTGATAATATCAATGGCTATAATGGTAGGATCAACCCCATGATCATGCACACATCTACATTGATCATCTAGAGGGATAGTAAGGGTGTTTGTAACTTCAATAACATTATCAATGATATACATTGGTCGATCCATGGGATATAAATAAGGAACAAAATTATGAAATAATGTAATAGAGATTTAATAGAAACTATAATGACTTGAATATTATCACAATTCAAGCAGGGTTAGGTTTACATGCATAAAACCACTTCACCCAACCTATATAGAGAATCCTATAAGACATTCCCCATGTTTAATCATATAAACCATAAAACTAAAACTTTATTATCACTTAAGGACTATGACCAATTTACATGAACATTCACATATATGATATTTATATAAATTAAATATTCATATAAAATACTCTAGGTTAAATAAATTATATTATGTTAATAATGTGTTTGGGAAAACACTATCTGGATTATTATTTACATTTAATTAATTAAAATGCTTTCACGATCAAATTCAAGAAAGAATATAAAATTTAAAACCACATGCCAAAACATGTTGCATGAAATTACACTATTCTTACTCCCTAGGAAAGAGTAAAAGAAATACACCCTAATTTATATAATATCATTTTATGGAAGAGAAATAAATTTTAATCTTAAAAATAATAAGAATAATAAAATTTTCAAAGAAACTCAAGATTCTACTAAAAAATAATTATCTAGAAACAATTATATCTTCCAACCCATATTTTAACTATCCTATCTTCAATATACAAAGCCCCAAAATTTAATCCCCCATAATATTACATTTCATTGTTTTTATGAAATTAAATTGTTTTACCACGGTTGGGGACTTTTTGATACTTAATGTTAAAAGAAAAATTATAAGAGATATAATATCTTAAAGATATGTATTTTCACGTGTTCAAATGATTGATATAATTTTATAGTGATCTTGGGAGGGTTTTTGTATGTTGGGTTAGAATTTCTCAAAATTAATACTTCATCTATTATATCATGTCAAAACCAATGGGTGTCATGGTGTGGGATATTTTTGAGAGAGGGGGTCTAGGTGGGATATTGATATGGAATTCATGTATAACCAAACATGAGTGAGAACATATACTCTAAAAACTGATAATTTAATTACATGTGACCAACCTTGAGTTAGAAAGTATGTTTGGGAACGTCATATGATAATTGATGTGGGGAAACCATGAGTGAGAAGGTGTGGTCGATGACATAGCATGAGATTTATAGATGTCGTTCCTTGAGTTAGAATTAATATTGTAGTGGTTTTTATGGTATGTGACTTGGTACTTGACATGGGTTCATTCCTTTTGTGAGAAATTACCAGTCATATTATGATAAGTTTTGTGGAATGGAGTGAATATCATTCTTACAAAATTGTCTAAAGTGGGTAGGGTATCCTATCTTAGTGGCCTTATTTAGAAATGATGATGAAAAGTTTATATATTTTTATTTTGTATATGTTTCTTGGTGGTTGTGTTCTATGAGAATGAATTTCATTCTATTTTTAGTGGAATGCATATCCATATTATCACATTAGCATCCATTATTGTCAAAGGGAGCTGGGGGCCTCTTGAAACACTTTTATGACATAAATTATTAAGTATGCCCATTATATGGATGGGTCATGCCACATTTTTAATAGATCATAGAATTCCCCTTGATCTATAAATTATATTGAATAGTATCCGTAGGACTATTTTATGCCCTCATCACTAGTAAAAAGCCTAAAATATATGGGAATGAATTCTTAAGGTCTTGTAGTACCCCTTATTCTGAACAATTTATGTGATTTGATCTTGGACACTTGAAACTAGTATCATAGAATGTTATAGAAATATATATTTTTAGTTATAAGTGATGTTAGGTTGTGGGGACTTAATAGGTAGAAGGATATAATTCTTAGATATAATTAGAATGATTAAATAGCACATTTTAAGGAGATGTACAGTGCCAAGACAAGGTACATAGAGATGAATGAGGTTTCAGACTGAAGAATCACAACATGAGATAGTTGAGACTCATCATTATTCATATGTATTATACGAGAATTACAAACCTTTTTCATCCATCATGATTATGGCCTATTTATGACATGATACACACATATGGTTAATGTTATCTGACTTGTTTACTTATCAAGATATATTATTAATTTGAAAAGTTATGCAATAAAGTAAATGTTTTCTCAAATAAAATATAAAGGGTGATTATATTAATATATATTTGAGTGGAATTTTAGACATGCTTTTTGTTTTCCTTGTTTGAATATAATAGGGAAATGGTTTTTGGGGTTTTTGAATTTCAGAGAAAACCCTGTTTTAAAATAGATACATATTCAGTGGAATGGGTTGTGCATAAAATAATTTTAAAAGCTTGGTTTAATTGAACTTTATCACAAATATAGTGATGTTGAAATAGTTTTGGATTTTTTGTTTCGAAATGATATGATAATAAATATTTGTAAAACATTTTTTCAACAAGAATTTTTAAAAGGTGTATTGTTTTTTGAATTGGAAAAGGCTAATTTTTTTTTGGAATTTTTGGTTTACAATTCTGAAATAAGACGCTTAGATTCCAAGGTGATTTTTCATAACCATCATAAAATTTGGTTTTAATAAAATATTTTGAGGAGGTTTGAATTATAATCTAGTTCCTGTTTTGACAGAGTGTCCTAGATTTTAATAGTTTAGAAAGGAGTGGCCAAGATATTTGCATTGTGTGCTTAGATTTTGTTTTGATGTTTTTGTTAGGAACCATGTGTATTTGGAAGTTATTGAATGGTTAGGTTTGATGTTTGGAAAAAGATATTGATTTATATATGGACTATGTTTTAATGATTTCTATTGATTTTCTATTACTGACCTGGGTGGGTGGGTGGTGTATACAATTGGTATTTCAAGAATGATTCAGGATACTTTTTTATGGTAGCACTGTGTATGGATATTAATGTTCTGATCAAATATCTGAATATTATTTTGTATGATTCTATCAATTTTCCTAATTTTAGTTCATTTTTTGTAAGTGATTTCTGTGGTGGGATGTACCGTTACCAAGAATCTTTATTTATTAGTGTAATATTTTTGTGGTAAGAACCATTTTCATATAGATGAGTATGTAATCTTTTATGCAACGAGATCGATCTGTGTAGGTATGATCAATAATAATGTCATGTGATGGTGATGAGTGGGGTTCTCATGAAATTGGTTCTAGAATCATAGAGTATTTATTGATAGCTCAGCGTGAAATGATTTCATTGAAACAATTACATTCATGGGTGATTGGTGAGAAATTTACGGGCATTGTGACCTATTTTTTATGAGTCTGTGATGTTTTTCTCTATTATAAGTGATAATATTAGTGATGTATTATAATAACATTTTATTGTAGAACCTAACATTTCCTATTACTAGTTTTTTTTAGGATGTTATGAGCATGACTCGGGAAGGGAAACACACATACGATGATAGAACCTAGATAAAATTGTGATTGAGGAGTAGTATAAAGGAATCCATATGGTGGGGAGGACACAATTTTCTATGGGAGAGTATAGACCTCAGTATAAGAAAATTTTGGTTATTATTGGGTATGTAATTCCTTATTATCTTGGATAGGGAAGTGATTGGTGATTAGTTTGGTGAAACAGGTTGGAGTTGGGTGGTCGCATCCAGTCATTCCATTCAGTAATGTATAAAGTAAGTTTTCTATATTGGGTTTTTCTGTTAATTAGTGAGATGATGAGTTTAATCCTATGGTTATAAGAATAGAATTTTTCACATATTTATTTTCCTTGTGTTGAAGTGGTTATCAATGAATTGAACCTGGATGGATGATTATTGATATGATACTAACATTTTTCTAATAAAAAAGTTATAATTTATCTGGATTATTAGTGAATAAAAAAATTTTAATTTCAATGTGATGTTGGACGATGTTTGGGTGAAATTATTAGGACGAGGGAATAATTTTGTGTAATCAGAGATAGTGTTGGAGCAGATAATTATTCATTCTCATGGATGGAGTAAGATGGTAAATTGAGTTAGTTGAGGATCTAATTGTTGAAAAAAAATTTGAGTGTTGGTCTTTGAATTTACTGTGGGTATCTATGTGACTCAATGATGCTTCTATAAATGAAGTAATTGTAATAAGGATGGTGAGGGTGTATTAGTAATTGATTACAAGAACCTTTTAGTAAAGGTCAGCAAGAGAATGAAAAACAAGTGTTGTTTTATGTAATTTTATGTGTTGAGGTGGAACCTAAATTGAGAGAATTATTTTGGATTCAAATAACCCATTTTAGGGATCAACTTGATCTTTTCATGATATGGTTGTTGTGTTATGGTGTAGTTCATGGGAAGATGATTTTTTCACAAATTAATATAGATTTATCAATATAAATTTTTATCAATTTCTAATTGATTGAAGGGGAGTCAAGAAATTATCCAATGTTCTTATCAAGGAAAATTATAAATACAGTGAATATTTTGTAATGGCCCTAAAATTTATAGGTCACTATTTTATAGGGAAATTTGAATTTTTTTCCTATGCTACATTAGAATCAAAGAATTTAGATTCATATCATTATTTTGAGATAACAAATATCTTTGAGATATTTTTTCAATATATTTAGAGGATCAAGATTTTTTTAACTTCATATGTAAGTATTGGATAATGGTAGCCACACCTTGTTTATAATATCAAATCCTTGAATATTCTCATTCTAGGACCAATGCGTGTCACAAAAGGAATTATATTAAGAGTAATATTGTGTTTTTAGGTGTTCAATTTGGATGGAATATATATAAATAACCTAAAGTGAGAATATACGGTCAATACCCATATGTTAAAATGATGTGGGACCAACCTTGAGAAATATGGGGTGGTTAGAAACATTGTGGGGGTACTTGATATGTGTCCATCATTGTGTAAGAATGTGTGGTTGGGGTATTGGAATGTGTTTGATTCGTAGAATCCCTTGTGGGAAAAGGGATGGATCAGTGCTTAATATGGGATGAGACTTGTTACTTGACATGGGGTTGTACCTTGAGTGATGAGGTACCTATCATGTTTTGAGATGTATTTTTGAATGTGGTGACTCTTTTCCTTAAATAATTGGGGAAATAAAATTGGGTAAGTTTTCATGGTGGTGGTATTATCACACAATTAGATGAAATGTATGATTGTGTGTGAATTTTGTGTTACATTTCTTATTAGGTGTGTTTAACAAGAACAATGTAAACTCTATTAAATTATTTATTCAAATAAATTTGATCAAAAAACTCAAAAAAAATTATGAGAGTGAAGGAATCCTTTTAGGTAAAGTCAATCATTCCTAACCAAAAACATGGAATGGGTTTTACTGTCTGTGGGTAGATATGTATCATTTGGAGTTAGACATCTGGTTAATATAATGAATATTACAGAGTTTGAGTATTTGATAGTGGTGATTACATAATATGGGTCTAATCCCATTATCATTTACATATCTTTTTTTGTATTGAGGATGTATCAACCAGTGTACCTATATGTTGATTTTTATAATGATGTTAATTATAATATATTTTTATTGCTATAATTATTTTATACATTATGTAAACTATTTTTAGAATTATATTATATTCTATGGGAGGGAACTTGGATCCATGTTATTCCTATAGGTTTTTAATATTTATTTATAAGGATAGGTTATTCTAATTCTTTTGGTATATTAATGAAAGAATCTTGAAATTTAGATTTAAGAGAAAAGACTCTCCATAATTTTTTAATTACCACAATGTGAGTCAATGAATTATGGCATACATGGAGGTACACATGAAGTTTTCAGACTCCCATTGATTGGATATTTATTATGAAATCCAATATGGGGAATGAAAAAATAATAATAAAATAAAATTTCATATTTGATGCCATTTAGTAATTCTCCAACATACTTTCCTAAGTCTGAGTTAGAGTAGTACATGTCACCATGCATTCTTGATCATATGAAAGTTTTTTTGACTAACATTTTTGTCCTATGTCGTAACTTTTAGATTCTAACAATGTGGTAAATTTCATAAGGTAGGGATATAATGTTTTATGACATCCCCTGATTAATAAATTTTGATATGGTCAAGTAGATTCTTCTATCATAGAATAAAATTGTTATTTATCATACTGTATTGTAGAAATGTGACTTTTGACAGTTTGTGTAATCCACTAAATCTTTACTATTTGTTTAATTTGTGTTATAATCATGAAAAAGAATCATTTATAGGTTTTTGATCAATTTAAAATTTTAAATGATCATATCCCTAATTTTTTTGAATCAATTTAATTCCTGATGTTTTTAATGCAATGGAGGCCAATACACCACTCCCATCATTGAATAAATGTAACCCATATAAAGGGAATGGTTATATATGTTCATGAATTTTGGAAATCATAATCCATAATTAATATTATAGTCTTCATGGTTTTTTATTATAAATAATATAGAATGTGTTGTCACGCCATAAGAGATCATATAATTATCTAATTAAAAAATATTATTCCAATGTCCCATGGAATACCTATAGGGGAAAGATTATTTTTTTCCTTGGTTATATTAACATCAGAAAAAACACATTTCTTTATAATTGAAATATATCAGTAATCCTTCCTTTTTATTAAATAATTTTTCATTTATATGTTACAAACAGATGATATTTTAATGTATAGTTTCCTAGAAAAAAGGTACATAACACATGGAAATGTAAAAAATTATTCTAATACACTTTAAAGGATTAATAATAAGTGGATACTAAGTAAAATTAATTCATCTCTTCGCCTGGGTATATATATTAAAGGAAAGGGGCTTCATAATTCCTCGTAAGGGAAATAAGGGAAACAGTTTACATGTGGTCTAGAAAAATTTCAATAAAAACATGAGGAATAAAGGCATTAGAAAAGTGAAAAAAAGATATATCCTAGTAAAAATTACATGAATTATAAAATATAAATTTGGATAAAACATTTAATTGAGTCATTCATAATCATATACCTGAGGTTTTTTACCTGGATTTTTTAAAAAATTTCAAGGATATTCACCAAGGTATCATAAAACTTGCAATCTATAGAGATTAAATTTTTTACCCAATGAATTAGAGTGCTATAAGGGGGAACCATTAACCTATATTAATCACTGGGTGACACATAGACCATAATAATACATTTCACATATAACTTGTGGAGAATAAAATAAAATGGTCTCATTTCAAAATCACGATGCTTTTAATAAATTCTTAAATACATGTTCATGATGTCTTTTTAAAACAATTAAAAGTTAAATAAGGTCAAATTTTTGTTAATAACTGAATAAAATTATCAATTTTTACATATATGGGAATACCCTTGGATGTTAATGAGTATTGTTATTCATAAAAAACAAAATATAATTATATTAAAAAAAGAAATATTAAGAAGAAAATTATGTTGCGTAATAGAATGAAACATGGTTTTAGAAAACGGTAAAATATGGGTAAATAAGGGTATCACATTAATAAAATCATATTAGTAAATTATATTGATATAAAAAAATGTACAGAATAAAATATTTTGGAAACATTAAATACACACCACATAAAAAAGGAAACTCGAAAGGAAAAGAGAAGTTGAAATTTCCCTTACCTTGAAATGTATCTCCTAAAACATGAAGATTGGGAACTTCGGGTATTGATGACACCATATGAGGACTAATTAGGATGTATAACTATAATATAATTTTGGAGGAATAATTGGGAGTAAAATATAATTGATAAATGAGTGGTAATTTATAAAAAAAACAGGATTATTTTTTTATTAATTTCCTTAGTCACCTAGGTAGAGGTAAATGCAAAAAACATTGTCTTGAACATTGTATGTTCACATTTTATTGGACACTTGGGACACCTATTACAATATTTTAGTCCACAGGATTTGAAAATAATTTTATATTACGTATTACATCATTATTTCATAATTATGATGTCATTAAACATACCGAAAAACTTAAACTATATTTTGAATATTCATTAAAAAATAAAATACATTATAAAATTCTCATAAATTCACCATAACCTAATTCATGTTGGATAATTTAAAAATTATATATATTTTATCATATTAATTCTCTAAATATGACAAATTTATTTTTAAAATATAAAAATAATTACTTATTAAAAATAATAGCAGATAAAATATACATAGTTAAATTTACGACATTTGAAAAAAAAATCTTTTATAATTAAAGAAGAGTGTTTTTATAATAATATTTACTTAAAATAAAAATTATTAATAGTACCTCAGTTTATAATAATAATTATATTATTTCTGAAAATTATAATTTCTTTCTGTAAAATTAATTTATCACATTCATCATGTTTTATAGAAAACTAATCTCCGAACAAAATTTATGGACAAACAATATTATTTATAAAAATTTCTTATACATTAAGAATGTAATTCCTTGACACATAACCCCTTATAAAACTTGGTTAAGTCCTAAAGGTAAGGTGTGTGATGGTTATAGATTCATGGGGCGGTTAAGAATACATTGCCTGAGTGGAAATTTTAACTATGCTGAACTTCTCCCATAAGGGATTCAATTCAGGACTCACTTATTGTGGCTCAGCTTGGGCATGGTCAAGAGCAAGGAATAGTGATGCTACCTCCCTGACAAGGTTTAACAAATGGTCTTTATATGGAACGACTCTACATGTTGATCCAATAATTTATATTTTCTGAATTAATTATCCTTTGTCATTTCTAATTATAATCACTAAGTATAACATTAAAATTATTATTAAGAGTATAATTCCAAATGGTCATAATTGAACAGTGATCATATAATGGTTGAATCTATGTGGTAAAATTTCACATTATATTTACTTAATTAAAATAACATAGTTTTTTTCAAATAAAATAATAAAAAACACATTTTTAGGAAACAAATATCATCCAAAAAGTTCAGGACGTTACATTCTTCCCCAATTAAGAAATTTAATCCCTAAAATTTCAACTTGTTCTCTCAATTGATAAAATTTGTTGGTACATGTGTCTCATTGTTTTCAACAGTTCCCACATCACTTCTTAATATTTGTGCTTCTACCAAAACACATTTATGTGTTGGGTAGTTCTATTGTATAGATCCTTTTATCTATAGTGATTGATCTTCATCAGTGATCCTCATAATATAGGTCGTTTTCCAATTTTACCACCTTCAGATTCAATGCATGTGAATGGTCAGATATGTTCTTCTTCAAAATAGATATATAAAAAACATCACGATATTTAGATATTTTTTTTGAAAGTGATAGCTAATAGTCAACTACTCTAATGTTATCACAGATTTAATAGGTTCTAATGTACCTTGGGATAAGATTCTCTTTCTACCCAAATCAAATGAATCTCTTTCAAGGTGAAATTCAAAGGATTAATTTTTCACCAACCACAAACTTTAAGCCCATGAGATGGTTCCCAATATATATCTTCTACTGAATATATGCAGCCATTATGTTTTTTCGGATATAATGAACCTTTTTACCCTATTTTGAAAAATATCAGTCCCTATAATCTGTCCCTTACTAGAATCATACCAACAAGTATGAGTTCTACAACACTTTCTATATAGAGAATATTCGGATTCTATTTGAATACTTGAATATAAGTTGTTGTTGTATGAGAACTAAAATTATATAATATGTTTACCCCACCCACCTTTAAATTATATTAAGAATGTTCTCAACATTTCCTCGAGTGATTGAATATCCCTTTTAAATTGGAAATCATTTTGAGGATGATAGACTATACTGAAATTCAATTTGGTTTGCAGATCAAGTAGAAGACTTCTCTATAATTTTTATGTGAACCTTGGATCATGATTATAAATGATAGAAAGTGAAATTCCATGCATCCTTACCACTTCCTTAACATATATAATGGAAATCTTATCAATATATAAGTCTTCGCAGATAGAGATAAAATAGTAAGTCTTGGTGAGACGTTCTACTATAACTCATATCACATTGTTTCCTTTGGATATTCTCAAGAGACTAGTTACAAACTCCATAGTAATATTTCCCCTCTACTATGTTGGTATGGGTAGTGGTTTCAATACCCCTTTAGTAAGTTTTCTATCTTCCTTCACTTGTTGACAGACTAACTACCTTGACGTGTAGTGGGAAATCTCCATTTATTAGGTTATCCTACCAATAATGATAAAGATAGTCCCTCTCCATTTTAGTGCTTCAAGAATGTGTAGAGAACGTAGAGTTATGAGCTTCACCCATTTTCTCTTTATTTATTTCAAGAACATATTGAAAACATATTCTAATGTGTAATTTCAATGCACCTTCTTGATCAATATCAAACTTAGGAAATTTATTATTCTTCATATCCTCTATCTTCTTCTGTAACAATAGATCTTCTATTTGATATTTCTAGATCTTATCTAGTAATGAAGGTTGATAAATCATTGGTGATTGGGTTGATGATTCCATCCCCTTATTATTCCCATGTCCATTTTTTCTAGGTCTTTAATCAATGGATCTTCTTGAATCCTTATCATTTCTAGCACAGTAGGGTCTTTTCTAATTTATGCATCAGTGAAATTGTTTTATCTTTAGGGGTGATATTGAATAGAACAATCATATTCTTTAAGAATATCCAACCATATCATTTTTCTAATGTTTAATTCATTTTGTTTGAAAATATAATTTAAACTTTTTTGGTCGACGTATAAATCACATTTCCCCGCATAAAGATAGTGCCTCTATATGTTCAGAGAAAAACAACAGCATCCAGCTCTTGGTCCTATGTAGGATAATTTTTCTCATCAGGATTTAACTCTTAAGACGATTAATCAATCACCTTGTACTTTTTCATGAGGACACAACCAATAAATTTTAGAGATTCATTGCTAAAAATAAAGAATCTTTCTCCGAAGGAGGGTAGATTTAATACGGGTGAAATAACCAATCTTTTATTCATCTCATGGAAACTCTCTTCACATTCCTTTTTCTAGATGAACTCAACCCCAGTTTAATTTTACATGTATATTTTACTATAATGTCATGAAATATTTTTCAAAAACTCTTATAATAACTTGATAAACCATGGAAACAATGAATCCCTATTACATTTGTAGAATTTGACCACTCCTCCAAAACCTTTTTCATTGAAGAGTCAACTAAGATTCCTTCATTGGTTATAATATTCCCTAATAATGAATGTTTTTGTAACCAAAATTCATATTTTTTGAACTTTCCAAATTTCCTCCACTTCCGTATAGTTTACAACATAAACCATAGATGAGGAAAATTTTAATCATGAATTTTAATTTATATTATAATATCATCAATAAAAACTAACAAATAGTTATCAATGTAGTATTTACAAAATATATTCGAAAAATCATTAAAAATGGTAGGAGAATTAGTCTATAAAAAGGGAATATCAACAAACTCATAATGCCCATTTAATGAATGTAAGTAATCCTTCGGAATATCTTCTTTCTTCAACCTCAAATGATGTTAACTAGATCAAATATAAATCTTGCATAAGAATTTTGTCCTACAAAACTATTCAAATAAATCATAAATCCTTATAGTAGGTTCTTGTTATTCATTGTGATGTTGTTACGTTATCTATAATAAATTCATAGTCACATTAATCCATAATTCTTCATCACAAATAGAATAGGTTCTCCCCAAGGAGACACACTTGATTAGATAAAACCCCTTCTCCAATATATCTTTTAGGTGGTTCTTTAATTCACATATCTCTATATTTTTTATTCTATATAACATCATTTATATCGTATTAGATCTTAGATTGATTTTTGTGGATAAATCTACCTCTCCTTCTGGGGAAGGGTAAGGTAACTCCATATGAAATACATCAATGTATTACAAAACAATGGGGAAATTTTTTATTCATATACTTCTTTTACTTGTTCATATTCAACATTCATCTCCATAAAAAAGTCTAGGGGGGGGGTTTTAAATAAACCTCAGGTCAATATATCTCTCCTTTGAAAATAACTATAGGATAACCATTCAAGGCCACTATGTGTTTCTTTCTTCTATAGTTGATCTTATATTTATACATTTAAATACAATCCATACATATTATAATTTAAAATTCCATCATGGGAATGACTACTATATTTGTGATGAGAATATTCTCTCAAAATTAAAAACTATAATTTATAAACAATGTTGATGATTGGAATCCATCAAGTATTCTCAATAGATAACTCTTTTTATAGTTGTTCAGGGATTGATTCTATATTATTTAAAAACATAAATTAAATAAAGGAATGAATAGAACATGAATCAAACAAATTATTTTATAACTTTGAGAAAAAAATAGATTACCCACCACCACATAATTTGGGGCTTCAAATTCAGATTCCAAGATATAAAAATACCTAACATTCCCCCTTGGCATATTCTAAGGTTGATGGTGATTCCATTCTATATTGATCATATTTCGATAGTGATTTATGGAGTACACAATCTATTCAAACCTGAAGCATTGGACATTAGGCCTGGACTACACCATCTTCCCTTTGTCATTAGTGTTGAAAATTTTAGGATTTTCCTCACTAGAAAAGTTCTAAGAAATATGGCCTTTACATCAATAATTATATAATTTACCACTCCCAAGAAAAGTGTTCCCTAACTACTTATTTCCATATTTTTTCCATGTGGAAAGTGGAACATTCTTTCATATTCTTCATGATAAAATTTACTCCTGAATATTGACTCAATTGATCTCCTATTTTCATTAAATTTGTGTGACTAGTATATCTCACTGAACTACAGTTCAACCTTCATAGAACATCACACTATCTCCACATAATTATCAAAGTCTCTGTTGGATAGAATCTTTAATAGATGGGGCCTTGGACCACTGATGAATCAATCAAACATTCTATTATGATCCATGAAAAAGCTTGAGGTTTGTATAGAAATCCTTGTAATGTTAATCTCATAGCTTCCCACATATTCATTATCCTTCTACATAAGCTCTAGGAATTTCATCCCCATTTCCATTAACCTCAAATGGGGAAAATATTTTTTGAAAAATGTTCCACTTCACTCTTCCCACTCCACTTATTCAATCTCATTTCTTAGATTCATGTTTTTCATCAGTTTCCACCACTGATCCACTTATCCCTTTAACCAGTACACAACCAAAGTGATTATCTCTTATTCAGACCAGTTGAGTATATGAAAGATATTTTTTATAGAGCTTATCCATTTTTACTCAATCAATTAGTTTATAGATCCAATGAAGGAAGGTGTTGAATTATGCATAAAGGACAAAATGAAAAAAAATTCCCTTCTAAGAGAATATTCTCTCTCCATTTGATACATCTTATGGAAAATAACTCGTGTAATTTGATTCATCATTCTTAGGATGTTTTCCATTCTAGCATCAGTCAGATGATCTTTAGTGCATAGTTTATTTTTTTAACCATTTGCGTAGTTCCTCATTTTTCTGGATAGTTTATAAAATAATATAACCTTAGTGAGAAATGTTTTTATTTCAACAATATTATAATTATATACTGATATTATGTCTTAAAACATAAGAATGTTATTTGTTATCAACAATTAATTTTTTTTAAAAACATTCATAATATTTTATGAAAAGCTTGTGATTAACCAAATATATACCCCAATATTGTCAAACCAGGTGCTCAGTAAGGCCCATATTGTTATGTAATAGTTTATGATGATTCATTCATAACAAACCTTATTGGAGTTATTACCCTTATAAACAGATGTTCTAGAACCACATCTACAAGTTCGTATCCAGACATGGATTTATTTGCTCAGAAACCACATAGTTTATATTTCACCAAAATTATAGGATGTAAAACTTATCCCTAAGGTTATTCCAAATGTTTTAAAATCCTAATTTCTAAAAATAAATAAACCTTCCATTGATACCAACTTTGGAATATCTCATTTTTATTTCATAACTTTTAATTTAATTGTATAGAGAGAGAAACTTTTAAGGATTAGTTTTATTAAAAAAACATACATAAAACTTCAAAAAATAAAATATTATTTTAAATCCTATTTAAAGGCTTCATAATATGTTTTTACTGAATATATTTATTTCATATCATAACCTAGGTACATAAATCAACGTATATGGTGACCATACAACCTATTAATGGAAATAAAGAGAAACTATTCATATGTGATCTAGAGAAATATCATAAAGAACATGAGGAATAAAGGAATAATCAAAGAGAAAAAGTGACATATAATATTAAAAATTACATTTATAATAACATTAAATTGTGGTTAAAACATTTAATTGAGTCATTCATTAGCATATCACTAAGGTATGTCACCAAAGTGTTGTAAGAATTCCCAAAGTTGTTCACCATTGTATCGTAAAACATGTCATCTCTAGAGATTAAATTCATTACCCAATGCATTGAAGTGATATCAGGGTTCACCCCTCATATGTTTTAATTAATTTTAATAACAAATATCATAATAAACATTTCTCAAATAAATAATGGATAATAAATTTAAATGGAATTCTATCAAAATCATGAAAATTTTCAGTTCTTCAACAAAAGTTTATTATGTATTTTTAAACCCTTAAAAAGGGAAAGAGGGTATCATGTATGTTAATACCGAAATAAAATAGAATTTTTTTTAAATCTAGGTCAATAACCCATGAAATTAATGATATATTTGTATTCAAAAAATGAAAAAAATGAAATTTTTCTTAAAAAACAAAGAAATTTTAAGATGAAAATTTGTTGCATAATAGTATGAAATGTGGTCTTATAAAATGGTAAAACTAGAGGGGAAAGGGTCTAAAATTTATAAAATTATCTCAATATAGTAAATTTATATAATAAATTTTGTATAATAATGTAGTTTGTAAAGATGAATGTCAAACCACATAAAAAGGGAACTAGAAAGGAAAAGAGAAGTTGATATTTCCCTTACCGTGAAGAGTAACTCATAAAACGCAATGATTGGGACCTTGGGTGTAACATACCAAGTAAGTAATGAATTATGGATTTTAATATCTATGTCTAATTTTTAATTGTATAGTTTTTTATAGGATTAAAATGAGAATAAATCCAATCTTAAGCATAGAATACTCTAATATTTTTTTAAAGATTGTTTTACCACCTTTTGATGGAAAACATTTTTTAAATCAAACTTTTGACAATTTTATAAGATATATTTTTTGAAATAAACTTATTATTTAGGATTGGGACATTTAAATTTACTTTGGATAAATTTTTGGTATTTTTCTGACAATGTTCATTTTTTAATGAATAGTGAAAAATACTGCATTTTACTTCAAAACTGCTTTTTCATCTAATTTGATTATATGGTTAGATTATCTTTTTAATTTTTTCTTAAGTGTAATTAGAATATATTTTTACCAATTCACCCAATTTTGTTCATTGTAGTTAATTTTACCTTGGAATTGGGCATAAACAAGTGTCAAACGTTTGATAGATATTGTTTCTAAAAATCCCGCTATTTGTTTTGACAACAAAAATTATTTTTAAATTAATTGCTGAAATTTCTGTGTTTGAAATTTGGTAAAATGGATTCCATATTTGGAATAATAAGGTCCAAATTATTTAATTATGTCTTTTTTTTGGACATTACGAATTGCAATGACGGTAATTATCTTTTATTATCATGATTAATTAATAATCGGGTAGTTGAGGGTAATAAAATAATATCATAATAATATAAAATGACCCCAAAATGTGTCCTAATTCTATTGGTTGTGTCATGTCCGACCCTAGAATGCCTTTTTCCAACTTTGGGACCCCATGGAATCACTTTTGTGTGATAGTGACATTTTATCTTTTTATTTTTAAAGATACTAAAATATAACAAAAGTATGTAACACCTAAGAAAAACAATTTTAATTTTGTCTACATAAATGATCTATTAGACTATAAATATACATTGGAAATATAGTAATATTTACTACATCATGGTATTTTTTTATAATTTTTAGACACTAAATAAAAAAAATTATTTATGACACTATGATGATGAAGTGATTACCTCATTATTGAACGATTTAAATAAAATGAAATGATAGTGTAAAATATAAGGGTTACACTTGTAAAAAACTTATTGTATGGGTGTAAATAGATCCCTTATCACCTTATCCTCGAATTATATCATTATGGGACCTTTAAAATCCAAAACACATTTTATAATAAAGTAACATTTCATGACTTTCCAAGAGTGCCCCTCCTCCGTCTTATAAAAGGACCCCAGCTCTACCCCCTTACCCACACCACTCAAGCCTTTGGCTCAGCCAAACCCTGCTCATTTTATATCTGCACATCCCTCTCTTCAACCTAGAATCATTACCTTAGGCAGAACGCTCTTAATGAAACCCTTTTGGTTCAAACCAAGGGGAGTTACCTGATATAAAGGTAATGTCTTCTCTTATGTTCTTTTGTTTTATTTTGCTTCTCCAACCCCCTAAACACTATTTATTCCTTTATTTTTAAAAAACACAAGTATATTAAATATACTAGGATGTTTTATTAGAAGTTTTTGATTTACACTTCTACACACCTCTATCTAATGGTTAAAGAACATACTGTTTTTGTGAGTGGTGAATTACTGCCTCACGAAACGATGATTGTTCAATATTCTTTTAACACCTTTCATGGTTTCCATTAAGATTTTACTATATTTATATATGATATATATGATATTTATGTTTTCCTTATGCTTTTGTATTTGTCATTTATGGCATACCTTTATGGTTTTCATTATGGGTAAACGCGATAATTTCATTTTAGAAAGTGCGGACTACCACCCCCTCAAAGTGATTTGAATCATTAATGCCATATCTGGGACATATAAAGGATGGAGTTAATGATATTATATATTATATTATTCTATAATTATAATATAACTTTATATCATTCTGATTTCACTCCATTAAATATGAAATAGAAATGAAAGTATCATTCATGCGTACATACGGCTTACCGTCTCCATGAACGGTGCATTTCATTTCTTACCTCTAAATGTTATGTAATATTATATATGCATGTATATACTATATATATATGATATATATGATATCTAAATCATGAATATAATTATGGATATAATGGATATTTTACCACAAGAACAACTTGTAATTATAAGAAGTTTTTTTTTGACTCAAGTATCAAAGATCGACAAAAGGACCATTATTAACTTAAATAAATACATAATATTCATAAAATGGTCATAAGTGATATAAAAGGAATAATTAACCTGAAAAAGCTTCTAAATTAAGTATAAATTAACTCCATTTTATTATTCTGGAGATTAAAGAACGATCGAGTAATGTCGGACACGAGGTAAGGGACTTCGTCTCAATCACCTTTCATTGAGGCATATTTTGTTTTATACACAAATTTCTTTTATACAGTGTATAAAACCCATTGAATTTTAATTTTATTCAAAAGGAATATTTTTATACGAAGAGTTTTATTAAATGAAAAAAGGAATGTTTTGTCTTATGTATGCGGCGACAACGACTTCTCTGCTGCTGTGACCATTATTTGAGTTTCAGCTTCCTCTACAAGCCATCAATTTTTTTCATGAAAAATAAATACCATGTCGTACTTTTAATTTATTTTTGTATTGAAAATGGTTTTGATAATGTTTTGATTATATCAATGTGTTTTTGATATCTTGTGATTGAAATTTCAAAATGTTATGTTTCCTTTATGTATTTTTTATGCGATATGATTATGTTATAGTTCTTGGGCATTGTTTAGGAAGAAGGGTGGTTCTGTGATAATCTAAGGGAGAGTGAACCTGTGATAGCTCTCCAATGAATTGGTTAATGCGAGGGGGTTAAATTCTAAGGTTTCTCTAAAGATATTTAGGTAATATACTGTGATGGGTATTCCAAACGTAACCATGAGGGTTAATGCCGACATAAGAATGTTATGAATGCCTCAAGCTACCTTTATATCTTATAATTTCTATGAGTTACTCATGATTCTTATGATTTCATGAGGTATGTTAATGTGCTTACGATAATGAGTAAAGTATGTTTTCAATGATTCTTATGTATACATGGACTATGGTTTTCTTTCCATACTTTTATATCCCTTACTGAGATTGTTATGCTCATCCAATGTTTTTGAAATGTTTTTCACATGTCATGGGAAAGGTACATGATGTGATGATAATGTTGAGGAAGTGTCAAGAAAGAATCCATGTTTTATTTTAAATATGTTTCCTTTGATGGGAAAAGTGAATATTTTCTTTTATGTAACCACCTTGTTTAAATGTGGAATGTAATGAATGATTTATGATCTAATTCTATAAAACTTTATACCTGAAAAGATCATCACTGTGTATTCTTTTAATAACTCAAGATTATGTAATTTTTAAGGCTGGGGCCTTATAGTTTTTTATCATAGGTCGGTTTAGATAACATTAAGAGTTAGAATTCAATTAAATGATTATCCAGAAATATTTTTATAAGGTCAAATTGAAATGATATAGCATTTGAAGATTACCATGTTGCTTCATCTAAGACATGTTTGTTTATAATGGTTTTCCGTAGAGGAAACATGGAAGAAGTGATAGGAAGGCATGCATAAGGAAATTACCTTCCTAATCAGCATCCTGATATGGTCAGAATTGGAACTGAATAGTTCGTTTTAGTAATGGTGCAGTTGACTCAAGTGATAAATGGTGGTGGTATCCATGCACGAGATCCGCCTGATCAACCGCAAAGGAACATGTCAGTGGTGGAAAATTCCATGAGGCAACATCCCCCATCATTTAGAGGATCATCTGACCCTGCGATGGCTGAAGGGTGGATTAAATCACTAGATAATATTTTCAATTTCATGGGGTGTTCAGACAATCATAAGGTTAGTCTTGATGTTTACTGTTTGGAGGGTGAAGCAGATCACTGGTGGTCGATGGTTAAAAATATTAGGGACACTAATGAGATTCAATCTCTTTACTAGGATGAATTCAATGGTATGTTTCTTGAGAAATATTTTCCTATGTCTATTCGACTTAGGATGGAAAAAAAAATTCTCAGAATTGAGTCAAGAGGATGACTCATTGGCTGATTATGAAGAAAAGTTCACTCGATTGGAAAGGTATGCTCCAAATTTTATGTGATCCCTTGATAGTAAAATCAATCTTTTTTAATCAGGATTAAATACAAAATATCGAAGGGCTTTAGCTTCTCGCAAGTTCAAGAGTTATGAAAATCTTTTTCTATGTGATAAGAATTGGGAAATGGGGTTTTCCAATGATCTAGTGTTCTATAACAACCAACAAAAAAAGAGACTGAGGTGATAGGATAATGGGAAGAATCCTTCAAAAGGCTTTGATGGTAAGAAAAATTAGTTTTTAGTCTGTGATAATTGTGGTAAAAAGCATGTTGGGGAATGTCTTTTGAATTCTAGAATGTGCTACTGATGTGATAAGATGGGACATAAGGCTCGTTATTGCACTGAAAAAGATCAAGGTGAGGGTAAGACAAAATTTGATGTATAGTTAGTGAAATTCTTCAAGTGCAATGATATGGGTCATTATGTAAACGACTGTTCGACAAAGAGCACCAATGATGGGAAGTAGTCATACTACAAGAAGAAAGGTGTGGTGAAATCCTTTGCAACTATTTCAGCAGATGTTGGGCCATCAAATGAAGTTGTATCAGGTACTTTGTTTGTTTTTTCAGATTATTCCAATGTGTTTTTTGATTGGGGGTCTACATATTCTTTCATCTCTGAAAAATTTTCTAGTAAATTGGGAATTCCATCTCAAAAAATGACTCATGAACTTGAGGTGAAAACACCCGGGGTAAATGTTTAGGAAAAAATAATTTATTAGAATCTTCCTATCCTTATCCGTGGAAAGAACCTACTTGAAAACCTTATTGTTTTATCTCTAGTAGAGTTTGATGTTATCATGGGTATGGATTGGTTCTCTTTTTACCATCCTAAGATTAATTTTAGAGCTAAAGAAGTTTATTTTCAGAAATACATTTAGTTTGTGTACAACAATGAACCCTAATAGTTGATAACATATCAACAAGATGAGAATCTTGTAAAAGATGGAAATGAATGTTACCTTGCACATATTGTTGAAAATAAAGGAACCGTTCAGATTAATGATGTGCTAGTGGTAAATGAGTATCCTGATGTTTTTCTAAGGAATTTCATGGAATAATACCAGATCGGGAAGTCGAATTTAAAGTTGACTTAGTTCCTGGTGCTAATCCAATTTCAAAACCCCCTTATCAAATGGCTCAAATTGAAATTTTAGAGTTTAAGGAGCCATTGTAAGAGTTATTAGAGAAAGGTTTCATTCGACCTAGAAAATCACCATGGGTAGCTCCTGTCTTATTTTTTAAAAAGAAATATGGTTCAATGAGTCTTTTCATTGATTATATAGCCTTGAATAACATCATTGTTAAGAACTTATATCCTTTCCCTCATATCGATGATTTGTTTGATCAGCTCCAGGAAGCTCCATATTTTTCAAAGATTGACCTGAGATTAGGGTACTATCAGTTAAAGGTAAAGGAAGCTAATATTCTAAAGACTGTGTTTTGTACAAGATATGGCCATTATGAATTTGTAGTAATTCCTTTTGGGTTAACCAATTGACCTGATGTATTCATGAACCTTATGAATAAAATTCTCCATGTGTTCTTGGATAAGTTTGTGGTTGTTTTCATTGATGATATTTTGGTGTTTTCTAAAAGTAAAGAGGAGCATGAAAGTCATTTAAGGTTTATTTTGAAAACCTTAAAAGAAAAGAAATTGTATGGGAAATTTAGCAAGTGTGATTTTTGGTTGCAAAAAATTTCTTTCCTCGGTAACATTGTTTCTAAAGATGGAATAACTGTTGATCCTGCAAAAACAAAGGTTGTTGAAGAATAGTGAAGACCCAAAAATGTAACCGAGATTCGTAGTTTTCTTGGTTTGGCAGGCTATTACTGAAGGTTTGTTAAAAAAATCACGGTTGTCTAGTCCAATGACTAAGATAACATTCAAGGTTGTCAAGTTTATCTAGACAAAAGAATGGGATGATTGTTTTCAGGAGTTGAAAAGAAGATTGGTGAATGATTCAGTTTTGACAGTACCATCTAGGAATGGTGAGTTTGTTATCTACAGTGATGCTTCATCGAAAAGATATGGTTGCATCCTAATGCAGAATGATCAGGTAATTGCTTATGTTTCACGTAAGTTGGAAACTCATGAGGTAAATTACCCTACACATGATTTGGAATTAGCTGATGTTGTTTTATCTATAAAAATTTGGAGGCATCATTTGAACGGTGTAAAGTGTGAAATATATACTGATCAAAAAATTTAAAGTATATATTCTCTCAGAAATAATTGAACATGAGAGAGAGGATATGGCTAGAATTAATCAAGGAATAAGATTGTAAAATTCATTACCTTCTAGGAAAAGAAAATAAAGTGGCTAATGCTTTGAGTAGAAAAAGTAATGCATCATTAACCATGTTATGTTTGGAACATGATCCTTTGGTTAACCATTTAATGAAACTTGGTATAGAATTTTTTCGTGCAAGAAGTTATTTTATTTTGTTTCTTGTGGTAGTGAGATCATCTCTATCAGACAGAATTAAGCAATCTCAGAAGCAAGACAGTGACTTACAGAAAAAGGTATAGATGGTTCAGAAGGGTTTTTTTACCTGAATTCAATATTGATAATGATTGTGTTTTGAGATTTGGGAAGAGATTGTGTGTTCCTTTTGATTCATAGTTTAAAAGAGAGTTTTTATGTGAAGCTCATAGTTCTCCATTTTCAGTTCATCCAGGCAGTACTAAGATGTATAGAGATCTTCGAGAGTATTACTGGTGGGATAGAATAAAAAGAGATATTACTGATTTTATTGTGAAGTGTTAGACTTGTAAACAGGTTAATGTAGAGTGGCAGTTACCAAAAGGGATGCTTCAGCCTTTACCAGTGCAATAGTAGAAATGGGAGAATATATCCATTGACTTTGTTGGGGGATTGCCAAAGACACCTCGAGGTAATAATGAAATCTGGGTTATTGTTGATTTCTTGACTAAATCTGGTCATTTCCTTGCTATATGAGATACTTTTTCCCTAGATCAACTTTCTAGTTTGTATCTTAATGAGGTAGTCAGATTACATGAAGTTACCCTCTCCATTGTATCTGATCGTGATCCCAAGTTTACTTCTAAATTTTGTAAAGGCCTTCAGAAGTCGTTGGGTACTGAATTAAATTTTAGTACATCTTTTCATCCTCAAGCAGATGGGAAGTCAGAACGAAAAATTCAGACTTTGGATGATATTCTACGTGCTTGTTCAATGGATTATCAGGGAAGTTGGGACTAATGCCTTTCTTTGGTTGAGTTTTCTTATAATAATAATTTTCTGTCCAGTATACAGATGGCACCATTTGAGGCATTATATCGGAAGCGGTGTCTAACTCTAGCTTTCTGGGATGAAGTGTGTGAATGGAAGTTGATGAGACCAAAATTGGTAGAAGAGTTGGAAGAAAAAGTTCAGCTGATACAGAAACACATGAGAACAGCTCGGAGTAGGGAGAAAAGTTTTGCGGACAAAAGGAGGAAGGATCTCTCTTTAGAGGTATGTGATCCTATCTTCCTTAAAGTTTCACCATGGAAAAGTGTGATGCGATTTGGTAAGAAAGGAAAGTTGAGTCAATGGTTCATTGGAGCATATGAAATTATGGAGAGAGTTGGATCAGTTGCATACCGAGTGGCTTTACCTCCGAGTTTATCTGAAGTACACAATGTTTTTCATGTTTCAATGTTAAGTAAGTACATTCCAGATCTATCTCATGTTTTGAGTCCAAAGGTAGTTCTGCTGGAAGAGAACCAATAATATGAGGAACAGTTAGTCCAGAGTCTTGACCACATGGAGCAATTATTGCGGAATAAGGTGATTCATCTTGTAATGGTTTTGTGGAAAAACAACATGATTGAAGAGGCAACATGGGAATCTGAAAATTCAATGAGGGATAAATACCCCCACTTATTCGATAAATAAATAAATTGTGGGGACGCAATTTTCTAAAGGGGGGAAGGATGTAACATACCAAGTAAGTAAATAATTTTTTATTTTCATATCTTTGTAAATTTATGAATTAGATAGTGTTTTAGAGGATTAAAATGAGAATAAATCCAATCTTAAGTGTAGAATACTGTAATATTTTTTTAAAGTTCTTTTTACAGCCTTTTGATGGAAAACCTTTTTTAAATCAAACTTTTCACAATTTTATAATCTATATTTTTCAAAATAAACTTATTCATTAGGATTTGAACATTGAAATTTGCTTTGGATAAATTTTTGGTATTTTTTTGACAATGTTAATTTTTTTAAGGAATAGTGAAAAATACTACATTTTACTTCAAAGATACTTTTTCATCTAATTTGATTATATGGAATGATTATATTTTTAATTGGTTTTCAAGTGTAATTAGAATATATTTTTACCATTTGATTCAATTTTGGTAATTGTAAATAATGTCACCTTGTAATTGGGAACAAACAAGTGTCAAACATTTGATAGATATTGTTTCTAAAAGACCCGCTATTTGTTTTGACAACGGGAATTATTTTTAAATTAATTAATAAAATTTATAAGGAGGAGACCTCGGAGCACTTGTTTTTTGATAGCGACTGGGAGCGCGAGGTTTGGTCCTTCTTTGGTGCTTTCACGGGTTTTGATATTCCATCCATGGCAGATCAACCCTTCCTTAATCGCTGGTTTCATGGTTCGGGTGATGCGGGACCAGAGAGAAGAGCACATACTCTGGTGTTTAATGCTCGTTGTTGGAGCTTGTGGCATGCTCGTAACACGTTTTTGCATGAAGGCGTATCCTCCTCAGCTCGCTCCATCATCTTCCGAGTCAGGAACCTACTTCTGGATATGGTTTTTGTGCTCAGTTCCTGGAGGGAGGCACCCACTCTGCAGTGCCTTCTTCCCTCGGTTCATCATCCTCTTCCAGCCTCTACTCCGAGTACTGGTCACTGGGTCCGCTGGCTTCCCCCGAATCACGGCTTCAAGCTTAACACTGATGGATCCTATCTTGCGGGTGACATCAGAGGAGGGGGACTCCTTCGTGATCATAATGGTTCAGTCCCGTTTGCTTTCTCCATTCGGTTGGGCTCGGGCACTCCACTCCTTGCAGAGGCGAAGAGTATGATGGTTGGCCTCCAGGAATGCATCAAAAAGGGAGTGGTTCTAACGTAAGTGGAAACAGATTCCTTGATACTCTCAAATGCCATTCAGGGAATCGGGAGCGTTCCTTGGTCTATCGAGTACATTACCCGGAGGTGCCGGGGTCTCTTGGGCACTATAACTAGAGTTTCTCATACCTGGTGGGAGGGCAATAAAGCAGCAGACTACCTGGCTTCTATAGTCTCACCAGGCCTGGAGGACATTTTCTTTCATACCTCTCTCAGTCTGAAAGCAACAGGGATTAACATCATTAGAGTGGATGCTCTCGGCCTCCATTACTTCAGGCCTCCGTAGCCTCTGTTTTCCTTTTCCCTTTATCTTTTTCCTTTTATCTTGTCTGGTTCTTTTTTTTTTCCTTTTTTTTCTTCCCTATTAGTGCGGATGCTTTGGTCCTCACCTCTTTGACAAAATGATTAAAAATAGAATGGAATGGAATGGAATATATGTTTTTAATATGGTAAAATGGATTCCATATTTGGAATCATAAGGTAAAAATTATGTAATTAAGACTCTTTTTTTTATATTATGAATAGTAACGACGGTAATTATAATTAATTATCGTGATTAATTAGTAATAGGGTAGTTAAGGGTAATAAAATAATATCCTAATAATATAAAATGACCCAAAAATTTGTCCTAATGCTACTCGTTGTTTCATTTCTGACCATGGGATGCCTTGTTCTGACTTTGGTACCCCATGGAATCACTTTTGTGTGATAGTGACATTTTATCTTTTTATTTTTAAAGAATGTTAAATATAACAAAAGTATGTAACACCTAAGTAAAAAAAAATTATTTTTGTCTAAATAAATGATATCTTAGACTATAAATAGTCATTGGAAATATAAAAATATTTCCTACATTATGGTAGTTTTTTTATAATTTTTAGACATTATATAAATAAATTTATTTATGACACCATGATGATGTAGTGATTACCTCATTAATGAACGATTTAAATAAAATGAAAAGACAATGTAAAATCTAAGACATACACATGTCAAAAAGCTATTGGATAGGTGGATATCGATCCCTTATCACCTTATCCTGAAAATATATCATTTTGGGACCTTTAAATTCCAAAAATCATTTTATAATAAAGTAACATTTCATGACTTTCCAAGAAGGCCCCTCCTCTCTCTTATAAAAGGCCCCCACCTCTACCCCATTACCCACACCTCTCAAGCATTTGTCTCATCCAAACTCTGCTAATTTTATCTCTACACATCCCTCTCTTCATCCTAGAATCCTTACCTTTGGCATAAATCTCTTCAAGAAACCCTTTTGGTTCAAACCAATGGGAGTTACCCGATATAAAGGTAATGTCTTCTCTTATGTTCTTTTGTTTTATTTTTCTTCTCCAACCCCATAAACTCTTTTTATTCCTTTATTTTGTAACAAAAACATTATATTAAATATACTAGAATTTTTTTATGATAATTATTTGATTTACACTTACACACACCTCTATCAAATGGTTAAAGAACATACTATTTCTGTGAGTTGTGAATTACTGTCTCACGAAATGATGATTTTTCTATCTTTTTTAACACATTTAATGGTGGCCATTAAGATGTCACTATATTTATATATGATATATATTATTTTTATGTTTTTCTGGGGCTTTTTTATTTCATTTATTTCATACCTTTATGGTTTCCATTATGGGTAAACGTGATAATTTCATTTTAGGAAGTGCGGACTACCACCCCTTGAAAGTGATTTGAATCGTGAATGCCATATGTGGGACATATAAAAATGGATTTAATGATATTATATATGATATTATACTAGAATTATAATATACCTTTATATCATTATGATTTCACACCATTAAAAACGAAATATAAATGAAATTAGTGTTAATGCGTACATACGGCTTATCGTCTCCATGAGCGGTGCATTTCATTTCATACCTCTAAATTTTATGTAATATTATAAATGCATGTATATACTGGATATATATTACATATACGATATCTACATAATGAATATAATTCTGTATATAATTTATTTTTTACCACTTGAATAACTTGTAATTATAAGAAGTTTATTTTTTACTCGAGTACCAAAGATCGACAAAAGGGCCGTTATTAACTTAAATAATTACATAATGTTCATAACAGGGTAATAAGTGATATAAAAGAAATAATGAACATGAAAAAGGTTCTTAAAAAATTATAAATTAACTCTAGTTTATTATTCAGGAGATTAAATAACAGTCGAGTCAAGTCGGACATGAGGTAAAGGACTTCGTTTCAATCTCCTTTCATTGAGGCATATTTTGTTTTATACAAAAATTTCTTTCATACGGTGTATAAACCCCTTATACTTTTACTTTTATTCAAAATAAATCTTTTTATATAAATCTTTTTATTAAATGAAAAAAATAATTTTTTGTCTTACGTATGCGGCGACAACGACTTCTCTGCCGCCATGACCATTATTTGAGTTTCGGCTTCCTCTAAAAGCCCTCACTTTTTTTTAATTAAAAATAATTACAATGTTTTAATTTTATATTATTTTGGTATTGAAAATGGTTTTGATAATGTTTTGATTATATCAATGTGTTTTTGATATCTTGTGATTGAAATGTGGAAATGTTATGTTTCTTTTATGCATGTTTTATGTGATACGGTTATGTTATTGTTCTTGGTAACTGTTTATGAAGATGGGTGGTTCTATGATAAACTAAGGGTGGGTGAGCCTGTGATAGCTCTCCAATGCATTGGGTAACATGAAGGGGTTAAACTATAAGGTTTCTCCAATGATATTTAGGAAATTTACTATGATGGGTATTCCAAATGTAACCATGAGGGTTACTCCCTACGTAAGAATGTTATGAATGCCTCAAGGTACCATTATGTCTTATAATTTCTATGAGTTATTCATGAGTCTTATGATTTCATGAGGTATGTTGAAGTTATTATGTTTATGATTAAAGTATGTTTTCAATGATTCTTATGTATACATGTATTAAGGTTTTCTTTCCGTATTTTTATATCCCTTACTGAGATTTTTATGCTCATCCCATGTTTTTTATATGCTTTTCACAGGTCAAGGGAAAGGTAAATGATGTGATGATAATGTCGAGTAAGTGTCAAGAAAGAATCAATGTTTTATTTTAAATATGTTTCCTTTGATGGGAAAAGTGAATATTTTATTTTATGTAACCACCATGTTTAAATTTGGAATTTAATGCATGATTTATGATCTAATTCTCTAAAACTCTAAACCTGAAAAGATCATTAATGTGTATTCTTGTAAAAACTCAAGATTAAGTAATGTTTAAATATGGGACTTATATTGGGGGCATGATAAATCCTATATTGGACTCATTGGGATGTAAAAATTTAATGGATTAAAGTATGATTAATTTATAATGAAATTAAATGGATAAATAGGTGGGTATTTTTAGCAAAAGTGGAGTATTTGTTTATTAATCTCCTTTGACACTTATGAGGTGGTAAACGAAAGACCATGGGTGTGCAACAATATTTTCCCATGTTATTAGACAATCAAGAAACCTATTATGATATTTTTAATCCACAAGAGTTGGGAATCATTTTTTATTACTTATTACATCATTATGACATTTTTAGGATGTCATTAAACATGTACAAAGACTCAAACGGTATTTTTACAATTCACAAAAAAATAAAGTATGTTAGAAAATAATCATAAATTCACACTAACCTAATTTTTACATGGTGCTTTAGAAAATAATATTTATTTTATCATATGAATTCTATAAATATGATAATTTTGACATTTAAATATAAAAAATATTATTTTATAAAAATAATAGCTGATAGAAAATGCAGTGTGAAATTTTTGAAATGTGAAAAAATTAATTTATCAATTACTTTTAAGAGTGATTTTATAATATTATTTCATTAAAATAAAAATTATTCATAATAACTTAGTTTATTATAACAATTATATATTTTTTGAAAAGTACAATTTTTGTCCAAAAAATTCATTTTATCATTTTCATCGTATTTATAAGAAAAACTAATATTAAAAATGGAATTAATAGTATAGAAATTTTATTTATACAAATGTATAATATGATAATTATCTATTCCCTTGAAAACCAAACCCTTATAACACCTTCATATGACCTAAGAGTATGGTTTTTGATGGAGTAGATTCATGGGGCCGCTGTTCTATCGTCATTCGAGTGGTAATTTCTACTAACATGAACTTCTCATATAAGTAATTCCATTCAACCCTAAATTTTTGAATCTAAACTTGGGATTTGATAGGATAAAATCCTAGTGATACTACCACCCTTTCAGGTTATGAGGAATTTTCTTCGTATGATAAGACTTTACAAGTTCAGGCCATATTTTCACCTTTCATCATTAATTGTCCTTTGACTTTTGTACTTATAAAGACTAATTATAATGTTAAATTATTATCAAGATTATAATCCACAACTGTCATATTGAACAATAGTTTTAATTGATCAATGGTCATATAACAGTCAAATCATGATGGTATCATTTCCTTTTATATTAACTTCATTAAAAAACATGGTATTTTTGTGAATAAAATAATATAATACACATATTATGGAAAAAATATTTTTAAAAAAGTTTGGTTTGTTATAATGTTACATTATTTGTTTCAAACATGTCTATTTATGTTCTATATTATTAACTATATGTTGTTTCATTTATTATATATCAATAATAATTATGTTTTCCTTCCTCTTCTATGATCATAGGATGATCCTTCAAAACCCCTCATTGTTATTATATCTATATTCAAAATTTAATATATATTACTATTTTTGTAAAGAATATACACATAAAAATATTTATAATGAAATATTGTAGAGCGTGATATAAATATGCAGATTAATATTTTTTTAGTCATAGTATACAACTGTTATATATCATATGTTATGATATGTTCTAACCCAGTTTTTTATCTATACCATAGGATATGATATAGATAATATCAAAGTATATGATAGAAATGTTTAATACATGAAAACATAACATCAAGTGATATATTTAATATAAACTATATTATAAAGAACCATAAGTAAGTTTATTTATCAACATAAAATGATATTTCCTTTCCAAAATACACAATATTTAATAGTTTATACAATACTCTTATATAAGGGTTTCCCAATGTGTAAGGGTTCCTATCACTATTGAAAATGTTATTCTTAATATATTAGGGTCCATTTTATTTTATCATGTCTTATAGTTGGTTAATATACTCCATCATTCATAAAATATGATATCAGTCAAAAATGATAAAAATAATAATATTGGCTATAAATTATTATAGTTTATAAAATTATATAAAATCTAAGTGTTAATCACTATAAATAAGTTATTTTTATGCCATTATAATGTTTTTAACTTCCATATTAATATTTATTGTTTCTAAGATAAATAAAATTACTTTTTAATTGTTTTTTAATCTATTCTTGTTTATTAATTTTTTGTGAATTGGGGATATTATGTATTCTTTAATGTGTATGATAAATTTATTCTTATATAACTACCATTCACTATGTTACATACTAGGTTGATAACATAAGATTTAGTTTTTTTACATTGACCTAGATTAGTAATAAAAGTTATTAACATGATTTTAATTATACAATATAGTTTATTTATATTATTTATTAATTTTATGTTCAATTAAAATCAATATTAAGAAAATTCCCTCTATATAGAGAAACATTGAGTGAAAATTTACACTATTTGGGATGCTTATGACTTATTCTCGAAAGGGGATGGTTATCTATGGATCCAGGATTACTCATTTACAGATTATTGGTTTCATATAATTCTAAAAAATAAATTATACTTTTTGATACAATATTCATAGTATGTATTTGGATATGTGTAAATATATTTAAATTCTATTTTGGGGTGAGTAATAGAAACTATGGGTTTATGAAGAGTTATACATTAATATATTGTAAAAATATTTCTTTATTGGTTAGAAAAGGGGTTCCAAAACTAAATCATTTAGATTCTATATAAATAAAACATGATATAATGTGGATTTTATGTGATACAAGGGTTATGGTTATAATATTAATGTGATTTATATTATATTATTGATACTTTTACAAAAAAACCACTCAAATAATAAGTGTGATATTCTTTCCAATAAAATAAAATGTTATCTCACTGATAATCCACCCATTTTGGTTCTTCCATTATAGGGATCATTTCCATTATCTTATATAAGGCATGGTGGAAATTGTTAACCCAAAGAGTTAGATAAAAAATGTTATTGTGAGCATTGGGTGACTCATAATTAGAAAACCCTAGTAGTTGGGATACTAGCAGAATATAGTTGAGTTTATATAAAAATAATGGATTAGTAGGAAAGGGTTCTCCCATTTAACTATACAAGATTCAAATATTCTAAATTTGTAAATTTTTCATATATAGAAATAATGTAGTTATAGGAATGACATAACAGACTCATTATATAGTTAAATATGGGTCTTGGTTCATTTTTTGATATTTTATAGATTTAATCAAAATAACTATAATAGATTTGTTTCTATGTTTATGAAATTTTCTCAAATATTAAAATTAAAATGGTAATAAATTAAAAGTTATATAAATAAATTTCTCCAAATATAACTCATAGTTATTAAATACCATGTGTTTATCATTCATTTATAAAAATAATAATATATTTAAAGATAAAAGGGATTTGTAAAATGGTAGAGTAAATATATGTGTTGGAAATGTAGAGATAGCTAATAAAGTTGTGGTAGGTAGAAATGATATATGTCAACCTGGTTAATTAGTTCTAGAATTCTAAAACTGTTGTTATATTCAATCAAAAATGTGAAATTTGATCTCTATTTTTTATTTAGAAAATATGGTATATTCATACATTATTAAGATAAATAGTTTATATATATAAGTATGTAATGTTTTTTAGATTTGGTAATATTTTAAATTGTTTATATATTATATATATGGATGATCCAATCTTAAAATTCATAATAATAAGTTCATGGTTGATTCTGAACCCATCTACCTTTGGCGTTATTTTCTTATTCATATAAATTATAAAATAATTTAAAGACACCACAAAGATAAATTATTGGAATCATTAAATTATGAATCATTTGATATTAACATCCTTTTTTAATGTTATAAATGAACAAAGAACCATTTATTTTAGAAGATGAAAGGGTTACTCCATTACTAGATCTTATACATAGTAATGTGTGTTGAGTAATGAGTAATCAAGCATGAGGTGGTTTTATATACTTTACAACCATTACTGATGACTTTAGTTAGGAGGTTTAGGTGCTTCTAATGAGAAAAAAGTATGAAAAGTTTTGAGATTTTATAACAGTATCAAAATATAGTACATATTAAATTAAAAAAAGTATTATCGTTCTCAAGGAAACATCCCAGGTTTCTTCATTTATTAATTTTTTATAAATTATATTATTTTAATAAAGAAATATAATAAATAGAATAAAATAGTTTGTATAACACAAAATTATTGAATATTATTATATAAATTCCAATGAAATAATATGTTTAATTGTGTTAAAACATGTAAAATGAGAAAAAATAATAAGTTTCCAAGAGAACTTGTAGGTTAAAATGTGAATCGTCCTGATCTCCCGTATAAATAATGCCATAAAAATATGTATATAAAGATTTAAAATAAGTGGGAATATGTAATTAATTTTTATAATTATTTATATAATAGGGTTTATTTTTATTTAAATGAAAATTATAAAAATATAGGGTAGTCGTTCTAAATATTAATCACTAAATCTGTTATCAAAAACAAACCCCGAATACCCTGAATCTGTAACCCAAGAAGACCTACAATAAATCCATAAAAAATTATCAATCCCCAAGAGATATCTTCTAGAGCTTAGGAAGAGATCATGACTTAGGTAATTTTCTTCCAATAAGTAAACAAAACATCTAGATGGTCTTTATCGATAACACATCATGACCTCAATATATCATTGTAAGTCATGCACATAAATATGTAATTAATTTAAAAATTCTCATAAAATAAACATAATATAAATAAAATCCCAAATGTCAAACAAATCATTCAATGAATATATATATATATATATTTATATATATATAACTTGGGATTAAAAATTAATGGTAGAAAAGATGGAATATGAAGATGAAGTAGTGATACAAGAGTATAATAATATAATAAGAAAAATATATAACCAAACTAAAATATTTATATGAAGCACATTATGATACAAGAACTCAATCCCCCCATATAACCATTTCAAACATATATATAGATATTAAAGATAACCCCTACATCCATGTGTTGCCTTTAATATTACCATATCTGTCAAAATAATGTCAACATATAGGCATTGAGTGTTTGTATTGTCTGGGAATATCAGTATTAGTAGCATCCCCAATTATTTTATGATAAAAATTTATAACTTAATCAAATAAATATATACTGAAAATTAATATATGAAAATAATCTTTCAAAATTTTACAGACATGTAAAAATTAAAAAAATTATAACAATTTTAAACATGTGTTAAAAATAAGATTAAATAATTTTTTAACAAAAAAACAACATTAGATACTCATATATTCTTACGAAAAAAATAATCATATAAACTATACAATGAAAACTCGGGAGAATGTTATCATTCTTAATAGTAAAGTTAAATTTACTATACTATAATTAGTTATTCGCATAATATAAGGCTTGGTATAGTATGTCAGTCCCAGAGGTATATTTCTTAGGTTCCCTACCCAAGAACCTAAGGATCCCATATGGTATATCCATTTCATGGAATTATAAATATTTAAAAAATTCATTTAAAAATATAATTTTACAGAAGGATTCATTTAATTAGACATTTTGTAGGTACTATTCAAATTCACTTATAAATTATTCTTTCAAAATCACTTAAAACACTCATTAAAATAGAAAAAATTAAAATAATGATATCAACATATAGCCATCCCTCAATAATGGAATAATAATATTTAATACAATTAAGTTATCATTTTGAAATATTATAAGAACTTATGGTCAATCAATAAAATGAAAAAAATAAAATTATTAACATTAAATGATGAAGCCAAACAAATACAAAGTGAATCAACATGAGGCGACGAGGAGGGATCCTTATAAGGTTTGATAAATCCCTAAATATCAAAACCCATTTAATAAAATTTAGTTAAAAAATATCGTATTCCTCCTTGTCCATGTGGAACAAAGGAATCCATGAATTAAGATGGGGAAAACCTACGGATGAGAGAAAGAACCACCTATTAGGGATTTTATTGATGATCCTAGAGAAAAAAATCGATAATAAAGAAAAACCAAGTGTGAAATAAGATTGGATCAATGTGACAGACTCCTATAGAAATAAAAATGGTGGCGAAGAATTCAAAGGGGAGTAAAATCACACATGGTTGGAACTTTTTATTTTATTTTAGTAAAACATACATATACCACATTTTCCCCATATGGTTTGGAAAACAATACATTCACTGTGTATAAGGTAGTGAATATATGGGTGAGATGTAGATTTTAAAAAATCTCTTTGGTAAAATAAGTACTAATATTTTAAAGTAACTCAACAAATAAAAGAAAGGTAAATGGATTATAAATGGCATTTGAAAGTAATTGGGGATAAAACTTCAATATAGAGGAAATGTTTCCAATCATATCTATAATATCAAAGGGTCCCACATACCTCGGTGTGAGATTCCCTTACTAAGAAATTGGTGACCTAAGTGAGGTGAAATTTTTAAAAACACCAATCCATTAATAGATAACTCCAAATAAATATTATAAAAATTATTTTAGATTTTATGGAAACTCTTAGTAATCTATAGTCACATCTAAATAGTTTGAATATTTCACTTAATTTGTTGAATGATGCATTGGCTTACCAGAGAAGTCTCACCAACCTCAATCTGATATAATGAAGACTAACATGGTCATCTATATAGTATATTGAAATAAATCATTTTTAGAGAATATTAATCGATATATTAATAATAAAATCAAGAATAATAATAATAGTAGTCATAATTATAATAATAGGATTCCCTAATAAAATACACTAGGGATTGGGAAAAGTTATATAAAATGGTATGTTGGAGTTTAAAATATCGTAAGGGATAATAGTTTTTGTAAAACCACAAGATTTTTAGTAATTTTTGTTTTCAAATAAATTTAATATTTTAAATTTTTTTATTTAAATAAAATATAAAGTTTAACTGTGATTACATGTAACACTGAGTTTAGATAACATAAAAATTACCACTAAGTTTATCATATGTTACATGCAACACTATGTTCAAACAAAACCTGACGTATTATTAATACATTATTATTTAATATGATATTTATCAGAAAGATATTTTAAATATGTGTATGAATCGTATTAAATAATTTAATAGAATTTATTATTTACACAAGTATATAGAATGAATTCATTGGTGACAAATTAATTTTAAAACAAATGAATTAATTTTCTATAGAACTATTTTAATGAAAACAAATAAGATTAAGTCAATAAATTAAAGAAACCCTTTTGGTGAATTATTTTATTGAAAATTATGTAGTATTTATTCAAAAACATCTTTAACATTTAACTTATTTTTCTTCTAGAAATTATTTTATAATAAATTCAATTTTATGGTTAAAACTACTTTTTTATATAACAAATTTTTGTCACCTTTTAAACAGTTATTTTAAAAATAATTTTTTACAGTTTTATAAAATAATTAATAATTTGTGTATTTATGTATTTATTTATATCCAATTTATGTTAGGGTGAATTTTTCAAATTTTTTATAAAATATTAATTTTCTTATTAATATTGAAAAATACTAAATATTAATTCAATACAATCTCTTCATTTAAAATACTTTTAAAGTAAAAATACTTTTTAAATTTATTTTATTGTAAAATTATTCAATTTTATATATTTATGTCTAATTTAGTTCATTGTGATCAATTATGTATTGTAATTGAACCTAAATAATTCATAAACTTTAGAAACTTTTCTCCTTAGAAACTCTCTTTCCCATCGCGTTTCTGGGATAAATTTTAACTACAATTTTACCAATTCAGTGAATAAAATTTTCAAAAATGGATTCCATAATTTCGAATTAGAATAATTTTTAATATCTAATAAGTAGTCATAATTTTTTAGGAAAACGAACTATAAAAATATTTAAAATTATTTATTGTTGTTATGGTAAAAATGTGTTTATCAGAGGTTAAACAAAAAAAGATAATGGTGAACATGACCCGAAACATTTCCCACGCCCATTTTATTGACATATTTTCTCATTATATCTTATTTTACCATGAATAATCCATATTTATCCTTTTTTTAGAAAAACAATGGTACACCTTTTTCATTTCAAAACATTATAAGTGTGCCACTCACCTCACTTATAAATGGCCACCCCCCTGTCATCACTTATTAACACTATAAAACCTTTTAGTGTCAGAAACTATATAACCTAATAACTTCCCAAAATTCATATAATGATCTTATAAGCCTTAATTTTGACATAAATCCCACCAAATAAGGCTTTTGGTGAATATCTAGGTAGGATACCAAGAGAAGAGGTAGCATTCATGAATTAGTGTGTTTGTTTTATTTATTACTCCACCTCTATTAATTATTACTATATAATGATTATATAATAACAATATCATATTATATATACTAATATATTGTTATTTTTAGATAATTACCTACAACCATCTCCTCTTCGATCAAATGTGTTAAAAAATTATTGTTCATCTATAAGGCAGACTACGACCTCTCGAACCAATTTCATTCATTTTTTCCATTACCAACTCTCAAGGTTGGGTATGATGATAGATATAAATTTTATATAGGATATTAAAACATAATTATACCTTTAGATTTGTTATATCAAATATAAATATTTGTTTTCCATTCCATAGGGTATACGATGACATCTCTCATTTGTACATCAGATTGTAGCCTTACGGAGCGATGTCGTTCATTTTTTAGTAATGCTATACATGGAATATAATAAAAATAAATATATGTGATATACATGAAATAATTGTGATAATTATTAAATATATATAATTCTTAAAAGATAATATATCATTTTATTTATTATCTTTTTACACATAAAAAGATTGTAGTGTCGTTTGTGTTCTTATAGACTATGGCCTTCACAAAGCGATGTGACTCTATTCCATCACCATACTGGATGGACAATATAAATATTTAAAGAAATAATATGGTATTTTTGAAATTATTAACATTAGTTAAAAATAATATATATTTATTATATCTATTTCATAATGATCAACAAAAATATAGAAACATTATGCATGCGTACGTAGGGCCTAACATCTCCATGTTTGTAATGTACATCATATATCAATACCACCATTAATGATTTTCACAAAAAGTATAATTTATGTATAAAAGTTTTAATTATTTTTATTCTATATATGATGTAGTCATGATCAATGTAAGATGATCAGAAATAGCAAATCAAAACATATATAAAAAACAATGTGGTTATTACCTGAATTGTGGCACTAACATTGAATTGTTAATAAATGAGTAATAAAAGTACATAATTAAATCATATTTGGTATGATATATATATATATATATATATATATTTCATGAAAAATATTTATAATAAATTATACTTATTTTATAGGTGGTTTTAATGTGTTCATAGTATTTCAAGACTTGTCATAAAGGATTCATAGTCTCTCTTTGGTTTCTAGGAGACATTTGGAAATTCACCACTCATTTATTTTGTGTGGTGTATATATTACCCAATTGATATGATATATGATGAATAAAATTTTTTCATGATATTAAATTATTAATTTTATTTAATTCTTTATTGGGGATCACAATTCAAAATATTACTAAATAGATAAGGTTTTTATCTAAATTTTTACATCTATAAGACACATTCTATATTCACCACAAATATCTTTATGTGATTTATACAATTAACATGAATGTATTTTATGATAATTATATTGAAATATTATAGTTATTTACATATCTATTTGAGTAACTCTCTTTTATGGGGTTTACTGTTTAAAAGTTACCTAATCATTAAGGGAATTTTGTCCCAAATTGCTTTTTTAGATACCTAAGTAATGTTATGCAGCTGTCTTATTTTATTAGGTGTATATACATACCCATTGTTATGTAATTTCATTATTTCTTTTGACTCGTTATATTTTAGGTTTTCATTAATGATATTCTTTCTTGGTACTAACACATCAATTTTACCAATGTGGTAAATATTTTATATAAAAAATGCATCCTTTATCGAGATTGTTTATGAATATGTTTTTGATGAAAAATTATTATGATATATCACCAAATTAACTGATTAATTTTCTTATCTTCTAGTTATTTCATGAGAATATATGTTTTAACTTCATTTTTTCCATTTTATGTACTCAACAGTTCAAAAATAATAATTTTATAAGAAATGAACTTTTTGATCGCAAATCATTTCTCTAAGAAAATCATGTTTTCTAAAAATGTTTCCAAAATGTTTTATGTTTTAAAAAAAATTAGAAAGGCTAATTTTCACAAGAAATGATTCAAATTATTTTTAAATTTTATTTTATATGTTTTCAAGGTTCTTTTCAAACAAAATGATTTCTAGAATGTGTTTTGTTTTAAGGAATAGATTATCAAAGAAATGTAATTTTCCCTCAAAGAAAATTCCAAGTGATCTTTATAAATAATATTCCAAGTAAAATTAAATACTATGATTATATATATTATTTTCTTGAGTTCGGATACTTTAATATCATTATTATACTTTCTATGAATGGAATACGTTTATGGTGATAATATTTTTATGAAATCTATTTCGCTTCCATGGGTTATACCATGATAAATTTTTTATGAAACCAGATTTTTTCTAATAGGATATTCTATGATGAAATTATGAAATCATTGTGAAACCTATATATTTTCAAATTGTAATGATATATTGAAAATTGTATGAAACCAATTTCATTTCACGAGTTATGATATCATGAATTTGTTTACAATCTTGGGGAACACATGTGTGTGATTTTCAGTATGTGATGGTTGGGACATATATATCCCTCTAATTAATTATCTAAAAATAAATGTTATGTGAAATAAAATGGTACATTAGTGGTTATCCCAATCCTAAAATAGACGTTTCATGGGTGGTTTTTCCATGCCATAAAAAAGGTGTATATTTGTGGCTATCCCAAACCCGAATCTAGCACATGGGTGGTTATCTAAAGCCAAACATGTTTTGAATTTTTGGTGGATGTCTTTAACATATGACTTTTTATATTTTTTTGTATTCAAAAATTTAATATCTTATGAAATTTTATTCGCTCATGGATCATTTTGATTGATTTCCATATGATTCATGTTTTATAAACTACCAATAATTATTCCATGACTTGAGATTTTTTTATTTGATTTGTAGGGAATAGTTTTAAAATGTTATGCTCGTGTTCACATACACTAGTGTTCATGTTATGCTTCCAAATCTCCATTTTTCATACTAATAATCTGATATCATCCTTTCTTATGTTTCATTTCCCGAAGTAATAATGAAAGGATTTAAGTAGGGCATGTCCATGAATAGAACTTAATGTGAAGATATTTATGGGAGACATTGAAGATATATTTCCAAATTATAAGATTGTGTTCCTAGTATTCAAAGAAACTAAGCTTTAATGGTCCTCAGTCGTGTGTTTATGTAACATGTTCTATATTCATAAAAAAGTATGTAATATCCATTTATAAAAATCAAGGGATGATTTAGTCGGTGTTATAGGAATTTTTTAGATAACCATTGGACACTAAGATAGGAAAACATAGGTGATATCCCAAGGGATATTTTTAAGGATATTCATATGAATACATGGAAGGATAAGTATAAGGATGAGTCAAAGTATAGGAACAAATTCCTATAATTTTGGTAAAAGATAAAGTGAGTATTTTCAAAGAAATTACATCCATGTCTGGATACTACAAATGGATGTGGCTTTGGTACATAGATTGTTAAGGATAATAACTTCAAAAAGGAAAGATTGGGTTGAACTTGATCATTACATGGGTCGTGATAATGGGCCCTATTGCACACATTTTTTAACACTCATAGGGGATATGTATTGGAAATTAATAAACCCTCTTTCAACCGTTATGAAGGATTTAAATATATATTGAATATGAATGTTTGAAATTAAGACAAAAATTTGATTGATTTAATAATGGTGTTATTATTTAGACACCCTATATGATATTTTGAAGATCATGTGGTTCCCCAGTATGATTATAAATTCTCACACTATGTTTTTTGGTTTAGTCAATAGAAAAAACCAGAAAGATTAAGATTTGCTAAATAATTTTTTGATAACCATCAAAGTGGGATGATTAATTGATTTAATGAGGTTATAAATACTACTAATTAGTTATCACATAAAATGATTCACAACATACACAATAACCAACTCTTGAACTCACAAAATAATATTAGGATAGTGTTTGTAGGGAGTTAGGATAGTGGAGACCATAAATGAAAGAATATCCATTATCCTATATCTATAGAATGTATACAGAACTCAAGGTAATGTATTATAAGGATTAGATGATTTTTTGGGTTTGTAAAATAGGGAAACAAAGAAACTAACTACAATGGAAAACATAAAAATTTAATAAAAATTGATGAGAATAATGGACTCCATAAGCTATCATCTACTGATGAATGTTTTAAATGTTGAAGGTATTAGAATTATTTAAATAGATGTTATAAGGGGAAATATCTTGGAGATAATCATAAAGTTTTTATGATAAATAGTTATATTACTTGTGTTGGAGAGACTATAAATGACATATAAAACGAAATAAGCATTATTGAATAAGATGAGAAATCCTAGTTAATAGTTTGAGTAGGAGGTGGGATAATTGATATGATTTTGTATTAAAATTTATAAAATTTTGTTGTATGATTCATGAATTATATAATGAGTTTTTTGTATATATTTTTCATTATGGGTTTTCCGGAATTTGTTGAATGGTATCGACGACACTGAAAAGTTATTTAATTGGAATGTTATATTTTATTGAAAACTCATTATTATTAAAGGATATCCCTAAATATATTCTTAATGCTGAGAAAATTGTGTTCATTTTGGATTAAGAGATGGTTGATATAGATGAAATAAATTGGATGGTATTAATGTCCTCACAACAAGTAAATGATTTATTTAAAAATTGTTTTATGTTATTATTGATAGAGTTTACAATATTATTAGATCTATGCAATATGTTTAATATTCTGTGGTTTTATTTACGTAATAAATAAAAACTTATTATTTAGATGATGTTTTATGTTAATTTTGGTTACTATCGAGTTTCAATAGAATATATGACCAAGTTATTCCCATATTTTTCGGGTGACCATTAATATAATCTTGTTTATATTTTGAGTATTAGTGTATTTTTTTAGAAATTTAGTGACCTTATTTATAAATATTAAATTTTTTATTCTTCTTATGTTTAATCTTTTATAAAGGGCTTTATGTTTAACATTGTATTAGGTTTTAGAGATTAATGTTTTACTTCACCACATGAAAATGTATCCATTTTTGATAAAAAAATGATAACTAGTTTGTTATTATAAGAGATATAAGAAATGACTTACCATTATATTATGGATCTTTTGTCTTGTTAGTGCTTCAGGAATAAAAAATAAACTTCAATTCTCAAAGTAAAAGATGAAGTGGAAATTGAATGAAGCACAACCAAAGGATGATATTATTATTTCGATGTGAAAAAAATATAAGCTATGTATATATAAGTTCTTTTTAAATTATATATTGTATAAGAATGGAAGAATATTAATAATTTTTCCAAAAAAACCTCTCTAAGGTTCATGATTGTTCCATGTATATATTTTGAGGAAGTACATATCTAATCTATCATATGTAATTAACATAGTGGTCATTCCGCTGGAACATGTTCGTTTTAATAATGAATTACCTGTGGAGATTTTGGATTCAATAGAGAATGTTTTATAAAACAAGACCACACACCCAGTTAATGAACAATTAAGAAGAAGAAATATTGGACCCTGAGGATGTAACGAGATAGATATATCCTCATTTGTTGGTACCAATGTGACGAATTCCCATGGTGAAATTTATTCTAAGTTGAGAATAATGTAACCAGATGAGTGTTTCTGAAAAAAAAAAATAAGATATGTATTAGAAATTTCTATATTTTCCATGAAAACCAATATTAGTTTTATCTTTTTTTACATGTAACACTATGTTTAGCATGAATTACATATAACATTAGTTTAGTATGTGTAAAATTCCACACGGAGTTTAAACAAAACATGAAACATGTTTAAAATATTATTAATTAATATGATTGATATCAAATATACATTGGAATGGAAGGTATAAATAGTATTAAATAAATTATAAACATATATGTTTTAAATAGGTATATAAAATGAATTCTTTAATGATAAATTCATTTGAAAATAAATGAAATATTTTTTTGAAAAACAATTTTTATGCAAAAAAATGTTGTAACTCAATAAATTAAACAAAAATCTTTTGTTTAATGATTTTTAATGAAATATATATATATATTATATATTAAATAAACTATTTGAAATTCATATTATGTGTTTTCTAGACAATAAATAAAAATAAATCAAATTTTATGATTAAAACACTATTTTTTCTAAACACAATATTGTAGTTGTTTGCACATTATATTAAATCAATTTTTTAATAGTTTTATGAAATTTATATGAAAAGAAAAAATTCATTTTTTAATTCATCATACAAAAAATATCTTAGAGTAATGTTTTTATAATTTTTATAAAATTTTATTTTTTTGATGAGTAGTGAACAATATCAAAATTTAAATGAAAACTACATTTTCATTAAAATAATTTATAAAGTAAAATTATAATTTAAATTAAATTTATTTCATAATTTATTAAATAATATATCAATTAATATAATTTATTATATTTTAATTGATTATACATTGAAATTGGATATAAAACATTATAAAATTTTGAAAATTTTTACTTTTAAAACCTGTTTTCTCTTCACATCTACAAGATTAATTTTAAATTAACATTTTACACATCTATTAATAGAATTTTGAAAAATAGATACCATATTTTTAATAATAATATTTTATGTTTTATAATTTAGTCAACTTAAAATCTGGAAAAAAAATTAATAGTAAAAATAGTAATGAATATTAACCGTTGTTAAGGTAAAAATTGGTTTATGTTGTGTTAAACAAAAAAATTATGGGGGTAAAAAAATGACCCAAAAGATACCCATCACAAATTGGTTGGAAATATTTAAAACATATCCATTATAGTATGTATAATAATTCAGTTTTAGACTTTTTTAGTATAAATACATGGGCACACAATTTTATTTTCCCAAAATTATAATTGTGCCACTCACCTCACTTATAAATGGTCACCCCATACCTCTCTTCTTCACACTATAAAACCATTTTTTCGGAATTAAATACCCAAATAACATACCATATTTTCTAATACCATCCTATAATCATTATTTATATAAAAACATGGTAGGAATGATTTTGGTGCAAACCTAAGGAGGTTACCTGAAGAAGATGTAATATTCATCAATTGGTGATTTTATTTTATTTATCCCTCCACCTCATTTAATTATTGTTTCAACATGATGATATTACAATCATAGTATCTTAAATAGATTAATAATTTTATTTTTTAGGATAATTACCTTCAACCATCTTCTCTTCCATAAAATGGGTTACAAAATCCTCATTCGTGTGTACGGTGGTCTCCCACATCACGAACCGATGTCATTGTTTTTTCATTACCACATCTTAGGATTAGTAGTTACGATGGGAATAATATATATATGATATTGGCAATCTAATTATTCCTATTGAGTAATTATATCAAATATAACATTTTTTACTTTCCATTCCATAGGGGATAAAGTAATCTCACTCATTAGTAAGACATACAACCACCACATGAAGCGATGTGACACATTTTTTAGTAATACATTACATGGAAGATAATAAGGATAAACATATGTTATATATATATAATAATTATGATATTATGGATATATATATATATAATTCTATAAATATATTATATCATTTTATTCATTAACATTTCACTTAATGAAATATGATAATGTCATTCTTGTATGTGTGGACTACCACATCCATGAAGCGATATGAATCTCTTTTCATCACCTAACCATATGGATTATATGTACATATAATGAATTAATTTTTTATTTTTCATATTATTATAAATATTTAAATATAATATATTACTTACCTCCATTCCATAATGATCTTTTAAGAAATTGAAACGTTACATATGTGTAGGTATGTCATACCATCTTTATGATCGTAACAAAATTCATATCATAGAACCATATTTCATGAATTATATTAAATGTATAATATATTTATAAATATGTTAATTTTTTCAAGAATTTTATTATTGACATAATGGAACCATGATAAAATTAAGAGTACTAAATATAACAAATCAAAACAAATATGAAAAACCAAGTGGTTATTATGTGAAAGATGACTTTAACATAGAATTATTAATAAACAAGTAATAAAATGAAATAAGTAAATCATATGACGTATGATGTATGAAATTTTGGTTATTTATTAAATATATAATAAACTTAAAATTATTTTTAAGGTAGTTTGAATGATTATTAAGTATTCTTAGACTTACGACAATGGATTTCTAGTCTCTCGTTTATTTATGGGTGACATAAAAATTCACCACTCATATTTTTTTGTGGTGTATAAAATAAAATTTTGAAATGTTATTTAATTAATACAATTAATTTCAGGATATTTGTACATTATTTTAATTTCATTATTTATTGATTATTAAAATTTGAAATATTACTAATGTGATAATGGATTTCCCTCTCACTTTTTACTTCTATGAGATACATCTCATATTCCCCAACTATTTATTTATGTGGTGTATATACTACCCATGAATGTATTTTTTATTCAAATTTTTAAAATTATTTGGATTTAAATATCAATTTTATGTTCTATCTTTCAAGGTTTTTACCGTTCACATGTTACCAAAGTAGTAAAGGATTCTTGTCTCAAATTACATTCTTGGGGGGCCTATGTAATTTAATGCACCTATGCTCATTTATGAGGTGTATATGAAGCCCCTTTGAGTTATAATATCATGAATATATTTATAACCATGATATTTAAATTTTATTTTAATTATTTTCTATCTTTGGGATAATGTTTTGTGGTAATCAAAATTGAAATGATTTTTTATTACAATCGCATAGTTTATTAGGATTATTTTTTACTATGTTTCTAGTGATTAAATATTTTGATCCATATGTCAATAAAATAACTAATTATTTTATATTATGTATATTTCATGAGAATACATGTTAATCCTTCATTTTTTCCTCTTTATTTACTAAATAGTTTAAAAGTATTATTTTGAATAAAAAATATTTTTTTGGTCAAAAACCATTTTTCTTCCAAAAACATTTTTTATAAATATATTTTCAAAATCACATCCCTTGGAAAAACTATTGTAGAAATAGTGTTTATGGATCTAATGAATAAAGATTTTTAGGATAATCATAATAAAAAAATTTTGGTATTTATTTATGATATCTTGATAAAATATATGATAAAGTAAGATCTAGAGAAGTATTTGTGAATTATTCAAGGGAATTTTAGTGAAAACATTGTATATGATAAATTTAATAAGATTAAATTTTGGAACTAATATATTTTTTTCTTACCTATATTATTTTTAAGAATAGAATGTCTATTGATTTTTGAATGAAATGAAATTTAAGGAGTAGATTACACCAATGGATATATCTGAGATACGTAGTTCTCTTATCTTATTAGGTTACCATTATTTACCTTTTAAAAACATTTTCTTGATTTCCCAACCCATTATCCAACTTACCTTGAAGAGGGTTCAAATTGACCTGGTAAAATAAATGTGAATAATCTTTTTATAAATTAAATAATAGTTGGACAATGGAAAACTATTTACTTTACCATCAGGGAAGAAATTATTTGTAATATACAGTGATGTATCAAAAAAATGATTGAGGATAATCCTTATATAGAATGGTAATGTTCTTTCTTATGTATAAAGGAAATTAAAGACCCCTAAAAAACCTAATTAATGTCCTTCATTCAAAATATATAATATTTTCACTAAAGTTATGGAGAGAGTATCTCTAGGACAAAATATGTGATATATATAAAGATGAAATGATTTTTATGTATACATTAACACATAATGAGATGAACATGAGGAAATTAATATGGAATGTTGTACACATAGACTATAGCTCCTTGATAAACTACCACCCCAAGAATATTTTTATGATGAAGATGTTTATGTGTTTTTCTTGATGATATGATTATGGTGGTTTGTATTGTTTCACAATATTCCATTTCAAATTCACTATTTTCATGCAACTCCAATGGGGTCTTGATCATGGAATCAGAAACACCCAATTGTTACTTTATTCTTAATGTGTCATGAAACCAGTTTCCCAAGGGATGTGGTCATTGGGAAATGGTAAAAATGATACTTAGGGACTCATATTGGACAATATGATGGGATTTCAGCCTCATCACACACTTTGGGGGGATTATTTCTTACTTAGGGACTCTGTTAATGATTTAATAAAAAATCACGAATCCTTTATTCATTCCCATGTATACCATGGGGCACCCTTAGTCTAGCAATCAATTCTTAGCATGTGTAGAATTTAAAATAATATATATGTATCTATGCTTCTTTATATATGGATATATCATTATGAATTTGAGGTTCCCCATCAATGGTACTCTTTCACGAATGTATTAGATATCATTTTGTCATTTATTATTATGATGTGCATTTTAAGCCACATAATGGGGTAGTTTTGGTGTTTATCATCATCCTAGGATAAGGGAGATGTTTTGATGACGGGTTCAGCCCCATAAAATAAGTTCCATACATATTCTTGTGAATTGATTCAAAACCCATATATTTTTTTCCACTTAATAGGACACGCCATAGTTTTTAATTTCATGTGGCAAGGACAAAACCGTTCATTTTAACATCTTGCTGCATAGATGTATAGAAGAAAGGTGATTGTTCAATGATTAGTATAGTCGTTATATGAAATTGCCTAAAAAACCTAGTGTTGATGTGGTCTCCCACTTCAGATATGATCTACTAGGAATGTGGCACAAAGGGAATTAGGGCAGATTTTGGGTGTTGAGTTCAAACCTAAAGGGAAAATCATATATATCACATTTGGACATGAATCAAATCCCATTTATTTCATATGTGAGTAACCATGCCTATGTAGTCCTTCTAAATGTTTTTATCATAGGTAATGTGGACCACTGATAAGATTTAGTTGGCGATAAAAAAATAGTAGTCCTCGTGGAGTTGGTTCTTGAGGAATGTCTCCACTCATGGTGATTTGGAAGTTTGTTTGGGGCTTACACCATGGTGGATTCCATATCTAGTGGGTACAAAGGGAATGAATCATCTCATGTATATTTGGATATTTGGTTATGAAATACACCTTGGAGGATGCTTAGATGTTTGGATACCTATATTTGAGAACCCACACATATGGAGACACAATTGAGGCATGCCTTAGAACGTGTGGAATTCATCATCACCACTATCCTCAAATCTCATGTGATTAATTTCTGAATGTTCGAAACAAGTGGAAATATAATATCTCAAAAATACACAGTCCCCCTTTCACTAATGTATGGGGGTGGGGTGAGGTTAGAAGCAGAATGGGATTTGATGTCCACATATCCTCTCCTGTTTTGTTAAGTAGCATAGTCACATATAACTACCTTCCTAGATATCACCCCACAATAAAGGATAAGGGATTACCCCAAGATGGATTCCCTTTTTCTGGCTCCACAACAGAGAATATGAATGTTCTATAACCCTAAAATAAAAAAATAAAGTTCCACCTTCTCCCTCCTAACCTTGAAATGGGGGGTCGATGGTCTTAGAGAGGATTATGGAATAACATGCTCATATCCATCATATCTAAGACTAGGAGGTCCCTATATCATCCCCCATGGTCAGATTCATCATGACTGATGATATTTATACCTTCATGAACCCTAAGGACCCTACCCTTTGGGTTGGATAATTGTGGTACACCTCTAACTAAATGTATTCATACACAAATGGGAGACACACTTGTGTGTCTCTCACCGTGGTTGTGAATGTATAGAGGATTTAATGGAGTATTCAATTTGGTTCCCTTTAGATGAGGTATCCAATGGAAAGTTATCCCTTCAATTCATGGCTTGAAATAGATCTTTTATGGTGTCTCATACAGGTCAGGGCTTGGTGAGTAGGAGGTGCTTCACACATTGTTCCCTGGTTGAGCTTAGAATTCTTCACGTAGGGTGGACCTGGGAGGAACTGGATGTTCATTACAGAGGGTAGGACTTTGGGAGATGGAGGTGACTTGGATACAGATAACATATAAAAGAACACCTGGTCATAGACTTTCTTTAGGATCCAAGGCTTTCATCAGATGTTTGAGAAGGGTCTCTTGTGTGTCCTGAATTTAGGGAGGGACCTTCGCGCTAGTACTTTTCAACAAGGGGGGATTATTTATGTAGCAGTACCATGTGTTAGACCCTTTATATACCTTTATGCCACTATCCACCTAAATTACCTCTTCTATTAGGGGTTTCATGGCTACCTAAATTATTTTTTTCGGCCTCGGTGAAGGGGATTCTGGAATAGAACTCTAAATATCTTTATATTTTTTAAGTTTACCAAATGAGGATCCTTGTGGTCCAATTTATTGATAATAATTGTATCCTTGGTTAATTATGTCCTCCATGTAGGTACCCTTCATAGGTGTCACATACAGGTTCCTCCAAATAGGGTGGTTAATCCTCTTGATTTGCATATGTATTTTGTGCATGTTTTGATCACATGTATTGTGTGTAGGGGTGGATTCTCCTTATGGATGGGTCGGTGACATTTTGGGTTGCGATGCATAAAAACCCACTTATCATTCCAAATCCATGCCCTAATCTCAAAGGTGAATTCTCACCACTTTTCCATTGGATTTGAAAATGTTTCTATGGAATCAACATCCCCCAATGTGTGACAATTCTTGAAACACATTGAAATAAAATCTACTCCTTCCTAAGAAATGATGTATTTCTACTCAAACAGAACATTTGGTTTCTATGTGAGTATCACATGTTTAATTATACATAGCATTGCATGACCTCCATTTTTTAGTGTCAAAAAATTTAAATAAGGTGGATGATGCATTAAATATTATGTTCCTTGGAGTTTTATCCATGAAGAGGATAAACAAGCATCTTATTTTCAAGGATTTAGTAATGAATGGATGTAGAAATTAGTTGTTTATTGAAAAAATCATTAATTTCATATCAAAGTACCATAACATATTTAATTTTAAATATAAATATTACCTAAAAATATGATGATATTTTAAAAATTAATAATTAAATTCGTGAATGATGGGAAATTAATAAACATGGTCTATGAAGGTGGTGTATTGATGTTTGTAAAAAAATAGTGGTTTCATCAATACATATATTGAGGAAGAAATTTATTGATAAATATCATTGAACAAATTTATATATATGAACTCATATCACAAATAAGTATAGTGATTTAAAATAATGTTTCTCATGGGACAATATGAAGGTGGAAAGTCTTCACTCTCTATTAAAAATCCTAATGTTCCAAAAGGTAAAATATAAGAGATAAAATCCAAAAAGTTTCTTGCATCATCTTCCTATAAAATTAAGTAAGTATGTAAATATAAAAATTTACATTCTTACTGTGATACTAAATAAATCTAAGAAGAATGATGTTATATGCGTTATCCCTGGATCATTTTTTCTTGCTTTTACATTATTCAGACAAAATAGTTAATTTATCCCTTGAGAAACATCCATGGCATGATAAAAATGAAGTTGTGAGACTTTATTGTGAACCTGTATCAATTGGATATGATCATGAACCTTGTTTCACATTAAAATTTAATAAGATACTTCATAAATAATTGAACATTAAGATACATTTGATCACTATAAATCATCTTCAAGATTGTGGTTAGTCTGGAAGTATTATATGAACACTAAAAGTCATAAAAATCCATGGTCAGATAACATAAAAAGAATTAGGGGACTAATATATACCTTTTTTAATAATAATACAATAATTTCATTCATTAAAGTGTACTAATGAAACTATTTTTATAAATTTAAAGGAAATGATATTATACCCTAACCTCTTAGGGTGAAGTTGGGGAAAGAAAGATAGTATTTCCAAAACGTATTGGGGACACAATAAATAATGAACATGAGATATATATATATATATAATTATATCAAGATATAAAAATGAAAATATAATAAATATTCTAGTAATGTAAGGTAGAACATGGAATTTCAAGTGTGGGATAACGTATCGTTGAAGGTATCACCTTTAAAGGGAGTTATGAAGTTTGGTAAGGGGAACCTAAGTCCTTTTTACAGTGAGAATTTTAAATTTTTTGAGAGAATTAATGTTTTGTTTTCTCATTTACCTATGCCTCAAAACCTTTTTATATTACACAATGTATTTTATATTTTTTTATTGAGTATGTACATGATATAATGAATTTATTTACACACCACTGAGGAAATATAGATAGACCTCGACATGTTTTATAATTAAGAAATTTCCCAAATTCATGACACTAGGGACAATGTTTTGAAGAATTGGAAAACTTTATTGATGAAAGTGATTTGGTGGAATCAAAAATTTAAATAAACAATAAGGATCATGAGGAGGAAAGGATGAATAATTGTCCACATTTATTTATGGAATAATTCATACCATAATTTTGGGTATAAACAACTTTTATGGGGAGAATGACTTACATGAAATTTTACTATTGTAAGAAAACACACCATTAAAAAACTTTTAAAAATCAAAATTTTATTATTTTATAATAAATATACAATCTATACTAATAAAATATAAAAATATATTATATTATTTACAAAAATAGATAAAACTAGTACTATAATATAAGTGACACAATATGGTAGAACTATAATCTTATACACTAGAGGGTCAGACTCTGTAATGAAATATTGGTATATAAGATACAATTACATTTTAATGAAAATAGTATTAAATGTAATATACATGGTATAATAAAAAAATAATGATATAAAATGTTTTATATATTAAAATGAAGTATATAATAAAGGACCATCTCTTTTTTCTAATCTGACAGCTGGAATGTGGCCATTGGAGTCTGGCCATCAAGGATCAGAACATTATAATTGTAATTTCTAAAGAAATAAATAAATTATTTTTATAAATATTTATAAAACATAGAAAATTAGTATTCATTAATATATATATATATATATAATTAGATATATTGTTTTTAAATGAGTTAATAATTTTTTTGGGCCAAATCTGTGCTTAAAAAGTATTTTTAATTAATAAATAAATTTATAAAATATAAAAAATTAATTTCATAAAAAAATTTGGACAATTTGAGTCAGTATATTGAAATTATCTAATGTTTAATTTTTTATAGTAATCTAATAGAGTAAAAGTTTTAGGTATAAAGTAAAAAAATATAAAAATATATATTAAGTATTATGAAATCCAAATGACATAAAATGATGTTATAAATAATATTTTATACATTCTCAATAAAATATATATTTATTCATTAAAATTATATATTTTAAGTAATAAAATTACTTATCAAATCTATAAATACTACTCCAATATTAAAAATTATATTTTATGATGTAAAAAATTATTTATGAGTAAAGAATATTATCAGAATCCAAAATAATATATTTTAAAGTATTTTGGTTCTTAAAAAATGAAAACACAAAAACATGCCAAAAATGTCAAATACATTGTTCTTTAACCATGTGAAGTCCAATGATTTTCTATTTTTTTGTTACCTAGATTCGAAAGACTAGGTTAACAAATTTATAAAAAATTACCCCTCATTATCTATAAATACCCACACATTATCCCATTATACTCTACTCTAAAACAATTTATAATGGTTTTCCTCTCATTTTCTATCTCACAAATATTTGGGAGGAGTATTAGGTTGTTATGAGTTAAAAATGCTCTTTTCATTTCTCTCATGAAGTCATTCCTATGAGTTCATTCTCAGGAGACTTAATATCTTAAGGGTTGTTAAACACTTATCTAAAATTATCATTAAAGAATGAAAAGTCAATATATAAATGGATTTCATTCTAATTATTTTCTAAGGTACATATCAAATTATGGTTTTTCATAAAATTTTATACATTTATAATTCAAAACAATTTTAAATTCCTTTTCCCATCAATTTGTAATGATGTTTTGATTCATTATTTCATTTAAATAACGTTTTGTGAATAATATATTACATCTCGTTATACAAACTTCACAATAAATTATCATTATTTAACATTATCATTAAAAAAATTATATATATCTCATGTATTTTTATTTTTATTGAAGTATTATAAATAATAGGTGGAATTTTTATAAGGATGTACAATTGTTATGTAGTTGTTTTAGTTTTAATCAGTTTTAATGAGGATTAAAATTTATTTTTTAAAACATTCAACTTTTCCATAAATTGGTTTCACCCATTAGACCTTATATAAGTAAATTCCGTATCCCTAATGAGTACCAAATTTATATAAGACATACAAATAATTTTTAGAGATATTTTTTCGATTAATGTTAGTGATTTTTTCTACTGATATCTCTATACCAAAAAATTACCCTACTCTTTTATTTCGCTCATTTAAAAATAGTGGTTTCCATTACATTGTTAGAAATATATAGTTTTAGGTTTATTTTGTGATTTTAACATTATTCTTACTATGTGATAGGTTTCTCTGAGAAATTAAATAACCCTATTAATTCATCATTTTGTCTCTTAAGACAAGCTAGTTTGGGGATTTGGTTTTTAACATACCTATTAAAGCATGATATATTTGTGTAATTACTTAATATTACCCCTATAATGTTTATAATTATGCATTAAATCTCTATAAAATCATTTATTATTATCCAAGTATTTAATTTTTTCTATGCTCGGTTATCTGTGGATATATGTCTTCCTCATGTTATCATTCATATATAATAAATTTATTATTATCTATCTCTTCTATATTATTTATTCCTCTTTTATTCTCTTATACCCTCATTATTATGATACCCTATTTCTTAATATTTATCTCACCCCTTTATATTGTTTACTTTTTAACTAGGTAACCTTAACCAGTACTATAAATGATCCTAAAAAATCTAAAAGTTATAAAAAATGACATTGAATTTTTTGGAATTATTATAAGTTATAAAATTTTCTATAAGGATCATATATGTATCGATTATCCTAATAATTTTATACATTTAGATCTTATGATATCTTATATTCTACACCAATTTAATAAAGTCACCTATAGATCTAAGTTACATGAGTTGGAGTGATACCTAAAACTTTTTAAAATTATAAATCAGTATGCAGATGTTTTTAAGTAGTGAAGATCCATTGATAAATTAGTGTAAGATTATAAAAGATAGAAAATATAATTTATAATGAAATAAAATAGTTTGGTTTCTTCCAGAATATAGATGATTTTTGTGTATATAATCAAAATTTTGAGATTGTGGTGGTATTTAAGACATTGTATGTAGGTCAAATACCTAATATTGCAAATTCTTTCCATGAATTACATTATGTAAATATATGGTTCGGAGTATTTTTCTCGAGGAAATACATGGGTCAAGAAACCAATATACGTTTTATGAATATCTGCAGAGAATGATTTATGAGGCTTCTTGGACTTAGTCAACAAACATATGTTGGTAAATTTAAAAAGTATTTTAGCATGGATAACACTGAAAGTGGTATTTTCTAGTGTTATAAGACCTAAATAATAAGAAGACAAAAAGGCCATAAAATATTTATAAATAATTGATTTAATTCCTTTTATATCCTTCATAATACTATCATATATGTCTTGTCTTGTAAACAACATAATGCAACGGATTCTTTAAGAATAACTGGTATATATAAATAAAACCCGAGTGAGATTGACAAGAATACTATTAATAACACTCTTAAAAATAGAATCATATGTATGAATAAGTTCTTGGTATTAGTACCATAATATGAACTAATTGAAAATTATTAAACTGATAAGAGTTTCTAACAAATTAAATATTATATAATATCAAAATCAAGGTTTCTGTTTTACCTAAATGGTGTAGAATGTAGTTGGAATATTTTAAAACAATCTAGCATCATGGACTTGATAATAGTGTTAGAGTATATCACTACTTAATATATTTTAAAGTAAGATGTTTTTATTAATAGTTTTATAACTAAACATATGTTTGGTCTTAGTGATAATGTTTAATCATGATTTATTATGAAAACAATACAGTTATTTCTCAAGACAAGGAACCTTGGTCTCACTAAAATACTAAAAACATCCTTCGCAAGTACCATATTATTTAGTATATCATTAAATGGGTTGGTGTACTATTCTATTGGATGGATACATAGAATAATCTATCATTTCCATTAATAAATCCATTAACACTGCAAAATCATCAAGGTCATGGAAAATATTTTTATATTAGATAATGAGAGATTTGATATAACAACCATGATGATCCACTCCAATATTCGGTTCTAGAAATATACTTTTTTACATTTTTACATTTGAAATTTATAAACAATACTAAATTTTATTCATCTTAAATATACATAATCAAATACATTTATTTTATCACTTATAGAACTAAGGAATTTTAATTTAGTATTTTATGGAATTTTGAAATAATCTTACATAAAAATACACATGTCTTCAAGTGGTCATCATTTCCTATTATACTGATTTTTATTATTTCATAGTAATTCATCAACACATCCCACATAATTATTCAAATATTCAACCTTTCTAGATATAATTAATTAAACATCATTCTTAATAACCTGAGAAAATGTAAAATATAAGAAGGGTGAGATCAAAAAAAATTAAGGGTACTACTAAGAATTAGAAATTTAATTCCATCAATGGGAATAATATGAGAATAAGGTTTTGATGACATGATCAAATAACCTGAGTATAAAAAATGGCCTTTCATACCTATAAAATTCTGGATATTTAATCTTGGTAAACGGAAAAAGGATTTTCCAAAATATATAATGAAAATAATACATCAATCACGATCAATGTGAAAATAATTCAAGAGAAAAGGATCTATTAGAATGTATAAAATGTAAAAAAACACTATTATCATAGAAGGTCAAAAATTATCCATCAAATCTCATAAAATGGTTAATTCAAACATTCACATTTGACTACTGTATAGAATGTAAGAGCTACTCATATTCAGTAAAATAAAATATCTCTTAATTGTAACTTGAATCAATTAACACCATATTATCTTTTGACGTACTCATGTTCATTAAATATTGACATATATTATGATTAAAAAAGAATAGTTATCTTTTTTTTCTTTAAGGATTTGCTTACAATAGTTAACCGATCATTTTACTCAATGTATTGGAAGGTTGTAATAGACCACATATCATTGGTTTATAACATAATCACCCTTACATAGTTTATAACATAGCCACCTATCCATTTTTAATAAAAAACCGCAATAAACCATTCATACACATCTACACATATAAGACAATGAACAAAACAATTATACCCTTCCACTTTTCAATATAGAACCATTGAAAACAGCCATCATTCCTGTTTATCTTGATTAACCCATGAAAAAATTACATATTCTATTATTAAATCTTTAAAACAACTATAACCCTTCAATATAAATAATAAGGAAGATATCATTTTAATATATCCACATTGGATTAAAATAAAACAATAAGGGACATTTTTGTGTATAAAAAATACATTTAAAATGATATTTAATACATTTCATTAAAAATGGAGAAAAATATGCTTTTCATTTCATAATATATTATAAAGAAATAAAGAATATTTAAAAATATATATTCATTGAAAATATCTATAGAAAGACATTATTTAATCTTCAATGAAATTAATAGTCAAGTCTATGAGAAAATCCATTCATGTCAAAAACATTATAAATAAACTTTATTTTAAAATTTTTGTAAATATAGTAAAAATTAACCAATGTGGAAAAGATTAAGAAAATACCATAAAAATAATTTAAAATTAGGGTAAATATGATGGAATGTAACTTTAAGATATAATTTTTTTATAAAAAAACATTCTTAAAACAATAAAAATAACATGGAGGATGAGTTTCGTTAAAATTCATCGAAAACATTAAAAAAAATTCTTAATTAAAACCCTTTTTGGAAGTTAAAAATAGAAAAAAAATTAATATAATTAATGAAGTAAGGAAATAAAAAACCATTAGTATAAAAAATTCATGATATTATATTTCAATATTCAATGTGTACATTAAATAGATAAATATTGGTGCATAAAACAAAACATGTCTCAATTAGGATGTTTGAGATGGGAAACCCTTATGACTAGTGTAATAGTTGAAAAAAACATCCATTGAATAAAAAAACATAACAATTTCTAAAAATACATAATATTTATTAAATAATATTTTAAAACACATTCATGTTGTACTTAGTGAACCATATAACATAAATTGTAGTACATAAAACTAACTACATCTCAAAGAATTGAAATTGATACGAGAGAAACCCCTATAACATTTATAATATTTAAAATCAATATCACATGAATTATATAACTTAAAGAGAACATCAAATATAAATATTAAACATTAATTTATTATATTATATCTCAATATTCAATATATTATATTTGTAAAATGATCTGGATTCATAATAAAATAGGTCTCTCAAAGAAAAAATATTGAGATGACTAATCCTAACAAAGATCATATCATTGATGATTGAATTTAATCAATAAAATGATTTTGTATATCAGTTGTGAAATACCAAAAAACAAGTAAAAATTCCAAATAATACAATCATAGGTTATTTCACACGTTAACTATGATTAACTATTCAATAAAGAATATGTATAGCCCAATAAATTGAAATTGAGTTAAGAAACCCATTACCTTAAGTCCAGAATTATAGTGTGTGTCATTTAACACATATATAATAAATATATATTATTTATTTACATATATAAAAAAAATTCTAGTTTTAACCTGTTATCATTAAACCAATAAATTCATTTACTTTAATTACATATTTAATTGCATTATCGGTTAAGTTAGTGTTCAATATTTTGAGGACAGTCGGTTCAAATTTGAAAAATGACTTCGGAAGGATTATAGTGGTAAAAAATGGGAGAGATTTATCATGTACAAAATAATAATAAAGAACTATTTATTTTATTTCTACATTAAATATAATATTATTACCATCTATGAAATGTTTCAATTAAAATTTAATCGAATCACTTCGTGGAGGGGGAAATTCACACGTACACAAAGATGGTGTTACAATTTTCTAACCTATAGAAGGGGAAGAAAATAAAAGATATATTGTTTTTTAATAAATAAAATTATATCATTAACATCATAAATATATATATATATACAAAATTAATCTATCACATTAAAAATTCATTATATGTAGTAATGGAAAACAAAGTACAACGTTTCATGGAGGTAGTAGTCCACACTTATGCATGAACGATGTATTCTGTCCACAAAGGATAGCGAATGAGATAAAAAATTCATGAATTTAACAAAAAAACCTCTGATTATATGGTATATACTTATGTTATTATATTTTAAGGTTTAATAAATAATTCATGGAGGTATAGAAATAATTTAAAAGAAACCCTAGATTAAGATGATTACCTCATCTTTGAATAATCAACATTGGATATCTCTTTAAAGACCCTAGGGGTGGTCATTAAAGAGGAATAGAACCTCTATAATGTTTATAATTAATTTAAGGAGTATATTTGGAAATTGTTTGACTATGTTTCAAAAAACCTTTGAGTGACAGAGAAGATGTGGTGTTTTTATTTAAGAGATGAAAGGGGAACCTTGTAATTTCATAATGTATTAAATTAATATAATTTTCCTTTCATATTGAGGTGGATAAATATGGTATATATAGAATATGGTATTTATATAAGTTTAAATAAACACATCCAATAAATTTTATATTAGGTTAGGATATGTTAAAACCATTATATATTAGTTTTAACCTTTTATTAACTACATTGAAAAATATTACAGTAACAATGTTTATTTATTTTGTGGTTTAGGAAAGTAGATATAAAAGTAAAAGTGGAAAATAAGTAAAAAGTAGTTAAAATTATCTACATTATCTCATTAACCTATACAAGGATAATATTTTTATCAATTTTAAATCATCTAATAAAATATTATTTAACATGAAATGCCATTAATGTCTTTTTTGGTCTATTTAAATAATTTTACTTCAACAAATATCAAAACAGTAAGTTAATTATATTCTAAATTTTTTAAACTTCATTAATGAACTATATTAATCCAAAAATTTCTTTGAACAACATAACCTACCCAAAATATATTACATTGTATGTTTTTAAAACAATTTACTTAATTTTTCTACTTCTTATACACGCACTGTGAAAGCATTACATTAGAATTTAGGGTATCTAATACATCGATAGAAATTTAAAATTAATTATTTCAATAAGAAAATTCTTTGAATTTTTATATAAAAATATTAAAATAAATAAAATATTCATTTTTCCCTGTGGATAAATATTAGATTTATTGTAACTAAAAGTATGATATTTTAGATTGAATATTTTCATAAAATAATATTAATGTTATTATCAATGAAAAATGGGAATAAGTTCTAATATAAATAAATATTTTATTTTTATGGTCAAAAAAATATCACAAAATATAAATAATTCATGTGTTTATATATTTTTAATTCCATATCACATTATTTTTTACCATAATTACATGATTTCCCCTTAGGTGAAAATTATTTACCATAGTTACTATACATAATTATTCAAAATAAAGTTGAAATATTTAAAATTTTGTGTACATTATGATTCCAAATATGGACTCCATTTTATCAAATTAAATCCAAATAAGTGTCAGAAAGTATTTTTTAAACCTCTAGTATAACACGATGAAAGTATTTTTCCTAAAAAATGTATTTTAAATATAAAACCCTTTTTATATCTAAATTCAGAATATTTTTTATTATTATTTCATTAATTAGATTATATTAATAAAAATTATATAATTAAATGTTAAATTCAATTTAAAAAAGGGATTTTTAATGCTTAAATTGAAAGGATATTTTTCTAAGAAATTTTTATTTTTCACTATACCCAAACAAATAAATCCTTTTATAAACATATCAAAATTTACCCCAATTATAATTTTAACATAATGATATAAAAAATTATAAGATTTAAAAGAATCAATAACTAGAAGAAACTAATTATAATATTATCCCAAAAAAATTGTAAATCATTTAGGAAGAAGATGTATTTTTTATATAAAATGGCATTAATATAAATATTGTACTTTTTATAACATAATAAATTCACTAACATGATATAAAAAATTTAAACATTTTTTTCATAATTAGGTTATTATTACTCTTACCTTCTAATTTAATTTATTGGATATAGATTTCACATTTATATGATAATATCTTATAGTATATAACAAATCCCTTAAATTTTAATTTTGAGTGTTATCCGAGCTATTAAGAGTAGTATTATTTTAAAATAAATTTTTGGGAGTTTACGTTCTACCCATTACAGAAATATAATCCTTATATCTTAATCTCATTAATGATAAAAAGTGTTAAAAAACTTTTTTAAAACCAATTACACTGAGTGAGGGATAAAACATACGATCATGAAAGGAACTCTTTTAATACTTAAAAATACCTTTTTTGAAAACCCACATCTTAAAAGGGATAATAAAACATCATTTTGAAAATTAGAAGAGGGAGATATGAAGATCACATGGTATGACCAATTATCAGGTTCCCAAATAAGTAGATCATTGTAAATAATTAAAATATAGATATGGAGTAAAAATATTAATATATAAGTAATAATAGAGAGTATTAAAGAACATTTTCATGATAATTTTAATGAAAAAAAACCAAAAATGAATAAGGTATTAAGAAGACCATCAATTAATCATAAATGAAGGTAATACGATAAAAGTTTTATTTCATGATCTTTTTCCTAATGTTGAGGAATTACATTATCATCTAGACTAAGAACATAACATAATACACTACCCTAATTTTCATCAAATACAGAAATAAAATTTCTTCTTTTTGATTCTTATTTCACTGTATTTCCACCATTATTTTATATTTTAATACAAATTATTATTTTGAATATTTAATTCTAGATGCACTATAATGAACATATGATAGACGATGAGGTACATAAAAGGATGAAAAATTATTTTTCATATCATTACTAAACCCAAAATAGTTATCACATGATAAGATAACACCAAAAATAACCATTAAAAAGAGATGTAAAATAATAATATAAAATACTTAAAATATATCTCTTAATTTATATCATAGATTATTAATCAAATAGTTAAACCCTAAACCATTGAAAATATGTTTTTTCCAACATAACACAAATCAATATCAAATCATAAAATGTATTAAATTTCAAAAAAAATAACAAGAATCACCATTAGATACTAATGTGAAATGTTATATATATCTTGATCATAAATATCTATAAAAAAATTCCATATAAAAAATACTTTTCATGTATCATGGTTAACCCAATATCCATTATACCATAATTACCTAAATGGAGTATCCTTCAAAAAATGACTAAGAATCTTAAATCACCATAATATATTGTCACTTTTGACTATAAATAAATTATTTTCTTCATTGAACATATGATAATCCTTAATAATATAAACCAAGTATATTATCAATTATTATTAAGTTATCCTCACATGAAAACATCTCAATCTCTGAAGTTATCTAATCCCATCTTTGATACAAACTATAACAGGCCCAAACATAAACATCGGGATTTGGTTCTAGAAACATAATCCTTAAATTTTGGTATTTCATATTAATAAATGTGACCCATTTTATCCATCTAATACTTAAAAATTTGAATTAAAATATTGGATCAATTATAAACGAAATAACCATTTTTCATTTGAGTTTTAGAATATTATGAAAATATTTTTAAGAACAATTCACATGTCTTTTAGTGATCATTTTTACGGAATTACCCATATGTTATAATTTCATAACAAGACTTAAACATCACCTATAAAATTCTATAAACATGAAACATATCTAGTCATAACTAATTTAACATAATTCTTCATAACATGGGTAAATAGAAAACATGAGAAGGGGAGTTTAATTGGTAAGTAAAAGAATTCATAAGAATTAAAAAAATTAATGTCATTAGTGTTCATAGATTATTATAAGTAAAGATAACATAATAAAACTAAATGAAAATTTCATAAGATAATTCAAACCAACAAAATTGTTGATCATTAATCAGGTGTCTTGGTATAATGATTTAACAAAGAATCCATATAAGATATCAATCATGATCTATCTTAAAAAATCATCTATCAATGATATATTATAACTGATAGAAATAATAGATAAATAATATAGATATCTTTTCATATCAAACATTCATCATGGAAACACATAAATTGGATAATTAAAAACTTCTATTAGGATTAACTTTTAATAATTATCTCTTTAAACTCTTAGATACTACTCAAATTTAGTAAACATTTTTATCTCTTAAGATTAATATACAATAGATTAATCTATATACTCATAGTATATACTCTTATCTACTGATCCCTTTCTTTTATTAGTAGTGAATTATAAGATTTAGCATCATTTTATCTTATTTTTATCTTAAAATATTTAACTATGTCACTTTACCCAATGCATTTGAGGGCCATGATAGACCTACTTGTCCTTGGGTTTTAACGAATCCACCCATCCTAGGTTTAAAACAGGACCACACATCAATCATTCATACTTATTTACAACTATTTTATAATAAAAAACGAACCTTTATAGTTTTGTACAATTCAATATAGAACCCTTGATAAAATCATCCTTCTTTTTTGGTTTTTTTAATATGTAGAAATGAAATAGGTTTTATGAAAATATCAATAAAAAATCATATCCAATATGGATAAAGAATAAATATTATATCATTGGTACATATCCTCATTTTTTATTGATAAAAAATAATCCATATCAATATAAATATAAAAATAAATTTTAAAGTACATTTAAAAATACATTGAAACTTTTCTCTGAAAATGATGAAAAATATCTACTTTTTACAATATTTTACTAAAATTTAATGAATATTATGAAATATATATTCTATGGAAAAAATGGATTATTATAAAAGGAATATTTAATGAAAATAATGGTCATGATGGTGTAAGGCCCCATTCATTTCAAAAACATTAAAAACAGTAATTATTTTCATAAAAAATTAAAGATAATAAAAAGTGATCCATGTAGAAAACCATTATAAATTTCCTTTTAAAAACTGGTAAAAGAAGGTAAAAGGCCATTCAAAATAACAGGTCATAAGGAAACATACTTAAACATCAATTAATAAAGTTTATTAATACTATAATTCACATTATTTAATTTAAAATAATCTTTTAGTTTTATTTTATTTGATAATTACATCATATCACTTACATAACAAATCCATACATTAAAAGTGAACACTTAACTCATTATCAATTTTTTCACAGAAAAACTTTTATGAAGTAAATTTTTTTATTGTCATATCTTCGGGATTATTATCTTAACATCATAGTTTTCCCTACGTATCCTTAAAACCCAGTCAAAAACATTTTTTAAAATGTGGGATGACAATAAGAACATCAATAAAGGACATAAATGAAAGAAATCCATTAGTCCGTAGAACAAAATGATAACTCTTGAAATATTTACCTTTACCTACATGGTATTTTATATATTTAAATAAATATATTCCACATGAAAAAATGATAGTTTTTTATTAAAAATCATTAAACACCATATAAATAAAATAAATCACATATTCGTAACATAGAGAATAACATTCATAACCTATTTTAAACCCATGTTAGAAATAATTGGAGCCTAGTTAAATCTGTAAGATAAAACCATTAGTAACTCCCTACTTATTACCTAAAATTAAAGGTACATTACATAATTCATTAGAGTGATATCTAGGCGCACCCATCGTATAAGATATATCTGTCCGACCCAACACAATCTAGGCACACACAACATAATGGGGACCAATAATTCATATGAACTATATCAAGATCACTTGTGTTATATATTATTAAAAATTAATATATATAAAAATATTTTAGGAAAATTTTCATCATAAACATTTGAAAAACTATTTTGAACCCAAATAAAAATATTTTTCTATCAAAATACTCGTTTATGTTAAACCCATGTTTTCAATAAAAAGATACATAGAAAAAGGGATGGATGGTTTTTAATTTAATTAAATAACATAACAAATATTAAGTAAAATAACCTTTTCACTATGATTAATTGAACGGTATCTCATCTTAGATGGAAAATGAATTTTACAGACCACTCAAATCATTTTTGGAGAAAAATATAAGTTCCATTTTAGAAGCACATATTTTAAAAACTATGTAATTATAAATGAAAATATATCTATTTTAAGATAAATTTATAAAATTATTATTGATTATTCAAATAGAAAAATTATTCTGGATGGTGGGAAAATCTCTTTAATCCTTATAATTTAGAAAAACATTCCTCCCATATTTTTTTTGGAAAACATAAAAAGTATCTCATTTGGAAAACAATAAAAATATTTCATTCAAACTTTTCTCTAAAAAGTCAAAAAAGGTAAAATTTTACAGTAACAAAAATATAAGAATAACAAGAACATTTTTAAAATCATTTTAATAAAATAATCATATTTTATGGAATAAAAATAGAGTTTTAACAGAAACATTAATAATTAATTTTAAAAAAAGCCCATTACGATGAATCTGATTCACCATAAACATTCTTTGTATTCCTAAATAAAAATGTTTTGCTGATTTCATAATTTTTTAAGAATTGTTTTCAATTTCAAAATTTCTTTATATATTTTAAAACCATGTTATATGCAATTACTTAATCAATTAAATTAACACCGGGTGTTTTTATGATATTCGACTCATATGTCATAAAAGACTTGAGTAGGTTGACTATAATCAAATGTTTCATTGCTCCATAATCCCCCAGATTATATAATTATATAATGATAATTTTTATATATCAATTTTACTTTTGAATCCTTCCATTAAATATACTTATGAAAAATTAATTTTGTAATAATCATAGAGATAGTAGTTCAAACATACGAAAAAATATAGTTCCCATGTTCCAATGATCTTTATAAATAAAAAACTATTATAGATATCCACTATTATAAAAATATCAGAAATATTATATTATATTCTTAATTTTACTTATATATAACATCAATTAGATTTGGTGACAAAAAATGAATCATATTTCTTTATAGAGGTGGTAGTCCACATGTATTCATGAAAAATGTTAATACTGTTCAGTGAATAGAGTTTTAATAAGTTAAATGATACATTATTCATTTATAATGAAAATTTTATCATGAATATTATATATAAAAATTACTTCCATCATTATAAAAATCCATTATAGTAAATAATGGAAAACAATAATCAGTTTGTGATGTGGTCATCTTCCATACACATGAATGATGAATTCCTCTCCAATTTGATGAAGGTTGTAGATGGATATAGGACATGAAATTAATAAAAATAACATCTAAATATATTTAAGATATTATTTAATTAATTAATTATGGATAAATAATATTTTAAAGAAGTTGAATTAGAAATAAAAATTTATCAATTAATGATGATACCTATTATTCAGAAAACCATGATATTTTAACACCTTAAAGACACTAAGGTCAGTTTTCAACCTAAATAAGGCCTCTATAATAAGGACATGGATTCAAATAATGGATTAATGTATGTGTTCCCCAAAATAATTTCTTTTTAATTGTAACAGAATGACAATAAGAGGTTCCCTTTTATAAGAGAGTGGAGGAGAGCTCTTGGACTTACAAAAAATATTAAATTTATATAAAATAATTTCCAATTCTTAATGGAACAAGACTAATTTATATCAAATATAAAATTAATATTGGTTGAAATAATACCATAAAACAAAAAATTAGTAATGTTTTAAATATGATTTTAACCTTATCTGTTTGTTTTAGCCCCTTATTAACCCTTTTCACACTTACCATGACAATAAAGATTTTTATACTTTATGGGACACTATAATTAAAATTAATAAAAAATAAAACATGATTTGTACATATATGATATTGTAAGCCATATCAAAATACATTTTCCATATGTATAATTTTTAGGAATTCTATAACCTTTAATAATATATTGTTTATTTTAAAATATCATTAATGTCAATTTTTAGAACTATTCATTTTATTGATTTTAATAACATCAAGATTGTAATTAAAATTCAAAAAATATATTTTAATATATCTTTCATATGTAATTTTATACTATAAAATCCTTGTACCATAATTAATTATCTAAAATTATATTACATTAAATATTTCTAATATCGCTTATCTGATTTCATTCATTAATTGAATAGTTATAGTGTAAGAGTTGTGTAAGGATTTAAGGTAATTATTTTGTCACTAAAAATTAAAAATAATAATATACCGCACTAATGTTTATTTATAATATTTATAAATTGACATATCCTCTAGTAAAATCTATCTCAATAATATTATAGTTAATAAAAAAATGTGTGACCTTTTTACTTTTCTGTAAATATAATATTATAACTCTTATAACCTCTTCAAAATGTCCATAGAATACCATATAACTAAATATTGGATGATTATGGTATAAATAAACTCACAAAAAAATATTCAAGTGTTTTAGTCAATTTATATGCCTTATAATTATATTTTTAACTTTAATTACCAATTTTTCCCTTTATCGTGGTAAAACAATTTCCAAGGATACTATTAATACTGAAAAAGTGGGACTATTAAATAAATTTTTACCTACTTATTCAAATATTGAAATAAAATTCAAAATTCAAAACACATAACTTTCATAATTTAATTTTAAATTAAATTGTAAAAAAGAAATGAACATCTTTTTTCCAGAAAAATGTCCATTAAAATATAAAATGATTTCTATATTATGTATAATTATATAATTAATTTAAAAAACCTTATATTTTTCATTAATAATATAAATTATAAAAACATGTTTTAAACTATTCCAAAATATAATGTTAGATTGTAAATACTATACATAAAATTGAAATATTCAATTAAAAATAAAGAATTTATCACTATTCAAGGAAAAATCAATCATTTCAAGAAATTATAGAAAATAATATCCTTAGATAATACTTAAATTATAAATTTAGAAAAGAATTTAATTTTTTAAAATAAATTTTATAAATTTTATAGAAATTAATTGTATAACTTTCTCACAAAGAGTCATAAAAACATTTTTGTGGAAAATGTATTATTGAAGAGTAAAATTAATTTAATATTTATTTGAGTGATTATTTTATATGAATTGAAAAACAAATTTATACTAAGTGGGAATGTTAAATTTATTTAAAAAATTATTTGTTGCAATTTATATCATCCAATTTAAAGGTTTGGTTATAATCCTCACATTTAAATAATGAAATTTTGTTATTCATTTAAGGTCGGGGTTTCATATAATGTATGCTATCAAACATATTCATTATTTTTAAAATATCAATATATTATATCCCACTTAATAAATTGAATCTCACATATTTAAACTTTTATTTAGTAACTATTGATGGATTTTTAAAATAACATTATTTAAAACCCACATTATAAATAGTGTTAATAAAACATTCCCTTGAAAATATAGAAAGGAATGTATGATGGACATACATAATTTCACATAACAGGGTTTCTCTGTATTAAAATATGATTCAGAAAAAAATAAAATAAATATAAGAGAATCCTAACTTCTACGAACAAATATTGAGTGTTATAGAACATGGCTATGAGAAATTTGACCATCAAAAAACTCTAAATCTTGGATGGGTTAAATACTATTTTTTCTCGATAAGAAAACTAAAGCGATAAACAAATTCAAAATAATTGTCCCAAATTTGGAGAATTATTTTACTTAATATTATAAGAAAATAAGAAAATATACTTACTTTACAAGTATAATTTCATTCTTTAATTAATTCCCATAACAATCTCATCATTTTCACCAAATGATGAGTATTCAGGATAAATTTCTAATGATTGAAGTACTATAATAAACGTGTAATAGATAACACAATACCCAAAAATAAAAAAAATTTATTCAACATGTCTTTATAAATTAACCACAATGAATATTGTTATCACAATAAGATAATTACCAAAATGAATAAATCCTTCATACTAAGGAAAACTACTTCAATCTTTACAATTCAATAGTAATACCCAAAGTTCATCATATAACATTAAAAAAATACATACATAAAATTCATCAAAACTGTCCCATTTTTTATTAAAACCCCAAAAAATTAGATGGAATTAGTCACATAATAATCCAAAATGAATTTATTATTTATCTCTAAAGTAACACCCCGACCCCATAAGTAGGAGTTATTTCCATATTTTAATACATTGTCTTGATTAGATGGAAAAAATCCCAAATGAATAATCATTTTATATATTTTGGGAAACCAAATTACATACATGGAACCCATTTTAAATTATGGATAAAAAATATAATACATAAAGAAAAAAATCTCCGTATTATTGAAACTCATTCCTAGAACACTTCTTAATACCCTAGGGAAACGAAATAAATATGGGTGATCTCAAATAATCATTAAGGGTAAAGTATGGTGGAATATATCATTAATTAATAATGAATAACAAATATGTGAATAATTAAATATGATTTAATAATGATATATAAATAATTACATGAGGTTAAAACCTGACCGTGGTTTATTCTAACCAATCAAATAATCTCATGGAATAATAATAATGATAGATTAAATAATATTGGACATATAAAATATCAATATCTATCCAAATGATAGGTATAACCAATATCTATCCTCAAGAATATTAAGTTCTACGGGAAGAAACCCATCTTAGGTTTTCAAGATCTATTATCCAGATAATTTAAAAGTACTTAGCGAAAACATGAAGGGTTTGTCACTAACCGATTTCATCCCATAAGACTGCTGATGCCTCGAGTGGATTTCCATAACAAGTACCGAACCCATATATTGTATCTAAAAAAACCCTCATTTATTTTATAATCAATTTAAATAATAAATATTGTGCTCTCTCAAATATTCATATTGAGTACATGATATATATTCATCAATATTCCCCAATAAATCATATAACTTTCAAATTAATCATCATCTGTAAAAACATGTATTTGATTAAGTAAATAATCATATACATCATTTATAAATATGGATACCGTAAATAATTATATATTCTAATTGATTATGGTAATGATAAAGTAATTGTTTTTAGATAATGTTAAAAATCTCAAAAGAAAGTGAGATTGTAAGATAACTTTTACCAATTGTAAATTTTCAGGATAGAACCCCTTGGATGAGATAATTCAATGAAAACCCTTAAAATAATTAATTAATAAATATTATTGATTTCATATTCAAAACTAGGTAGTAGATACCACATAAAAAATGAGTAATTGGTTAATATGACATTTATCTTTTAGATGTAAAAAGCAAGATGAGAAAATTCCTTACCTTACACTTCAATTTGGTGGAAACTTCTATAGACACCTATATAATGTTTTTAATAATATTACTAACTTATAATAGAAATATAATAATAATTATAATATCATATATGATATTATTAATATATCTTATTACCCATTTGTAAATAATCATTTATTATTTTAACTTTTTCGGGTGTTAATTGCCTAGTTTTTTCAAGAAAGGGGGTTTTAAAGTGAAAATGTGCAAAAGTTCACTATGTTTTTATATCCAAATTCTATATAAAAATGGTTAAAATGAACTAAATTGTAATAATTGATTCATTATTTATCAATTTTAATTTAAAACCAATTTAAAATATAATTTAACCTTAAAAATTTTTAAAAGAAAAGATAGATTTCAACTAGAGTGTTGTATTTTTCACTATTCATAAAAAAATGAAACATCTCAAAAAAATTCAAAAACGTCATCCTAATATTTGTTTGACAAAAAATCAGTCCAAAATGAAGTATATTTTGAAAATTAAATTTTATAAAAGTGTAAAATTTTAGTTTTAGAATTGGTGCACTATTAAAAAGCTACAAAATTGCCTTTAGAAAAATACGGTATTTATGCATAAAACTGGATTTATTCTTATAATATTTCAATAAAATATATTGGATGAATGTGTAAATAAATTATTGAATATAGTATATAAAAATAAAAATATCATAATGTCTCAATATGATATATAAACTTCTATTCTTTTTTAGAGTGCCTTATGCACTATCGAAGGAACTCGAAATTGTTTGTAACACAAGGCAACTTAGTGTTCCGTATGGAGAAATCTGAAATATATTCTAAAAGTAAATTTCGTTAAATTATTAGGGTTTCACATTTTCCCTATATTAAATAATTTTCTTCCCCAAAATTCATACTTGATCTTGGTAATATATGGTTTGATATTTGAAAATTCAATTACTGAAACCCCCACATCATGAAATGGTTAAAAAATTAACTTCTTAAAAAGACAGATATAGAAGTAAGAAGGTCACATAACTAGGATCTTATGTAGGAGAAAATATTTCAGAAATGAAAACAAGGACATGGATGAAATCATAAATAAAAATAGTCAATGATCATGGAAAATTAAGTGATAAGTGGAATGTTAAGTACCTTAAAACCATAAATTTGTGACTATCTAAAAAATTATTTGATTTATCACATATAAATGTAATGATATAAAATAATTTAACTAGAGTTTATTAAGTATTCAATCATATAATAATATAATTAAATATTCATTTTTGTTATATAAACACAATCTTATCATTTTGTTATGCCTTCAACTAGTTCCACTTCATTTTCAGTATAGGTTGCATCATATGGTGAAGGAAGGCATCAACTTCTAAAAAATAATCTAAATTTCAACTTAACCATTTGATAAATGCTTAAATTTTCAAAAATATTATGATACAACACGTTATAAATATGTTCACTATATTTCCAAAATGAACTTATCAAACAACATGAATTGGCTCTTAATCGTCACATACCAAACTTGTGAACACCATCACCATGTGTTCTCTAGATAATTTTTAATAACAAGAATTTCTATAAAACATTAATGAAAACATGAATTATTCCTTATCAATTAAGTAAAACATTGATTACTAAACATATTACTCAAACCCATAAATGTTGAGACTCCATCAATGATGGAAAAAACCACTTTTTCAAAAAAACCATTAATCAACTCCATTGTACTCAGTAATATCCAATTTAATTTTTCCAAATCAATCATATATTTATTACTACATCATTATCTAGTTATTAGGAACATATTAATGGTTATCTTTCCAACAACCACATGTTTTCCAAATAGTTCAACTTTCCACATAGTAGTACTACATTATAATCCATAAATATTTAATAATTGTTTTGAATAATATATTACTAATAAAATAATCAAATTACATAATCCTTGAATTCAAAAACAAGAAAATTAATCATTCCTATTCATCTAAGGAAATATAATAATCTTAAAAATGGTCTATTATATTCTCTTGAGGTGTTTTCTATTGAATCTTTGGAGAATTCAATTCCATAGTTCCCCATCTCCTTGTAGTTTTAATAGTGAATATTTTCCTTTTTCTTATTCCCACTACATTATTTATCATCTTGAACCTTATATCCTCACTTATAAAACGATCATAATATATTCATGCATTTCCTAAGGTGAATCCTTCCATAATAATCACATTTTGTAAAATACTTATTTTACTTCTTCCCATTATCCATCAGTTCCCAAATTGTCCTCTTCATCTCTTGATTCCCTAAAAAGCCATAATATTTTGATAAATTTTATATGTCTTGTTAGTATATGATACTATGTCATTATATAAAGAAAAAGTTATTCATACTATTTATATTTAAAATATTAGCATTTCCACCATAAAATATATGATTCCTCTTACTCTTTCGACCATGTGTATTTGTGAGGTTCTCATACCTTCTGATAATAGCCATTTCTAAATACTGATATAAACTAAATAATACCATTTAATTATGAAACAGAATTTATAATATCCATACATTGAAAAACAATTAAAAAAAATTGAAAAACAATTCAATGTATCTAATCTTAAAATGAGAAACGTAATTTCTTTGGGATGTTCCCCTATACTTATACTAAAATTATATCATTGGATTATTTTCTCTAATATATGTTTCACTAAATCTAGTTTACATTTATTTATCTAAACATCCTTTGATATCAATTGTAATTCCCTGACCCCATAAGCACAGATATGGTGCTTACTTTATGAAATTAACTTGATTACATGAAATCAAATCTCGAATGACTGATTAATTTAGTTGTTTTGGAAATATTATGACATAAGTGGAATCCATTTTACATTTTTATTATTTAAAATAATATATAAAAAATAAAATGATCAACATCCTAGAAAGTCATTCCAAAAATTCATCTTCATACCCGGGGAAAAACAAAATAAGGTTGATATTAGTTTCTTAGTATGGGTAAAGTATAGTGGAATCAATCAGGAATTAATAATGAATAATAAATATGAAAATAATAAAATATGATCAAATAATTCCTTGTAAGTAATCAGTAGATCTAAAAACATGGCCATGGATTATTATAACTAATCAAACAATCAAATTAAATAATAATAATGAATGAATGTATAATATTGGATGTTTGAACTTTCAAGATAAATCCTCAAGATAGCTACTATTTGGATATATCCTTAAAAAAATTTCTATCTATGGGTAGAGACCCAGCTTATTTGTGTTAGGATCTATCCTCCGGAAAATTTAAAACTTCTTGGGGACAAACGTGAATGGCTTGTCGCCAACTGATTTTTTACCATGGAACAATTGATGCATCAAGGGTTCTTACATTAACTCGTCTGAAAGCCCTATAATTTATTTCCAAAACATACTTCATATATTTAATAATCAATTTGAATCATAAATATTGTTCCATATTAAATATTTGTATTGATCGAAGTATATAGATTTATTAATATTTCCCAAAAAATCATATAACATCCAAGGTAATTATCAGATTTCAAATATTAGTATAAGGTTTACAGAATAAAAATTTCCAAAATAAAATAATATTTATTTCACAAAGAGTATAATTATAAATAAAAAATGATTATGAAAAAGTGATTTTTATAAGAGAAATTTAACAATAATAAAAGAGAGATAGATCGCATGATAAATTTTATAAGTTAGAAATTTTTATGTTAAAACCACTTGGATGATATAATTGAAAGTAAAACATTAAATACCATGATGATAAAATTATTATTTTTATAATATATTATATTTGGTACTATTTAAACCATAAAAAATAATTAAGTGGTGAATATGACAATTTTCTCAAAGATGTAAAAAGTGAGACTAAAATAAAATCCTCACCTCTCACTCATATTTAGTGAAACTCTATTTAAACACATTTATAATGGTTTTAAGAATATTATTATCTAATAAAAAACCATAATAATATTTATAATATCATATATATTCTTATTATAATATCTTATTACCAATTTTTTAATAATCATTCATTATTTACTGGGTTTTGGGTGTTAATTGCCTATTTTTTCGAGTAGTTTTGACTTTTTATTTTTTTTCTTATTGCATAGATAATTATTTAATAATTTGAATAATTTAAAGCAATATATAAGTATCATATATATTCATTATATTTTTATTTTTAGTAATCAATAAAAATTTTAGATATGAAATAAAATGTAGAGTTCGTGGAGGCAGTAGCTCTTGTGTATGCATGAACACTACTTACATTTTCTATACATATATACAAAGTATGTGAGATATATATATATATATATATTATAATTCTGATATAAAATTTCTATTATATATATATATATATCACATATTTTTATTAAAATCTTCCTTAATACATTATATGTAATGTGTGAACAAATCACATCGCTTTGTGGAGGCGGTAGTCCACACGTCCATAGATGATGTTATCGTATTCCCACAAAAAAAGATAGAATAAAGTAATAACTTATAGAATAATTATATAAGAATAAATTAATTTTAAATATCACATATATAATAATTAAACTATAAATACATCATTATTCCCAACCATTAAATGTGGTATTGGAAGAACGAATGACATCAGTTTAAAAGGTGGTAGTTTGTCGTACACACGAACAATGATTACATATCCCATTTAAAAGAAGTTATTGTGAATTTAGGATGAAAAAATTTCATAAAAACATATTATTATAGTTTTGATAATAATTATATTATTTAATCATGATATAAAAATAATTAAATGGGTGGTGAAAGAAATAAAAAACAATGTTCTCCTAGAAGAACATTTCCTCTTATTCGAGAAACTCTTCTTGGTTTACACAAAAGTAAATCCTTGGTTAGATTTTATATAAAATTTAAACTTCTATTATTAAGATACTAATTTTTTCATATTATTTTGGTAGGTTTAGGATGATAAAATTCCTAGAGAAGATTGAATAAGTTGGACGGGTGAGTGCCTTTTTATAGTGGAGGAGGAGTGGCATTTTTGTAAATATAAAAAGGTAAACACTATTTAGAGGTATTAAATAAATAATGATCCACAATAATTGAAAAATAATACATTAAATTTAAATTTTGGTTGAGAAAAATATTCACAACACAGAAACAAGTGAATTGGTATAATTTTGTTCTTTAATATCTATGTTTCCCCACATTTACCATTTTGGTTTTTATTAAGGTAACTAGTTTTCTAACCTAAGTAATTTAGCCATTAATAAAAAATTAAATTTATATTTAGTGTAAAATATAGACCAAATTAATTAGGAATATTATATCTAATTAAAAAAATTTAAATTCCATGTGTGTTGTAAATTAAGTTTAAAACAAACACAAGTAACGTGTAGAAACACTAATTTAACCGAAATTGTACAAACAATGTTTTTACAATTTTGGGGAATATATGTTCATTATAAAATATAAATATTATCATTAAAAAACAATATATTATATATATTAAAATTTTAAAAATTATTTTTTCATAATATAATATTTTTGAAAATTTTAAAACTTTCAATAAAATAAAATTTATTATAAAATAATAGTAATGTCAATTTGGAACTTATTTACATAATTAAAATTTAAAAATATAAATGCAATTATCGAATGTGAATATATTAAGTTCAATCTTTTGTAATGTGATCTATTCATCTAAAAATATAATTAATTATAATAATTCATTAAATTTACATCAATTTAATATTTGTAGTATAATTTACATTAGTAAATTATGACTAAATAATTACTGCATTTGAATTATGTAAGTATTTATTCTAACTAATTCATTTATAAACATTAAATAAGAACTAATATGATGACAAAAACTCATTTAACTTTGAAAATAGTCTTTATAACCTAACTAAGGATGTTTTTATCCATATCTCAAGGATTCGTAAATATAAAGGTAAGGAAGGTACTTTTTTGGTCATTTACCATACATAACTTATTATATAAGCAACATTCATGGAATAGTATCCAAATAACTCATAAAATTACATCCAAGAGGGGATATATTTTAAATATGTCCAGAAAATGTGTTTTTTACAAGTTTCTTAGTCTTTTGGACTCATATGTTTATAGTTTAACCACTAAGTAAACTCATTTTTTTAAAGGATGGGGTCAAAGCCTCAATTTATTATTAATGCAAATACCACTTTAGTATGGGTAGAGAGAGACCCATTTCATAGCCCCAAGACCCAAGGCCAAGTGTCCCAAATACAAGTCTTGAAAGCCCATTTTTGGCCCATAGGACCCCTCGGTGAACAGTACTTCAATAGAACCACGCTGCTATAGTACAGACTCTACTACAGTACCTGTTATATTTTTTCTACCACTATAGTGTGACCACTACTATAGTTCGTCGCTGCTATAGTACTGCTACAACACCCTGCTATAGTTTTTCCCTTAATTATTGTAATTAATTTTAATTACATTATCTAATTATTAAGGTAAATAATTGTCTTAATATTATTAGACTAAAAATATTATAAATATTCCAAATATCGAAAAAAAATTCCAAATCCAATTAACATACATTAAAAAATTAAATTTAAAGCTAATCCTATAGACGTGATGAGAAATCGGGGTTTTAAAGTGAATATATTTTAATGTTAACCATGTTATTATATCTAAATTAAATATAAAAATGATTCCAATGACCTAAATTGGATGAATATATTTATAATTGATCTATTTTTTCTTTAAAACCAATTTAAAATACCATTTAACATTAATATGCTTATAACTGAAAAAGATAGTTTTCAACTAAAATGCAGTATTTTTCACTATTCCTCAAAAATGAAACTTCTTAAAAAAATACCAAAAGTCACCCTAGGATTATTTTAATCTTAAGAATTCAGAAATTATGTTAATTTTAAAATATAAAATTACAAAATTGATTAATTTTTTTTAAATAGATGATCAATTAAAAGTTGACAAATCTGCCATTAGAAAAATTCAGCTTTTTAATTATAAAAATGTTCTTATTCTTATTAAATGTATATATAAAATATTATATTATTGTAAAAACATTTTATTGATATATAATATAAAAATAATTATATTATAAATTCTTGGGAATTTATATACACTTATTTTCTAGGTCTTATATGTATTATACTCCATCAAAGTTACTCGGTATTGTGTGTAACACAAGACAACATAGTCCTGCTTAAACAAATTCTAGAATAAGTATTAATTTTATTATAAAATAAAAATATTGTTAATTATTAGGATGGTGAATCTAAATAACATCATTCATTCTTCATTTCTCATAATGAAATTTCCCTAATAACCTAATCTTGAAGATATGGAAATAATTTCTATAAATATCGTCAATCACCTTAAGCCAAAGTAAAATCATATATGTTTAAAAAATACAATTAAAAAATTATTTTTCAAATAAAATTTCTTAGAATTATGTTTACCTTAATCCTATACTTTACTCCCAAATAATAATGTTTTTATTTTGAAATAAAATTAATCATATAATAAAAAATTCACGTTTCCATCTTGAAATTATCAATATATATAAAAAAATATTCCTAAAAATTGAACATAAATTTTATCTATCAGATATTCTAAATAAAAGAAATCAGTTTCATATGAACTAAGACATCATTGAGCCCAATGGTAAGTAATGCACCCTTATCTCCATTCGGTTGTGGGTTTAAGCCTCGCAGCCATGTCGGATATGATGGGTTGTCACCCAGCCTGTAGGTTATCCTTTTTTAATATTATAATAATATAATATTTATATACATCCCAAAAAAATATATAAATATACTATAAACCAATAATATATATAATTTTAAAGAATGGTTTCAACCTCAACTTTTATCTCATTCCTTTCATTTTGCATCCTAAAAAATGTAATAATCCATAATTACCTTAAAATAAAAGTTCATATAAACCCTAAATATTATATATACCTTTAAAAATACATACATTAAATGAAAGCATAAATTTTTCTCAAATAAAATTTTCCCATGATAATAAAAATTGTTACATTTAACTCAAAAATCTATCAAGACTCATGAAAAGTCACTCACTGTACATCTGTCATCAATATATTTATTTTCCTATAAAATTATGATCATAATTAAAGATACCATATATATTGATTCCCCTATATCAAGACATATTAATCTTAAATCATTAATTATAATCCATTAACAATTATTTCCATCTAATTAATTAATATTTTTTCCAAAAAACAAAAAAAAATTGAGTCATGTCCTAAGATTCATAAATATAATAAACTATGCTAAGAAAAAAACCATACCTTTCATATGTCATTTACAATTTCCAAATCATTAAATTTAATCACATTAAGAATTGTTAAATGTATTTATTTACGTTATTTCAGATCTCATTCATTGCCTTCCCATTAGGATGTCTATTTTTATAATGAATATTCTCCTGACATTTAAAACATGTAATTAAAGCATTGGAAAAAAATTCTTGTTCGAAGAATTAAATGATTTCTTCATTTATCATTGATGATTGTTTATTTATGACCTCCTTTAACAAATATAAAACATCTTAATGTTATTTTAATAAATTTTATTACGTTTTTTCATATTATTGACACATATATTTTTTAATATTCTTAACTTTATGATAATTTTTGCCTAAACTGCCAGATGGATTCATTTTTATCATATTTGATACATTAGGAAACTAATAAAGGTTTAATTTATTAATAATTACTCCTGATATCTATTTATGAATAATCACAATAGTTCTAACTATATTACTCATTCCATTCATTTTCTCATTCAGACAACCACTGAAATTTCCTTTACGTCCAATGTTACTTTGGTTCTAATTAGATTCAGCCATTTACTAAAACCAAAAAAGTAATTGTGTTAATATCACTAAAATAATAATATATCATCTCATGTGGATTCTAAAAATTAGGATATCCTTATTCATTTCATCTAAAATTCTTCCAATTTATCTAAAAAACAATGATTATCCATAACATATTAACTGTTGTGGTTATATTTGACATGTATCTTATGCCTAAATAACATCGAAACCTCAATACTTATCAAACCCATTCTCTAGTAGAAAATGTAAGGACTCAGACTTAAACTCAATATAATCTACTCTTTTTATAATTTAATTCACTTTCTTTCATTCCCAAATATCTGTTATGATTTGAGTTTTATATAATTATTTCATAATTGTTATATAAAAACCCCATACATTTCAAGTGGAAACATCTACATTGTATCATTTTTTCACAAAACATTGCATCTAAGATATAAAAGGTTTTATTTTCATGACACATTTTCATGATTTTGATCATGAACTCATTATTTTCTTTAGAAATCCTTAAAATCATATGATAAATATTTAAAAAAAAAGTGGTATGAACATAAGAAGCTAAATAGGGACAAAAAAGAAACAAATATATTATTGGAATGAAAAACAATAAAACCAATGAAATTCTTACCTTTTCCAAAATGATTGTTTCTGATGCTTTTCCCAGGGCGGGCACATCTGTCACGTAGAGGACACGCTGTTGTTACCCTGTATTCCCTCTTTCCAAAGGCGGGTGGCATCTGTTCCTTATTCAGGGACGTCTGCTCCTTGATCGAAATGGGATAATGGGATGTTGGTTCTTCCTTCTATGGATTCCTCCTCAGAACTCGTCACCTAGTCCGGGTCTCCCTCATAAATTTAAATCATAATTCATGAAGCTCTTCCCAGCTCCATATCTTCATAGACACCAGTTAATTATGCCGCTTCTATCAGGAACTTCCAAGGGGTCCGGTCAAGGTAGCAACCATCAGTTAGGAGAGTAGTCCCGTCGGGGCATCACTCGTGTGTCTTGACACTGGGGATTGGCATGTCTGTCATATGTCCCTTATTATAGGGCTTCTCAAGGGCTCAAAATCCCAAGGAATCCCACATTGAACGTGGGGAATTGTGTGTCATAGGCATGTATATGTGGTGTTCTTCAACTTACCATGTCTAACACAGGGTATGTCGTAAGTTTAACATTCAGTAGAGACAGATCAGACTGATCAGAACACTATCTAGAGTGGATCAGATTGGAGAACCCCCTAGAGGGAACACCAATGTTGGTGCCAGCACGTGGGTGGCTTCCCGAATGTTGTGGAGGAGAATAGAGAATGAAATGGCATGATCCCAGCGGGATGTGTCAACTCGGGTAAAAATTAGGAAGGATGGTGGCTATGGTCTTGGGTCTCGAAGAGACTTCCTATGTATCCCCGTGGAGGGAAATCAAAGTCCGCATAGTTTGATGATACGGTAGGACACCTGAAGAGGCGACTCGTGATAATTAATGCGTGGATGGGACCCAAAGGAGTTAGAAACTCCGAGTTAAGGCATTAGCTTCCTGAGACACGTGGGCTCGAGGGAAAGATCACGATTAGACATGATTGATGGGCTTGAGCCTCGTGGAGGCCTCCTACGTTTCCCCATGGCGGGGAATCAAATTCTTCATAGTTCAGGTGGCAGATATAGTTTAACATCATTGGGGATGAGAACGAGGCTTACACTCTGATGCAGCCCATGATGGCGAACTGAAGTTAATGGGGACCTGGGTTCTAGATGGTTTGGGGCTTATGCTTTGAGGCAGCCCAAGGTGGAAATGGGACTTTCACACCAACACAGAGATGGTCGGGGCCAATGTTTTGTCGGGCATGAACCTCGTGGAGGCTTCCAACATACCATTCCTTAGCACGAATCAAAGTCCTTGTAGTTCAGGTTATATGGTGTTTATGCTCTGAGACGGCCCAAGGTGGTGGGGCTTAAACCTCGTAGAGGCTTCCTACGACCATGCCTTAGTGTGGATCAAAGTCCTCGTAGTCCGTGTTGGATGGGGCTTATGGTATTAGACATCCCAAGGTGGTGGTGCTTGAACCTCGTGGAGGCCTCCTATGTACCATGCAGTAGCACGGATCAATGTCCTCGTAGTTCAGGTTGGATGGGGCTTACACTCTGAGGCGGCCCATGGTGGTGGGGCTTGATCCATGTGGATGCTTCCTATGTACCATGACTTAGCACGGATCAAAGTCCCCGTAGTTCCGGTTGGATGGAGCTTATGATCTGAGATGACCCAAGTTGGTGGGGCTTGAACCTCATGGTGGATTCCTATGTACCATGCCTTAGCATGGATCAAAGTCCTTGTAGTTCGGGTTGGATGTGGCTTATGCTTTGAGATGGCCCAAGGTGGTGGGTCTTGAACCTCGTGGAGGCTTCCTACGTACCATGCCTTAGCACGGATCAAATTCCTCGTAGTTCGGGTTGGATTGGGGCTTACACTCTGAAGCGGCACAAGGTGTGTCATGGTCGGTGCTCACTCTAAGCACACGGGAGTCATGCTCGGTGTGAGAAACAATAGTTAGAAGAGACCTGACTATCACATCGTGAAGGGTGCGTCCGTGGGACGTGAAAAGGGGATTACACGTTGAGTGGCACATGGTGTCGAGACTTACTCCAGGATAGAGGCCTAAGGGTTAAAAAGTGTGGTGGGAGAGGGATTTGGAACCTAGGAAGAGAGACGGGGCCCCGTTTCCTATCACACCCTCTGCTGGCCTTGACATCGAGGAAGTGAAGAGGAGCAGGGGTGCTGCCTCCTAGAAGGAAGGCTAGGGGCTTACACCAAGGTGGTTTCCCTTCCCCGCGGACAAACACCACTCCAATAAATCAACACTTGCGAGGGATGATCCCATTCCCTTGGAGACGATTGGGTGTGGAGAACGTCCAAGGCGGAGGGACCCTATGTGTGAGGCACAGGTTTGGGTCACAGTTTAATGTCATGTGTTGAGGACGAGGTTCTTGGAAATTTAACGTCTTGCAGCTTGGATGAGGTGGGTTGGCTCCACACCCCTAGGACTTACATAACCGGTACCCTCTGCTCCATGTGGGAGGGAAGGAATCAGCAAGGCTGTACTGAGGGGGTGTCACGGAGCAAACCATCGAGGGGTCCATGTTAGTGTGGCTATGCGAAGAAGCAATAGCCCTTAGCATGCCTATTCGAAGAAGTATGAGGCAGGGCAACACAACGGGAAGGATTGTCCAAGGGACTTTGATGTTACTTTGTACAATCCTAGAAGGTCGTACAAGAAAACCATAAGGAGGTTATCAGGCGTTCACGCATGAGGGCACCCGGGGAGCACTGAGGTGAAGGGTGTCGAGAGATTACGCGCAACCCTTGGGGCTTGCACGAAATAAGGGGGTCTGGCGTGAAAATCCCTGGGTTGGCGCGAAATCAGTTTTTCTTGGGCGAAATAGGGGGGATGAGTTTTGCATGCCCCTTGAAGGTATTGCGCGCAAAGGAAGGGATTGCGTGCAAAGGAATGGATTGCGTGTAAAGGAAGGGGTTGTGCGCAAAGGAAGAGGTGTGCACACAAAGGAAGGACTGTGTGCATCTTGCACGTCTTGCGTGCCCTGGAGTGTATTGTACACAAGGGGAATACCCAGAAGGGGGTTGGAGTATAGTCTATTCCAGGTGGATCTCGCATGAATGTGGATCCTGGGTGACTTGGCGTGAAGAAGAACCATAACTGATGTCCATATTCCTCGCGCGCGGAATGTCTACTATGCGCACGAGAGTCGGTTCAAATTCTTCATCCCTAAAAAGGAAGGGGGCCTCCTTCTATTTCTAGTCATTTGGTAGAGTAGAATTCAGGGCTACATGAAATAATGTCACGATAGAGGCAGGGGTGTGAAATATCAATCGCGTGGGGCGCTGGCGTGAAATTATTTCACACCTGCTCTGGGGACTCTTTTAGAATCCCGGTACTTTCCACGCGGAACATATTTTTTAGTGTGCTTCACCTTTTTTTTCATATCACCTCTAGGCCCTCTGGATCGGGTCTTCAGGTCTGAATATGACTTCTCTTTTTCATTTCATAACTTTCCCCATCACATACGCTCTTTTCAGCATCTACAAATGCCCCCCCTCAGAATTGGATCGGAGAGGGGTCCCAACGATCAGATTTCGAGGGAATCCCCGAAATGCAGGGCTTCATGGGCCCCCTGCGTGAAAAAATCACGAGCAGTGCACAAAAATCGTCCAGGCGAAGAATAGGCTTTTTATGAAGGCATGGAACCCAGGCTTCGCCTATAAAATCCACCACTGGTCCCACGCTTAGAACGCCTTTTCTCGCGTGATAATATCTGAGCTCTCGTGCAGGAAATTGCTTCTGCTCCTGCATTAAAACCCACTTATTGGTGCATAATTCCACTGATATTTGATGATATTTTAAGCACAAACCTGAAACTTTTCGTGCCATAACCTGAAATTTCGCGAAGCCTACTGATTTTCTTCACCAGACTCTCAGATTTCAGACCAAAATCCCACACTTAGTTTGAAGAAGATGTCCGAAAACCAGGCTGATGAGGGGGAGGTCGCTACTCGCAAAGCTAAGATGTGTAACGTCACGGTTTTGGAAGCCACCTAGAGATTCCCCGTACCCTGTTGGTCACATGGCCTCAAGCGGATTTCCCCAAATTCCAGAGGCTGCCGACTAACAGTGAGGGCCTTGGGTGTGATAGTGGGGAAACTATTCCATCATTGGCAGAGTACAAATTGGAAGTAAATAAACATGCAAGAGCAGAAGCAGTAAAGAACCAACAATAATAAACAGCGGAAGACTAAATCAGAAAACAACTGGAGACCGTATGTATATATATGAAACGATGCAAGATACATATCTAGAAAAGCATCCAAACAAGTCACAATGCTGAAAAATACAATAGTTCCAAAACAATTACAAAATAAAGTAAACAGCTCCTTAGCATCGCAAGACAAAGCTTGGTCTCATGCTCTCCTGCCCCAAGAAATCAAGTACCAAAAGTTGAAGGGAGCTTTCCCTTGTCTATACCTGCAACAACATAGTCTATTTTGGCCCAAAAGCATGACCCAAACAGGGTGTGAGACTAATCCCAGTAGGAAACCACCCGAAGATCTGTGCCTAACATTCAGTGAGTATATAGAAGGTAATAGTACAATAAGCAGTAAAACAGTAGCATCAAGAAATGCAGTAATCTGTAAGCAGTAAACAGGATGATGCGCAACAGTGATCAGTTCACAAAACAATAAGCATTGGTGAGGCAACAACTAACAGAAGGAGGAAACCCTCTGGGAAGTACTCGTAGCCATCCCCTCTGGTCTTATCAAAGAAGAACCACAAGCGTCTGGACAGTTCACTCAGCCTAACCCCTCTTGTTTGGTCATACATAATTTATAAGACTCTCTTGGAAAGCTCACTCGGTCAATTCCCCTTATAGTCTAGGGTGGTCAGGGACTCTCGGAGGGAGATCACGCGGTCTGACCTTCTTGGCCAAAGGTATAGAGACTCTGTGAGGAATATCACTCAGTCAATCCTTCTATAGCCTCAGGTATACAACAGACTCTCTAAGGAAGCTCACTCGGTCAATTCCTCCTCTAGCCTGGGAAGGTTTTAAAGACATTCAAACAAGGTAAAGACTCTTTCATGAAGCTCACTCGGTCTACCCTCATGTAGTCTATAATAACTAAGACTATTTGGGAAGCTCACTCGGTCTATCCCCTATAGTCTATAATGTCCAAGACTCCCTGAGGAAGCTCACCCGGTCTATCCCCATAGAGTCTATAATATCTAAGACTCTCTGGGAAGCACAGTCAGACTATCCCTTATAGTCTATAGCACCGGGTTGTCACAGTCCTATGCCATTCAGTGCATATTAATTCTATAAGGCTAGAGTACACCTATAGAGCTACTTGGCTAACAAAAGTACACCCATAAAGCTACTTGGCTAAATAGTCTATAGAGAAACAAGCCTGATGACAATATCATTTCTTCCTACGATCACAAGGCATGGAAACAGGTACAACGGTCAAAGGCTAAAGAGACCCAAAGGTTGCAACAAGAACCAAGAATAGGCAAAAAATCAAAGCATGATAATTATCCCCAAACGTGATCAATTTACCTCAAAACAAGCATGCAAGCAAGGAAAGAATAACCATAAGGGAAAAAAAGGTAAACACACATTACCCTGCTCACGGGTATTGGCGGAATTTGAAAATAAAACTCAGATACATCAAAGGTAAGGCACAAACCGCCTACCTCGACCCTAGGTGATCGATATAATTGAACCACGAGGCTTGATTCTCCTCAAAATAGCTTAGATCTACAAAAATGCACAAAATGTTTTACCCACGATAACTTAAGAAAGAGGAGTAATTGGAACACAAAGCTCTAGGAGAAGGAATATCTCACCGCTTCAGTTCCAACGCAATCGTCGGCGGTCGATTTGGAGAACGGATGGGGGCTCGTGGGCTCGGAGAAGATCCGCGGCCGTACGGGTTGCTCTCGGTCAAAGGCACTGGAGAAGAAGAAAGTTCTTTCGATTAGAAGCGACCCCAGTCTATTTAATGAAAAATAAAAGAAAATACACGACGTGTACTTCTTGATAACATGACTTGTACTCTAAATTTCTATACTCCGCTTTAAGCGGAATCCACATCACCCCTACACACCGTGTGTGTGGCCCGGACACAGCCAGCACACGGCCTGGTGCAGCAAGGGAGTACATGGTCTGTACTTATAAAGTACACAACGTGTACTTTATAAATTTCTAGAAACTCCTCTTTTCTCAAAAATGGTAGAAAAAGGAAATCCATACCTGAAATGAATATCCAGGTTCTTAAAAACTTCCCCCCTTAAAAAAATATGTCCCCAGATTTCCCAAGTAAGGCGTAGAAGAAGAAACCCCGAATAGCTCTGGCCATCTAACACCCCGAGATTTTATGAGAAATATTCTTTTTAATTTCATTGATGTCTTGTGTTGTACGCTACACCAAAAGGAGCTTTCACAACACGCATCCCTGACTTGACTTGCATTACACGCAATCACGACCTTCCTCAATAGCGTGTCTAGTACGCAATACCGAGTTTCACTAAACGAGATATTATTATAATATTATTATGAACTAGCCGTTATGAATAGTAATACCCACTTTTTGAAATTTTATAAATTTTATCTTTCAAAATGGACTTTATTTTTGGATTCATAATATCAAATTTATCTTTGGGTGAAAATTTGATACTTTTCGGATAACTTTCATATTCTGATGAATAGTGAAAATTACTAAATTTTAATTAAAAAACAAGTTTTTTAATCGAAATAATTAATAGTGATAAATTATTAATTTGAGTGGTTTTAAAGTATATTTAGAATATATTTTTACTATTTAATACAATATTGGTCATTGGATGTAATTTCACATCTAAACCAGACATAAACAAGTGTCAATCTTTTGATAGTTATTATCTCTTAAAACACGCTATTTGTTCTGACGACAGGAATTAAATTTTAAATTAGTTAATGTAACTGATATGTTTTGAATTTGGTAAAATAAAAATCATTTTTGAATTCATAATATCAAATATAGCTTAGGCCAAATTTTTGGTATTTTTCTGGAAACTTTCATTTTTTGATGAATAGTGAATCCACTAAGTGGTGTTTAAAAAACTGAATTTTTTCATAAAACATAATTTTACCACTTCTGTGAGTGGAATTTCAAAAGTCAGAGAGACAAGGTTGATGTCATTAAGTAAAATTTGGTTCAATGAGATGAAAATAATTTTTGGTGAATAGTATCTTTTTACTTTTATTTACCACGTTTAAAAGTAAATAGGGTAGTTAAGGGTAAAAATTATATTATTATTACCCTAAAACATGTCCTAATTCTATTGTATAAGTGTAATTCGACCAAAAAAAACATAGGAATAGAATATGACCTTTTAGGCCCACTTGGATTAGATTAGGACATTTATTATCAATTTATTTAAAGAAGGGTTAAAATAGTTAAAATCAAAGTTTAATAAATAAAGCCTTTTTAATATAGGGTTATACATAAGATAAATTCGACTATAAATATTCATTAGAAGTCTAAAATGATTTCCTACATAATGGTATTTTATTTGTAATTTTTAGACTTAAAATAATTTAATTTATTTATGATACAATGATGATTCAGTAATTATCTTATTAATGAAATATTGACATAATTGATGTTATAAATACCCAAATAAATGTTATTTGAGACTTTTTATGAATTCCAATAATTTTATATGTTAATAATACATGTTATTATTTATTTAATTAATTTTTTTTTTCGAACTAATCATTCTGTTATGATTTTCACAAAAATCAATTACCAAATAGTGTCGAAATTAACATAAAATAGTTTTTAAAACAAATACTATATTATTAATTGTTATATTATTCCTAAAAATATAAGGTTCGGCCAAATGACTTAGATAAGGTTATATATATTAATAATAAACAACTTGGGGTTCGTTTGGATTGATATTAACCTTATAGTGTAAGAAAACAAGACAACACGGTAAAAGTTAAATTATCTAACTTAAAGTTAAATCTAAATGATAAGGTTACAATTGATACCTAAACTAGTCTAAATTCTATTGGTTGAGATAAATTCGACCCATCCCCACCTTAGCTTCTAAATATATCAATTTGGAGCTATTATAAACCGAATTTGACTTTATAATAAAATAATAGTTTTAGTTATTCCAAAGGTGCCCCTCTCCTTCCTTATAAAAGGGCACCTCCTTCCTCTCTTCCTCACACCACTTTGACTCTTCATGCTCGGCCAACCCCTGCCAAATTATCTTCTCCACTTCCATAGAAACATCCTAGAGGTTCTGGTCTTCTTCAAAGACCAATTTTAGTTCCCTAAGAGGAGGTTTCAAAGAGGCGCTTCAAAGAAGAGGTAATGTCCGTTACCGATTCTTTCACCTTTATTTCTTCTTTCACTTATTCTTCTTAGGTTGTTTCATTATGAAGTAATAACATCAGTATAACTCATATACTGATATGTTATTATAATTATGAAACAACCCAATGTCAACATCTATCCATCCTATGGAAAACGAAATCACTGCGCGTGCGTACGTACGGAATACCGTCTCCACGCCGTGGTGTAATCTATTTTCCACCACCACCTTACATGTATGGGTATAATGGTGTAAATAATAACTATATATGATTATTGTAAAGTGATATTGATTCTTTAATAGTATACATAAACTCCAATAAAATTCCACGATCATGGGAACGATATCATCGCTCATGCATACGTACGGAATACCGTCTCCACGACGTGATGAGATTCATTCTCAATGATTAACCATTCATGAATGATTATAAAGTATATATAATAGGTAATAATGAAATATATGACCTAATAATGATACTGTATTTATATATCTATATATGTATATCATCCAATTAATTCCATTCAATTCAATGAGGAAACGAAAACAACGTTCATGCATACATACAGCCGACCGTCTCCATGAACGGTATATTTATTTCCATTTATCAATCTATTATATATATGTAGATTATGAATATATATTATATATAAATCATGTTTTATATTATGTAATTAAGTAATCATGATCTAAGTAATCATATGATTAATTAAAAGTCAAAACACGGACGACAAATGAAACGATTTTACCCAAAACACTCTTTGACATGGAATTTACAAAAGAACGGGTAATATAATGTAATAAGTGAACCATATATGATATCATAATAACTAATAAGATTCTATAATAAGTCAATGACATTATTTAAATCGTTATACAGGAGGTTCGGATACGTACGAAGCATATCGTACATAAGGTAAGGGATAATTTTGCAAATCTCAATTTTATTCGAGATTGCTTATTCGTAAGTATTTACTGGGGTTATTTCAATCATCCATGTCCATGTTTTATAAAAGTATTTCCATGTATTTTTAAAGTCTTTTTTACCCATTCTTGACTTTTACTACATGGTATGTAAGTAATCTTTCTTTTGTTTACGTTACGAGGTACTTTTTTTACTTTTCCGGAAAAGGTACGAGAAGAATGTTTTTTTTACTTATACGGAACGAACAGATTTTTAATGGTTTTATAAAGCCTTATTTTCATGAAGCTTACTATAAATAATTTGATGACTATTTTCAAAAAAATCACTTTCTTTTAAAATTAGATGATGTTTTGTGAAAATAAATTGATTTTGAAGAAGAAAGAATATTTTCCTGAAAAATTCATTTAAAGTATAATGTCTCTATGATTTACATGGATTTAATTTAATAATTATGAAATGATATCCATTTATTTTATATGGATTATGTGATGATGGAATGATTTTTATGAAACCCATTTAATTCTTTGGGTTATGATGAATGTTTTAAGTTTATTTTGTGTCACAAGTAAGAATGATTTCATTATGAGATGGGTGGGACCTATATCTCCCTCCAATGCATTGGTTAAAGATTTTATATCTCATGAGATAGACATGGCTGGAACGGTAAGTTAATTCGGTTCAGTGTTACAGGACTGAAACAAGGAGTGAACTCTATTCAGAATGTGACTTTTTCCACTATGATGGTCTTGGCAGCAATGCCTTAGCTACTATGGAAATCATTACATGTGCTTAATGGATGCCACAATTACATGTTTTATTCCCATGCAATTTTATCATGGTTTATGTTATATTATGATCTATGCCTTATGTACTTCCTTGTTTTATGTCGTTGCTCAAGATTTTGATGTTTAAACATTATGTTCATGTTTTTAAGTTCAAATTTATATATTATGTTTTGTTTTATCCATGCTTACCCTTACTGAGAATTTGAGCTCCCCCTTTTTATGTTTGATTTTCCCCCAGGTTCAAAAGAAAGGTTTTAGGTAAGGAAACAAAAACTAGAAGATCTTTATGGGAGATGTTGAAGATCATTCACCATGATTAGAATATTGTGTTCCAAGTTTCCAAAGACACTAAACTATTATGGTCCTTGTGTGTCTGTTTTTGTTATGTATTAAGTATTCCCCAAAAGTAATGTAATGTCCATGTACATCAAGCTTCGGGTCCCTACAGTTGGTATTAGAGGAAAGGTTTAGTCAACCTTTGGAAACTAGGATGCGAAAACGTTAGTGAGATCCCTAGAGATATTTCTAAGGTGTGTCTAGGGATGTCCCTAAGAATAAGTATACGTATAGGATATAGTCATAGAACTACAGTAACAATCTTAGAATTTAACCTTATATGTTAGGTAATGATGGAACTCCCCCTTTATTATGTTGTTTTCCCTAGCATGATTTTTTCCTCTCACACTATTCTTTTTGGGTTTTAGAAAATGGCTGGAAACAGGAATATTCACGATAATGGAGGATATAACAGACAATGGAATGATATTTTTCATGAGAAACCAAATGAAAAGGGATCTCGAAGTCCAAATATCATTATTATGCCTATTCAGCAATTTCATAATATGATCAATAATCGTAACTTTGGTAAGTTTTTTGACTCAGATAATAAGAGAATTATGGAGTTTCATGATGATCATAGAGGAAAGAAAGTTAAATTTCCCTCATGTAAATCATGTGGGAAGAGGAATCAGGGAGATTGTTTCAAAGGAACTGGAAGATTCTTTGGGTGTGGAAAAGAAGGACACAAATCCAGTAAGTGAAAAGGAAAAGGTTCAGGTAACAACATGGACAAGGATAATGGTATTGGTACGACATCAACAATGATTAGATGTTTTAAATGTGGAATGTATGGGAATTATGCAAACCAATTCCCTAATGGAATATCTCATGAAGAGAATCAGCATGGTCATATGGGTAGTATTTATGTGGATGATGATGAGGAGACTACAAATGATATATGAGCTGAAAGAAGTGTTGAAGCTCAGTCAGTTGTTTTAGAAGGTAGTGGAATGATTGTATGTTTATTGAGAGTTATGTTGAATAGTTAATGGTAATATGGAATAAAGAATCATCCAAGGATTGTTACACTATTGTTTCTCCTAAAAGTATTTGAATATATATGTTGAATGGTACCAGTAACCGTGGAAGGCTATTCAGATATTTTTTAAAGTGGATGATATGAGCATAATGAAGGAATAAGAATATAATGAGATGTTTGATTATATTCATGAGCTCATGATTTATATAAGGACTAAGTGATATCATGGTTTGAGTATATAGAATTTTGAGGATTTTGGTATGTGGAAATGTTAACTTTTAACTGCATTCATGTTTTCACTAAGGTTCAATGGGTCTTCATTTTTCAAGAGAATACATGATTAAGGCCTTCGAATGTTTGGAATGTGACCAACAAGACATATCTTATGATATATGGGGATCAACGATGGTATTAAATCTCTGGTAATAATTTTCACTATATTATGAGAGTTGACTGCAGTATTATGGATAAGCCTAAAGATTGTAAGGGATTATGATGGAAATATGTTATTATTGTTTAAGGATAGAAGTTTTTTCGATATTATTGATGGGATGTTATAGTAATATAGTTTTAGAAAAAGGACAACCTGCAGGACGGGCGACAGCCCATCGCGTCGGACAAGGCTGTGGGAATCGAACCCACAACCGAAGTGCGACTGGCCTTTATCGCCTACCACTGGCCTACAAGAAGTCCCTGGTTAGTAGAAACTAGTTTTATTTTATTAAGAGGTTTGATATACGAAGTATAAGTTCATTTTTGAAACCATATATGATTAATCTATCCATAAGATGGACTTATAACTTTTTCTAACCTTTTGTTTGAAATAGATGGAATGACCCATCATTCTATCACATCATCTACTAACACATCACAAATAACAAATTCAACTTCATTTCTTTAAGGGATGAAGTAGATATTGTTCAATTCACGAACAACAGTGAGATTATACCAAAATCATGTAAGTATTTCTTTTAATTCATCAACTTTAGGGAAATGATCTTGAAAACCAAAAATGTTTTCCCTGTTCCCTTATATCCGATGAATCAGATGGTACCTTAGATCATCACAAATCTATAGCTTTGTGATTGTTGGATTTTTCATAGCCATGTTCTCTACCACTCTCCATCAGAACATGATGGTTAGGTTTCTCTTCCATATCCATATTTTCACCTATGTTCTCTTATGTGGAAACCCAGTGATTATTTAATTTGGGTAACCGTTAGGTTTCATACTTTAGTTTTTAAATAATGGTTTTGGTATTTCTTTTTACGATGTGGGTTTCTATTAACGAAACTTTCGAGTAGTAAACCATTTCTAACCCAGACGAATTTCGAGGGAGAAATTCATTTTAAGGGGGGTAGAATGTAACACCCCGAGATTTTATGAGAAATATTCTTTTTTATTTCATTAATGTCGTGTGTTGTACGCTACACCAAAAGGAGCTTGCACAACACACATCCCTGACTTGCCTTTCATTACACGCAATCACAACCTTCCTCGATAGCGTGTGTAGTACGCAATACCGAGTTTCACTAAACAATATATTATTATAATATTATTATGAACTTGTCGTTATGAATAGTAATACCCACTTTTTGAAATTTTATAAATTTTATCTTTCAAAATGGACTTCATTTTTGGATTCGGAATATCGAAATTATCTTTGGGTGAAATTTTGGTACTTTTCGGATAACTTTCATATTATGATGAATTGTGAAAATTACTAAATTTTAATTAAAAAACAACGTTTTAATCAAAATAATTAATAGTGATAAATTATTAATTTCAGTGGTTTTAAAGTATATTTAGAATATATTTTTACAATTTAATACAATATTGGTCATTGTATGTAATTTTACATTTAAACCAGACATAAACAAGTGTCAATCTTTTGATAGTTATTATCTCTTAAAAACACGCTATTTGTTTTGACGATGGTAATTAATTTTTAAATTAGTTAATGTAACTGATATGTTTTGAATTTGGTAAAATAAACATCATTTTTGAATTCATAATCTCAAACATAGCATAGGCCAAATTTTTGGTATTTTTCTGGAAACTTTCATTTTTTTGATGAATAGTGAAACCACTAAGTGGTAGTTAAAAATCTGAATTTTTTCATAAAACATAATTTTACTGCTTCTGTGAGTGGAATTTCAAAAATTTGAGAGACACGGTTGTTGTCAGTAAGTAAAATGTGGTTCAATGAGATGAAAATAATGTTTGGTGAATAGTAACTTTTTACTTTTATTTACCACGGTTAAAAGTAAATAGGGTAGTTAAGGGTAAAAATGATATTATTATTACCCTAAAACATGTCCTAACTCTATTGGATAAGTGTAATTCGACCAAAAACAACCTTAGGAATAAAATATTACCATTTACGCCCACTTGGATTAGATTAGGACATTTATTATCAATTTATTTAAAGAAGGGTTAAAATAGTTAAAATCAAAGTTTAATAACAAATGAATTTTTAATATAGGGTTATACATAAGCTAAATTCTACTATAAATATTAATTATAAAGCTTAAATATTTCCTACATAATGGTTTTTTATTTGTAATTTTTAGACTTAAAATAATTTAATTTATTTATGATACAATGATGATGCAGTAATTATCTTATTAATGAAATATTGACATAATTGATGTTATAAATACCCAAATAAATGTAATTTCAGACTTTTTATGAATTAAAATAATTTTATACGTTAATATGACATGTTGGTATTGATTTAATTAATTTTTTTGAACTAATCATTCTGTTATGATTTTCACAATAATCAATTACCAAATAGTGTCAAAATTAACATAAAATAGTTTTTAAAACAAATACTATATTATTAATAGTTATTTTATTCCTAAAAATATAAGGTTCGGAAAAATGACTTATATAAGGTTATATATATTAATAATAAACAACTTGGGGTTCATTTGTCTTGATATAGTATGTTTATTAACCTTATACTGTAAGAAAACAAGAGGACGCGGTAAAAGTTAAATTATCTAACTTAAAGATAAATCTAAATTATAAGGTTAAAATTGATACCTAAACTTGTATAAATTCTATTGGATGAGATTATTTCGACCCATCCCCATCTTATATTTGAAATATATTAATTTGGAGCTATTAAAAACCGAATTTGACTTTATAATAAAATAATATTTTTAGTTATTCTAAAGGTGCCCCTCTCCTCCCTTATAAAAGGTCACCTCCTCCCTCTCTTCCTCACACCACATTGAGCCTTCAATATCGGCCAACCCCTGCCAAATTATCTTCTCCACTTCCATATAAACATCCTAGAGGATCTGGTCTTATTCAAAGACCAATTTTAGTTCCCTAAGTGGAGGTCTCAAAGAGGCGCTTCAAAGAAGAGGTCATGTCCATTACCGATTCTTTCACCTTTATTTCTTCTTCCAATTCTTCTTCTTTGGTTGTTTCATTATGAAGTAATAACATAAGTATCACTCATATACTGATATGTTATTATAAGTATGAAACAAACCTATTTCACCATCTATCCATCCTACGGGAAACAAAATCACCGCGCGTGTGTACGTACGGAATACCGTCTCCACGTCGTGGTGTAATCTATTTTCCACCACCACATTACTTGGATGGGTATAATGGTGTAAATAAAAACTATATATGATTATTTTAAAGTGATATTGATTCTGTAATAGTATACATAAACTCCAATAAAATTCCACGATCATGGGAACGATATCATCGCTCATGCGTACGTACGGAATACCGTCTCCACGACGTGATGAGATTCATTCTCGATGATTAACCATTCATGAATGATTATAAAGTATATATAATAAGTAATAATGAAATATATGATATAATAATGATACTGGATTTATGTATATATGTATGTATGTCATCCAATTAATTCCATTCAATTCAATGAGGAAACGAAAACAACGTTCATGCGTACGTACGGCCTACCATCTCCATGAACGGTTTATTTCTTTCCATTTATCAATCTATTATATATATGTAGATTATGACTATATATTATATATAAATCATGTTTTATATTCTAGAATTAATTAATCATGATCTAAGTAATCATATGATTAATTACAAGTCAAAACACAGATGACAAATGAAATGATTTTACCCAAAACACTCTTTAACATGGAATTTAAAAAAGAACGGGTAATATAATGTCATAAGTGAACCATATATGATATCATAACAATGAATATGATTATTTAATAAGTCAATGATATTATATAAATAATTATACAATAGTTTCAGATATGTACGAAGCATATCAGACCTAAGGTAAGGGATAATTTTGCAAATCTCAATTTTATCCGAGTTTGCTTATTCGTAAGTATTTACTGGGGTTATTTCTATCATCCATGTCCATGTTTTATAAAAGTATTTTAATGTATGTTTAAAGTCCTTTTTACCCATTATTGACTTTTACTACATGGTATGTAAGTAATATTTCTTTTGTTTACATTACGAGGTACTTTTTGACTTTTCCAGAAAAAGTACGAGAAGAATGTTTTTTTACTTATACGGCATGAACGGATTTTTTAAGGTTTTATAAAGCCTTATTTTCATGATGCTTCTTACAAAAGATTTCTTGACTGTTTTCAACAAAATCTCTTTCTTTTATAATTAGATGACTTTTTGTGAAAATAATTTTATTTTGAAGAAGAAATGGTATTTTCCTCAAGAATTCATTTCAAGTATAATTTATCTATGATTTAAATGGTTTCACTTTCCTAATTATGAAATGATATCCATTTCTTTTATATGGATTATGTGATGATGGAATGATTTTTATGAAACCAATTTTTTTGGGTTATGATGAATGTTTTAAGTTTATTTTTTGGAACAAGTAAGAATGATTTCATTATGAGATGGGTGGGACCTATATCTCCCTCCAATGTATTGGGTAAAGATTTTATATCTCATGAGATTGACATGGCTGGAATGGTAAGTTAATCTGGTTCAGTGTTACAGGACTGAAACGAGGAGTGAACTCTATTCAGAATGGGACTTTGTCCACTAAGATGGTATTGGCAGCAATGCCTTGGCTACTATGGAAATCATTACATGTGCTTAATGGATGACACAATTACATGTTTTATTCCCATGCTATTTTATCATGGTTTATGTTCTATTATGATCTATGCCTTATGTACTTCCATGTTTTATGTCTTTGCTCAAGATTTTGATGTTTAAACATTATGTTCATGTTTTTAAGTTCAAATTTATATGGTATGTTTTGTTTTATCCATGATTACCCTTACTGAGCATTTGAGCTCCCCATTTTTATGTTTTATTTTCCCCTAGGATCAAATGAAAGGTTTTAGGTAAGGAAACAAAAAGTGGAAGATCTTTATGGGAGATGTGGACGATCTTTCACCATGATTAGAAGATTGCGTTCCATGTTTCCAAAGACACTAAACTATTATGGTCCTTGTGTATCTGTTTTTGTTATGTATTAAGTATTCCAAAAAAGTAAAGTAATGTCAATGTACATCAAGCTTTGGGTCCCTACAGGGCACTACGATCGTACATCGGCCTCCCTCTCCCAAGTCTCATCCTGCACTCGCTCGTGCTACCATAACACCCATATAAAAGGAACAGACCGGCCATGGAGAACCTTCGTACTGCGATCGATAATCTCGATGGGATGCTCCTCAAAAAATGCATCTGCTTCAAGCTCAACCTCCTCGGGTTGAATGACATGAGACGGGTCTGAAAATTAACGTCGGAGCAGAGAAACATGGAAGACGTCATGCATAGCCCGATATCTCTGTGGTAACTGCAACCGATAGGCGACCAACCCAACTCTTTCTGACACCTCAAAAGGCCCGACGTACCGCGTTGAAATCTTACCCTATCTCTGGATCCTCTGGTGTCCCAACCTCGGTGCAACACGTAGGAAAACCTGATCCCCGACCTCGAACTCCAGAGGTCATCTCTGCCGGTCAGCATAAGACTTCTAATGAGACTATGTTGTATCCATCCTCTTCCAAATCAATTATATCTGCTCTGAGGTCCCCTAAACAAGACGAGGTCCCAGCAAAGCTTCCTCTCCTACCTCCAGCCAGCATAAGGGTGATCAACATGGCCTACCGTACAAAGCCTCATAAGGTTCCATCTAAATAGTTTCCTGAAAACTGTTGTTATAGGAAGACTCCACTAGAGTTATATGCTTCTCCCAAAAACCACCAAGGTCTAGAATTCAAGATCAGAGAATATCCTCAAACACCTGAATCATACACTCGGACTGGACATCAGTCTGGGGATGGTATGTTGTACTCAAAAGTACATGTGTAACCAAAGCCCTCTGAAGTACCTACCAGAACCCAGAAGTAAAGCGTGCATCCCTGTTTAAAATAATGGATTGTGGAACTCCATATAGTCATAAAATCACTCGGATGTACAACTGTCCTAGCTCATCCACATTGAAGTTCTCTTTGATCAGCAAGAATTGAGAAACATTCGTAACTCTATCGACAACTACCCAAACAGCATCACTCCCTCAATGTGATCTCAGTAACCCGGTCATAAAGTCCATCGCAACATCATTCCAATTCCACTCGAGAATGGATAACTGCTGTAAAGGCCCTGCTGGTCACTGATGCTCTTCCTTCACCTTCTGACAAGTAGAACATCTCCTGAAAAAACTAGCAACATCTCTCTTCATACCTGGCCACCAGTACAGGCGGTGTAGATCATGATACATCTTGGTGACGCCAGGATGATCTTCCCAAACTGAGGAATGAAAATCCCGCATAAGCTCCTCGCGTATGTCTTCTGGAACCCATACACTTCCCTGGAAACGCAAGATCTCATCCTCACCCATTGTCCATCCAGGAAGAGGGTCCTCTCCTTACACACTCTCCCGCAGGACTAAGCCTTCTGAGTCTGATAGTTGTCTTGTCCGTACCCGATCAAGAAGTGAAGAGGTAACAGCTACAGAAGATATAAAAGTCTATCCCTATCTATCATGCACCTCCAAGTTCATCTTAGAGAACAGAACCATAAGCTTCCACTCACTGCAGGGCTCCCAAACTGCCTGAATCTGAGTTCTCCTTGTCAACGCATCAGCTACTGTGTTTCCCTTTCCCGGCATATAGGCGACCTTGAAGTTGAAAGACTAAAGATACTCGAACCACATGTGTTGTCTCAGATTCATATCACACTGAGTGAACATATACTTGAGACTCTTATGGTTAGTGAAAACCACAAAGTTCTCTCCCATGAGGTAGTGTCTCCAACAACGTAATGCATGAACAACAGATGCCATCTACAGATCATGCATCAGATAGTTCTTCTCATGTGGCCTCAACTGCCGCGGACTGTAAGCAACAACCCCATCTCCCTGCATAAGCATAGCTCCCAGCCCGATACCTGAAGCATCATAGTAAACATTGTAGCCCTTACCCGGCTCTGGGAAGACCAGTATCGGTGCTGACGTCAACCTCCCCTTCAGCTCCTGAAAGGCTGACTCACAAGAATCTGACCATAAAAACATTTCCCACTTCTTGGTCAGAACTGTCAGTGGTGATACTCGATGTGAATAGTCCTGTATTAAATGCTTGTAGTATCCAACCATCCCTAGAAATCCCCACACTTCAAAGACATTCTTCGGCTACTCACAGGAAACTACAGCTCTCACTTTCTCTAGGTCCACTGATACTCCTATCTCTGAGATGACATGACCCATGAAATGAATCTTGTCCCTCTAAAAGAGGCATTTAGAGAGCTTATAATACTACAGATTCTCTCTCAGTGTACCCAGAAAGATCTCAAGATGGGTAGCATGGTCGTGTCGTGTGTGAGAGTACACCAATATGTCATCCATGAAAACCACCACAAAGGAATCTAAGTACGGATAGAACACTCGGTTCATCAGTGCCATAAAAACTGTTGGCGCGTTCGTGAGACCGAACGACATGACTGTATACTCATATAGACCATACCTGCTCTTGAAGGCTATAAGAAGTATATCTGATGGTATAACGTTCAACTTATGATAACCAGATCTCATATCGATCTTCAAGAACACCCGATCTTCTCGAAGCTGATCAAAGAGGTCATCGATCACCAGTAAGGGATATAGGTTCTTGACCGTCAACTGGTTCATATTTCAATAATCCACACAAAGGAGAAAGGTGTCATCTTCCTTCTTCGCAAACAGGAGAGGCGAACCCCAAGGAGAAGTACTGGGTCAGATGAAACCTTTTAACTGCAACTCCTCCAACTGCTTCTTAAGGTCCTATAAATCAGGTGTAGCCATCCTATAAGGAGAATTGGACACTAGTGCCACCCCTGGCACGAGCTCAATCAAGAAGTCTACCTCCTGCTCTGGAGGCAAACCTAAAAATTCTTTGGGAAAGACATCCCTGAAACGATCCACCACTGGAGGAACATACAACCGTGAAGTCCCCTGGTCATCTAGATAATGACTAGAAATCTGGGTTGTAACTCCTCCTAGCCCGTGATGCTCTAGTCCTGCTCTACCCGCATGGACATCTCACTTGCCTCTAAGAAAAAAAGACCCTCTCTCTGTTGATACGAAACTCACCCTGATGCGATAGCAATCGAAGACTGCCTGGAAGGGAACAAACCAGTCCATACTAAGAATGACATCATAACCTATCATCTCTAAGCCATAGAGGTACCATAAGAATTTACACCCTACAACCTCAAGAGGGCACTCTCTGCACTGACGTACACAAGATTTCCTCATTCCCAATGGCATGTCATGGGTCAACATGTCGGCAGATAAAAAGATACAGAGCCAAAGGCTCTTCAAAACAGCAACAGAGATAAAACTATGCGAAGAACCAGTATCGGAGAGTGATGAAGATAAAACTGAGGCTACTAGGATCGTACCTCAAACTGTAGAAGGTATGGGATCCTGATCCTGGTAGGGCTGCTCCTCGGTGAATATCAGGCCTGCACCACGGCCCTGTGCCCCTAGCTGACCACTCTGAGCTGATCCACTCCACTATTGCTGGTGACCTGGTGACTGACCACCACGTCCGCGACCTCCACCTCGGCTCGAACGGTAGGAAGAACTCTAGTTCCCAGACTGGTGAGAAATTGGTGAAGCATCTCCTGAACGTGGGGTCATAGAAGAACCCCTACCACTAGCTGAAGGAGAAAAGATTTTACAAAAGTTCTGAAGATGACCCATCCTGGCGCAAGATCAGCACTACATCAGATCTCTCTGACACTGAGGCCTAGTATGCCCAATCCTACCGTAGTGGTAACATACAACCTGGCTGCCAGAAGATACATCATGCCTACTCTAATCTCCACGAGAAGACTCACTGCGGCACTTCCTACTATTCGTATGAGGAAAACCAACTCTAAAAGTCGAACCACCCTGGATCACTGCTCCAGAATCCCTCAGGTTGTGCTCAGTGATCAGTTCCTGGTTGATGATAGAGGATATCGAAGTCAACCTGAAGATATTCACCTGGGAATGGATCTCCTGCCTGAGACCATCCTGGAACTTCCTAGCAAGGAACAACTCATCACCTATTGGAATCATCATGAAGTGATGTAGCTCGGTAAAGTGATACGAGTACTCCATAATAGAAAGAGTACCCTATTATAGACTCATAAACTCTTGGGATCGGTCATCCCTCAAGGTCTCTGGGTAAAAGTAGTCATAAAAGGTGCACTAAAACTCCCCACAAGACATACTCTGCTGGCTCCCTACATGCGAGATCACCTCCCGCCACCTCTTGGAGGTGTCTTAGAGCATATAAGTAGCCAGCTTCACCCTTTTCTCTGAAGGTATCTCCAGATGCTCAATGATAATCAACATGGCCTCTAACCATGACTCTGCATCCTGGGGTCCTTCATCCCCGAATAATGTAAGAGGATGATGCTACTGGAAAACCTGCTTCAACTCTAACATCTATGGGGCAGGAGGCGGCGCTCCTTGAAAGGTCTACATCATCCTCAGGAAATCCTCCCTGAATAGCGTATCGACACCTGTGACGGGTATGAATTCTTGTGCCAAGGCTTGCACAACAGGAGGATCTATAGGAGGAACTTGATCGGTCATATCTGGTGTCTGATTACCATCTAGAAACTGAGGTACAACCAGAGGATGTCTTAGAGGCATATCTCTGAAAATATCAAAAGCACGGCTTAGATCATGATTATCAAAGACTGAGAACACAAGAGTACAAAACGGGAACAGGAGGAGAAAAAAATCATGTTTCCAAAACACGACTATACGGCGTGTATAAAAACTACACGACGTGTTCACTTAAACCAAATACATGGGTGTGTACTCCTACCACCTCTGGTTGTGTAACACCCAAAACTACCCGGCATGTTGTCCCCACACACAGCGTGTACTTGAACTCTATTCCCCTACCAGTGTCTCTTTACACGGCTAACCCACATGGTCCTCTTAACCCTAGACTACATGGCGTGTTCACAAAGAACACGGCGTGTACTTCACAAGGTTTCAGCAACCCGTGTTGTTAGTTACACGGCCGGCTACATGGATGCCCCTTACATGGCGTGTTACGAAAAAACACAGTGTGTATAAGAGAAGATAACACTGACCTATGTTGTTCATGACATGGCTGAGTCCCTGGTACAAAACTACACAGTGTGTTATTTACTAACATGGAATGTTCTACTCGATCTTCCCAGCCCCGTGTTGTTAGTGACACGGTCGGGTACACAGCTCTATACTACACGGCGTGCACCTACCGTACATGGCGTGTTCCTAACGACATTTCCTCAGCACTGTGTTCCTGCTCACACAGTCAGTGACACGGTCTGAAACTGCACGACGTGTAGTCATAAAGTACATGTCGTGTATTCTAGGGTTTTTTTTCAGGTAGTAGATCAAAAACAGCACCGAAGCCCAGAAACACAGAAAACAAGGCATGATGGTGCCAAATTCTGATCTGTGAGGGCCCATACTTCCCACGAATCAAAGCTTGGCATCCAATACAGTCATATATAATGAAAAACTGGTTAATGATTCACCAATTTCAAATTAAAGAGGGACCATAACACCTCAAGAATGAAAATTTGCATTCATTTAAGAGAAGAACAATACAAACAGTCCTCTATCAAACAACAGAGATTCTATCAAAGCACCTATCACAACAGCATGCATAATCTACAAAAATTCTATCACAACAACATGAAATCTTTAATGAACCCTAGATGGCATGGAAAGAAGGCATGAAATGTGATTTCTAGTAAGTGCCTATATAATGCATGAGATGGAATAACCTCATCTCATCGGATTGCGATATAAATATAACCATAATAGAAACAACAATAACTGCACAAGTCATGTGAATCACTCTTGGTGAAATCATATCAACCGTAAAATCTCAAAACCAGAAAACTGTAATAGATTAGGTAGTATGGCTTTTCCTTGTACACGGGTTAGCTACTCCCGGGCACAGCTTATTAGCAAGTACCGATTATATCCTATCCCTAGCTAAAGGCACCAAACAGTAAATCAAGAGAAATGAACATGTTCTTTGATACCACATTGTAACTTCCCAGTTTTTGAAGCCACCCAGAGGTGCCCCGTACCCAGTTGGTCACATGGCCTCAAGCGCATTTCCCCAAATACCAGAGGCTGCAGACTAACAGCGAGGGCCTTGGATGTGATAGTGGGGAAACTATTCCCTCATTGGAAGATTACACAGTAGAAGTAAATAAACATGAAAGAGTGGAAGAAGTAAATAACCAACAACAATAAATAGCGGAAGACTAAATCAGAAAACAACTGGAGTACATATGTATACATATATATATGAAATGATGCATGATACATATCTAGGAAAGCATCCAAACAAGTCACACTTATGAAAAATACAATATTTAAAAACAAGTACAAAAGAAAGAAAAGAGCTCCTCAGCATCGCAATCCAATGATTGGTCCCATGCTCTCCTACTCCAAGGAATCATGTACCAGAAGTCGAAGGGCGTTGGCCCTTGTCTATACCTGCAACGACATAGTCTATTTGAGCCCAAAAGCATAACCCAAACAGGGTGTGAGACTAATCCCAGTAGAAAACCACCTGATGATCTGTGCCGAACAGTCAGTGAGTATATGGAAAGTAAGAGTAAAATAAGTAGAAAAATAGTAGCAACAATAATAGGCAGTAATCAGTAAGAAGTAAATAGGATGATGCGCAACAGTGATCAGTTCACAGAACAACAATCATCGATGAAGCAACAGCTAACACAAGCATGAATCCCTCTAGAAAGTACTTGCAGAAAAACCCTCTGGTCTTATCCAAGAAGTACCACAACCCTCTGGGCAGTGCACTCAGCCTAACCCCTCTGGTTTGGTTATACAAAATTTATAAGACTCTCTGGGGAATCTCACTCGGTCAATTCCTCTTATATTCTAGGGTGGTCAGGGACTCTCGGAGGGAGATCACATGGTTTGACCCTCTTGGCCCAAGGTCTAGAGACTCTCTGAGGTAGCTCACTCGTTCAATCCTCCAATAGCCTCAGGTATACCACAGACTCTCTGAGGAAGCTCACTCAGTCAATTCCTCCTCTAGCCTGGGAAGGTTTTAAAGACATTAAAACAAGGTAAAGACTCTCTAAGGAAGCTCACTCAGTCTACCCTCCTGTATTCAATAATAACTACGAATCTCTGGGAAGCTCACTCGGTCTATCCCCTGTAGTCTATAATTTCCAAGACTCTCTGAGGAAGAACACTTGGTGTAACACCCGAGATTTTATGAGAAATATTTTGTTTATATGTATTATGTTATATGAAACACCAAATGAATCATTCACTACACACAACATTGTCTTGGCTTGCATTGCACGCAGGAGCAACCTTCCTCGATAGCTTGCGTTGTACGCAATACCGAGTTTCACTAAACAATGATTTGTTATTAAAATATTATTAAAACTAGCCGTTATGAATAGTAATACCCACTTTTTAAATTTTTTTTAAATTTTATTTTTCAAAATGGACTTCATTTTTGGATTCTGAATATCAAAATTATCCAAAGTTAAATTTTTGGTATTTTTCTGAAAACATTCAATTTTTAATGAATAGTGAAAAACACTGAGTTATAGTTTAAAACCGAATATTTATTTAAATAATTATTTATTTTATTTAAATTTATTTTAGGTCAAAATAGATACATAATACCTATATAATTTCAATGTAATTCATTGGAGTCATTTTATAATAATTTAGATATATAAAAATTTTATTGAACTTTTTGACTGTCTTTTACCCACCTCCAAGGAACATTTGTAATTGTACATAAAACTTAATTTTACCACTTCTGTGAGTTGACTTTTTAAAATCTGAGAGAAACAGTTAATATCAAGGAGTAAAATGTGGTTCAATAAGATAAAAATAAATTTGGGTGAATAGTAACTTTTTGTTTTTATTTACCACCGTTAAAAGTAAATAGGGTAATTAAGGGTAAAAAGGATATTATTATTACCCTAAAACATGTCCTAATTCTATTGTATTAGTATAATTCGACCAAAAACAACCTTAGTAATATAATATTATCATTTAGGTACACTAGGATTAGATTAGGATATTTATTATTATTTAATTCAAATAAGAGTTAAAAGAGTTAAAATCAATGTTTAATAACTAAAAATGAGGTGTGTCGAAGAAGAGGTAATCTCTTCTACCGAATCATTGAAGTATTCGTTCTTCTTCAACTTCTTCTTATTTAGTTGTTTCATTACAAATTAATAACATCTGTATCACTAATATAATTATATGTTATTATAAATATTAAACAACCCCATTTCATCATCTATCAATCCTACGGAAAATGAAATCACTGCGCGTGCGTACGTATGGAATATCGTCTCCACGCCATGGTGTAATCTATTTTTCCACCACCAAATTACTTGGATGGGTATAATGGTGTAAGGAATAACAATATATTTTTTTTATAACTTCATACTGATTTTGAGATATTATATCATCCACTCCAATTCCATTCAATAATTATGGGAATGATATCATCACTCGTGCGTATGTACGGATTACCGTCTCCACGACGCGATGAGATTCATTCTCCATGTTAACCATTCAAGAATTATTATAAAGTAAATATATTTAATAATAATGAAATATATGACATAATTAAGATAATGTATTTATGAATATATATATGTCATCTACTTACTTCCATTCAAGTCAATAAGGAATGGAAAACAACGTTCATGCGTACGTATGGCCTACCGTCTCCTTGAATGGTGTATTTCATTTCCTTCATCTATCTATTATATATATATATACTCAATACATATTATATATAAATCATTATTTACATTCTGGACGTAAGTAAATCATGATATAAGTAATAATAATATCATGCACAACGAGTCCAAACACGAATGATAAATAAAACGATTTTACCCAAAACGCTGCTTTAACATGGAATTTTCAAAAGAACGGGTAATATAAAGTCATAAGTGAATCATATATGATATCATAACAACGAATATGATTTTTTTAATAAGTATGTGACATTAGTTAAATCATTATACCAGAGGTTCGGATACATACGAAGCATATCGGACCAAAGGTAAGGGATAACTTTTCCAATCTCGTTTTTATCCAAGATTGTTTATTCATAGGTATTTAATGAGGTTATATTTATCATCCATGTACCTATTTTCTAAAACTGATTTCATGTTTGTTTAATTTCTTTTTACCCATTTTTGAAATTTACTACATGGTATGTAAGGAATCTTTCTTTTATTTACCATACGAGGTACTTTTTGACTTTTCTGGAAAAAGTACGAGAATAATGTTTTTTTAACTTATATGGAATGAAAGGATTTTTACGGATTTATAATGCCTTATTTTCATGAAGCTTACTCAAAAATATTTCATGACTATTTTCAACAAAATCCTTTTCTTTTAAAATTGAATGGAATTTTGTGAGAAGATAATGATTTTGAAGAAGAAAGGATATTTTCCTCAAGAATTCATTTCAGGTGTTTTATCAAAACCATTTTCTATATAACATGACATTATTTTTATATGTGTATGTTTCAAGTATAATTTCTCAATAATTTACATGGTTTCACATTTCTTATGATGAAATGAAATCCATTTGTTTTATATGGATTATGTTATGATGGGATGCTATTTATGAAACCCATTTTTATTCATTGGGTTATGATGAATGATTTATTTTTATGTTGTGGAAAAAGTAATAATGATTTCATTATGAGATGGGTGGGACCTATATATCACTCCAATACATTGGGTAAAAATTTATATCTCATGATATAGACATGTCCGGAATGGTAAGTTATTCCGGTTCAGTGATACAAGACTGGAACGAGGAGTGAACTCGATTCAGAAAGGGACTTTGTCCACTAAGATGGTATTGGCAGAAATTTCTTGGATACTATGGAAATAATAACATGTGATTAATGGTTTTCCACAATTAAATGTTTTATTCCCATGATATTTTATCATGATTTATGTTCCTTTATGACCTATGCCTTACATACTGCCAAGATTTATTTCACAACTCAATATTTGGATGTGTAAACATTATGTTCATGTTTTGAAGTTCAAATGTATATGGTTTGTTTTATTTCTCCATTCTTACACTTACTGAGCATTTGAGATCACCCTTTATATTTTTTCTTTTCCCTAGGATATAAGGAATGATTTTAGGTAAGAAAAAAAGGGGAGATCATTATGGGAGATGTTGAAGATCTTTCACCAAGATTAGAAGATTATTTTCCGAGTTTCCAAAGACACTAAACTATTACGGTCCTTGGGTTTCTGTTTTGTTATGTTTTAGGTATTCCAAAAAAGTAATGTAATTTTTATGTACGTCATGATTTGGGTCTCTACACTCCGTTTATCCCCGTATAGTTTATATTATCTATGACTCTCTGAGAAGCTCACTCGGTCTATCCCTTATACTCTATAGCACCGGGTTCTCACGGTCACGTGCCATTCAGTGCATATTAATGCTATAAGGCCAGAGTACACTTATAGATGTACTTGGATAATGAATTTACACCTATAGAGCTACTTCGATAAATAATCTACAGAGAAACAAGCTTGATAACAACATCATTTTGTCCTACGATCACAAGGCATGGAAATAGGTACAACAGCCAAAGGCTAAATAGACCCAAAGGTTGCAACAAGAACAAATCATGGGAAAAACATTCAAGAATGATAATTATCCCCAAATGGGATCGATTTACCTGAACATAAGAATTCAATAAATGTATGAATAACCCAACGGGAAAAAAGGTAAACACACATTACCCCGTTCAAGGGTATTGGTGGAATTTTCACATAAAATCATAGACATTGAAAGGTAAGGCACAAACCAACTACCTCGATCATAGGAGATCAATATACTTGAACAATGAGGCTTGATTCTCCTCAAAATGACGTATATCTATGAAAATGCACAAAACGTTCAACCCATGATAACATAAGAAAGAGGATGAATTGGAAAATGAAGATCTAGGAGAAGGAAGAACTCACCACTGCGGTTCCAACGCAGTCGACATTGGTTGATTTGGAGAATGGACGGGGGCTTGGGGGCTTGGAGAAGATCTGCGGCTCTACGGGTTTCTCTCAGTCAAAGGAACTGGTGAAGAAGATAGTTATGTCGATTAGGCGCGACCCCGGTCCCATTAATGAAAAAATGAAAATACACAACGTGTAATTATTTATTACACGGCGTGTACTCTACATTTCTATACTCTACTTTAAGCGGCCTCCACATCACCCATACACACCGTTTGTGTGTCCCGAACATGGATAGCACGTGGCCTAGCGTGGAAAGGGAGTACACGGCATGTACTTATAAATTGCACGGCGTGTACATTAAAAATTTCCAGAAACCCCTCTTTTCTCAAAAAAGAAAGAAAAAGGAAAGGCATACCTGAAATGAAGATACGAGTTCTTACAAGATGGCTGTGAACCCAAAGGTTTATCGCACAAAGAGGGTTTAATTTAATAATCACACCCTCTTCAACATGCTAACCCCTTCCCAAAAAGTGTACGCCTTGTCTGACAATCTGCCGCTATGGGACTTCGGCATTCTGGGGGAGGTTCCCCTGCCGGGTTTCGAGGTTGATACACCGCGGTCATGGGTGACCCGCGAAGACGACCTTCCTCGATATAACAATACCAGAAATGGTCATCCTGCCAGAGAAACCAGGCATATGGATGTCCACGTCCTGAATCCCCATACCAGGACCATTGCTAGTGGTGATCCTGTTGTAGAGAGCTCACCGGCCCTTTACGTGATCACTTTCTATCAGAGCATCATGGAAGAGACCAAGGGTTGGCTGTAAGGCTTGGATCTTCAGTCTGGAGGCAACTTCACCCGTGAGTGGGCCTGTGCATACTGGTTTCACCACTCATGCGACCAATTTGGGGCTGAGTTGTGGCACATTGGTCTATTCAAGGCGGTGTGGACATCACAGTTCCACTTCTACCAGCAGCCTGAGCTTGGGCTGGAGTTGTTCTCCCAGTGTTCCCCTAACACCAACACATTCCATCTTCACCATGGGGAAGTATACATCAGTCTCTGGTACATCCACTCCATCAGAGGCATCCCTTTGGAGGGCTATCAATATGATGAGTTCCTTCCATCGATGAATATCTAGGGTGACAGGTCTCGAACCCCCATTCTGATGTGGCATCTACTAGAGCTGGCCAAGGAGAAGCAGGGAGTCAAGGACTTCCTGAAGGATATCACCTACAAGGACTGGTTCATCCTGTTCCTGGAGAAGAATCTGGAATTTAAAATGCTAAGGCGGGGGAAACGATGTCCAACCACGGCCCAAAGGAGTGACAATGGATCATACTACAGGATCCGGGAGGCGGGGAAATTATAATCATGGGGCTATAGCATCAATGAGTCTCAGGACCCAAATTTATGGTATGTCAGATTCCTCACCACATTCATGAGTGTATGGCTCTTGTTGGTGTGGGATGCAAGGATGGGCGTCCGTCCAACGACTCTGGTGATGGAGGGCATCATGGATGCCAACATGAGGTTCAACCTAGGGGTCCCCATGATGGCCCGACTGTACGCCATCTTAGATGCATGTTTAGAGGGGGATATCCTACGAGATTATCTGTCCCCTCCCAGATCTTCCATGGCTGGGTTGCGGCTCACTGCAGTGGCTATACCTTCCCAAATTCCATCCGTCTTCCGAGCAATGGCATGTGACCCTCTCTGCTGAATATTTTCAGGTTCAGGTAGATGATGCTCAATGAGGAGGGAGTACGGATCAGGATTGGTAAACCTGCCAACTTCTCCTTTAGTCCATTTCCCACCCCAACTGGTCAGCTGATAGATGATGGGCGAGGCTCACTGGAGTAGAAGGAGTACTTCCAGAGCATCAGAGGCGGGGTGCTCATTGCCCGGATTGATGAGAAGATTTTTTGCGAGCCTTATGCATCATATAGGTTCTCTAGGTGGTTCTGATGCCTCCAGAGAATTCCAATGAGACTATACACATATGTCCGGGAGGATAGGCATCCCTGTGTTCTTCGTCATCCGTGGATGATGTTCACAACCTACGGCTCCGACGACATCGTCACTTTTCCTCCCACCGGATTCAATGCTGGATTCTCGACCAAGTATGGTGAACATTGGAACATAGAATACCCTGAGGGGATTCTGTAGAAGTGAGTTTGGTAGCTCAATGTCGCCAGTGTGGAACCTCGGTGGTGAGAGAGAAGGCAGGGTGCCACTAGAGGAGGACCAGAAGCGCCTCAGGAAACGGGGCATGCACAGTGTGGGACCTCAGTAGTGGGGACATTGCATGGAGTGGTTGTTCCCCTATTGCCTGGAGGAGGAGGGTCCCACAGAGTGGATAGAGAACCTCCTGGGAAGAAAATAAGATACTTGTTTCAACCTTCCCAGGATGTCATCTTCCCTGCACTATGGTCATCTTGGAAAACCCTGCGGCAGTCGAGGATTACTGAATCCCTCTGGAAAAAAATAGTGAGGAACGGGATCTAGTTTCCAGAAGTCAGGCTTGTCTGGGTGGCTGATAAAGTGAACTTCCACCGATGGCATGCCTACCTAACATCCATTGAAATGTACGCACGCCAATGGGGTCGGCGTGTGGAGCCACCTCTCTTGGTGAAGGTTCTTCTCGGCGAGGAGAATGGTCCGAAAAGGAAGCCACCGGGGGAAGATGATAGTGATGAGTTGGAGGGCGACGAGGAAGGAGAGAAGGTAGGAGAGGAGGAAGAAGGAGAAGGGGAAGGTTAAGGAGAGGAGGAGCCTGAAGGTGAATGGTCTCAGGGGGCATCCCAACAAGGGAGTCTCCAGGAAAGCGGTGTGATGGTCGGCTCCGATATGAATGTAACTGAGATACTCGAGGTATTATTTGACCCTCATATTCTTCTGTTTTCTCATTCCTTTATAGTCCTTAACCAACAATCCTTATCTTACTTAAGAACACATTGGCGCTGATCATGCATCTCCAGTTGAAGGAGGGGAGGAAGCGTAAATGGGGCAAAGTGGGGCACCGACACTCGTTATCGATCTGGTGAGTGTCGAGGGGTCCCTTGCCACGACAGCTCCTGTAGCATCCAGAGCACAAGAGTCTGATTCGTTGGGTTCATGTAAGTCCCTTTCTTCGACACCGGTACTCACTATTGGAGGACTCAACTGATCAGGGTGCTCCTTATCTATACATTGATCACGACATTGGAGGCTCGGCGGGCTGCGGAGCCTGGACCATCCACAAATGTGCCGATGGAAAATGTGTCGCCCCATCTAGAACATGCCTCCCAAACTGAGTTGGCTCCTGAAATTGGGGTGTCAGGAGTAGAAAACACCATTGGAACTGTCGTCGGGGCAGGGCTAAAAATCTACGAGGGTTCCACCAAGATCGAAGGGAGAGAGGAAGGTCACCCAGATGATGAAGAGCCTATTCCCTTGAGAAAAATCTCTGAGGAGGAACCAGCTGCTTTCTTATTGTCTATCTTCCTTGTCTATTAGCCCACTAATCCGGAAGAAAATGATGATTCAGATTCAGAAGTGGCCGAGTAGAGTCGGATGATGTGGTGCAAGGGATAGATGTGCAATCGGTGTTTTCTCAATCATCCCCAGGCGGAATGGCTGAAGCGGATGGGGTCACTCCACACCTGGATGTGCTTTCTATGTGATGGAAGGGAGGATGCTCAATTCCTTCACCTGGAGGTCCATGATTACATTGCTGAGAATATGTATGAGAGTAGCTAGCACACCGACGACATCCAGTTCCAGGAGGAGTCTGGGAGTACCCGATCATTTCTGAGGGCAGAGTAGGAGGTCAAACGCCTCGAAGAAATAGGAAAAAGAGCAGGAGGTATTTATCGCAAACTGCTCTAAGCTCATGTATTAGTTAAGGGCCCAACTTGAAGATGCCCCAGAACAACTCATAGAAGCGAGTTTCCAGATTACCGAGCTCCAAGATGAACAGGCGCGGGCACGGGCCATGGTCAGCGAGCTGTGCTCTGAGGCCACCAATGAAGAAAGGGTCCTCAGGGGACGAGAGGTAGTCTTGGAGTCCACCAGTGAAAAGGTGGAAACATTAGAGAGATCTATCCATGTAGCCGACCATTAGGGGCCTTGTTTTTCCCACAACTATACACGTTTCCTACTTTTACAGCTTCTTGTTCTTTTGAAATGTATGTATAGACAAATTTACATACTTTCCCCATTACTTAACATACTTTTCTCTTTGGTTTAACATGCTCAACCATAATCCCGAAATAAATAGAAATCCATCACTAAGCTCACGTGGGTCGTGAGAAGCAAAGGTGGCTCGTACTATGACTTCGTTTGATCGTGGGAGCGTCAACCAAGCTTCAGGCATTCAAAATTTGAACCCGGATTTCTGAGGAGAAGAGGGTGGCCCATTCAAAGGAAGAGGACCTTAGAAAAATTTATGTATCATCTTCTCAATGTGCTCTAGATCATGAACGAGGCAATTCCAGGGGCATTGGAATCAGTCCGAACATGGGGGAATGAAAAATGTGAATCTCGTTACCCAAATTCGGAACACTAAGGGAGGGGTGTGGCAATAAAGGATGACTATTGACCATGTTCTAAACACAATATCCTTACTACATTAGCCTGAAATGGGGACAACAAATGAGGTCTGACCACTGAACATGTTCACTACATGGGGCCTAACTCAAATATCATCGACCAGTCTTCCATAATGGTGTCCTAGGATAGAAAGAAGAACATAGGTTGAGCATCCATACTATTAGGGGGTCCCTTCAAACGTGATCAATCTTCCGGAACATTGGCACAGAACAGCAGGCTGACCATAGGTTGAGCATCCGTACTGTTAGGGGGTCCCTTCCAACGTGAAAGAGGATGAGGAAACAAATAAGGGGACATGAAAAGTGTGGAAACTGAAGTGGTGTTTCGTTCGTATATAATCCAACACTCCCAATATTACGCCACCGTGGTGGAATCACATTATCCAGATGAAACAATCTGATCATGGATCATCCCTTCTTTTAGATAGGACCTCCATGGTGGGGGAAATATCACTTCACAATGTCATTATGGGGCATCCTGAACTTCTTTGGGGAAAATCCTGTAGTTAGACAAATACCCGACAATTCAGACCAAGGGGACGACAGTGAGGAGGGATGGGACTTGGTGATCCCCAGGGCCGGAACCGAGACGAAATGTCTGGGAATTCATACATATCCCATAGGGATGAGAATCAAGCTGCACGTAGTTTTGGAAAGGGTCTTAATTTAAGGTCTTAGAACTTGGACCAGGGGCTGGTGAAGAAGGCAGGAGACACATGGTAAGGTGGTTACGAAACCAGACGTGGATGAGGATATAATCCCTACATACCATGTGTTCCCTGGGGAAGTGCTCAAGTCAATGGAACGAACATGAAAGTTTGGCTAGGCTCACGGGGAAGTGCTCAGTCACTCCTATGTATCTCATGAGGATGAGAATCAAGCCCCACGTTGTTATGGAAAGGTCCACGGAATGGTAAGGTACCAGTGAAAAGGATGAAAGGGGTGTGTGGGTCTTGTCCTCGCACCAAAATAAGCGGCATTTGATGTATCTTGTTTTTCCATTAAGGTGAATGGTTTTTCTTTTTTGGAGTGACCGGCCTAGGGTAGAAATTCCTGGCATCACTACAAGAATCAAGACATATGCAGGAATTGGCAAATGGTATGGTAAATGGCCAATACCCAATGTGATTCCCTCTATGATGAGGTCATCACAATGCAGTGCCGTTTTTCGTCATGCGGCCGGGACGATACTATCACAATTTATGGTCATGTGGTAGGACCAACAACACATTTTATGGTCATATGGCTTGGACCTAGAGGAATGCGAACGACGTGATAAAACTTACCCGACATGAATGTAGATGAGGTCCAAATCATCATTGCATGCACCTCTGGGAAAAGAGCCTCAGGCCAAGAGGCCAACGTGGGTCTCAGGATAAGGGGACTGGAGAAACAATCTCCCAGATGAGTTGGACCTAGAAGAAAGATGTTCGGGTGACCCTACTTATCTCATGGAGATGAGGATCGAGCTACACATATCCCTTAATGAAGATCTTAGTTTATGGTCTTAGACCTCAGATAGCGGGAGCCCCGAAGGACGCTGTATTGCAGCTTTGTCCCCCTGACATGTGGGGGTGAACTGAGTGATAGTGCCAAGAGTGTCAAGATTCCACCTGGACATGATGGGGTGGAACATAATGTAAATCATTCAACCAACATTCAAGGCCTGAAGGGGATACCATGATGACAGAGGATTACTATTGACCATGTTTGCAACACTGAATCCTATCGCGTTAGCTTGAAATGGGGACAAACAAATGAGCATCGACTAATGACCATGTTCGCAACGTAGGATTTGTATCAATTTTTTGTCTGAAACCCACTTGGGTGTTGGCTGATAAATTTCGGAGAGCCCTTAGGCGCGGTATCCATGTCGTTCTTGGGGGTCCCTTTAGGTGTAAAAGATAATGGGGCCCAAATGGAGGGAGACATGAAGCTGTACAAGTGGAAGGAACTTGCTTAAGTTGAACCTGACACTCCATGTCCTAGACCAGAGTACTATTAACACACTAGCGAACCACTACAAAGTGTCGAGGGGCTCAATACGAGAGAGGCCAAGAGATGGCGTATTCCCAGATGAAATGGGGCATGGTGCCAAAAACCCAACGTGAAGGAGGAAATAACCATGTACCACACCTACATATCCCTCTCAGGGAGAGGGATACTCCAAGGGGCATTGTTGATGGGGAGACTGACGGATCTCTAAGAGATGGGGCTAGACCTGAAATCTAAATGTCCAGGCAGTCTTATGTATCCCATAAGGATTATAATCTAGCTGCACTTAGTTCTTGAAGATACAGTTTAACATCATGTAGGACAACATACAGTTTAACGTCATGTAGGACGAAATATAGTTTAAGGTCATGGGGGACCGAAATCCAGTTTAAGGTCATGGGGGACCATAATTCAATTCATGGTTATGTGGGGCCATAATCTAGTTTAAGGTCATGGGGGAACATTATCCAGTTTATGCTCATGGGGGACCATGATCCAATTTAATGTCATGGGGGACCAAAAGGGCCCAAATATAAGACCAAATGCATTTTAAGGTCGTGCAAGACCAAGCACTCAGGAAAATTATTTCTTGAGGAACTAGGAATTGGTGGGAGGATTTATACGCTCACCATCCATGGTCACTAGGGAGTAAGCTCTATTGGGATAAACCTTATGAACAATGAATGTTCCCTCCCCTATGGGCTCCAACATGGGTGGTTTCCTGTTGGGGATCATTGGTGCCCGGAGAGCTAATACCAAATCTCCTTGTAGGAAAGAGAAGAGGTGAACCTTCTTGTTGAAAGCTCGAGCCATCATGCTCTGATGCCTTTCTATGTTGTGAAGGTCACAAATCCTATTCTCTTCCAGTGCTTCCAATTCAGCTAGACGGATTTCAGCCACTCTATCTAGTGCTTTCTGGTTAAAGACCGTTGTGCGCAATGAGGGCAATTGAATCTCAATGGGCAGGACGGACTCGGTTTTGTACACCAGAGAATATGGGGTCATCTGGGTGGAATTACAGGTGGTTGTCCAATAAACCCACAGGGCATTTGGGAGCTTTTCTAGATAGGTCTTCTTGTTTTGACCTACCATTTTTTGTAGAATGTTAGAGAGGGTTTTATTGAATGCCTCAATCAGTCCATTTTCTTGCGTGTGATAGTGGGAGGTATGGTTGGAACGAATGTTGTACTTGGAGTACAATTTCTTTAGCTCGGCATGGTGCCGTTATCGGTGAGGATAGCATGAGAAACCCCAAATCTATAGATGATATTGGAACTCACTAAGTCGACGATAGAATGGGCCTTGAATTCCTTGAGCGGAATTTCCTCTGCCCCCTTGGAAAAGAATTCCATAGTGGTTAGAATGAATCGGCATTGGCGAGCCGTTGCCGATGGGTATGGTCCCATGGAATCTATTCCCAGACTACAAAGGGCCAAGAATACTTGGTAGTATGGAGAGGCTCTGGGGGCCGATGCACAAAGTTAGCTTGAACTTGGAACACATGGCACCTCTTGGAGAACACGATGTAGTCGGGGATCATGGAGGTCTAAAAATACCCTAAACTCCAAATCTTGTGAGATTGTTTGGGCCCAACCTGATGGGCACCACAGGAACCGACATGAACCTCTTTCATTACATGTGGAATCTTTACTCCTTGGATGCAATGGAGGAGAAAACCATCAAATCCACACTTATAGAGGATCTTCTCAAGGCTAGGACCACTCTGGAGAGTAAACTGCAGCGCGCTGTGTCGGATTCGCTCGCACTTGGCTAGGTCTGATGTGAGATTACTGTGTTGGAGGTATTCGACCAAGGGTGTCCTACAATCAGAAATTACTTTGATCACCACATCCGGACTACCCGGGGGCCCTGACGTAGAGGCACCAGAGATAAGATGGTTTACTTGTGGGTCTTATCATCCTCTGGGGTGATGGGAGAAATGAATCATCAGTGCGCAATGTGGATAATCAGATCATCTAGCTTGAGCTCTGCAAGCGACGCGGCCAGGCTGGCGCATCTGCTCGACCGTTCTTTGACCAAGGGACATGGATACCCTCTGGCCAAGAAGGGAATCAGGCCATTAGATGGGGAGTACGTTCTAACAATGGTATGAGATCTAGCTTCCTGACAATATAGTTGTCATTGACCTCCTTGATGACTATCTCGGAATCCCCTTTCACTTGAAAATGGGGAACGCCGATCTCAAGGTCCAGTTTGAGACCCATAATGAAGGCCTGATATTCTACCTCGTTGTTAGTGTATCCTTCTGCTTAAAGGAATGAGTATGGTAGGATGGCTTGCACCGTGGTGATAAATACGATACTCAGGCCTACTCTATTGAGCCTAGGATTATTTATCCTCATACTGGTGGGGCTCCGGGAGGCACCATCGAAGTGTATATGCCAACATTGAACGACCCAATTGACTGAGAGGATTTACTCATTGAGAAAATCCAAGTATAGGGATTGGTTCATAGTGGTTGGATGGGAATTCTAGAAGTATGCCAATGCATTACCCTTGATGGACTTCTGGGGCATGAACCTGATGTCAAACTGCTGGAGTATCACCACCCACCACTCTTGTCAGCCAGTCAACATGGGGAAATTCAGAATGTATTTCAGTGCGTCTACCCAAGAGACCAGCTATACCTTGTGGTGTTGTAGGTAATCTCGTAACTTCTGCATAGCAAATACGAGCGCATGGAGCTCTTATTGATGGTGGAGTATCTAGTTTCCATATCTAGGATCATGTGGCTAAGGTAGTAGAGACTGTTCTCTGTCCCCTCATCATTCTTCTTGGAAATAAGGGTTCTGAGAGACCACTCCAGGGTGGTGACATAGAGGATCAGTGGATTCCCAGAGATGGGTGGCATCAAGACTAGAGGCTGGAGAAAATGTTGCATGATTTCTTCAAAGGCGGTCTAACACTCCCCATCCCACTCATAGGCGGTGCCCTTATTCATGAGTAGAGAAAAGGGCTTACACTTACCATCCATATTCATGATGAATCGGAATATGTAGGCTAAGTGGCCTTGAAAACCTCGAAGCTCCCAAATACTTCTCATGGGAGGAATCTGGCCGATGGCCTCTAACTTTTCCAGGTCAATCTCGATGCCTTGGTACCTAAAAATAATGCCAAGAATGTTCTTTAAGGTGACCCCAAAGGCACACTTCAACAGGTTCATATTCAAGTGGCGGGAACGGAGGAAGCTGAACACTTTCTCAAGATCATTCAGGTGGTCCTGGCGCTGGAGATATTTGACCACCAGGTCGTCCACATAGAATTCCACCAATGTTCTTAGGATTGGCTTGAATATGCGATGCATGGCCCACTGATAGGTGGAACCTGCATTCTCTAGGCCAAAGGGCATAACCTGGTAACAAAAAGTACCCTGACGAGCTCTGAAAGCGGTAGAATATTTATCCTCGTGGGCTATCCGGATCTGATTATATCCAGAGTACCCATCCATGAAGGAGAGGGCTTGGAACCTAGTTGTACCATCAATCAAAAAATCTGTCACTGGAAGGGGAAAATCATCCTTCGGATAGTGACGGTTGAGATTGCGGAAGTCGATGCAGACTCTAATCTGTCCATTCTTCTTTCTAACTGGAACGATTTTGGATAACCACGTGGGTAATGGATCTCCTTGATGATGTTTCCTTTGATGAGCTTTTCAAATTCAGCCTCGACCATGGAACCATGAACATAGTGCATATTTTTGGGAGGCGGCTTGAACCCGCGATGGTTTGTCGGGAGACCGAGACAGTGGATGGCAACCTGAGGATCTTGTCCTAGCATCTCATCATAGCTCTAGGAGAGCATGTCATGGTGCTGTTTAAGAAAGTCCACATACCATTACTGCTCCTCAAGGGTCATGGTGGCACTGATCAACGTGGTTCTCGGGTCTGCCTTGCTACCGAGTTTCACTTGTACCAGTTCATCGACCATTGCTGAGATTCCTTCCTCAAAGGTAGGGGAGCATCCTCTATTTATTCTTCTCCACTTATGGAAGGATCTTCCATGGGGGAAGCTGATTTTCATCTACCGAACCCTAATGGGAGGCTAATACCAGCTTGTGTGGTCGTGGTCATTGCATCAGGGCACTCCATTGTTGCTGAGACCATGGCTATGAAGGTTGTCGACCCGATCTCATCTGTTCTCCAGCCCAAGGGGCCATGCTTGATAACATCTATGTGGTAGTGGTGCATCGTCCAGAGACAACTTATTCCATCCCAGGGAAATATAAAATTATGACGTACTTCTGTGGCCATGAGCCAGACGTCTCAATACCTGATGGGAGTGGGAGGCTCCGGGATCACCGAAGCCTTGTTCGGGTAAGAATACGAAGTGATATTCTGACACCTCCTGGATCTAGAATCATGATTCCCCCTTGTCCCGAAAATTAAAAATCAATGCCCCATATATGGGGTTGTGAACTCCAACTGATATATCGGGAAGATGTAGGTGTCATTCAGGACTGCCGAAGGGTCGGTCGTAGTGGTGACGGGCTGAACTTCGCTTTCCTAGACTTGTTTATCCTTTATCTTGTAATAATCATCACCCAAGTATAAGGCTTCGCATGAGGCAAAAGGAGATGCATCACCTTGGAATACGCCCAATATACCATTAAGGGAGGACTTGTGGCATTGGTTATACGATGAGGGGACCATCGCATGCAGGTGGAGCCATGGCCTACCAATCAATGCATTATACACGGTGTCCTGGGAGACGACCATGAATTCAGTATTGGAAACTAGACCACTGAACTAGGTCTTCAAACATATCATGCCATCCGAGGTCTACTATCTCCATTCATATCACTAGATCCTCAAATCGGAGGGAGTCAGGTCATCTTTAGATAACCCTGGATTCATTAGTGTCTACGTCGGGATGAGGTTGATCTCGGAGTCGGTGTCAATGAGACAGTTGTGAACCACCAAAATGATAAATTGGCTGGTGATGCACCACATGCAGATGTTCCATTGAATGGGAGAGCCTTTGTCGTCTCCTGAGAAAAAATTATGGCCAGACATTCGGCATTCTCAACTGCTTCACCATGAAAGGATTTGGTAGCTGCTACCTCCATCTCAAACTGGAGGGGGATCCATAAAGCCTCAGTGAGGGCCTTGCGCATATATGATGAAAGTCAAAGGGATTAAAGGATGGAGAGACTCGCTGGGATGTCGGCAAGGTTCTTCATAATTTCATAATTCCATGCCAGGCACAATCTTCTGCTTATGGGAAGCTGCTCGGTGATTGGAGGCATGGTGGACCCTTCCGGCTTGACCGGCAGCTGACTGGTATTGCAAACATCCCACTGCCTTCTAGTCGAAGCTCGAAAGGTCACTGTCGGATGAGGACCGGGTGACTGAGATCATCCTGTAGTGTGGTGAATCTGGTCGCGATACAGCTGAAGTGGCTCTGCCTGATCCAGTAGCACAAACGGTGGTGGAGGCGGGCCTGTCGACACCGGATTAAGAGGCTATGCATGCTGAGTTCTTCGCTGGGCCTACTATCTAGTCTTAGCAGCATGCACAGCCTGGATGGAGGTTCCAACTAACATGCCCCAATGACCCATATGTTCGTGGTTCATCCGATGTTGGCATCGGCTGGGGACATTGGGGAGGTTCGCTTAGCGCCCCCCTCGTTGGGAGTCATATAGAGATTTACCAATTCAACAGTGTTAACTGAAGCATACCCTCGGCCGTCACTCAACGAATCATCCACCACTGGGTGGAATCTGGGGGGAATTCCCATCTCCAGGGGTATAAAGTCACCAATATTGTGAGACGACGATGGAATTGGTGGGATCTTTTTTCTTTTTCTTGCACCGCCGATGCTTGCTCATCTAAGAAGAGGATGGCTGGGATGATATCATAGAAGTGGCGACCACATCTTCTGAAGGCTCCAGCTAATTTAAACATGCACGAATGATTCCATTGGCGTGGGTGACCATCTTGCGAGACATACAGTCATTATAATTCTGGGACCCATGGTCAGGAACCTGCTTCCACTCGCCTTCATCGTCGCTACTGCTATCTGATACCACAAAGACACCCGCCAGTTATGCTAGGGTTGGGCCAAACCTGACTATGTTGTTCTCAATATGGTTCTGGAGTTAGTCCCTGAACACATAGCATTTATTGATGGTGTTCCCCAAGATCTGGTGATAAGGGAAGTAGTTAGGGTGATCAGTGAGGCACACCTCTTCTGTCTTCCGGCACTCAGGCCATCACATAATTCTTTGCTCAAAGGCACTGCAGAAGTAGCCGGGGACATGAGCCTCGTCGAATGAGTAGGTCTGATTCCTTCTTTCCGGAAAGGGGGATCTAGGAGCCTGACCCTAATGAGGGGCTAGAGGAGCCTATCGAGGAGGCAGAACTTGATTATCCCACCTAGGAGGTGGTGACGCGTTAAGAAGGGGTGCATGCCAATTCTGAGGATGCTGCTGGGCTGGATGTTGTGCCTGTGGTGGTAGACCTCTATGGGGCTACTGATCTGGCTCCACTGGAAGAAATTCTAGTTTCCTGGGGGCCTCTACCTAGGACACTATGGAAGGCTCAGCTTTGGCAGTCCTCCTTTCCGGTATTAAAGAAGGTAGCAGGTGTGCCTGAATGTCCTATTTCAGGGCTTCCTCGAAGAGATGGGCCTTATCCGAGAAGTCCCAAAACCCTCTAGGATAATTCTGAGTGATCAGGGAGGGAACCAGTTTTGTCTTGACATTCCCCACGCACATCGTCAGTAATTTCTCTTGGGTCAGTGGCATGTCAAGGGAGTATGTGAGCCCCTTCCACCAAGAAATGAAGTCTGTGACTCACTAATTGGTCCTTTTCTTGCACCTAAAGAGGTATGTGATGTTCATATTCTAGGTGGTAGAGCTAAAATGGTAAAAGAACTACTTGCGAAGGTCTTCCCAGCGTGTCAAAGATCCCATAGGGAGCTAGATGTACTAAATGAATGCCAGCCCCTCTAGTGTCTGCACAAAACAGCAGAGCTTGGCGGCCTCTTGCTACGTTGGGGTCCCTAACATAGGCCCACACCTTTATTTTAAGTGGGCCAGGTGTTGCGGAGGGTCCCTCGTCCCGTTAAAGGGGAAGAAATTGGGATTCCCAAATCCGAGGGGTGCCAGCATGTCATCCACCAATACCGGGTATGGATTTCCATCATGTGGGATAGACACCTGTCGCATTTTCAAAGCCTCGAGTTGGGTAATGAGCGCTACCATCAGATCATCTAGATGGGGGTCTTGGTCCTGATGAGGATCCCTAACCACAAGCGCATTTTTGGGATCTTCAATGAAGTAGACAAGCTCAGAGGCTCGCGGAACGGCTGGTGGAGCGACCCTCGGTGAGGTCGGAGAAGCCTGAGTGGGGTTCCATGGATTGTTGCGTTATTCAGGAGGGTTTGACGAGACATAACACAACCTATTAACATGAGCTATAGCTTCTAACCTGTCAGTGAATGCGGCATGAGTAGGGTTTCTTGGGAGAATCTCACCGAGGGGTAGTTGTTCCGGACTCTGCTTCCCCCGCCTAGGATCACCATAGTCGGGTCGCCGCTTTGCAATGCATTCAGACAGAAGTTCATCGACTAACTTATTCTTCTCAGTAAGATGCGGGCATAGCATGGCCTTCTCGGGGTCCACTTCCGTCTCTTGCACTGAGGCCGACGGGTTGGAGTGCTTGACAACTCCAACATGCTCTTTTCCTTTACTAACATTCAAGATCAATACCAATTCTTTGGTGGGTGGAGGGAGACCTAGGATGTTCCTCTGCTAGCGATTAAACTTTCCTGATGGGTCTAGTGGAAGCACGTCCCTAGGGGGAGGCCCCCATTGAGAAGTCCCAACTCATTCTCCCCTCCTGACTGATCGGTCGTGTTAACCGCAACTCTTCTCAGTGGCATGTCCTCACTATCGCTAAGTGAGTTGGGTTGTGGGCGAATACCACTTAAGAGGAGGGAAGTGTACTACCTCCAGCCACGGACTTGTGCATGGGGAGTTGGATCAACAATAACTTTGTGGAGTACATGGAAACTTTGAACGCATTGTTGTTGGAGGGCCCTGTGGTGGCCAGATGACTCCGGGTGCCGGACCGCGGGTAGTGCAGCCAGGCTGACCAGATGACATTGTTCACCGATGTCTTGGAGGTTCTCCTGGCTCCCAGGATATGTCACCCTCTAGTGGCGAAGACGGAGGTGAGTTTCCCAGAGGGTTTGTCGAAAACACTCAAACTTATCCAGAGTGAGCGATTCTGGCATACCAAAATTCGATCCTACGACCGGCCAAAACTTCTCAGGGAAGTGGCTCGTCGCAGGGATGGTCCAGAAGGTCCCCATCTCAGATTTATATTATGTCCTTCGATATCCCCACTCATCCACTGAGGGTGGTTTTGGAACTGGCAGCGGCGCTGGGGCGGGCTGCTTGGCCGGCGAGCTGTTCGGCGGGCTGGCCGGTAGAGAATACAGCAAGCGGGCTAATTGGCCGCCGAATCTTGGGATGTCCTCTGAGTGTTGCAATGACCTAGCCACCATATCACGATAAGATGGACCAGCAACCATGGCTCCTGAGGCAACATCAGCACCTGTTGAGGGTGATTCATGTCGCGGTTCTCCGACCATTGACGCCGAAAATAGCTCAGTGGTATAGGGAACTTCTGGCGATGATGGCGACGGCTGCTCGGTCGGCCCCTGGGAACAGGAAAAGATCTCACCCTCCTAGATATACATCTAGAGGGAAACATGGATCCTACGGATCTCACATTCTGGGAGCACGAGGATGATGCGCCTCGTTCCATCACTGACCCTTGACTTGAGGGACTGAGGGGAGGGCTCTTGCGCCGAGTCGTACTCCGCCTTAGAGTCTGATAAGCAGACTGGTCTGATCCTGGTCCAGCCTTCCCCAGAATTCCTCTTACGGCAGCGGAAACCTGCTCTCCTTCCCCAGGATGGTTCTTCAGGGTAGGGAATATTTCTGACATGGGTTCCTCCAGCAACACTAGTGGTGGGGAGGAAAGGGTTTGCACCCGAGGAAGCTGGGGTGTGGGGAGCATCAGGACAAATGTCGAAAGGGAATCCAGGTGGACCTCCATATTGGGCGTTTGTGAAGTGGGGTTGGCTTCCAACTCTCAGATTTCTGGGGCGAGGAGGAACTTCACCGATTGGAACAAAGACATGGGGAGGACCTCTATGTTGGCGAGTGACCGTACATGCAATTTCCCTATGCTCGCAGTCCATGGAAGGTGGAGTGACCCCATACCTAGTGCAGTGAGCATAGGAGAGACCCCCACATGGAGTGTTGCTGTCATAGAGAAGATCCCCGCCTTGGTTGAAGGTGGCACAAGGCATACCTTCAAGCCGACGTTGGAAGCAGGGAGGGAATGCACCATCCTTAGTGTTGGTGCAGAGTAATCCCCCGCGCTGGGTGGCACTACTGCAAATTGGTCTACAGCAGCCATCGCTTTTGTCGGTGACCTGGAGAGTCGACCAAACCTCCCCTTTGGGAGGTTGGGGCCTCGATTCTGGTTATGACTGTAGCTACCTCTGCTCAACGTATGCAGGGATTTGGCGATATGATTCAGTGGTGGATTAGGCCACACTAGTCACCGATGTTGATCCCCCACAGCGAGCGCCTTCTTTTGGTCATGCCCGACGCTGGCGTTGGGTTAGGTGGACTGGAGCTGGTGGTGCAGGAGCGTAGCTTTCCTGCTCCTTGGCTCGGGGAACTGGGCGGCGGTGCAGACGCAACCTGGTGGGGGCCCTCGCGGGGAGCCCTTGAAGCGGGACTCCGATTGGGCCAAGCCAGATATCTCCTAATTCGTCGGCATAGGGGAGGGAACTGTCACGGTGATCCAGGGATAAACTCCTGAAGTAATTGAATGTTGGGGTGGAAAGCGTCGGCTCCATGTACGGCCCTTCGGGGAGGCATGGATGGTGAGGCGCAACTGCCTCAAAATCTATGCAGGCCATATCCCAAGTGGGGATGACCCCCTCCTCCTCGTACCTACATACAAGGTTATTGATTACCCTTCGCTAGATTATCTCTGATGGTGAGAGGGGGTATGGGTGCCCAGCATTCATTGAGGTCACAACCATTGTGGAGGAAGCAAAACCACATGGGGAAGCTGCATTGATATTTCCCCTTCCCTTGCGTCGGTGGGTAGGTGATCGAGCTCCGGATGCAACGACTTGATCCCTGAATGTAGGGAGATGGACTCATTAACACTTCTTGAAAAAGGAATTTACAACCAGTTCCCTAGCGTTATTTCGTCTCCCAGGGTTGGTAGGAGGGATCCATGCTGAAAATGTCGCAGAACGGAATGCTCAACGTCCTGACTATCCCAAATTCTGGCAAGTTTCACGTCAGGCCTGTTTGGTGGGACCTGGTACCAGATGACGAGCTAAAACGACATGCTTATCCATTGATATTCATCCCGAATGCTACTATCCTCTAATATGAGGATAGGAGATTCACGTCGGGTTATCCATTTTCAGTTTCAGATGCTTTCACCGGGGCACGTGTGTATCCATCATGCCGAGGATGCACTGTTGTTACCTCGCATTCCCGCATTCCCAAGGTTCGTGACATCTGTTCCTTTTTCAGGGACGTCTGCTCCATGATCAAAATGGGATTATGGGATATCAGTTCTTCCATCAATGGATTCCTCCTCAGAACTCATCACCCAGTCCGGGTCTCCCTCATTGATTTAAAATGAAATTCGTGAAGCTCTTCCCAGCACCATATATGCGTGAACAAGAGTTAATTACACTGATTCTATGAAGACCTTCCAAGGGGTCCAGTCAGGGAAGCAACCTTCGGTTAGGAGAGTAGTCACGTTGGGGAATCACTGGCGTGTCTTGACACTGTGGATTGGCATGTCTGTCCTCTGTCCCTTATTATAGGGCATCTCAATGGTGTGGAAGCCCGAGGAATCCCACATCAAACGCGGGGAATTGTATTCCATAGGCATGTATCTGAAGTTTTCCTCAACTTCAAATGTTTAACACAGGGAATTACACATGTTTAACGTCTAAAGGAAACAGATCGGACTGATCCGAACACTAGCTAGAGTGGATCAGATTAGAGAACCCCTTGGATGGAATAACGATGTTGGGGTCAGCACGTGGGCGGCTTCCTGAATGCTATGGAGGGGAATAGAGAATGAAATGGCATGGTCTTAGCGGGATGTGGCGGCCTGGGTAAGAATCAGGATGGATGGTGGCTTTGGGCTTGGGTCTCAAAGAGACTTCCTACAAATCCCTGTGGCGGGGAATCAAAGTCTACGTAGTTCGATGATATAGTGGGACACCTGAAGAGGCTACCCATGAGAATGAACGCATGGATGGGACATAGAGGAGGTAGAACCTTTAGGTTAGAGCATGAGCTTCCTGAGACATGTGGTCTTGAGGGAGAGATCAGGATGAGACATGAGTGATGGGCTTGAGCCTCGTGGAGGCCTCCTACGTATCCCTATGGCAGGGAATCTATGTCTTTGTAGTTCAGGTGGCAGATACAGTTTAACGTCATGTGGGATGAGAACGGGGCTTACACTCTGAGGCGGCCCATGATGGAGAACCGGCGTGAATGGGGACCTGGGGTCTAGATGGATTGTGGCTTAAGCTCTGAGGTAGCCCAAGGTGGATATGGGGCTTGGCACACCGACACAGAGATGGTTGGGTCCAATGGTTTGTCGGGCATGAACTTCATGGAGTATTCCTATGTACCATGCCATTGAAAGGATCAAAGTCCTCATAGTTCGGGTAGGAAGGGGATTATTCTCTACTACAGCCCAAGGTGGTGGGGCTTGAACCTCATGGAGGCTTCCGACGTACCATGCCTTAGCAGGATCAATGTTCTCGTAGTTCAGGTGGGATGGGGATTATGCTCTGAGACGGCCCAATGTGGTGTGGATTGAACCTCGTGGAAGCTTCCTATGTACCATGCCTTAGAACGGACCAATGTCCCCATAGTTTGGGTTGGATGGGGCTTACACTCTGAGGCAGCCCAAGATGGTGGGGTTTGAACCTCATGGAGGCTTCTTATGTACCATGCCTTAGCACGGATCAAAGTCCCCATAGTTCGGGTTGGATATGGCTTACACTCAAAGACGTCCCATGGTGGTGGGGCTTGAACCTCATGGAGGCTTCCTACATACCATGCCTTAGCACAGATCAATGTCCCCTTAGTTCAGGTTGGATGAGGCTTATGCTCTGAGACGGCCCAAGGTGGTGGGGGTTGAACCTCGTGGAGGCTTCCTATGTACCATGCCTTAGCACAGATCAAAGTCCATGTAGTTCGGGATGGACTGAGGATTACACTCTGAGGTGGCCCAAGGTGTGTCAGGGTCGGTGCTCACTATAAGTTCACGGGAGTCATGCTCAGTGTGAGAAACAAGAGGTAGCAGATACCTGACGATCACGTCGTGAAGGGTGCGTCCGTGGGAAGTGAAAAGTGGATTACATGTTGAGCGGCCCATGGTGGAGGGACTTACTCCAGGATGGAGGCCCGAGGGTGAAAAAGAACAGGAGGAGAGGGATTTGGCACCCAGGAAGAGAGGAGGGGCCCATTCTCTATCACGCCCTCTGCTGGCCTTGCCACCGAGGATGTGAGGAGGAGCAGGGGTGCTGCCTCCTCGAAGAAAGGCTAGGGGATTACACCAAGGTGGCTTCCCTTCCCCATGAACAAACTCCACTCAAATAAATCACCCATTGTGAGGGATGATCCCATTCCCATGGAGACGAGTGGGCATGGAGAATGTCCGAGGCGGGGGGACCCTGCATGCAAGGCACAAGGCCGGGTCACAGTTTAAAGTAATGTGTTGAGGATGAGGTGCTCGGTAGTTTAACGTCCTGCTAGTCAGACGAGGTGGGTTGGCTCCACACCCCTAGGACTTACATAACCCATAACCTCTGATCCTTGTGGGAGGGAAGCCATCGACAAGGCCTTATTGAAGGGGTGTCACGGAGCGAACCATAGAGGGGTCCACGTCAGCGTGGCTATGCGAAGAAGTAGTAGCAGTTATCGTGCCTATGCGAAGAAGCCTGAGGCGGAGCAACACAATGGGAAGGATTTTCAAAGGGACTTTGAAGTAACTTCATACAAGCCTAGAAGCTCGTACGGGAAACCCATGTATGATACGGATGCCCGGGGTGCACAAGACACCTGTGAATGGCAGCCATAAGGAAGGCATCAGGCGTTCGCGCAAGAGGGTGCCCAGTGAGCACCGAGGTGAAGGCCGCCGGGAGATTGCACGCTACCCTTGCGGATTGCTCAAAATAAGGGGGTCTGGTGCGAAAATCCCTAGGTTGGTGTGAATTCAGTGTTGCTTGTGAAAAATAGGGGGGCTGATGTTTTGCGTGCACCTTAAAGGGATTGCGCGCAAAGGAAGGGATTGCGCGCAAAGGAAGGGGTTGCGCGCAAAGGAAGGGGTGTCCGCGCAAAGGAAGGATTGCACGCATCTTGGTCAGCTTGCACGCCACGGAGTGGATTGAGCACAAGGGGAAGACCCCAAAGGGGGTTGGAGTTTAGTCTAATCCATGGAGATCACACACAAAGGCAGATCCCAGGGCGACTTGGCAAGATGAAGAACCATACCTGAAGGCCACATTACACACACGCAAAATGAGGATTACACACACAATAGGTGGTTCGAATTATTCAGCCATGAAAAGGAAGGGTGTCTCCTTCTATTTATAGGCATCCAGCGGCGCGGAATTCAGGGTTTCACGAAATAATGGCCCGACAGAGGTGGTGGCGTGAAATATCAACCGTGTGGGGCACGGGTGAGAAATTATTTCATGCCTGTGCCAGGGAACCTTCACGATTCATGGTACTTTCCGCGCGGAACATATTTTTTCACGTGCTTCACCTTTTTTTCCACACATCACCTCTAGGCCCTCCGGACCGGGTCTCCGTTTCCGAATATGACATCACTTTTTTGTTTTGGAACATTCTCATGCACTTACGCACTTTTCGGTGTCTACGATGATAATTGATAAAATTAAAGAATTACTTTCCACACAAAAAGAAAACAGACTTTTTCTCCTAGAAATTATAAAAACCCATATAAATAAATTAAAAACATCATTTTAAAAACATATAACATCACATTGATATCCCATTTTAAACTCATCTCAGAAATAATTGGAACCAAGTTCAATATAACGGGTAAACTCTCCAATAACTCCCACTATGTTTAATTAAAAGAAAATGTACATTAACTAAAGCATTGGAGAAATATCTGGTTTCACTCATCATATAAGATATAATGGGTTCACCATGTGCTATCTGGGAACACCCAATGTACAAGTTGTATTGGGATCACCGATGAGATTTAATGAAAATCAACCCCATGTAGAAGTCATATATAGCTCACCTGTTTCACATATACTACTCAAGTATCATATAAAACTTATTATTAGGGCACCTTTTCATAAAAAATAATTAAAACCCCTTTTTAAACTCATTTATAAAACATATTTGATATCAAAATACCCTTTTCATTAAATACCCCATTTTAAATAATAGAATATTTAGAAATTGAGAAAGATTATTTTCACTTAAATAGAAGATAATTGAAATAATTACTGATTAAAATAATTATTTTAAATTTTGTAATATAAAATGATGTAATCATTGATGGTAAATTATTTTTAGTGACCACTTGAAACATTTCTTGAGGAAAATATCTTTTTCAATTTAAAAAAACTTATTTTAAAAAATGGCCAAATTATAAAATAAAAATATATATTTTAAAAGAAACTTGTATAATTTTGAAGCAATCCTCAATGAAAATAATTATTCATGATGACAGTAAATTCTTTTCATATCTTATATGTTAAAAAACATTCCTTTCATATTTTTCTTGAAAATTTCATAAAGTACCATGTTTAGAAAACAAAAAAATGATATGTTTCAAACCATTATGTAAAAATTAATAAATGGATAAAATGAATTCAGAAAATATTAAATTATTGTTAAAAATAGTTTTTAAATCATTTTAGAAAATAATCGCAATGGTATAGGAGAAAAAAATAGTTTTAATGGATACTTTAAAGAATATTTTTAAAATAAAAGCCCTTACCTTGAGCCTGAATCGTCACATACGTTATTTATATTCCATAATAACCAAATTATTTTAATTTTTTAATTTTTTTAGAAAATATTCCATGTTTTGTTTTTCATTATTTATTTTAACACCATGTTATTCACAATTAAATAATCAATTGAATTCACACCAGGCATTGTAATAATACTTGGATAATATCTCAAAACAGAATTTGGTAGGATAACTATTGACACAAAGGGAATTATGTCATCATATGAAAATAATAGTAATGCAATAATTTTAATTTTTACACATAAATTATCCTTTTGAATCTAACAAGTAAATATGGATTTGAAAAATCAATTATTTTACAATCACTGAGATGGTGGGTCATACGTACGCTTGAGTAACATTTTTATTTTTCAAATATTATTATAGAAATAAATTAAGTATTATTATTTATTTTAATAACTATAATAATATCATAAATATCATATTAATATTTTAAATTTACTTATATATATATCATATTTGTGATGTGGTGATAGAAAAATCACAACGCTTATTGAATATTTTCATCCACATGTACGGATGAATGATGTTTTCATTTTTATGGAATGGAAAGGTTATAAGATTAATGATATATTAATCATTTATAATGATAAATTTGAAATTAATATAATATCTTAACATTAATTAAATCATTATAACCATCCATGAGACACATGGATGGAAAATGAATTACATCAGTTCGCGAGATGGTAGTCCTCCATACAGATGAAAAATGAATTCCTCACCCATTTGATAGAGGATGGATTTTATTCATTTATTAACATATCAGTATATTTTTCTATTCTATGGTTATTATCTTATCATTTTTTAAAAATATTGTATGGAGGTGTTAGAAGAAATAAAACTGAAAAATCTCAATTAAGAAGGATATGTCTTCTTCAAAGAACATCATTTTTTAACACATTAAGTCAACTAAGGTTGGTGTTATGCCTAAACCAAGAACCCTATAATTATTTTAGCGATTATAGATCAAGATTTAGGTAGGTATTAGCTGTAAAAAATGCAGTTTAATGTGTGAAATAATGAGAAGAAGTGGTACCCTTTTATAACAAAGGGAAGGGTCACTCCTTGAATTCCTCAAAATATAAAATTAAATTAAATTAGTTTTAAATTTAAAATGTCTCAGAAAAGATATATTGATAAGATAATTTTAGTATCAGTTTATATAAACCCATCCAATAAAAATTATACATGTTTAAAATATGTTTTCCCTTATCTTTATTTTTTAGTCCCTCATTAACCCCTTTAATATTTCCCCTGATTACTTACATTTTTACACTTTGGGGGTCAATATTATTATTATAAATATAAAAAAAATTCCATAAATGGATCATAATTGAAATTATATATAATATCCATGTTAGTAAGATGAATATAATATTTTGTATCATTTAGTTAAATATTATTTATTATAAAATATCATTAATTTTAATTTTTAAATCTATTTATTACATTGATTTTAAAAAAATTAACAAAAGAAGTAAAATTATAAAAAAATATATATTTTAACACCTCCATAACATGTAATTTTAATATATAAATTATTTTAATCACATTATTTATCTCAAATCATGTTAATTTTAAAATTATTAATATCATTAATTTGATTTTCCAATTAATTGAATAATAATTACGTAATCATTAATTAAGAATTTAATTTTATTATTTCTTTATAAAAAGTTAAATATAAATTACCATGATGAATATAAATATTTTATTTTAAAAATACTACTTATAAATTAATATATACTCTAGTAATCTATATGTTAAAAACACTAGAGTAAAAAAAATTAGAGTGTGACATTTCAAACTTTTCATTAAAAAATTATTGTAATAGTCACAATCCAATAAAAATGGCCAAAAAATGTCATAGAAATGAGTCATGAATTCATATGAATTATATTTATTCATAAAATAAAATTATGTCATGTTATTTTATTTTTTCTATATTAACATTCTATTTTTAATTTTAATTAAATGTTTAACCATTTAGTCTAGTAACAAAAATTACTCATGTTACTATTCATATTGACCAAAAATAAAAGGGGCCTATTTACTAAATTTTTACCCACAGAATTAAAATATGGAATCAATTTTTCAAGATTAAAAACAATATAAATTGAATAATTTAATTTAAAATTAAACTTTTAATGCTCAACAAAAAGAAGCATTTAAGAAAAATTTTCATTTACAAAATAAATGTTTTATATATTAAATTTAACCATAAATTAAATTAAAAACCCATAATTTCATAAATTAATATATAGAGTTACTAATTAAAATATGAAACTAAAAAAAATATAATTCTGATTTATAAATACTCTATATGAAAATACAGGTTTCTATTAAAATTTAGTAATTTTATAATTCATTAAAAAAACAATCTTTTCATAATATTATAAATAATTAATCCTAAGATAATTTTGAAATTATGAATTTAAAAATTATGTTTATATTATTACATACAATTTATAAATTTTATCGAAATTAATTATATTATTTTCTAAAAAAACAAATAATAATCTTTTTTGAGGTAACCACATTTTTATAGAATAAAATAAATTTACATAAAATATAAGTGATTATTTTATAAAAAAATCTCAATTTATTTATATTTTTTAGGAACTTTATATTTCATTTATAAGTTATTTATTTCTATTCATACTAAAAAATTTAGAATCAATGTAATAACAGTCACATTTAAATAAAAATATGTGTTCCTCAATTATTCTTGATATTAAGTATCTTTCTTTCTATCAAACATAATATTTCATTTTAAAATCATAAAACATTAAAATTTATGAAATATATTATGTTTTTAATATATAATTCCTTAAATTGGATAAATAATATGAAGGAAGAGATTGGTTAATAGTCTTTAAAAATAAAAAATAATAATTAAAACCACTTTAGGAATTTTTAAAGCCAAACTTCTTTGAATGACATGGTATAATAAGGGACATAAAATAACATGATTATAAAAATTTGTGATATTATATTTTATGATTTATTGTATTAAAATATAAATTATTATATAAGTGTTTATCAAATATAGTGTTAAATAAAAAAATTAGATGACAACCCCTTACTATGGGAGTTTTGAGTTTTTACATTATATCATTAGAAATGAACTACTATCGAAAAAATTTATTTATGATGGGATTCCATCACAAATGAACCATCATGGAAAATGGTGTCACAATTATGGTATCGTTTATGGCATGTCTCAAATAAAAACTATTTGATATAGTGGATAGATCTATTGCAAATATTTCAAGCATGTTTGTTAAATATGTAACTATGAAGGGTTCATCATAGATACCCATTTGCGATAGATATCTTAATCCAATAATAATTATTACTTTTTTCAAAAAATTAATATAAAAAAATTAAATTGTCAAAATTAAAAATAATTTGTAAACATTTTATAAAATAAAAACAAACTTAAAATTGATAAATTATATCAAACATAAAATTTTTATCACTGAGAAATATAGAATAATCATAAAATCATAAGAAAATAAACTTGTATCAGGTAGAGGAGGATAACTCTGTCCGTCAAGAAAAGGAAACTCCATACCAATTCCATATAAAAGTTTTCATGGATACTCTAATATTTTATGATATCTCTAAAGAAGCTTCTCACACTCCTCCACCTCGTCTCTCTAAATCAGTTGTTCCATCCCATCACGAGCTCTCAACATATCATTATACTGTGCAACGGATGATGATGATGACTCTCTATGAGTTACCTTTGAGATCATAAATTACAATACAAAAGTTTCATAATAACTCATAGGATTCAGTCTAGAACCAATACCGATCATCCATCCTTTCTCGACACAATGAAAATTCCCATGTATCCAACCCCCCTCATCAAAACCTGACTCCCCAATTGAATATTATTCTGTCTTTTCATAACTCTCTCATGAATTAGAATTTGGTGTCTCATTCATTTCCTTGAAATATAATTATAAATTAGAATAACAATAAAATTAGTATTAGTGAAATTTAAAAATAATTACTAACCAAAATATGGTGTTGTCGGTCTCGTACAAGTTTTCAAGTACAATGATTTGTTTAAATCTTCTTATAGACATAAAAATCCATAATAGGTCATTAGTGGTCTATATAATATAAAAAATATTTAACATTTCATATATACATAGATTAATAAATAATATGAACTACCATATGTCATTGATATATTCCAAATTTGTAACTTTTGACCCTATGCCATACCAGGTGCCTCTCATAGATCTAACATCTAGATGATGACCTCCTAACAAAAGTCTCTCTTAGCCATTAGGAGCACAATCCATTCTATACCTGATATGACATATAATCATGTATATGGGAGATTCAAGGCTTATCGAAAATAGTATAAAACGCTTTATCCATAGCTTGCTTTCATAGGTTGTATAAAAACTGATGACTATAATCATTTATACAAATATCTCATGCCCCCTGGATAGGATCTCTATGGCCATTAAAAACCAAATACCATGAATTCAATAAGAAAATTAAAAACAATATGTTAGTAATTAAATAAATTTTAAAAATATATATTAATAACATAGAATTCATTTCTCAAACATATGCTGACAAATAACACCGAAGCCTAGTCCCATGACACCCATGGATTAGAAAAATAATTTCATAGAATCACATCTGCCTTCCCAAGAACTGATTATGATAAACTATGAAAATAAAAACAAATAATCATAATAATATTACCAAAAAAAATATAAAAAACGTGATATAAAATAAAAATCTTAAATAATTAAACATACCTTCATAAATGATAATCAAAATCTAGAGAAGGGTGTATCTATGAAACAGGTTCAGAAATCATCAATCAAATAAAACCACACCCCATCCAAATAGGCACAACATCTGGTGGATCAGAATAATCAAGATTATCATTAAGATGTGCAACATCAGTGAGAGAACAAAATAGATCATTAAGAGAATCTCCAGCCATCGAAAGACAATAATTATAACTTTCAAAAAAATTTAATACAAATAAATAATATAAAAAAGAAATAAATACCATAATATAATAATTTTACCTATAATTAATTATTAATGTGTATATCAAATATAAAAAAACTAATAAATACCGTAATATAATAATTTTACATATAAGAAATTTTCAACACATATATTGAATATAAAAAACCTATAAATAAAAAAATATACTAATTACCTGTGAATAAATACCAAAACATAATAATATTACCTGTAAATATTTTAGAATATAGATATAAAATATAAAATAATAATAAATATCATAGATAATATAATATTCTTATCAATAAATAATTATCAATACATGCATGAAACATAAAATGCTATTAGTTACTAGCATCATGTAATAAATAGAATAGATCGTCAGATCCATTCATTTTAAATAAACAATATTACATATAAGAAATTATTAATATCAATATAAAATATAAAAAACTAATGAATAATGTAATATAATACATAATTCACTATATTCACTATATTCTTTCTCATCTTCATCAAGGGAAAAGTCTTCATCATCATTTTCAGAATCCTCAATTTATATATGAATTTAAATTTCACAATACCTTATTACTTTATCGTTAGTATCAATATTACTGGCCCATAACTGGGGGGTTCATTAATATTTATTTCTCTTTGGGTAAGAGAAATATTTGTGGTTGTTTTTTGAAATATTTTAATAATTTTAAATTCCACAAAACCGTTTCTTTTTTCAAGAAACTAGTTATCATGAGATTTCAATGTTAGTACACTACACCAGTCATACAAAGTTCTAAAAAAATCATATTAATTTTTATAATAAACATAATATTATTAATGTTGCAATATAATTGGTTTATTTTATTTAATAATAATATTATATTTAATTTCAACGACTCTATTTCATGGATTAACTCAACACCCCAAATCAGTATTTAACTAATGACATTTAAACATTATTACACAATTTGGTCCTATGTAACATAAGTAAATTAGTTCCCCTAGCATGTGATAAAATTAAATATCAATTTTTTTATGATGATATCCTTTCAAACAAACACCGCTGTTAGTTTATTTCATTTATTCCCCATATATGCATGTGCGAAATCAAAATCCATTAACCACATAACCGTTATAATATTTATCAAATTTTATGGAGGATTTATTCCCACATAATAAACTGTCAATCTTACTCTCATGTTTTGTTTCCTAAAAATAATAATTTTTTTAATAATATATATCATTAAAAAATTGATTTAATTTTCAATATAAAACAGCTTAACATACCTGTCTTTGAAAAGAATTTGAATTTGTTTTCACGATGTTCTTCAAGAGTATCATATTTATTTTGAATAATTATTTTCTTGATAGGGTCATGATATATTCTACAACAAAAAAAATTTAAATAAATTTATCTATTATATAAAAAATAAAAAATAAAAATAAGTACTTATAATAGCACAAATATTTTCATTTTTTCACAATTTTGTAGAACAAATGTATGTGCTCTCTAATTATCATCATCTGAATTCTATCATTCATGAAAACCACCAAAAACATGCATGGTCTAATTAAAAAATGAAAAATGATTGTCAATGAAATCATTAAAATTTTCTTTATTGTATCCCGTGCGATTATATTTTGAAGGATATTTTTATTGGAATTAATAAGACCAAAAATTGAACTTCTCTCCTTCAAGTATGTTTCTACAATCGACCCCCAATGATTTCATTGTGACATACATTATTCATTTATTTTTTTATAAAACTCTAAATGGATACATCTGGTATAATTGTTTATATCCTCCACATTTATATTCACACAAAAAATTCCAAATTAAATGTTTTATTGAGTCAAAGAAGATCAGGATAAATATTTTCTCTATTTAATATTCAATAAAATAAAATATCTTTTTGGAGCAAACAAAATATATAATAATCTCATGTTTCTAAACAAATAACATAAAATAAATATGATATTTCAGTAAATTCTTCCTGGATTGAATAATTCAATAGCCCTCTAGGAACAACAGGTAGTTATTTTTCCATTATGACATGGAAATCATGACTTTTTAACACAATGGTATGCCCATTATTATACAAATAGAAAAAATAAAAGTATAACCATCTGATAACCTCAAATATGTAATCTATTGACATAATAATAAATTGAATTATTTATATAGTGATTAATATACTTTTTATGTTATTAAATTTTGTGATATTTCATTTTTAAATAATTCATGTTCATGATGTCTACAAATCTGGGAAGGATCTATCTATGTATATACATTATATTTGGTTTTATCAGGGTTTCCAACATGGTATAAAATATGTTATCAATAAAAATTCATCTTAATATTTATTACATATAACATGTAATCAACGAATAAACTAGACCAATATAAAAGTTCTCAAACAATCCTCTACTATATCCAATTAGAATAACCCACAAAAAAAATTTCATTAAGTTTTTTCTAAAAGAAAAAGAGGTAATGAAAAGATAATAAATATTTCCTAAATACATGAGATAATTGATGTAGGTACATCTCTTTAAATTATAAATTTTAAAAATTATTTATGTTCCTTTATAAAGGTTGTTAATAAAGAAAAAAAACACTGATGAAAATAAAAATAACTTGTCTTTCTCCCATTTCCATGTATAAACAGTTTGTTCTCATCTATGTAGTACAAAAAAGATTTTAGACTATGTGTAATCCATCCAGATAACATTCCATATACTATAAAGTCATTGATTTTCATAATTAATGTATCCATAAATGTAAAATTTTGATCGAAAATTATATCAAATGTAGTCACACCGTTGTTCTATAATGAAATTAACTCATCAATTAGTGTCTTCAAATAAACATAGATATTCATTTTCTGGTGTCCTGGAATTAATAGTGCCATGTATACATAAATATACACACACACAAATATATATATATATATATATATATCGTTACTTCATCAAAATCTAAGGAGGTATGTTATATGAAGAAATGAATACAGAATAATAAGAATATTGTCTTATGTTAGAACCAAATGACAAAAACCCATCAGTAAAAGACCCAAACATATGTTATAAGGAATTGAATAAAAATAAAAAACATCTGATAAAAAATCATGAATCACCATCACATTGAAGATTTAATATTTTACTAATAGATATATTTGATTTATTCCATGTCATCAATGGAGTTGTGTTTTCAGAAATAAATAAACATTATAAATGGAGTGTAATTAGTAAATAATTAAACTAATCGATATGAAATATGAACTTTTTTGTTGGGTCTCATTGGAGCTTCATTATCCATATTTTTTGTAATTATAAAATGATTCAGATTCATTATGAAATAAGATGAAGTCATTTAAACAAGTGTGAATATTCTGATAAATATCACCCAAATTATGGACCAACCTCTTACATTAATTAAAACATGCAAGTAATGTAATTCCTCTAGGAAAGAGTGTTTTAGAAAAAGATAAAATTGTATCATAGAAACTATTTGACATTCTAAAATCTGGATTAATAACCATAAATTTTTTTAATAGCATCATGTTTTTTCATCTAGAATTATATATATGTGGAATCCTTAGTAGATTTCAACAAATTATAAAATTGAGAAGGTTCTGATTCAATAATTGAAGTATCATTATGAGTAATTATTTACTAAATAGGTAGTTCAGCTTACTATTGTACCCAATTCTGAAATGACGGATCTCGAACTGAATAAATTTTATTGTCTAAGGAATTTTTTTACCATATTGATACCAAAAAATATAATCTTTCTAAAAATAAAAATATAGTATATGATGTCCAACATTTTAAAACTGTTCAAATATCCTTAGATTAAATTTCATACATGGTAATTTAATTATTCCTTCTGAAATGAATTCTAAATTAGATTATCTAAATGATATAAATGTTTCAACACACTCAATGTATATATGAGATTTTTTGGGATTTTTTCAATGATTTATCCAATTACGATTTCATAATAAAAATTGTTTTATACTTCATGATTTCATAGTTATCTAAAAAACAACACAAATAAGAATAATTATTTTTCACAATGACTAATTTAAAATTTATAATTATATCTTAACACCTTAGAATATTCCATGGAATATCATCATAGTAAGGCATTGAGTTAACATTGGAATAAGGGGCATGTTAATGTTTTGTGCAGACAGTATAAAAATATTAAATATATTATATCCCAAGAACTCTATGTCATAAAAATAAAGGAATATATAAAGAACAGTGTCCCATACATGAAATATTAGTATATTTTTATGTTCGAGATATGGGGTTTAGCCTGGGCATGAAAAAACTGTTTTTTCATGTTGGGTGTTTGGTTACATTGAATGTGAGGGTAATTCATTTAATATTTTTTATTATAATTTTTATTAAAAATAGTATCTCCTAACATTTTTACAGAATGAAAAATTGGAGACCTTCATTAGGTCTAGGATGAAGGTTTTCCCTAGCCAAAAAAAATTCACATCAGGAGTTTGGTAGCATCTTGCATGATGATAATTCATTTAATACAAAACAATTGATGTGTATCCATAATGGTGAATCATATCAGAGATATGAGACCACCATAAGGTTGGAGACATAGGTTTTACCATTGGTACGACGTAACATTTGTGTTTATTGGGTATTTAGAAACATCGTATATGAGGGTAACCTTTTTAATATTTTATTAATATTATATATATATATATATTACAAAATTTATAAGAGTTTTTAATAGAAATTATTTTTACTAAAACAATATTTATATGAGTTATTGTGAATTTCTAATGATTCTTACTATTTTTATATTTTTTTCATGGTTTGGGAAAAATTGTGTTTATTAAAATTATTTTATTTTTATGAATTGAAAAAAAAATTAATATTTAATAATAACTATTTATTAATTAAAATGAATTTTATAATAGAAATTAAAAATTTTAAACATTAATAATATTTCATATTTTTTTCATTTACAAATACAAAATATAGTAATTCCCCAAAATTTTCAAATTATTAAAAATATTTTGTAATTAACACTAATATTTATTATTTTTTAATAATATTAACTAATTAATTATTAATGATTATAATTTATTTATTTATTTTTACTAATTACTTAAATTAAAATTGAATTTCTAATAATTACTACATATGTCACCTTTTCTTAATTAATGTAAACACATCAAATATATTTTGACACTTTTAAAAAAATAATTATCAAATCTATATAAACATATATATATATGTGTATTATAAACCTTATATTTTGTTAAACGATTAAATATATATGTTCCAATTTTAATATATATATATATATATATATATATGTACTTATCTACATTGCATGACTTCATAATCAAATATTTTTGTACATGTTTCTTAAAAATATATATATCAAAACCTTAAAAAAATTAAAAATTAATATATGAATATTCACATGTTAATATACTTACATACATATATAAATAAATATATACACATATATATTTAACAAAAATTATTCATGTTTCATTTAAATGATTATATATTTATATTCACATGTTAAAATAAATATATATAGTAAACAAATTACAAATTATATATATATATATATCACGCAGACATTGATGTAGGCAGGTAGTGACACATGCATGATGCATGTCATTTGTGATGCAGGAATAACGCATGTAGGATGACATGGTATTGGGATTTTTGGGAATTTAATAGGATTCATACCAACTGGGCCTATGATCCATGTACTAAATAATTAAGGCTTTACGGGTGGGTTATCGCCTTGAGGGCCTATGGCATACCTTTCTAGACTGTGTGTATGGGGGTGTGTGTATTTGAATGTAATTGTACCCCAATGAAAATAACATATATATTGATAGATTTCTTAATTAACATTAAAAAAAATATTTATTTGAACACTTTTTTAAACAAATATAAAAATATTATATATGAATACATATATACATACATACATATGAATATATATATATATATATGTCAAATCTTATGATTTTTTTAAACTGTTTATTTATGTAAATATTCTCATGTTAATATATATATATACATAATTACATACATATATCAAAAAATTTACAAAAAAACATTCACATTAATTTAAAAAATGAAAATCAATCATAATATAAAAAACAAACATCACTAAACATCATTGTCATAATTAAAGAATTATCCCAATTCATCAAAAATCATACGAAGATAAGCATGAAATACAAATTTCTAGTTAATTTGATTTATATAAACTCTCCAAATATCACATACATCTATATAATTTTTATAATAACCAAATTTATAATAATAATATAAAATTAAATACATGCATTAAGCTAAATACCAAATAGCTTGGCCTATTAAATCATCAAAATAAGAAATGATAAAAATACCTAAAATCAATTTAAATAACTCGTGTGGACACTATGAACTTGAAAATAGGGGATACTAAATATTAAGAAACCCTAGATACCAAATAAATTTTGATAATCAAATAAATTTATTAACCTACGGTTTTCTGAAACAAATTAATGTATAATTAAAAGAAGATGTGAAAATATAATGAAAGATCAGACAAGAGGAATCCAAACCAATATGATTTGAACTTGTATCTATAAAATAATCGACTACAATGGAGTATTTTGAAAGGCAGCGATCATCGTGCTCCATGGAGAGATTGGAATAAGATCGTAAAGGGAGAGAAAGAAAGAATGTTGTGGATTTCAATTTAATATTAATTGCGACAGGTTAATTGAGACAAAATTTATCCAAATAAAAAAATATTTTTTTTGATAGACATTATTGTTCATCTGAAAATATTCATATGGGATGCGAGAGGAATATACATCCAATTCTATATTTCATCACAAAGAAAATTTTCCACAATTTATTTTAGATGGAACATTTTTTCAATCAAAAATAATTTCTTTTTGCGATGGAACATTTTATTGATCACATATACAACAATTTTTTGAACTATTTTCCATAGAAAAAGTTCCCATAACAGTTAACCTGTCAGAAATAGTATGTTTTCTTATAGTGCCAGACAACATTGATAAAACATGAATCAAAATTCCATTAAATGAATGAATATAACATGATTCTATAAAACCAATAATTTCCTTGAAATATTATGTCAAAACACATTCATAGGGTTGTAAGTACACCATATAATATAAATCATGGTGGGTAATGTTAATTATGTCTCAAATAGTTGAAATTGAGACCATGAAAACCCTTAAAAATTTTCTGACATTTAAATCAATATCTCATTACGGTGAAAACATAAAATTACATTTAAAGACCAGGATACAATATTCATTCATGATATACTATCTCAATAGAAATAATATACACCTTATAAAACAAAGGATGTGTATATTATGAGACATGTCACAAAGATATAATATTTAGTTGAATAATCTTTACAAATATCGTATCATTGATGATAGAATTTATTCAATGAAGTGATTATGGGAAAATTATGTAAACCCACAAAAAAATTAGAAATAAAATATAATAAAATAAATGGTAATTTTATATATAATATTGTGATATCATAGTAAATGATGTATAATTATAAGCCAATGGATGGGAATTTAGTTAACAAACCTCTTACATGATGCCTGAAATTTATATGTATGCCCTTAATTAATTTATAATAAACTTATATTAATTATTTACTTACTTAAAAATATTTTATATGTTTAATACATTATCAGTAAAGAATTTTCTTCATTTATTTTAGTGGTATATTTAATTTTTTATTCGATTATGTTCGCATTGTGTGTTTTAAGGATGTTCGGATCATAATTTCAAAATGAATTTGGAAGTCTAAATAGAGTAAGAACATTCATATTTATAAAATATCAAGAATAAATGAATTTTATAATTATCATTTTTATTCATTAAATAAAATATTTTTACCATCCATGAAAATGAAACATAAAAAAATCACATCGCTTTGTAAAGGTGGTAACCCACTTCTACCGACGAATGACATTGACATTTTTCGATGGATAGAATGGAAGAAAATAAAAGATACATTATATTCAATGAATGATATTTATTTCATTAATATCATATATTATACATATATAAAATACATCACTATAAATATACTTGATAGTTGGTGAAGGAAAACGAAACACATCACTTCCTATAGGTGGTAGTCTACACATACACATGAATGATAATTTGGTTTCCCATTTGATGGAAAATGAGAAAAAATATGTTATTATATTAACATAATAACATATAATTATATTTAAGAGACATATTTTATTATATTTTTTTGTATATTATAAAATTCATGGAGGTTTAAGAAAAAATAAGATGAAAATGCACTGTTTAGATGATTACCACCTCCTTGAAGAACCACATTTGGATCTCTACTCAAGGGCAATATGGATGGTATTTTAAACGAACAGTACCTATATAATGTATCAAATAAATTTAATAATATTTTTTGTCATTTTTTGGTCACTCTATGTTCCTCATGGATTTTGAGGAAGAGATGAGAGATGGTGTCCTGGTATAAGAGTAGAGAGGGGCACCCTTGGAAATACTTAATGTTTTAAATAAATATATATTAATTTTAATTTTAAAAGGGATAAAATGTTATATTTAGAATATGGCATTGAAATATGTCTGAATAATATCATGAAAAAACATTTTTACAATTTTCGGAGATGTTTTAACCCTTATCTCTCAGTTTTGACCCCTTATTAACCCTTTTTATGATTACCATGATATCAAAATATTTTATTATGTAATGGTCAAGAATGTTACTATAAAAGGAAAAGTGACTCATAAGTGGGAAATGTATGAAATTACAGAAAATATTTTATTCCCTTGGTCATAGATTAATGTTTTGTAAATTTAAATTCATTTAATAAAATTTTATTTAACAAAAAACACTATCAATGTTATTTTTGGGATTACTCCCTTAATTTAACAATAAAAAATATCAAATAGAAATTTAATTCTAATATACAATATTATCAAATCAATAATACATTATATTTGTCTAAAAAATCATGGTATACAATAAATCACCTAATAAATATTAATTTTAATGTTTTTTTGATTTATTTTTTACATAAAATAATATTAAGGACATTTTCAAATAAAAATGGCACAAATTTTCCATATCATCGAATATTGAACGATTATTGTCAAATTAAACTTATACAATAGAAACAAGTTATTTCATATATATATTTTTAAAGCCTTATGACAATATTTTTCCCATTAATTACCTTATTTACCCTAACTAAGGTGACAAATAGTTACTATAATTACTATTCAAAAGGAAGAAATAATTTTTCATAATTTAAAAAAAATTTCTTTATAATTCCACATATTGAATAATTTTTTTGAAAAAAAAAATCTCTATAATCTGTAGAAATATCTTTTAAAATAAACCATCATAATGTAACAAAAAAAAAATTTTACTGAAAAATTATTTTTTAGTTATAATATTGTTTATTTATAAAAATAACATAATTTTGATTAAAAGGATATTAATTGGATTTTTATTAAAAAATATTTACTTAAATTTTTAAATAAATTTAAAATCAAAAGATAATATCCAAATTCTTTAACAGAAAAAATAATTATCATTAAAATTATTACATTTCACTATTCACTGAAAAAAGTTATCTTTTAAGTAAAACCCCAAAATTTTACCATAATATAATTTCGAAATTAAAATTGAAATTTTTTAGTGTTTTTATAAAATAAAATTTATAAATATCACTAATATTTATTATAATATTATCTTACAAAAATAAATAAAATCCATTTTGGAATAAATCATATTTTAAAAGTGTAAAATATCATTACTGGAAATTGGGTACTTATTTTTAATTTATTAATCAATCAAATTGAATTATATTAAACAATTAGATATATTTTTCTTAATATAGCTGTTACACATCATTCGTTCTAATTTAATAGCTAAGATTATACTATCACATTAAAATAGTAATATATTTATATAGTATTTTGTAATTATCTTAAAGATCAGCGTTCATGTTATGAAAGAAATCGAGCATTGGATTATTTTAAGATAAATTTTTTAGGTGTTATGTTCCACTCCACTTAAAGAAATTGTGTCCTATAAAATTCATCTTATTCTTATTATAAAGGGTTTAAAACATTTTTTAATATAAATTCTAGTTACTGAGTGATAAAACATTTGACCATGAATAGAATATCATTTTTAATATTTTAAGGAACCTTTTTCAAAAACCCACACTATAAAGGGTATAATAAATAATCATTTTGAATAAAGGAAATGGGAATGATTATGTTCACCTGAAATAATAGATAATCAGATTCCTACATAAAGAGAATATTGGATGGAAGTGAAAATATGGATATGGAGGAAAACTATAAATATATGGAATAATAAAGACTGATAGAGAACATGATTATGAGAATATTAATGACCACAATACCATATATCAATAACTGATTAAAAAATTCCATCAATTTATCAAAAATATGTAATAAGATAATATTTTTATTTAAAAATCATTTCCTTAGAGTTGAATAATTCATTTACCATTATGAAAAATAACATAAGGAAATATATTAAATTTATTCTCTTCAAATGTAAATTTACAATATCAATATTTAGTTTTTTATTTTACTAGGGTTCCATATTTATCCCATCTTTTACTTCAAATTATGGGTATGAATATTTGATTTTTGATGCACTATAATAAACATCGGATTGTCCATTAGGTATAAAAATAGTTGAAAAGTTATTATTATTGTCTTTAATTGAAAAAATAGTTAGAACATGATAATATATTACTAAATTAAAAATTTATATTATGATAAAAAAATATTAACCTCCTATTATTCAATAATAAAATACAAAGTTTTACTTAGATAATTTCATAAAAAGTTAAATAGTATCACTATTAAAAATATTTATTCCAAAATAACATGATTCACTATATAATCATATATTATAGTGATCTTTACCAAAATAAAAAAATCAACTTTAAATACTAATTTGAAAAGTTATGTTTATATTTTCATAAATATATCCAATAATATTAATTTATTACAAAACAAAAATTTTATTGATTAAGGATAACCTAATATCCAATAGAAATAATTATCTCTATAGTGTACCCTTCCTAAAACCCAGTCTAAGTTTGTGATCACCTTATGGTATAATAACTTATAACCTTAGAAAATAATTTTATACATTATAAATATAATGAAATGTAAACATATAAATCTAGGATACTATCTATAACTCTTTAATTAACCTCACCTGAAAAATCATAATCACTATGTTGGAAGAACCCTTCTTAGATACCAATTATAATATCCCTAAACCTACACTCCTAGATCCTATGATAGAAATATAATATTTACATTTTTACCCTTTATACTGTTAATCATGATCCAAATTTGGCCATCTATGAAATAAAACTTCAAAAAAATTATTGGATCACATTGATTCCCAATGGCCTTTTGGATTGTAGTTTTAGAGAATTTGGAAAAACTTTTACATAATAATACCCATATATTCAAGTCATCATTTTTGTCAACTATACCCAGATTTTATTATTTTACAATAATCCTTCTACATCTCCATTATAATTAATCACATGTTAAGCCTTTATAGATATAATTCATTTAACTTTATTCTAAATAACCTCATAATGTGAAAATCTAAGAATGGTGATCTCAAAAAAATTAAAACTTTTAAAAAAACAAAATTGATTATTGAATATAAAACAAGGGAATAATATGATAATAAGGGTATTATGGCCTATTAAATGTTTTGATCAAGTCATAAGATAATTAATACCGATAAATTATAGATAATAAATCTTCATAAGTGGAAAAAAAAACTTAAACATAATGCATGAATCATATAATTAATCAATCATGAGAAATGTAAGAAAATGGGAAAATAATCCATTAGAACTCAAAGAAAGAATATAGAAAACAAGTAGATATCTTAGAAAATCAAACATTCATCATGTAATCACGTAAAAATGATAATTATGATATTCAATTAGGCCTAAATTACCACATTTAACTCAATCATCACTTAATAGCTACTCATATTCCGTAAACATCATCATCTCTTAGAATTAACTTACTATAATTAGCCCCATAATATCTTTGGAGTTACTAATATATATTAAAATTCATTTTATATGAGGATTATCATACAATACATAAATCCATTTTCAATTTTATGTTACATAAAAAATATTACTCTATCATTTTATCTATTGTATTGGAGATCTATAATGGACCCACATATCCTTGTTTTATATCATAACCGCTCATATATTGTTTATAAAGAAACCACCCATCATTAGTTTTTAATGATACAACCCATCAATCATTTATAATTATGTACAAGTATCGTAAAATCAATAAAAATTTTATAATCTTACACTTCTAAATATAGCAACCTTGAAATAAATCAGCATTCTGTTATCACATCACTAATATATGAAAAACAACAGACTGCATGACAATATATTTTCAAAAATAAAAATCCTTACATTGAAAGATTAAGGGTGGAATAATTGGACCATATCCCCATTGGATCTTAATAAATAAATAAATAATAATTCTATAGGTAAATAATAAATTTAAAAGAATATTTAATACATTTTTTTTTGAAAATTCAGATAATTAAACTTTTCTTTAGAAAATATTTTACAAAAACTCCCAGAATATTTGAAAATATTTTTTATTTTAAAATATCTGTGAAAACATATAAAATATGATTCAGAAAAATATTTTTCAACGTCATGGTAAAACTATTCCTTTCATAAGAGTTAAAAATATTAATTATTTTCAACCTTTTGTAATGATAATCAAAGGTGAACCGTGTGAAAAAAGTTAAGAAATTTCCTTTTAAAACTATTAAAAAGGGAAAATGTCAGGTTAAATAGCTTTATTAAATTAATTAAATTTATAAAAGATCAATATTTAAATAAGATAAATAACATATAGTGGGTATTTCATTAAAATACCTTAAAAACAATAAATCCATGATTTTAATAAAAACCCCTTTTAGATATTTTTTTACAGAAAACCACTCTAAATAAATAATATGAGAAGGAAAATAAATAACCATGAGTATAAAAATTCCCATGATATTACTTTATAAAAGTTTTTGTATACACCATATAAATGATTATAGGTGCATCACTGAAAACATGTCCCGAAAAATGAGGTTTGAGATGAGAAACCAATGTAGCATGGGAAATACTTGATCCAAAAAGACATTAAATAAAGAAACATATAATAATTCCATAAACCAATTATTTACAATAAATAATATTTCATAAAAATTTAGGGGGTATAAATAATACCATAAATCATAAATCATTTTGCGTAAGATGAATTATATTCCAAGGAATTGAAATACTTACAATCAATCCCAATGAAACATTTACAATAATTGAATAAATACATCATGAAATATAGAAATAAAATAGAACATTAAATATTATGATAATATATTAATTAATTATATAATATCTCAATAGTTATAATATATACCTTATAAAAGGATCTAGATTCATAAAAAAAGTCATGTCTTAATGAAACAATATTGTGATAAATAATCCTTAAAAAGATTGTATCATTGAACGTAAATTTAATCAAAAATTTTATTATGTATAACAATTTTAAAACCAAAAAAATAATTATAAATAACAAATAATAAAATCAGTGGATATTTTAAACATTTTATTAGCATTACATATTCAATGATGTAGAAGTAAATCCCAATGAATTAAACTTCAGTTAAAAACCCCAAACCTCGTGTTCAGATATGTTTTGTATTCCCATTAAGTACTATATATTGAACATATATTTATTATTTAAATATTTAAGAACCTTTTATATATTTAATCCAAAATAATTAAACCATTAATTTCATTTATTTAAAATACATATTTAAATACTTAATCGGTTAATTTTGTGTTGGTTGTTTTGGGTAAATTTTGTTCATAATTGCAAAATGACTTCGGTATATTGCCCATGGTAAAATATTTCATAGTACCATATTTAAAAAAAATATTAATGAAATAATAATAATTTTTATAAATTAAAATCAATTTTATATCTTTCTATTAATGGCGTGCATGAAAAATGATTCACATCGCTTCATGAGGATGGTAATCAACACTTACACACGAACAAAGTTATCGTTTTCCAAAAGACATAAGTGAAAGAAAATAGATGATATAATATCCTTTTATACTTATTATAATTCAATAAATATTATATATATTCATTAAATAAATCATTATAAACATACATGAGGGGTTGTTATGGAAAATGAAACACATCGCATCATGGATGTGGTAGTCCGCATGTATGTACGAATGAGGTTTTTGTTCCCCATGGGATGGAAATTGATATTAACAAGGTTATTCAATTAATATAAAATCATATATTTTTATGGGTTATACTTATGTAATTATATTGGAATAGATATTATAAAATTGAAAGAGGTGGAAGATGAAGTAAAATGAAAATTATATGGGAATCCAATTACCTCCTATTTGAAGAACCTCCTTTATATCTCTCCTCAATGAACCTTTAGATGGTATTTTAAGAAAAAAAATAAACTCTAACATGTATATAGGGTAGTTATATAGTTTTTTTTATGGTTTATTCATTCAAAATTTATCATGAAATGTGATAAATATGGGAGATAAGGTGCCCTTATATATGGGAGGAGAGAAGAACCCTTGGAATTACATAATGTATTAAATTAATTTAAAACAAATTTTATTTTAATGAGGATCAAAAATAATTTATATCATATATAGTATGGATATATGTCAAAATAATCTCATAAAATAAAAAATTGGCAACTTTAAGTGATTTTTTAAAACATATATCATATTTTTAACCCCTATTTAAATAATGTGATGATTGACATGATATAAATGTTTTTTTACTCTTCAGGGGTCAAGAAAGATAATATAAACTAAAATTTGAATAATAAGTGGAATATGGTTGAAATTTTAGACCATAAAACTTTAACTTGTTGAAATATATTATTCTATTATTTTTAAATCATTTAATAAAATATTGTTTAAAATAACATACTATTAAAGTAATTTTTAGGACTATTCTAAAACATTGACATTAAAAATAACATAATTGAAATTTAATTCACTTATAAATTTTGAAAAACTAATACATTATAGGTTTTAAAAAAAAATTTCTTATTTCATTAGTCTCCCTGAAATAAAATTTATAAATTTTAAAAATCATTTACATGATTTTTTACCACTTGTACAAGCATTGTATCAGTGTTGCATAAGAATATAAGGTTGTTGTTACATCAATAAAATGTAAAAATAAATTATCATGCTGAAAAAGTTTGATAATGTGTAAAATAACCATCTATAACCAAACATATCCTCCTTTTATCCTAACGAAAAAATATTGGAGTTATTTAATAAAACTGACTAACATTTTAAATTGATTCATTATTTAAAATAATATTATGGTCATTACCAAATAAAAATGGAACCAAGTTACCATATCATAAAATATTGGATAAGGATAGTTGAACAAAACTAATAAAATATAAATAGGTTGGGTTTTATATATATTTTTAAAGCCTTGTCACATTATTATTAAGCTCAACTAACTAATTTACCCTTACCAAGGAGAACAGTATTTATCATGATTACAACTCATAATTAAAAAAATAAGTTCAACTATTTACCAAATTTGAAAATGATTATTAAATATATAGATTCAATTTTATCATATAAAATCATTATAAGTGTCATATATTACATTTAATATACAACTATATAGTTTCATGAAAAACTGTTTTCCTTAAAAATTCATTTTTATGTATAAAACCGAATAATAATATCGATTATAATGACATTACTTGGATTATTTTTTAATAAAATGGAAATAATTAAAATTTAAAGTCGATTTAAAATAATATTTTACTTTTTAAAAACATGAATAGAAAAGGCAATTTACTATAAAAGTAGTATTTTTTCACTGTTGACAACAAATTTAGTTTTTTAAAAAATAAAATAAATAATAAAATATAATATTTTCATGTTAATTGAAAAAATTGAAAAAAAAAATCTAAATAAATTTTTTAAAACATTCATAAATTAATTATAATATTCTTCACAAATACCAATAAAAACATTTTTTAAGAAAACATATTTTTGAATCGTAATATGACCTTACTTGAAATTGACCAATTTTTTATTATGAATTAAAAAAATATAATTCAATTATCTAAAAAATAAACATTTTTGTAATGTTTTTCTTACAATCTGTACATACCATTTTAATGACTAGCTAAAAATTGTTGCGTTTAAAATATAATATTTTTATAATATATAGAAATTCACTTAAATTTTGATGTTTCATGTTAAGAAAGATTTCAAGTGTTGTAATATTTTAAAATAATATTACTGGGTGTTATATTGGATTTAATGGATGTAAAATGTATCGGGATTTTATAATAGAGGAAATATCTATTTGTAATTTATTCATGTGTGATGCATTGTATATTACAAGATAGTGAACTAATAATATCCATTTAATGTATAAATTTTGGTTAACCCGAATTAAGGATTATGATGGTATATTATGGGTTTTGAAGATATATTATGATTAGAAATAGTATAATTTTATAATCAATGTACATATATGTATATGATATAAAATGAATAGACTTATGAGGTAGTAAGTCAATACTTTATTTTTAGATTAACATGCCAAAGTATATCATTTGGAATATCATACAGTTACTAATAAACTTACAGGTGTATTCTTATTATGAATTCCTATTAATTGGTATTAGTGGGATATTTAGGATTATAACCTTTGTAGTTTTATAACTTCATTGGACAATCCATGAGGCTTAGCTAATAAGTATGTGATTGAGTATGGTGTTGATCATTTTATTAGTTGGAGCTCAAACAAAAAGGTATTTTCCCAATAATATGAATAATTAAATCATGTATACACTTTATTGAATTATACTATGTAAATTCCTAGATATAGTTATTTGGGAGACATGTGTTGTGGTTGGCTACTTGGATCAAGGATAAGTTATGTCAACATCATATAGATGAATAAAATATGATGTATTCAATGGATTGGATAGTCTATCTCAGAGAATCATGATAGTATTTGATGAACTACACTAGATAGAAATTTTCCATGACCAGATTTTATTCAACATCATATATAAATGGATTACAGAGATATGAATATGATGCATAAGATAAATATTGTGGTAGATATGTTCGTGTGGGTAGTATGTTTGATCGATGCCAGATCAAACCCCTTATAGCTTGAGTAGCTATGATATTTTATTAGAGACTAATCTTTTCTTACATCAATGAAATCTGGATTTAATATTTATAATTAATGATTAAAAGTCATTTAGTGTCACACATTTAATTCTTAGAATAATGATTAGATTTTGGACAATGTGATTATTAATAACTAAAGATATTTTAATAAACTACATTAAAAATATTTTGGATGGATTCACAATGATTTATGATATTTTACATTAAGTGATTATGGTATTTTAGATTAATTGAATGATACTTAGAAATACACTAAAATAGTGATATTATAATATATGGAATCCTAATAATTATAGCTAGCGATATAGTCATGCATATGCTTATATCTTGTGAATTCCATATATTAAATCTTTTTAATAGGTTCCCACCATTTTTGAATCATTAATATGACTCATTCAAGGATTGATAATCATTTAATGTTTTCAAATGATCATATCATCAATAGGATTGTGTTATCATATTGTACGTTGACGTTCTAATAGGGAAACTAACTCTTAACATATTTTATTGAATGAAGGTATTTTATATGAATATACGGTATCCCCATATTGGATCAGTGTGTCACTAAAAATCCATAATTGATACTCTCTTCTTCATAGTTCTCTGTATTTCAACCTAGTAAAGGTGGTATCAAATTTTAGGATACCGAGCGGTCCTATCATAATGAATGAGTATTTTAGAGGTATGTACCATCTTTGTGGAGCTGGTAGTCGATTAAAAGATTCATGGTTATTTCATTCATGAAAAATACATTGAATTTGATGCAAATAGAGATTTCTTCATTTATGGTATGATTTTTTTGTTTTATATTATTATTTTAATGATGTTTTATTAACGATAGATCAAACATATTTCTAGGTTTCATTTAATATTATGCTGATATGATGATCTAGTAAAACCAATAAATTTCCTGATTATTTAGTCATACAATATAAAAAAAATTTAATTGTGTGAATAATTAATTAATATAATATCATTTAATCATTGTTACAGTCAAAGAACATAAATAACCAATCATAAAATAGAAACATAAACTCATGTATTAAATCAATAAAAAGGTCATTTGTACCAAAAATAAATTAATAAAATTATAATGAAAGAATGAAAAATAATAATGGTGTTTATGAAATAAAATATCTCAGAGTATATACAACAATTTCTTACCTTCACACCAAGATCCACCTAATCACCTATTTAGAAAAGGTTCTTTCCCCTTATCTAGATATCTAACAATAACGTTTTTATTTGAACCGGGATGCATGTATAGGGTGTGATTAATAAACCCGTTAGGTAAATATCAATGGTCTCATATTATATATTTGGAAAATACATACGAGTTCATGCACAAGTAGGAAATAAATATTCCAACTGGAATACACAAAATTTAGAGAATCTTATATTAACCAAGTTTCCTTAAACCCCTACTATACATATTTCAGGATATTTCTGGAAGAACTGGTTAGCATAAATTAATGATCCATTTCGGGTGACATATAAAGTATTACATGATGTTGGAAAACACATCAAACCTTCATCATTCATAAAAAAACATATAATGTGGACTAGAAAGGGTCATAACACAGCCATAATCTTATATTAGATGAACCATACCATGAAATAATGTAAAGTCCCACATATATATATTTTTTATAACAAGATTATCTTAGAATTTGATAATATATATAACCCTCGACACACACGGATCCGTACAAGACATAAGGAATGGTCACATTCCCACTTAGGTTTTTATAATAAAGAGATTTTTCTAGGCTAGAGATTCATTACCCCTAGGTGTTAATATTGATGAGTTGATTTTTTTGAAACATCTCAACCTGAACACTAATGTAATCATATAAAATTTTTACATAACCTTTTTAATGCCTCCCTATACACCAAAGTCTTATGGTTGTCAGTAGGGGTCTCATAGAAATTTGAAGAGACGCTACCCCCTTTATCAGATAACCATAAATAATAGTAGATGGAATAACTATATCAATCATTCATATAATCCAAAAAATAGCCATCATCACTAAATACTAGTGTGAAATAAGATCAAACCATGTTATATCAATATGATCAAATATACATGTTATACAAGAACACATATGAAAATAGGAACCAATGTGGGTGGATTTCACACATCAAGACCAAAAATAATAAATAGTAAATAAATTTTTTAAAAAGACTACAAAAACATTTAAAAATATTAACACAGACCAATTTCCCATACTCTATCCATGTCAACTTAATAAACTATAAAATGTATGATATTTTACCTTTTCCTAACCTATAACCATAAATTCTACAAGAGTATACATGGAATCTCAAGAAAGGTGTATGTATAACTCAGTTAGCCACCGCCAATGGTGTCCCTATAAATATTCATTCAAAACTAGGTGCATACAGATATACCATAATAAATAACTAAAGTTGTAATAAATAAACCTCATTCAATCCTTATGTTTTATGGTAACACCAATAATCAACCATAATTATTTTTCCAGTACCAGATATCTATAAACATTATATGTCCTAAAATCAAGAATATGGTATCCTTAGGGTTGGGGGACAGTTCTCCTCAATATCAATATGCTAGGGGAAGTGGTGGCCCAGCACAAAAACATCCCATAAATATTAACAACACGGGGTAATAAACCCTCTCATCAGAACCATCATATCAACATCAACACCTTGGGGTAATTACATCTCATGTTTGTATCCATCTCATCAATATCAATACCAAGGGGAAAGAAATTGTTCCCTAGAACCATCTCATCAGAATTAACACCCGGTTGAAATGGATACCATCCTAATAACATCTCATCAATGTCAATACCTATGGGGAATTCCACCCAACACCAAAACCATATCATTAATAATAATTCTTCAAATAGTCATATCATATATTTTCATTTCTGGTTAATAAGGGAAATCAAACTAGTTTACATGATTAACAATTAGTTTTCTTTTCAATAAGTTCACCCACATAATCCAATCTCCCAACTCATATCAATATAGAGAGACATCCATTATATCTATTATTTGTAACATAATTTTTCATCCAAATGATCATCCTAAGGCATCGACCATCAATATATTAGGTAAAAAGTTCTCAAATGGAACCCCTTGGATTTCTGAAATCATTTTTTTCCAAATTACTTCAGTTTCCACCTCAATTGGTGGCCAATGATTATGGGTTTACTGTTATTTATAGTCTCTCATTGGATTGAATAAGGAAACTACTATAAGAAACAAAGAATAAAGAATGTAATTATGTTTCAGATCATGCAAACATTTGGTCATCATGATTTCAAACCATATCCACATAGAGAAAAATAATTTTAGGTATATCTGAGGTAACAACTACCATATTCTCATAGGAACCTCATCATTGATTACCAACAACTGATCTGACCCCAAATTGAATAAATTAATGAAATGGAAAAAACCCATAAAATAGCGTTCAATTTCATATAACCAGAGTAAGGATCCAAAATCATATTTAAAACAGTAAATGAATCAAATCCAAGTGTTATCTTTTCCATTACCTATCACCAAAAAATGACACATGAATCAGATGAAGAACAATAATGAAATCACCTTAGATGTGATATGGTCATGAGAAAAAAAAAAGAAAAAAATTAAATGATGAAAGTAACCCATCTTACATTTTTATAAATATTTAGAACTGCTATAATTATTTTTTTAAAAAAAATCCATAGATGAGGATTTTAAATTTGTGAACAATCCATTAGAAATATTCTCCCCTTAGAAAAAAATCCACTTAAAATATAGATTTTTTATAATATATATTTATCACATGTGAGGTTATCCCTTTGAAAACATCTATAAATGATATATCTTCCATATGTAAAGTGTTACTCTTATGTATGAAATACTATACATATGATATTCCCAATATATTAGGTTTTTCTATTAGATATAAAACATAACACATAATATATTTTCATATTATATATGTTTTTTCCTTTAAAAAACATTATTCAATATATATTTATTCAATATATAAGGTTTTTCACTTATGAAAAGAGCCATATTTTTTATCGTTATCAATACATATGGTTTACACTCAAAAAACCCTCTGTGTGAGATTTTATTCCATGCATAAGGTTTTTCAATTGTGTAAAAACATTACACACAATATATTTCTCATGATTAAGGTTTTTTAATTAGGTAAAACCCCTATAAATAGTATATTATTCATTTATATGGTTTTTCCCATGGACATAAAAACCAAGATATAATATATTTTTCATGCATATAATTTGTTCCTTAGGTGAAATACTAATACGTAATATATTTTTAATATGTGTGATTTTTCCCTTATTTTGATAACCCAATATGTAATATATTCCTCTATACACAATGTTTTCTCACTATACTGAAAAAAACACAAAACCATTTTTTCCATATGTAATGTTTTCATTCATATATAAGGTTTTAAACATAGCCAAATTTCTTGATATCTCCTATTACTCCAAATCATATCAAGATTCATAAGAAAAATGTTTTCATTAATTTTAATCACCTAAAAACTGCCAATAGAGGAAAATATATCTAAAATACATTACCATAATCGTCCATAAAAGCTTACCTGAACTCCATAGATTGTAGAAAAATCTTACATGGATTCCCTTTTAAACATTATAGGGTCTATATTCACATGGTAAATCCAAAGTATATGTTGAACCACTACTCCCAAACATGTATCAATCAAATAAAAAAACAATAACTAATATACATGGGATTTATTAAAAATTGCCATAATTTTATACCTTGACATGGTCCAACATGTTACATCCACCCCACCCTATGGTTTGTCATCCTTGAGCTATGTTCCAAAATTTCATCAATCATTACTGCAGAATAACTCTAGACACTAAACTCACATGTGACACTCCCTTTAACACACGTCTTTCTTTTATAAGGCTTTGATTCCACTACACCCATACCATTGGAACCTTATTTTCATAAAAATTCTTATCACTCTATCCAACAAAACACAGTAGTCTCTCCTTAAATTATGTATCTTTTCAAGGTTGATGTAAATAGTATTAATCAAATGAGATGGTTCGGCATGATATCTCTTAATATAAGAAACATGAAACATGTTGTTCATAATATGAAATCACTGAGGATGAATTAATTATGTGGTACCATACTTATCCTCTCCATGATTTCAAAATTACCTATACAACATGGTGTCAATTTATTATACATTCAAACAGAATGATGTCTCAATCTCGTTGAATCCCATAAGAATACCTCCCAACCCACCTAAAACTATAAAGTATGGATTATTTTTTTAGAATAAAACATATTCATATTCAATGTTTTCAAACATAACATGATGGAAAGCTATATATGATCTGATGTTTCTTGTATGAGACTCAGTCCAATAATCACCAACTCTTTAGAGTCCTACTAATATAATAAAAATTAGAATCAATAAACATGTAATACCTCAAAAGGAAATATCTAAATCGAATCCTAATAACTATTTTTATAGGAAATCTACCTAAGTTATATATTATTCTCTCAAAAACCTCCAAAATCTAAAACACATAATTATACCACATCTTATAGTATCTGAATGGGATCCTCAAACCACCCATCTATCTGATGATGATAAAAAGTGCATAGATGCACCAACATGTCAATAGACTACTATAACCCTTTTGAAAAGAGTCATATAAAGTGGGTATCTAGGTCTAAAATGATACCCTATCAAATCCCATATAGATTAACTGGCTCACATACATCGATATTTACTATATCAACAATGTATAATTTCTCTTGGATTAATATAAAATGAGAAAATTTCGTCAAATAATCTATATTAACGCACAATGCATCACTATTTGGGGAATCCTTTGAATAACTATAAAAAAATAGATAATCATATCATCCAACTTCCACTTGGTAATGGGTTATTACTTGAGAAGACTAGTGGTACAGTGTATTTCATCCATCAACCACTAATAGGTGGATAATCATGTGGTAAAACCCTCTATCGTTATTTTTTCCATAGCCACCAGTATTGCCTTCATATATCATCGTACATCATGGTATGTCCATGATAAATTCTCCATATCAACTCATGTGATTCCTTTATGATCTCTTCAGGAATGTTCATAGGAACTAAAACCTGACCTTATACAAAAAGGATATTGTTAATATTAAAATATTGATTGTGTGGTTGCTCACCGAAAGATATGGTGTCCCTCATCAATAGATAGTTCGAGTCTAAAAGATGAATCACATTCACCCTATTAACGTCTGAGGAGGTAAGAGTCAAGGATATGTTGTTCACTTGGACCTGATACTCTTGAACATCCTGAAACATCCCAACAAAGAGATAAATCATCTGTCAGTAATCAAATAAATCTATAAGAACCGTCACTATAGTATTCCTACTCAGTATATCCATAATTAAATTAACATTCTCATGGGTATATGCTAGACCAAAAATGAAATAACTATAGTAACTTGACCCACCTTCACATTTGAAGTTTCATTTCACATTATAAAGAACATATCTCAAGATCTTGCGGTCAGTGTATACCAGAAACCACTCACCCAAAATATATAATTTCCAACACCTCTAGGAATGAACCATTACTATTAACTCAATATAATTCAATGGGTAAGTTCACTAATACAGACATAATAAACTAGACCCATAATTAATAACAAAAACTTCACATATCAGAACCACTCTATGTTTTACTCTCAGTGAATCAAAATATAATTTATATTTCACACCCAACATAGGTAAGATAAAAATCTAAACATATTCCAACATCTCTTTAAACTATTGAAAGGAACCCCCACAGGAATATAACTAGAGAAGCTTCATCCCCTACTTCATAAGATTCATAATCAACACTACTAATTGGGAAAAGGCTGGTACATGTTTTTGGTAACAACCTCAAAATACCAAAAATGATATTGCTTTTAATGTTGTTCGTGGGATACTCTAGAAAAAAAGAACCTAGAAATTCTCATGGTCTTCCAATACACTAGCCACTAATATCAAATTCCCCAATAATCAAATATGATCAATACAAAACTAAAACATAAGTCTACTTTTATATTGTTGATAATCTTTTAGTGAACTCTAAATAGCTTTTAAGTGTCGAGTATGATCTTACATAGAACTAGAGTACATGAGTAAATCATTGATAAATATAATCCAAAAAGAATCCAAATAGGGATGGAATACCTTTTTCATTAGGTCTAAAAACACTTATTTTTTTTTTCAAATTAATTTTCATCAAAAGGTACATGTACATTCCACTAATTCTCCTAAATAATGTATAATGTACATCCAAATTCCTAACTCTAAGTTAATGATATCCTAATCTCAAATTGGTCTTATATAACCCCCAATCATCTCTCTACTAATTAAATAAATATTTAATGTACAAAAGTGGATATCAATTCTTGACCATAACCAAGTTAAATTTTTTATAATCTACACTTAACTGTAAGGAACTATCTTCCTTATTGGAGAATAAGACTTGATCTTCTTAAGGGGATGTACTCTACCATTTAAACACCCTTCCATACACATCCTCTTGTTGTTCCTTTAGCACTCCAATATCAGTATGATTTATCCTATAAGGTTGAATAAATATTTTATTTATTCCTGGAAGGAATTCAATCATTAACTCGATATCACGCTTGGGTAAAAAACATAAGAAAAATTATGAACTAAATCCAAATACTAGTCAATGAAATGAGGAACTAGAACCTAAAATGTATCCAAATTAATAATAATAGTAATTACAATCTAGTAAATGGTAACCTCTGGATTTATATGGTTAGATAATGTATGAAATTTCTACACATCTTATTCAATGATGTAAATATATTTATTACCTTCACTAGAAATGAATAATACCCATCGATCAAAGATCTAGATGTGGTCAATATACCAAAAAAACAAATAAAAAATAAATAAAATTCTAAAACTATACATTACTTGTACAAATAAATATCAATGGATTGCATATCCATCAATCACTGTGGATATATTTGGAAACCTTTTAATACCCTTAAATAGTTCCCCTAATGGTGTTTTGATCATCATTATCCCCAAAAGGTTTCTATATACAAAAATAATACACTAAAAAATTATTTGTTGTGAAAGAATATAATTGAAATGTATTAAATAATGAATATTAAAGAGTATAAATAACTAAAACCATACCTCAATCCATAGATATCCCAGCATCAAGATCAGTAGATAAAGTCTCAAAGGAATTAAACTGACCCCAATATCAACCTAGTGCTCATTCTTTACTCCCCAAAAATATATTTCCTTTTTTATATTATTTCCCTTCTCCTTGGGAATTTTATCCGCCACCAAAACCCAAATTATGCTTGGAGATCCATCTAATACACTTTTATTTCACAACTAAACCATATCACGATACTTACACATATACATATCCTCTGTTATTGGTTAATTTATGATCACCGCTATTGTAACACCCCAAGTTTTTTTAAAAATAAATGGAAATTCATGGAGCTTTGTTTTAAGTAGATATATTTTTAACTAGCCTTTAAAAAATAACTTTTCCACTTCTATGTTTTGAATTTGAAGAAACTATAATCTAAAATTGTGCTCTATATGGTATTTGGAGTCAATTGGAACCAACTAGTTTTTTGGTGAATAGTTACATACCCTTATGAATAGTAATATGACCCTAATTAATAGAAAATTTTATTTTATTAAGGCATTAAGATAATAGAATATAGGTTAATTTTTCATTGTGATATAGAGGTAGTTACAGAATTAGAATTGTTAATTTTTGAATTAAGTATGCTATTATTTAAGAATTAAATTAATAATATATATATCATTATTTTCAAAAAATGGACTTCATTTTTTAAATCTACACATCGATAAATGGTTAGGGTGAATTATGAGATTTTTTCTAAAACAATTGATTTTTCAGTGAATAGTAAAAAAATACAGTTTTTTGTTTCGGTGTGTTAATGACATCATTAATGATATAATAATGACTTAATAAATCTGGTCGACTTGTGTATAGTTAAATAATATGTGAGGTGTCCCAAATGGCTTATACCATGGGCAAATACCATGGGAAAGCCCATGGTTTTGCAAATACTACACATGAGATGTCCCTTTAATATTATTAAAATATTCCCTTACTTTTCCTATAAATACCAACCCATTCCTTCACTAACTTTATTCCCCATTCCTCCTCAATGAAGATCTGGAATCCTTACCTTCATATTAGTCCTCCCAAGGTTGGATCAAGCCCCCAAGGTCCCAACCTTCAAATTATAAGTGTTACTCTTCAAGGTCAGAAAATTCTCAATTTCTTTCTTTTTTCCATTCAAGTTCTCTTTTATGTGGTATAACTTTCAAGTTTCCATACCATGTTCTTATTTAATTCTAATTATTGATATAATATATATCATGATTAATTTTTGGATGGGTGACCCTTGTACCCTCTCTTTTTAATATTTTCTAAAACCATGTTGCGTAGCTGTTAGGCTGCCGAATGTTTGTACGAGATTTCTCACTTTTTCTTTTATTTTGAGTCCCATCATGAATCTTTCTTCATATATATTTACCCAAGAGGCATGAAATCTCCCAAAATCATGTATATTATGGATTTTATTATGTTTACGGAAAATTCATCACCATTATTCTTGTCCTCTCCCATTTATTTAAGGAATAAAAACATTGTCCGTGATGTGTCGAATTACAGACATCGCGGACAATGTGATTTTAATTTCCATTAATTCTTTCAAGTATGGTCATGAAAAAATTTAAATGGTTGAAGCCGGTTATAATATATGTTTTATGACTCACCCATGGTTCTGGAATTCGTTTGTACTCATGCTTCTAATTTATAAAACGAAATGAGGTTGTTATTATCAAAGAACCACTAAAATGATCTAAACGAACAACATTAATGTTTTAACTTATGAATCATCCGAATATTAAACATCAAAATGATAAATGGTATAAATTATGGTACTGGAAATATGTAAACACCCTTCCATTCCAATTCTATAATTTCACTTCCAATCGACAAGAACATCCACTACGAACCAATCATGGAAATCATGTTAAAAACTCACCCAAAATAGTGAAAGGAACAAAATACTAACAATTAAAGGGTGAAATGATGTTATGAAATGAAAATATAAGATGTTGTAAACATAAAAATGTTTCTATAAAATATTAATAACACTCTTATAACCATTATACATGAGTTTTAAACATGTTGGAAATAAGAAAAACCCGAGGTAAGGGAATTCTTAACCTGATTTTCATTCTTTGGGTTAACCTTATACTTCATTATTTATGTTCTATTTAAATTGTTTGTGTGATGTTTTATGTTTATATAATACTCTATTATGTTTATTTATAGTATATATATATTCCATAAACTCAATTAATTCTCTATATAATTCTATAATATTTATAAGGGGATTTTCTTTAAAAATCATCTTCTTTAATTCAGTTTTACGAAATTCCAATGTAATGTTTTTATGGAATAATTCATGTCGTATGATTATGTTTTGGTTCTTGGAAATTATTTGTGATGATGGTTGGGAAATATATTTCCCTCCAATGCATTGGGTATGAGTATATTGGAGGTCGGCCGTATGGTTACTCCAAGTGTAACTACGATGGTTACACAAAGTAAGGTAGCCACGAGGGTTACAAATTATAAAGTAGCCAAGAATTGTTACAAGATTGTGTATGTAATGACCCAAGATACCTCTATGATTATATTTATGTTCTCATGTTTTTTTGGATCTTATGTAACTCTCATGTTACAAAAAGTAAGTATATATGGGTGACAATAATGTATTTTGAAAAAGTTTTCATACGTTATGAGTATTCATGGACTAATGTGATCTTTCCTTATTTTTCATAAATTACATAGATTTTATGCTCATCCCAAGTTTTTAAATGTTTTCCATAGGTTAATGTATGTTTAAGATAAGTAATTAATCCATTATAAATGTTGAATAATTGTCAAGGAGTCTTGTTTTAAGTTTTAATGTTTTATATTTTGAAAAAAAATGGAAACTGTTTTTATGGTATCCACTCTGTAATAATTTGTAATGTTATGAATGTATTGTCCTAATTCTCCAAAGCTCTAAAATTGAAAATATCTTCAATGTAAAAGGAAGTGTTTTCTTTACTAAATTAAAGATTGTGTATATAATAAGGTCGGGTCCTTATAGTTGGTATCAGAGGATGGTTTAGATAACTTTATGGGTTATGGTGATGGTAATAGAATACCATAAATTATTTTCACTCTATGTTTAATTTGAAATGTTTAAGCATTTAAGGATAACCATGTTGCTTAATATAAGACATTTTTTTTCAGAATAGTGGTCCACAGAAGGAACAGGGATTCTGAAGAGGAGAGGCACCAACAAGATGATATCCTTCTAGAACTATATCCCGGAATGGTTGGGATTGGAACCGAGAAATTTTTGACAGTAATGGCTCAGATAACGCAAGAAATAAATGGTTCTAGAATATATGAAAGAGATCCAATAGAGGTACCATAATGGAACATGAAAGTAATGAAACATTTTATGAGACAACATCCTCCTGCATTCAATGGATCCTTTTCACCAATAGCAGCTGAAGGATGGATCAAAGCCCTTGAAATGATATTCGATGTTATGGGATGTTTAGAAAATCAAAAGGTAAGTCTTAAAATTTATCATTTTGAAGGGGAAGATGATCAGTGGTGTTCAATGGTAAGGAATATCAGGGGTAGAGAGGATTTTGATGCCTTAGAGTGGGATGAATTTAAAAGTCATTTCCTTGAAAAATATTTTCCTAAGGTGGTGCGACTTAGGATAGAGAAGAAATTACATGAATTGAAAAAGAATGTGGAATATTCAATGGCCGTGTATGAAGAGAACTTCATCCAACTGGAGAGGTATTCTCTAAATCTTATTCTCAATCATGATAGAAAAATAAACTGCATTTTCTAAGGATTGAAGCCAAGGTATCGAAGGGCGTTGGCCTCCCGTGAATTAAAAAGTTATGAGAAACTTGTCCAATGTGTTGAGAGGGTAGAGATGGAGTTTGATAATGATCACATGCATTTTTAAACAAAGAGAAGAAGAAGTCCAGTTGGAAAGCAATGGGTAAGAATCAACCAAAGAAATCTGATGGTAAGAAAATCCAATTTCCAGTTTGTGAAAAGTTTGGCAAGATACACCCTGGGGAATGACTTAGAAATACTGGGAAGTGTTTTAAATGTGGTAAGTTTGGACATATGGCCTGATATTGTAATGAAAATGATCATAAGACAAATCATGATAAGAAAACTTTAAAGTGTTTTAAATGTGGTGAGATTGGTCACTATGCAAATGCATTCCCAAAGAGAGATCTGAATTATGCAATGAATCCAGACTACAAGAAGAAAGGTGTGGTGACATCCTTTGCGGCTATGTTAGAAAATGTAAAACCATCAAATGAAGTTGTATCAGGTACTTTGTTTGTCCACTCAGATTTTTCTAAAGTGTTGTTTGATATGGGGTCTACACATTCCTCCATCTCGGAGAAATTTTTTGGTAATTTGGAAATATCACCTCAACAAATGAGACCCAAACTTTTTGTTAAAACATCATGGGGAAATGTTATAGTAAAGAGTAATTATAAGATTCTTTCTATTGTGGTCTATGGAAGTACTTTACTTGAAAACCCTGTTCTTTTACCCATAGTCAATTTTGTTGTTATTTTGGGAACGGACTGGCTTTCTGATTATCATGCTAAAATTGAATGTAGAGCTAAAGATGATATTTTTCAGAAACAGTTCCAGTTTGTATACAAGAATGAACCCATACTATTGATAACATATCAGGAAGATGATAAACTACTGAAAGATGTAAATGAAATTTATCATGCTCATATTGTTAAAAATAGGGGAACTATTCAAATTAATGATGTGCCAGTGGTAAATTAATACCTTGATTTTTCCCTGATGAGTTACCTGGTGTCATACCTGATCGAGAAGTCGAATACACAATTGACTTAGTTCCTGATGGTAGGACAATTTCAAATCCCCCATATCGTATGGCTCCAATAGAACTTCTTGAATTTAAAAAACAATTGCAGGATTTTCTTGACAAAGGATTCATTCATCCTAGCACTTCACCATGGGGAGCCCCTATTTTTTTGTTAAAAAGAAAGATGCTTCCATGAGACTTTCCATTGATTATAGATCTTTGAAAAACATCATAGTTAAAAAAGGTATCCTTTTCCTCATATTGATGACTTATTTGATCCACTCTAGGGAGATCAGTACTTTTCCAAGATTGACTTGAGATCTGGTTACCATCAGCTGAAGGTGAAGGAGGATGACATCTTGAAAACAACCTTTTGTACTAGATATTGGCATTATATATTTGTTGTTTTTCCATTTGGATTAACTAATGCACTTTTGGTATTCATGAATCTTATGAATAGAGTATTTCATGAGTTATTGGATAAGTTTGTGGTTGTATTTATTGATGACATTCTGGTTTTTTCTAAAAATAAATAGGAGTAGGAAAAACATATAAGGGTTGTTTTACAAACATTAAAAGAAAAAAAAACTATATGGAAAATTCAGAAAGTGATATTTTTGGTTGCAGCAGATTTCTTTTTAGGGTATATTGTAAATAATGATAGTATAATAGTTTATCCTACCAAAAAAAGCAGTTGATGAATGGACAAGACCCACAAATGTTACAGAGATTCGTAGTTTTCTTGGGTTAGCAGGTTATTACAGACGGTTTGTTAAGAACTTTGCACGGTTATCTAGCCCGATAACTAAGTTAACACGGAAAGGGGTTATTTTTTGTACATAGGAATGTGATGTTTGTTTTTAGGAACTAAAGAAGAGATTGGTGAATGCTCCAGTTTTGGCCTTACCTTCCCGAAATGGTGAGTTTTTCATCTATAGTAATACTTCTTTGAAGGGACTTGGTTGTGTTTTGTTGCAGAATCATCAAGTAATTTCCAATTCTTCGAGACAACATAAACCTCATGTGCTAAATTATCCCACACATGATTTGGAATTGGCACCTATGGTTTTCGGTATGAAAATTTGGAGGCATCTTCTATACGAAACCAAATGCCAAATATATATTGACCATAAAAGTGCAAAGTATATATTCACTTAGAAGGAATTAAACATGAGGCAGAGAACATGTTTAGAACTGATAAAGGATTATAACTGCATGATCAATTACCATCCTAGGAAAGTAAAAATAGTGGCAGATTCTTTAAGTCGGAAACAGCATGCATCATTAACCATGATAAATTTGGAACGTGATCCCTTGATAAATGATTTGAAATTTCTTGGCATAGAAGTTGTTGGTGCAGGGAATACCTCTATTTTGATTCAGGTTTTAGTACAGTCTTCGTTGTTAGATATAATTAAGCAAGCGAAGAAAGAAGGCCATGTGCTATAGAAAAAGGAATAATTATTTAAAATGGGTAAGTTTCTAGAATTTAGCCTTGACAATGATTGTGTTTTAATATTTGTAAAATGGTTGTGTGTGCCTAGTGATTCTCATGCGAAGAAAAATTTGTTGTGCAAAGCTCATATTTCTCCATTATCTGTACATCTTGGTATTACTAAGATGTACAGAGACCATCCGGAGTATTATTGGTTGGATGTAATGAAAAGAGATATTACTGATTTTACAATGAAATGTTTGGTGTGTCAATAGGTTAAAGCAGAGTGGAAGTTACCAAAGGGGATGCTTCAGCCTTTTCCAGTGCCAGAGTGGAAATAAGAGAATGTATCCATGGACTTTGTGATGGGACTAACAAAGACTTCTCGAGGTAGCAATTTGATTTGGGTTATTGTTTATTGGCTAATAAAGTCTGCACATTTTCATTCTATTCGAGATACAATGACATTGGATCAACTTTCTCGATTGTACCTCACGGATATTTTCAGGTTACATGGAGTTCCTCTTTCCATTGTATCTGACCGAGATCCCAAGTTCACTTCTATCTTTTTGAAGGGACTTCAGAAGTCATTGGGCACAGAGGAAAATTTCAGTATAGCTTTTTAACCTTAGTCTGATGGGTAGTCAGAACGAACGATTCAAAATTTTGAGGATATACTTCGAGCTTGTTCAATGGACCAACGGGGAATTTGGGATCAACTTCTTTCTTTAGTTGAGTTTTCTTATAATAATAGTTTTTATTCCAGTATTTAGATGGAACCTTTTGATACCTTGTATGGGAAGAGGTGTCAGAATCTATTTTTTTGGGATGAAGTCGGTGATAGAAAGTTGATGGGGCTAGAATTAGTTGAAGAAGTGGCTGAGAAATTGAGGTTGATCCAGCAACACATGAGGATAGCTCAGAGCTGGCAGAAAAGTTATGTAGATAAAAAAATGAAAGACTTCTTTTTCTAGGTAGGTGACTATGTTTTCCTTAAGATCTCCCCTTGGAATGGTGCGATGAGTTTCGGTAATAAAGGTAAGCTAAGTCCATGGTTCATCGTTCCTTTTCAAATCTTGGAGAAAGTTGGAACAATTTCATACCGCGTCTCTTTGAATCCGTGATTATTTCAGGTACACAATGTTTTTCATGTTTCGATGTTGATAATGTATGTGCCATATTCATCACATGTCTTGATCCCAAAAGCAGTTCAGTTGGAAGAGAGCCTTTCTTATGAAGAGAAAACAATTCAAATTCTTGATCAGAGGGAACATGTATTGCATAATAAAGTAATCCACAAGGTAAAGGTTTTGTGTAGAAACGACATGGATGAAGAAGCACCATGGGAGTCTGAAAATGCAATGAGGAAAAAATACCCTCCGTTGTTTAATAAGAAAATAAAATTGCGAGGACTCAATTTGCAGAAGGTGGGGAAAATGTAACACCCCATTTTTTTAAAAAATAAATGAAAATTCATGGAGCTTTGTTTTAATTAGATATATTTTTAACTATCCTTTAAAACATAACTTTTCCACTTCTATGTTTTGAATTTCAAGAAACTGTCATCTACAATTGTGCTCAATATGTTATTTGGAGTCTATAGGAACCAATTTGTTTTTTTGGTTAGTAGTAACATACCCTTATGAATAGTAATAGGAATTTTAATATGAACCTTATAAATAGTAAATTTTATTATTATTTTATTTTATTAAGGCATTAAGATAATAGCATCTAGGTTAATTTTTCATTGTGATGTAGATGTAGTTACAGAATTAGAATTGTTAATTTTTTAATTAAGTATTCTATTATTTAGACATTAAATTAATAATATTTAGAAATTGTTTTTCAAAAATTGACTTCATTTTTTAAAATATACCTGTTGATAAATGGTTAATGTGAATTTTGAGAATTTTTCAGAAACAATTGATTTTTCAGTGAATATTAAAAAATACAGTTTTTTGTATCGGTGTGTCAATGACATAATTATTGATATCATAATGATATCATAAATCTGGTCAACTTTTGTATAGTTAAATAAGATGTTAGGGGTCCCAAGTGGGTTATACCATTGTAAAATACCATGGGAAGGCCAATGGTTTTGTAAATACCACCCATGAGGTGTCCCTTCAATATTATTAAAATATTCCCTTACTTTTCCTATAAATACCTACCCATTCCTTCACTAACTTCATTAACAGTTACTCCACAATGATGCTCTGGTCTCCTTACCATTATAGTAGTCCCACCAAGGTTTCCTCAATCCCCCAATGTCCCATCCTTTATGTTCTAAGGGTAACTCTACAAGGTGAGAAAATTCCCAATTTCTTTCTTTTTCTATTCAAGTTCTCTTTTATGTGGTATAACTTTCAAGTTTCCATACCATGTTCTTATTTCCATCTAATTATTGATCTATTCTATATCATTATTCATTTATGGATGGGTGACCCTTTTCCCCTCTTTTTTAATATTTTCTAAAACCATGTTGCGTGGCCGTTAAGCGGACGAATTTTTGTAAGAGATTTCTCACTTTTTCATTTATTTTGAGTTCCTTCCTGATTCGTTCTTCATATCTCCTTACCCAAGAGGCATGAAATCTCTAGAAATAATGTATATTCTTGATTTTATCATGTTTATTTAAAATTCCTCATCCTTATTATTCTCTTATCCCACTTATTTAAGGAATGAAAACATTTTTCTTGATGTGTCGAATTACCGACATCGTAGACAATGTGATTTAAATTTCCATTATTTCGTTCGATTCTGGTCATGAAACCATTTAAATGGTTGATCCAGGTTATAATATATATTTTATTACTCACCCATGGTTCTGTAATTCTTTTTTACTAATGATTATAATTTATAAAATGAAATGAGGTTGTTATTATCAAAGAACCACTAAAATGATCTAAACGAACATCATTAATGTTTTAACTTATGAATCATCCTCATATTAAACATCAAAATGATAAACTTTATAAATTATGGTACTAGAAATATTTAAATACCTTTCCATTAAAATTCTAGAATTTCACTTCCAATCGAAAAGAACATCCACCATGAACAAATCATGGAAATCATGTTAAAAACTCACCCAAAAGCAGTGCAAGGAGAAAAATAATAACAATTAAAGGGTGAAATGATGTTATGAAATGATAATATAAGATGTTATAAATATGAAAATGTTTCTGTAAAATATTAATAACACTATTTTAACCATTATACCGGATGTTTAAACAAGTTTTAAGTAAGAAAAACCCGAGGTAAGGGAGTTCTTAACCTGATTTCAATTCTTTGGGTTAACCTTCAACTTCATTATTTATGTGCTATTTAAGTTGTTTGTGTGATTTTTTTTGTTTATAATATATTATATTATGTGTATTTGTAGTATATATACATACTCCATCCACTCTATTAAGTCTCTCTTCAATTTTATGATATTTATATGGGGCTTTTATTTAAAAATCCTCTTTTTAAATTCGGTTTTACGAAATTCCAAAGTAATGTTTTTATGGAATTATTCATGTTGTATGATTATGTTTTGGTTATTGGGAATTATTTATGATGGAGTGTGGGAACTATATTTCCTTCCAATGCATTGGTTATGAGTATGTTAGAGGTTGGTTGTATGGTTAGTCCAAGTGTAACTATGATGGTTACACAAAGTAAGGTAGCTGTGAGGGTTACAAATTATAAGGTGGCCATGAATGGTTAAAAGATTATGTAAGTAATGACCAAAGATACCTCTATGATTATATATATGTTCTCGTGTTTTGTGTGGATCTTGTGTAAATCTCATTTTACACAAAGTAGGTATATATGGGTGAAAATAATGTCTTTTGAAAATGTTTTCATACGTAACAAGTATTCATGGACTAATGTGCTCTTTCCTTCCATTTAATCCATTAATAAGATTTTGTGCTCATCCCAAGTTTTTAAATTATTTTCACAGGTTAATGGATGTGTAAGACAAGGAATGGATCCGTGATAAATGTTGAATAATTGTTAAGGATTCTTGTTTTAAGTTTTAATGTTTTATATTTTGAACAAAAATGTTAACTGTTTTTATGTTATACGCTCTATAATAATGTGTAATGTTATGAATGTATTGTCCTAATTCTCTAAATATCTAAACATGAAAATATATTCAATGTAAAAGGAATTGTTTTCTGTACTAAATTCATGATTATTTATGTAATAAGGTCGGGTCCTTATACCTATAATACCAATGTATGGAACCTATCTTCTCACACTATTGACACTCTACTATAAACTAGTCACATTATAAACAAACATTTCTAAGAAAACAACATAAGAAACACTCCACAATACCACCTCCATAATGAGGAATATATGGGATACCACCGATGTAGCTCTTCCCACAAACTCCATTGCATTTGAAATTAGTCAAACACATCCAAAATCTTAATAACTTATTATAGGTTCCCTTAGTAGAGTCTGTATCTAAACTTATTTAAGTTTATATCTAATATGAAGGTATGGTTCATAACCATAGAGAAATTATACTTGTAAAAAAATCACATGTACTTAAACCTTGTACATTCAACAATCCAAAAAATTCTAAAACCTTAGAAAAATAACCCCAATAAAATATCAAGGAAAAATATTGTATCTATATAACATGGGAATCATACACCATAACCGACATCCATCTCTGAGAAAGGTACATAAACTCTCAGTCCTTATCCTCCCTCAACGTCTCTATGATGAAATGGCTTAAAAAAACATAAATATCCTTCCAAGATAACCCAACATTTTGGTATTATTAAAATAAAATATAATAACATCAATAAGATGGGACTCGTAATATATAGGTCACCATCTTCACCCTCCACTCATAGGGTGTATCTACATGATCAAAAATAGATTGAATTGACTGTTTCCAAATCTCAGTAGATTGGGGGTCAAACTCGCTAGGAAAAAATGATGGGTGTTACATCTAAAAATCATATGTAATATATAATATAGAATATTTAAGTCATTGAGTCTCATTTTTCATGGGTTGTATAACCAATAGTAATTAACCACTAAGATGATTATTTATTTCTAGTACCAGCACAACATGGGGTTTTGTTCAAACCACTAGTTCGTCATACTTAACCCTTTCACCCTCGTGATCCATGGGAGGTTTTAATTGTGGAATGTTCTATACATCAAAACACATATGTAACATCTCTACCAGACTAACCACTAAACCGGTCATGAGATTAGTGTTTCACTTGACTCCCTATACCCTAGATATTTTAGACTAGTAGAGAGGGTCTACATAGGTGATAGCGGGGAAAAATACCCTCATAATCATAATAGAACATTGGTATATCAGATAATAAATAAAAGTCAATAACAGGAGTAGAAATAAATAAAGGACAGAACATAGAAAGAATAATGTAAATTTAATAACAAAATATGGCCCACGATAATATACTATAGATGAATTCATGTTCTGATGAAGATACATAATCTAAAATAGTAGACATATAGAAGAAAACAAGATAAAGAATATTAGAAATATAAATAAGGAAAAATAAATCCCCAAGGCCGATCTCTATGAACATCCCGATATCCAGCTTGTTCATATGCTCTTAACTCCCAGGAACAAGAGAAAAACTTAAGAAATAGTTCATAGTCCTATAAATATATGGTCTATTCAGGTACCCTAGTGCAATGGAGGCCCGAGCAGTGTATGAGATATAAATCTCAATAGTTCACCACCCACAGTGTCTACAACTGAATCTAGTCTCTTAATAATTAGTAAAGTTGTGTGTAGGTATTATGAATGATCAACAGTACTGAAATAGATATTGTCTAGTCCACTTAGTTTCCTAATGGAATCTCGGTGGATCTATCTTATTCAGCTACTGGACATAAATAACCTATTAATATTAACCATATGTATATATTATTTATATATGGATAGTATAGTTATATATTGCATCCACTAATATGAACCATGTATGTGGGGATATAAGTTTCCATATACATGGAATACTAGGTGCTGGTTGGACAAATATATAACACAATCATCCATAACCTATCAAAACGATCTTATAAGCTCAATACCAAGGGTACATGCCCTAAATCTCATAATGGGTGGGATACGTCATGATTGTCATTTGATATGGTGAGTGTGTTATCATGTCAACACTCAATATGGTGGAGATTGTTCTTTCATGACAACACTCTACCAAGAATGTGGTGTGTCATGCCCACCATCCCAATAATATCAATGGGGGAGATGTCATGACTCAACACCCGATGTAAAGTAGTGTGATACCACCACACACAAAAGAACCATTACCATCGTTCCATAGCCTATATCAAGGAATAATTATATTTATAAAAATTATCAATGATAATTTACCTCTAAAGCATTCTATTTATCAAGCCATTATAATCAATGAATAACATTACAATTATAGCAAGTACATAAGAATTTAATGATCCTCATGGCCTTGTAATCATTTAAATTTCATTTCATTAATATCAAAAAAAAGTATTTAAGAAAAAAACATAATGAATAAACTATTAAATTAATAACATTCCATTGAATCATTAAACACATGGAAATTAATTTTATAAGGCTTAAAGTGTACTTAGAAGGTACCATGGTCAAATTTAGAAATTAATTATATGGTAATCCCATTCATTAAGAAATACATGCCATTATGGGGAGATTCTTCATTAGTTATTTAGATAGGAGTGTCCAATCCATGCACTTATAAGGTGATTTGTTTCAAACAAACATTTAATTAAATTGAGTAAATCTCTATTTTATAACACCAATTGGGGTATAGTCCCAAACATTCCACATAACTAACCATAGAAAAAACATAACAAAAAATCAATGCCATAAGGTCAACAATTATATAAATAACAAACCACTAATTTTTTCTTTAGAAGACATCACACCTAAACCAAGTGGTTTTGTTATAAAAACATGAAATTTTTCATCAAATAATTCATTTATCATAGCTAATAATCATATCCAAGAACTGTTACTCAATTCACGTCAATCATAAATTTTATAAAAACTACCCAATAAAGAAAATTTAATATGTAAAGGTTCAACCCATCACCTATGATGTGACGTTCTATCTAAGGAAAGTGTCTACAAGGGACATTCACATTCTTAATCCAAGATGAATGCTTAAAATGAATTCTGGGATTTTTTTCCCGGTAATTATTATAAGGAATTATATGCTATATCACCCAAAGGGTTTCATGTTTGAGGTTTCCATACCCTATTTACCTAACAAGGTTCAAAGGGAGTAATATAGGGTGTGTAACCCAACTTGAAATGAAGAACTAAATTATAAATAAACGTACGGAAATGGATGGCATGTGGAAAGATGAAAACATATATAATTCTATTAAAATATAAGGAATATATATATACCACTTAATGTATCCTTATAATTCTTTACTCATCCAATATCAAGACCCGAATCAGTCCGATTTGGGATAAATCAATAAAATGTAATTTTTTTTTAAAAATATGGAAAATGATCACACACAAAAATATTGAAACAAATTTGATGATAATATTGGAAAGGATTCAAGAGTACTAGAGAGATTATTGATCAGTATACATAGAGACTAATGATGTTTGATTCCGACTACATGTGGAGGAGATCCTTAAAAGCCTATGTAATGATTTAAGAGACCTATAGTGTGTAGGAGGAGTCTCACACTAGATAATAAGGAGGAAAATAAAGGGAAAAATAAAACTTGAACTCTATGAGTAATTTGGTCATTTATTCCTCAATACTATGTTACATGGTTTGGTCACACAATTGGCCAAACCATGCATCAACTATGCATCTTCCCCCGCCTAAAAAACTCACCTCACATAGTTTTTTCTCTCAGTGTTCCAACTGTGCGATTTATAATTATTCGGTACTGCTTAAGTGGTACTAACCACATTGGATAGGAAAATAGTTTCGTTGGACTATGTGCAGCACATGGGAAACCTTCTCCTTCTCTAAAACAAGATTCATGGTTTGTTTTTGGGGGCCGCATGGTTTGAGAAAAACTACAGGCCCTATGAAGACCTTACAAACGTAGGATATTCAGGGCTTAACACCCCAAAAAATCATCGAGACGCCCGAGGGTCCCCTCAGGCATATAACTATGTCTAAAAATATCAAATTTATGTGTTCCAAATAATGGAATTATGTTTCTAAGCATAGATCAAATAATGGCTAGTCCACTAAACAAAAAAAATTAAAATTCCTTTGGAATTTTTCATCTGGTTCTAAAATGGTAAATATTACAACATCCCCACCATAGAATATATTGTCCCATAAAATCCATCATGAATAAATTAAACATCACCTGGCCTATGAGGGTTTTGAATTCTCATTCAAACAGGCATGTAAATTTCCCAAAATCCCAATGCACCTTCAATCATTACTTAATTGTATGTCACTTAATCTATAAAAAACTGAAACAACTCTCATTTCCTAATTGAGACACCAAAATGGTGATTACTTGAGCATGTCTATCTAGATACAAGATCACATCATCATCTACATAAACATTTGACTGAAGGTGATCCCCACCATAGGTCTTAACATCAAAAAGGGGCCAATTAAGATCCATGAAACCTCCACCATCATAATTACCTTACAATTCATAACTATAAGAATTCTAGATATTACCTTTGTGTGATTTCATTTACTGGGTGAAACTGATTACATCTGATGAAATAATAGGAACCTCATTAGAAAGAAACAGTTGGATCCTGATTGATATAACTGAAACTGGTCACGCAAGATTTCTGAGAAGACAATTCTGACCTTTACATCACAATTACCTAAACCTAGTGGTGTGTTTAAACTAGTTCCATTAGACTGTAAAAATCAAAATATGGGGAAAAAAAGTTGAGACACTCCCAACTAACAATTCCCAAAATTTGTAGCTTAGATAAATGGTGTATTACAAACTGAACTTTAATGCCTTAGTCCAATGCCTTTTGTGTTTTCTACAAATAGATTCACTGAAGTCCATACCTATCTTCTGATGACATTCCCTATAAAACCATCATCTATATATTAAAATACTCAGGCCTCATTGTGAATAAGGGTGTAACCATTTCCAAACTTTTGAAATCATTACCCTTCCAGCATTTCCCCCAATCACAACAACAAGTCTGGGGTAAGACCTGATTCATTAATTGGAGTGCTAGAAACTAACCTAAGGTAGTCCATACCCCATGTATATAATATTAATATTGGTACACAGCCAATAAATCCACATCAGATCATTGAATTAGCCCTGAGAGGCATCCTTCTAGTAGTCATGTCAAAGTAAATGGCTAGTGTCCAAGAGTTCATCCATCGAGTTCCTACATGTGATCCCAAGTTTCACTCAGGACTAGCCATGCCTCATTAAGGACCACTCTTCTAGTGAAAAACCTTGATAGAGTTCAGTTATCAATCCCAATAGCTTCTAAAACTTTAGCATGGCATAAGATCAATGTCCTCATAGTGTATCAAGAGATACAGTGGGATAGAGGACATGCCCATCACAAATAAAGTGTACACTAAGAGTATACTGAATAGATTTTAGACTCTTCAATATCATCCAAGGTGAATTGTTCTCAATGTTTTCCATAGTACCATACCCAAATACATAAATGAAGATGAGTCAAACCACTACTATTTGAATTCTTTGAAGAAGCTTGCCTTCATCTTTTGATGCATCGCCATTAACTAAACCATGATGCCGATACCAACTGAGGCATCCCATGATCACATAGTCATAAACACCAACGTCCATCCAAAACCTATGGTATCGCTCAATGGTTTCATTCATAGATAACAAAATCAACCTCTTGATTTCAATAAATGACTGACATGATTCAAAAAACATCATCCGAAATGGCATTCAAGAGAGAATCACCATTTACAATGGTCATATTTATTTGTATTCCTTCTACATGGAAGGAAATGTATTCACCATAACTGACATGATGTTCCCCGACTTAGGAGTGTTTTATTCATCAAATGGAGAAAGAAAGAGTAGTTGATAATAAGTGTGTTAGGTCATATTCACCTTAAACACACATGTGTAACTTATCTGATTCTTAATCCCAAACATCAAATCCTTTGGAATAAAACCCAAAAGCAACCTGATAGGTATTTTAAAACATTGGATCCCATGGAAGTCATCCCAAGAATTGGGATGAATATAATTATTTTAATTCCCACATCACTCCACTCTAGTGATGACCCACAATGATACTCAATAGCACAAGGCTCGACAATTCCATCTGAACTAAACGGGTTTATTGTACGATTAACAACTCGATGGGATTAGTGTAAAAGAATGTACACTACCTTGAGTTTTTACAAGAAACATGAAACATCTTCATCACTACCCATAGTTTTTACACCCTATGGTTCCATGTATTAGGTTGTCCATATAGATATTTAACATGAGGTCATATTTCCTAATGTAACCATAACCAGAATAATGACATACCAAGTCATCCAACACTAAAGAAGAATAAAGGGTCACATTACCTAATAAATGTCCAACCATTCCCCCAACATTTCTAACCTACTAAAACTGAGATTTACATATTTCTCATTCCCCAAACTAAGTTCAAGGATACTACAACCTTTTGATAAATCAAATATGGCAGTTAGAAGCTAGGATTCCTAATAGGGACAATGAACTTGAGTGGTACCATATGGTAGAAATATCACAACATTTAGTAAGGAATATAAGATATATGGGTGCTACCTTACTTAGGATACGCCCTTATGGAATCATATGCATTGACCTATCACTTGGTCAGACTAAACAAACATCCCTAGTCCCTACACCAATCATTTAAACCATTTCTACAAAGAACATGGCCTACAGAAAACATTCACATTTCCATTCCAAGTCAACCCAAAGAGATATTTAAACTACCCTTAAATGAGGGATTAAATAAAGGTTAATAAATTGATTCACATTCAACCATTAAACATTTATGAGACATTAAATTGAGCCTCAAGTAACAATTATAAAACAAAATAATTTGGTAATGGGTAAGGCGGCCAATAAGGGTCACGGTAAGACAAGGTGGGTTCATTAGAATGAACCCAATATCATTTTCTAAATAATTAAAGTCTGAAAAACACCTTTATAGGTTTATCTCATAAACAATTACCTAACTAACCTATGTAGGTCCAGTTGTAAATTTTACAAGTTAACCAAATGATCTTCATGCATGTGTGATAGAGTCACAAGCCTTTTTGTAAGAAACCAATTTATTTAAGATTAAAATTGAACAAATTTTACATTTATTACCATTTAAAAATATATCATGGTCATATAAAAATAATTATTCAATTATACGTGTTTCTATATCTCAATCCATAATGTGCATATACATGTTATAGGTAATCATTTGGATCACATTAATCAAAACTAATTCACAGCACAATTTAAACTTATGATCTTTACATTTTAATAATGGCCCCCAATTATATACAAACATAAATTATGGTTTGAATACAAAGGTTTTATTTTCTAAATTATAAGGATCCCATACACCATACATTAGAAAATTGGTTTTCGTTTGACCACAACCAATAAATAAATCTCATAAAACCAATTATTTATCAATATAAAATGTGGAATCTTATCATAAGGAGTAAAAAAGGAAAGCATTCCAATAAGAATAGAAGGATGATACATAGTATGGAAAAGCTAAATAAACATGATTCATGGTATATAATCACCTGATCATGACCTAAAAGCAGAAATGCTACAAAAAAATTGAATGGAATATTGCACAAGGCAAGCAATCAGAGTCAGTAATCAGCCTAGAAATGCAACTACATGGCATGGTATCTGCATGACATGTGAATTTATATGTGCCTATAATGATTCATATGATTCTACTTCCTCAACATATCAGTAAAGTATTAAAAAAATTTATAAATTAATAACAATTGAAATGTATTCCAATAACTCAAGGTAAAATCATAATCAATTGTAACAACAAACAACATGATCAACAATCCCATTGCTTTAAACATGGAATTTTTTCCATGTTTGGGGTGATCAGTCCCATAAACGTCTATTTACCAAGTTCCAACACATTCCTAGTCTCATGTATACCATCCCAAAATTGTAATACAAGGGAAAATCCACCTCTGACACCAAATTGAAATGAACCACCCCAAGTGACAACTAAAATGGTATCTAGATTGGTGGGTCACATGGCCTTAAAAACACCTCCCCATATTCCATATGTTGCGGAATAAAAGTTAGGGTCTAAGGAGGTTATAGGGGGAAGACTATTCCCTCATAATGAGAGTATCGTATTGGTAGATCAGATAAGAAATAACATGAAACAGTGGAAGTTGAAATAAATGAAAGATAAAGGTGTGGAAGAATAATATAAATTGAATAAAAAATGGAAAATGAAAATATATAATAGATTCATGCATTTTATTAGGAAGATATATAATCTGAAATAGTATACATATACCAGGTTATAAGATACATCTCATTAAAAAATAAAAAATAAAACGAAATCCCCAAGGGTGGTCTCTACCGCCATCCTAAGCTCCCACTCGATCATGTTTTCCTAACTCCCAAGTACAAGAAAAACATATCAAGAAATATTCAATGGTTAAATGAACATATGGTCTACTCTGGTTCCTCAATGGAATGGTGGACCGAATAGGTTGTTATATATTAACCACAGTAGGTCACCACCCATGGGAACTACAACTGAATCCATTCTGTGAGTAATATGTAACGTAGTGTGCATGTAATATTAATTAAAAATAGTACTAAAATAAACAACAACCATTCCACATAGGTTCCTAAAATACACCTAGTAAATCTATATAAAAATATAGTTATATCATGAATAGTAACCAAATATGTAATAAAAATATATACATAAAATAGCTATGATCATGAATCCATCTATATGAACCATGTAAATTCGCACATATGTTTGAATATACCTGGAATACCATGTGCTTGCTGGACCAGGGCATAACTCAATCATCCAAATTCAGTTGGAACGATCCTCTAAGCTCAAGCTAAAGGGTACATTCCCTACATCACATAATGAGTGGGAGATGTCGTGATCATCACTCGAGATAGTGAGTGTGACATCATGAAAAAACTAAATATGGTGTAGAGTGTGTTGTAATGCCAACACTCTACTGGGAAGGTGGTGTGTCATGCATGTCATCCTAATAATTTGAATGGTGCGAGACATCATGACTCAACACCCAGTATATTTGAACATGGTACTCCCATGATCAATAGAACTATGACAACCCTGCTTTTTATTACAACTTTAGCATGCTTTATTACATAAAACATCACTTGATACAACAAAGAAGATCGTAAGGTTTAGTGGCTTTGGGGCTTAGGATCATTACATAAAAACTTTAAACTTTAAATACAACATATTTATTGAAAACTTCCTTTACATGACCACTGCATTCCTTCATACTTAGCATTGCATGGGATAACCTGAGGACATGCATAAGAAAAAGGTGAGCTATAAAGCCCAGTAAGAGAGTACACAAAGAATAAAATGAGAGGTACAATACATGTTAGGAAATAGTAACATCAATAGAGAATTAGAGTAACATTAACATAAAGGCATGATAAAGCATGATAACCATAACATGGAAGTGTGGCAACAACACTTAACATTGAATTAGCATGAGCCAAGGCTCATTGCACATGGAGCATGAGTAAACACTCATTGCACATAAAGCACGAGTAAACCCTCATTTCACTTGAATTAGCATGAGTTAACACTCATTTCACATGACGTATCATGATACTATACTTTACCCAATGCATTGGAGCGCTATAAAGGGCGCACCCTTCTTAAACATTTCATTTCATGCATAGGTGTGTCACATGGATCATAAAACATGGATTCATAAAACATAATCATTTATTCCACGATAAAGGAATGTGGAATTAATAATTGAAACATTATAATAAATAAGTAAATGTTCATAAAGGTGAATACCCTTGATGGAGAAATGGGCATGGTATTCACTACACAATGATATTGTCTTAGAAAATCAGTGTGATTTCGGCAGCGTAACGGCGTGACATAAGAATTCATAAAAAAAGGTTGATGAGAGAGAAAGGGGTTACTCATCATATTTACATGTAATGGAAAGTAAGGAGGTCATATAGATACATGTCCCAAAAATTGAAAAGGAAAATAGATTCATGATACAAAAGTATTGCTTGAATATAAAAGAGGAGAAAAAGGTTTCTTTCGGAATTTCGGCATAGTAACGGGTGTACATGGGAGGCTTTTAATGAGAGAGAAATGGGTCTCCCATCATTAAAACAATAATAGGGAAGTATGGGAGAGGTGAAAAACCATACCCCAACATTCATAATTGAAATTAAAAGGGCAACACAACTTAAAGAAAACTGACAAAAATGAGAAAGGAAGAAAAAACCCTTACTTGGAAGTGTACTTCCAAAGGATAGAGAGAGGCTTGTGAGCGGCTTCTTGGGAGCTTGGGGAACCTTGGGAGGATTCTAGAGAGAGTAGGGTAGAGGTTGGACGAACTCCAAGGGATTTTAGTGAGGAGGAATTGGGAGCTTGGGTGGGTTTATATAGGAAAGGTGAGAGAATTCTTTATTATTTAGGTTTGGGACCCTTATATTAAAATAATCCAAACCACAAACCATCCCATGGTATTTGCCCATGGTTTCTGGAAAAGGAAAGAGGAAAACAATATTTTACAAGGCCAAGGTCCGAACGTATTAAAAAATTAGGGTTGCTTATGTGGAGGTGAGTCACACTCCCATGGAAATTAATTTAAAAAGGCAAAGTGTTGAATAAGTCTTGAGGGCTCCATTAATGATTTGAAAAGTAAGTCAAACAAACCCAAAACCTCATTATTTTAATGATAAAACACATATTGGCCGAACATTAGGATTATGTTATTTTATTACATCACCATTGGGTCATTATGATGTCATAAAACACATTATATATTTAAATGGTATTTAATTTTTACCCAAAAATTTGACTATCTCAGAAAATTATGAAAAATTCACCATTGGATAATTTTGACGTCCTGAATCCAAAAATAATATTTATTTTATCTAAATAATTTTCTAAATATGTGAATTTTCACTTTTAAAATAAAATCCGACATTTATAAAAAAATTCACGGGTTTTGACAGAAATGGCTTTCAAACCTTAATAAAAATTTTAATTGCATTCATAAAATTATAAGATCATTTATACTTAATAAAAAATTAATTTAATATTAATAATAATATTTTATTAAAATATTATTTAATTCAAAAATCCTTTCACTTAACAAAATATAATTCTTAATTAAATAATAACTAAAAACACCATTTGTACTTTAAAAACTAATTACAATATATCAAAAATGACTACAAATTATATTCATTATTATATAAAAAAATAATTTACATGAACATGGTGCTACTTATTTGTTACATAACCCCTTAAAATAGCCGCATAAGACCTAACGGTAAGGTGTGCGATGGTGACAGACTCTTGGGGCGTCTCGGACAACATCGCTCGAGTGGTAATTTCAATAAACTTCCACTTTTCCCGTAGACTATCACGTTCGAGCTTGACTTGATGAAGCTCAGCTTGGGCTTGGTCAAGGGAAAATCCCAAAGACACCACCTCTTTTCCGAGCTCTGACAAATGGGCTTCGTAAGGGGAAATTCTACTGGATGAGGCCATCGCTTCCTTTGTCTATGTAGAAATGGGTTCGTTAAAGCCTTATATTTATACTAATCAGATGATCACTGTTCAACGGCTATAAAAGTAACGGTCACAAATCTTAATGTAAAACTAATGAAGTTGACATCTTATAAAAACATTTTTCATAAAGAAACATTTAACTGGATCAAGAGGGATTTTTTATTAATGAAACTTTGGGTCGTTACAATATTCCCCCCTTAAGAAATTTTACCCTCGAAATTTTCCTTTTCTCACACTAAAACAAATGTGGGTAACTCAGCTTCATCATATCCTCTTACTCCCAAGTTGCTTCTTACAACTTGTGGTTTCTCCACAACACCTTGACAAGGGGAATTGTCTTATTTCATGGAACATTTTCTCTACAATCTATGATCTTCACTGGTTTCTCCTCATAAGAAATATCGTCTTCTAATTGTACCACCTCGGAAGAGAGTACATGTGAAGGGTCTGGTATGTACTTCCTTAAGAGGGATACATAGAAGACATCATGCACCTTGGCCATAGTAGGTGGAAGTGCTAGTCAATAGGCCACAGCCCCAACACGATCAAGAATCTCGAAGGGGCCGATGTACCTTGGAATTAACTTCCCTTTCTTTCCAAACCTCATGACCTTCTTCCACGGAGATATGCGTAAAAACACCATGTCTCTGACTTTAAACTCAAGGTCTCATCGACGATTATCTGCATAACTATTCTATCGACTTTGGGCTGCCTTGATATGCTGCTGAATGGTTTTCACCTTCTCCACCATTTCTTCGACCATTTCTGGTCCAAGAAGCTTACGTTCACTGACCTCATCCCAACATGCTGGTGTTCTACACCTTTTCCCATACAGGGCTTCATATGGTGCCATTTGGATGCTCGAGTGGAAACTGTTATTATAAGACAACTCAACTATAGGAAGATGTTGATCCCATCGTCCTTTAAAGTCCATTGAGCATGCTCTCAACATATCCTCAAGTGTTTGGATAGTCCACTCGGATTGGCCATCGGTTTGAGGATGATAGGCCGTACTGAAGTTCAGTTCAGTATTCAGAGCTTATTGAAGACTCTTCCAAAACATAGAGGTGAATCTTGGATCTCGGTCAGAAACAATAAATTGTTGTACTCCATGCAACCGTACCACATCCCTGATATATATCTGTGCCAGTTGATCCAAAGAGAAATCCTCTCGAATAGCAATGAAGTGTGCAGTCTTTGTAAGACGATCCACAATAACCCATATTGCATTGTTGCCTTTGGATGTCCTTGGAAGTCCAGTGACAATGTCCATGGTGATGTTCTCCCATTTCCATTCTGGTATGGGCAATGGTTGCATCATCCCCTTAGACTTCTGCCTCTCTTCCTTCACTTTCTGACACACTAGGCACTTTGATGTATATTCAGCGATCTCCTTTTTCATATTATCCCACCAAAAGTTTTCTCAGAGATCTCGATACATCTTTGTGATCCCTGGGTGAATAGAGAAATTTGAATTATGTGCATCATCCAAAAGTTCCTTCTTCAGCTCTGAACTTGATGGAACACATAGTCTTTTCCCAAACCGCACAATTCCTTCTTCATTAACATTAAACTCTGAGGATTTTCCCTTTTTGATAGCTTCCACTTTTTCTTGGATTCCCGCATCATCCTTTTGAGCATCCTTTAACCTTTCCAAAAGAGATGGTTGAGCAATCATTTGTGAAAGGATTGACGATGTTCCTTTCTTTATGATTCCCACGTCCATATTTATCAAGTCTAAGAAGATTGGATCCTTTTCAATTCTCATCATTGATAGAATCGCTGGATCCTTTCTACTTAGGGCATCCGCCACCTTGTTCGCCTTCCCAGGGTGGTAATGTATTGAACAGTCATAACCCTTGATGAGCTCTATCCATCTTCTCTGGCGCATATTAATCTCTTTCTGTGTGAATATATATGTAAGACTCTTGTGGTCAGTATATATCTCACATTTCTCTCCATAGAGAAAATGCCGCCAGATTTTCAAGGCAAAGATCACCGCCGCGAACTCCAGATCATGCGTTGGATAGTTTCGCTCATGGATTTTCAACTTCCTTGAGGCATAGGATATCACTTTATCATTCTGCATCAGCACACATCCTAAGACCTTCTTCAAAGCATCAATGAATACCACAAAAATCTCCCCACTTGTGGGTAAAGTGAGCACGGGTGCAGTGATAAGCCTCCTTTTCAACTCCTTGAATCTTTCTTCGCATTCATCACTCCAAGAAAACTTTAATCCCTTTTGAGTTATCTTGGTAAGAGGGTTAGACAATCGTGATAAATTTCTCACAAATCGTTGATAATATCTAGCTAACCCCAAGAAGCTACAGATATCAGTTACCGATGTTGGGCTCAGCCATCCCTCAATTGCATCTGTTTTGGAGGGGTCCACAGATATCCCATTGCTTCTGATGATATGGCCCAAGAATGATACCTTCTTCAACCACAACTCACACTTGCTATACTTGGCATAGAGCTTCTCCTTGCGCAAAGTCTCCAGTACAGTTCTTAAATGCTCCTCATGGTCCTCCTTGGTTTTGGAGTATATTAGAATATCATCTATAAAGACTACCACAAATTTGTCTAGGTAATCTCTAAATACTCTATTCATCAAGTCCATGAATATTGCTGGAGCATTGGTGAGTCCGAAAGGCATTACTAAGAATTCATAGTGCCCGTACCTTGTACGAAAAGCAGTCTTGGGGATATCTTCCTTCTTCACCCTTACTTGATAATATCCCGACCACAAGTCCACCTTGGAGAAGTATTGTGCTCCACGCAGCTGATCAAACAAGTCATCGATTCTTGGGAGAGGATACATGTTCTTTATCGTGATTTTGATAAGTTCACGATAATCGATGAAAAGCCACATTGACCCATCCTTCTTCTTGACGAAGAGGACTGGTGCACCCCATGGTGATGCACTTGGGTGTATAAACCCTTTATCCAGATTCTCCTGTAGTTTTTTCTTCAGCTCTTCAAGCTCAACAACAGCCATTCTATATGAAGTCTTGGATATTGGTAGCTCCCCAGGTATAAGTTCAATTGAGAACTCAACATCTCTTCTTGGAGGAAGACCAGGATGTTCCTCGGGAAATACTTCAGCGAATTCCCTCACAATATGCATTTCTTCAAGGGAGGTTTCTTCCTTTGACTCAATCATCTGAGCCAGATATGCGTGCTCATAAGGTAGTAATATCCATGCTTGAGATGATGGAGCTAAAGGAGATTCATCTTCCTCCTGACACTGGTAAAGAATCGGGGGTCGATTCTCCATATGGAGTGGGATTTCCCTCTCCCGACAATTTATGTTGGCCCTATATAAGGAAAGCCAATCCATGCCAAGAATTGCATCAAATTCCACCAAAGGGAGTATGACGAGGTTCTCCGGGAAATTCAATAAACAGTTTATAACAGGGGAGGAATTATATTCATGGGATGCAATGATTGCCCCATTTTCCGTACTCACCGACATCTTTACTTCCAGGATTTGTGGTGGTGCTGGGATTGTTCTACTAAACATTCGAGATATAAAAGAATGCGTAGAACCGGAATCAAAAAGTATGTTCGCTATTCTGGAATGAATAACTAGCGTACCTGTCACCACTTCATTGTCGGGGTTCACTTCGGCAGAAGTGATGGCAAAAGCTCTTCCTTGCTGTCTTGGAGGTTGTCGGTTGCCTCCGATAACCCTTGGATTAGGGCACTGATTCGCAAAATGACCCGGTTCTTTGCATTTGTAGCATTGAACAATGAGTTGAGGTTCGAACAGAGCGTTCCTCTCCACAGCCGCGGGTCCTTCTTGCTGACAGTTAATAGCTAGGTTCCCTTCTCTTCCACACTTGAAGCATTTTCTTGTCCCCCTAAGGCAATTTCCAGGGTGCTTCTTTCCACACTTTTGGAAAGTGGGGTGCTGGAACTTCTTAGCGCCGTTAGATTTATCCATCGGACCACCAGCATTGAAGTCCACCTTTCGCTTCTTGTCCCCATGATACCCCTGTGATTCTCTGATCTCCATTTCAACCTTGAGGGAACATCAGACAATTTCCTCATAGCTGTCGAAGTCACGGATCGCTAATGTTTTCCGCAAGCTAGGCTTCAGCCCACCAAAGAAGCGGTCAACCGTTCATTCGGGGGTAATGACAAAGCCGGAAGCGTATCGTGCAAGCCTTGTGAAGTTTTCCTCGTACGCTCCCATAGATTCTTCATCTTTCTGTTTGATGGAAAGGAATTCCCTTTCCATCTTAAGACAGAGGGTGCGTGGAAAATATTTATCAAAAACCATCTTTCGGAATTCCTTCCATTCCAAAGCCTCAATCTCCTCCTCAGGCTTCGTATTTTTGATCAACGTCCACCATTGATTAGCTTCACCCTCCATACGATAAGCCGCCAGGAGAACCTTCTCTTTTTCAGAGCATTGGAGGATGGAGAATATCTTTGCAATGGATTTGATCCATTGTTCAATGATCGTGGGATCGGATGATCCACTAAAAGTAGGAGGCCTTTGTCTCATGAAGCTCTCGATAGCGACTTTTTCTTTCTTAGGGGGGGGGGGTTGAACGTTCCTCTTGACCAGTGTTTCTATTCAAAACTTGAGTTAGCTGAGAGAGAAGCGTGACAAGGTTCGTGATTCCTGCTCCCATTGGTTTGGGCATCTCATAAGTACAATCATCACACTGATCTTCACAACGGTTGTTAGCCCGAGTTCTCCTATTACCGGCCATTGGCTGAAATAAAAGGAAAGTTAGGGGTAACACATAAAGGGTAATCCAAACACAAAAGTTGATGACTTATAAATAAACTTTAATCTCTTTAACTCATGAGTCTATAGGATTCAATCCAGGCTTTTCATGATCTTCCTTCTAACATATATTCTTAGGGGCATTTTTCCCTTAATAAGGGTTCATACTAAGATTGTGAATTTATCAAAACATATCCCCCGGGAGTGTCATAACAAAGAGTGCAACAAGGCCCGTTGTCGTGCACCAGTTCCCGTTCGAGTCTAGCTCAAAGCGGTGTTTTCAGGTTTTACCCCTAGGATACATCTGTCCCAGAGCTGCCTCTACCTTCTCGTATCCAGACAGGGATATATTTGTTTGATAAACCACTTAATTAGTATTTAACAAAACATAAGTATGCTTTTATTATACTTAGTCTTGTATCTAAGGCTTTACTAGGGTTTCCTAATCCCAAAAATAACTAAATCTATCCTTTGATACCAACTATGACAACCTTGCTTTTTATTACAACTTAAGCATGCTTTATTACATAAAACTTCACTTGATACAACAAAGAAGATCGAGAGGTTTAGTGTCTTTCGGGATTAGGATCATTACATAAAAACTTTAAACTTGAAATACAACATCTTTATTGATAACTTCCTTTACATGACCACTACATTCCTTCGTACTTAGCATTTCATGGGATAACCTGAGGACATGCATAAGAAAAGGGTGAGCTATAAAGACCAGTAAGGGAGTACACAATGAATAACATGAGGAGTACAATACATGTTAGGAAATAGGAACATAAATAGAGCATTAGAGTAACATGAACATAAAGGCATGATAAAGCATGATAACCATAACATGGAACTGTGGCAACAACACTTATCATTGAATTAGCATGAGCCAAGGCTCATTGCACATGGAGCATGAGTAAACCCTCATTGCACATGAAGAACAAGTAAACCCTTGTTGCACTTGAACTAGCATGATTCAACACTCATTTCACATGATGTATCATAATACTATACTTTACCAAATGCATTGGAGCGCTATAAAGGGCGCACCCTTCTTAAACATTTCATTCCATGCATAAGTGTGCCACATGGATCATAAAACATGGATTCATAAAACATGATCATTTATTCCACAATAAAGGAATGTGGAATTCATACTTGAAACATTATAATCAATAAGTAAATGTGCATAAAGGTGAATACCCTTGATGGAGAAATGGGCATGGTATTCACTACACAATGATATTGGCTTAGAAAATCGGCGTGATTTCAGCAGCGTAACGGTGTGACATAAGAATTCATAAAAAAAGGTTGATGAGAGAGAAAGGGGTTCCTCATCATATTTACATGTAACGGACAGTATGGAGGTCATATAGATACATGACCCAATAATTGAAAAGGAATTTAGATTCATGATACAAAAGTATTTCTTGAATATAAAAGAGAAGAAAAAGGTTTCTTTTGGAATTTCGGCATAGTAACAGGTGTACATGGGAGGATTTTAATGAGAGAGAAAGGGGTCTCCCATCATTCAAACAATAAGAGGAAAGTATGGGAGAGGTGCAAAACCATACCCCAACATTCATAATTGAAATTAAAAGGGAAATACAACTTAAAGAAAATTGACAAAAATGAGAAAGGAAGAAAAAACCCTTACTTGGAAGTGTGCTTACAAAGGCTAGAGAGAGGATTGTGAGAGGCTTCTTGGGAGCTTGGGGAACCTTGGGAGGATTCTAGAGAGATTAGGGCAGAGGTTGGACGATCTCGATGGGATTTTAGTGAGGAGGAAGTGGGATCTTGGGTGGGTTTATATAGGAAAGGTGAGATAATTCTTTATTATTTTGGTTTGGGACCCCTTATATTAAAATAATCCAAACCACAAACCATCCCATGGTATTAGCCCATGGTTTCTGGAAAATGAAAGAGGAAAACAATATTTTACAAGGCCAAGGTCCGAACTTATTAAAAAATTAGGGTTTCTTATGTGGAGGTGAGTCACACTCCCATGGAAATTAATTTAAAAAGGCAAAGTGTTGAATAAGTCTTGAGGGCTCCATTAATGCTTTGAAAAGTAAGTAAAACAAACCCAAAAACTCATTATTTTAATGATAAAACACATATTGGTAGAACATAAGAATTATATTATTTTATTACATCACCATTGGGTCATTATGATGTCATAAAACACATTATATATTTAAATGGTATTTAATTTTTACCCAAAAATTTGACTGTCTCAGAAAATTATGAAAAATTCACAATTGGATAATTTCCACGTCCTGATTCCAAAAACAATATCTATTTTATCTAAATAATTTTCTAAATATGTGAATTTTCACTTTTAATATAAAAACTGACATTTATAAAAAAATTCACGGGTTTTGACAGAAATGGCTTTCAAACCTTAATAAAACTTTTAACTGCATTCATAAAATTATAAGATCATTTATACTTAATAAAAAATTAATTTAATATTAATAATAATATTTTATTAAAATATTATTTAATTCAAAAATCCTTTAATTTAATAAAATGTAATTCTTAATTAAATATTAACTAAAAACACCATTTGTACTTTAAAAACTAATTACAATATATCAAAAATGACTAGAAATTATATTCATTATTATATACAAAAATAATGTACATGAACACGGTGCTACTTATTTGATACATAACCCCTTAAAATAGCCGCATAAGATCTAAGGGTAAGGTGTGTGATGGTGACAGACTCTTGGGGCGGCTCGGACAACATCGCTCGAGTGGTAATTTCAATCAACTTCCACTTTTCCCGAAGACGATCATGTTCGAGCTTGACTTGATGAAGCTCAGCTTGGGCTTGGTCAATGGAAACTCCCAAAGACGCCACCTCTTTTCCGAGCTCTGACAAATGGGCTTCGTAAGGGGAAATTCTACTAGATGAGGCCATCGCTTCCTTTTTCTGAGTAGAAATGGGTTCGTTAAAGCCTTTTATTTATACTACTCAGATGATCACTGTTCAACGGCTATAAAAGTAACGTTCACAAATCTTAACGTAAAACTAAAGAAGTTGACATCTTATAAAAACATTTTTCATAAAGAAACATTTAACTGGATCAAGAGGGATTTTCTATTAATGAAACTTTGGGTCGTTACAAGAACCCTTACCATAATTCCCCAACACATATCAATATGTAATCATATTTATAAAATTTTTCCAAGAGGTGTCACCTCTCATGCCTTACATTTAAAAAAATTAAAATCAACAAATACCATTTCAATTATAAAATTTAAATAATCATGCAATGATATATGTGGCCTTTCCACCATTTACATTTCATTTCATTCATGTCAAACAACATTTTTAAGAAAAAAATCATCATGAATAAACTATTCAACAAATTAAATTCCATTGAATCTATCAAAACATAGAAATTCATTTCCCAAGGCCCAAAGGTTAATTATGAGGTATCATGGTCAAATTTAGAAATTACCTATTTTTTAAATCCCATCCATTATGTAAGCCACGCCCTTAAGAGAAGCTTTGTCCATAAGTTTTTTAGATATGATTTGGCCAGTGATGCAATTAAAAGGATCATTGGTTCAAAAATAATTTTAAATAAAAATGTGAGAAATCAATTTTATAACACTAATAAGTGTCAAGTCCTAAAAAAGTCTCATAACCAAACATTAAAAAACATAAGGAAACACCAACTCTATAAGTACAAGCATGGTATTAATCACCAGTAAATAATTTTCAGGTTTGAAGATAGTGTGCCTAATCTGAGGAGATTTATTATAAAAGCATGACATTTTTCACCAAACTATTCATATAGAACTGTTAAGAATCATATCCAAAAACCATAACTCATTTCACATTAATTATTAATTTTTGAATAAGTAATCAAAATGGAAGTTAAATTTATGAAGGTTCATCCTATCACCTAGGAGGTGTCGTTCTCTCTTGGGAAAGTGTCTACAAGAGACAATCCCATTAGTAATTGAAGATGAATGCATATAAGGAATTCTGATATTTTATCATTTTATTATTATAGGGAATTATAATATGGAAGACCCAATGGGTGTTTTTGTTCATGTTTTTCATCCTATATTTACATAACTATGTTCAACTGGAGCAATACATGGTGTGTAAACCTATTTAAAACATATAAATCAATTTTAAAGCATCCCACAAAAAATTCCTCTATGTGGAACCAAATAAATATTTATAATTAAACATAAATTTAAAGAAAAAGTCATATACAATCTACACATGCTTATAGTTATTTACTAATCCAATATCAATGTCCGATTCAGTCCAGTTTGGGAGAAATTTTCTAAATATCTATTTTCCTTGAAAATAATGCAAATGAGCTCCACAAAATTAGTGAAACATATTGGATGTGAATATTAGAAATGATTTAAGAGTAATTTAGAAATTAATTATGTATATATATAGTGACTGATAGTGTTTGATTCAGACTTTAGATAGAGGATGTCCATGGAAACCTATTTTTAGCTTTGGAGAGACCCAGGGCATGCAGGAAGAGCATCAAGATGGAGAAAGAGGTGGAATAGAAAAGAAGAATGAAATTTTAACTCATTAAGAGAATTTTTTCATTTCACCCTCAAAACTAGGTCTCACAGTTCGGTTGCATTTTTTGGCCATCCGTGCACCAACAGTGCATCTCCCCTACCTATGAATCTAACCTCGCATGATTGTGACATAATATTTTCATAATTGTGCACCAACCATGTGACAAATAGTAGTTAAGTACTTACTAATTATTAGTAATCATATTGGGTGGGAACCCAGTTTAAGAAAAATGTGTATAGCCCATGTGATATCTTCTTCTCCTCTGGAACAGGTAGCATTGTTTGTTTCAGGAGGACGTGTGGTTTTAAAAAAATTGTGAGTCCATTCCATACCTTCCAAAAAAAATTTATAGGGCTCGACTCTCTTAAAACTCAATGAGATAGGTGAGGGGCCCCTTGAGGCTTTAAACATGTCTACCAACACATTGAAGATTTATAACACTCAGAATTACATTCCTAAGACCAGTTTTAATAATGTCTCATCCACTAAATTTCAAAATTCAAATTCCATTAGAATTTTGTGTCTGGTTAAAAAACAGGGGTCCTTACAACATGACTAAGAAAAAATTTCTATCACAACTTCCAAAATTATTATTATGGTAATAATTAACAAGAATCACATGATGTTAATTTATGTACATAACCCATATCATATGTTTCTCGTAACCTTGGAACTATCACTAGCCTCATCTACCCACTCCGAGGGTAATTTTCAAGTACATATAAGATCCATATAATTTAATTTCCTTTTTAATTTCATATTATTTACCTAAATATGGTTCAATTAAATAATTTTCATTTAAAATTTATAAATTAAAAAAATTTATAAACGCCTTTTAATGTTTTATTTAACTAACATAACATAAATAAATAGGTTCCTTGTCCGAGGAAACAAATTTAAACCAATGTATTGAATTGATTAGATAATATTAAATAATCAATTTATATAATAAATAACAGTATAATTTATTTATGAAACTATAAATAAATAACCCCTCTGTCAAAATAATTGTATATAATAAAAAAAAATAAACAAATATCATGTGAATTCTATATATTAGTTAATATTCATAAACCAAAATACCCATCCCTCTCAAGTCCAAGATTAATTTTTTTAAAAATTATAAAGAAATAACCTATTATATCAAATTATTTGAAGTAAAAAAAAACATAATTTTGAAAACTAAGAGAAACAGTCCAATCCTAGGTATATTTGAATTCTCTTTTATGTAGGTTACATTGTCCCTGAAAATAGATCCATACCAAGATCCATCAAAAATGATCTATTACATTCCATTACGAAATAGTAATTCAAAAGAAATGAATGACCTCCCTATACCAACATTGTAACATAAGTAAAGAAAGGTTATATACATGGTCTATGCCCCTAGATGTATCCATTTTCAATTGGAATATTGTCTGTGGATATAAAATATGTGGCCATTTATTTTTTAATGTGAAATTATACCCATGATTGACCTATATCCACTAGCCTCTAACCCATGGCTATATGTGTTTCAACATGAATCAAACTATAACCATAATTGTGTGTCCTATAACTATAAGTATTTTCATAAAAAAATATGCTTCTAGTGTGTATAGATAATAAATGTTGTGTCTACAAAGAAAAACATTCTACTACTCTAGCATAAGACCTATTCAATATATATATATACATTGTCGTTTATAATTATTGGTAAATATTTAGAAACATATTGTATTATTATTATGTAATTATAATTAATTTCTTCCCATTCTAAGTACCTATAAACATTGCTAGTGAGACCATGGAGATTGTCAACCAATAGCCACGGTTGGGCCACTACTATGGGTATAACCTCACCAACCAAACCCTATATCCATAGTCAGGTGCTGAATATGTATATATCATCCCCAATAAAAAACTATAGCAACATTCAAGCCACAACCAATGCAATATATTCCCCCTCCACCCATTATAGCCATGATAGTTCCCCAACCTTAGCTATAGCCTCCCCAACACCCATCCCACAAAAAAATGAATTTACCCATGCCAACATGGGAAAAATAAATATCCATTGTCGGGACCCATCTATGGGTATATAAAATCTATAGACACTAAAGATTCTTCATCATGGTTATAGTTTACTTATAGCCACATAAAATACAAACCATGGTTATAGGTGTTTTATCTAATAGTGTAACAAACCCACATGCTTTACTCTATAGTAATTGGAATAAGGTGACACATAATCTCAGGTGATGGTTCCCATATGATAGAAGAAACTGACTAATTGTTCGGGCCTAATGGTAATGTGGGGAGACTATACCCCCCAAATCAAGAGACCCTAAAAAATTAAAGTAATAGAAATATCTAAAATCACAATTTTGGCAACTGATTATTTTCCAATATAGATATTACAACTTTTAATATGAATATTCAACACATTTTACAAATAATGGCCCAAGAACCATAGAGGATTACAGTATTTTTATAAAAGATGAATAATCTTTTATTTCATGAATGATCTTAAACATATCCTATAATGATGTTCCCAAAATGTAATCTTTATAGAGAGACACTAGATAAACCATTCTTTAGAACCTAGGTAAATCATGTATTAGGAAGGGTGAGTGTATATACTCAGTAAGGGTAAACATGGAAGATATTAATTATTGATCATATGGAAGAATAATATAATTATAATGGTATAATATCATGAAAATAACTTTTAAATTTCATACCCATTTGATTGTGTATCAAGAACATTTTCATGGCATAAAACTATATCAGTTAAAAATAAATAATCAGAAGGGTGACATATTATCACTAATCCATCATGAACAACATGTTCATATAATAAGAATAAAAACATTTAATAAAAGTGTGTCACCGTCATTGGTATAGAAACAATTTCAGATAAAATTGTTAACTACTGAGACAGCTAAATCGTAGTATATTATGAAACACACATGTTTCCCATATCATAACATATTGAGCATCATCTCCTATTACAAAAAATTGTATTAGGATTAAATACATGTTTCTTAAAGTGGATTATACAAATTTACATCTATATCCTAGTCGAAAAATCATGTTGACCTTCGTTTATAATTTTACCATATGATATAAAACATTAACTAATTAATTGTATGAATATATAATTATAGACCCAAAAATCATATTTTGAAATCCAAACATTTTTGTTTCCACAAGATCACAAAACATTCATCGTATCATCATATCACAATAGAAATGAAAATTACTTTCATAATCATTCCATCGTAGCATGACCTGTGGAAAGGAAATGGATTTTATAAAAATCTCATTTTCATAATCATAAACTATCTTGTGAAGAAATAATGATGGTATCCTTAAATCATGGACCCATAAATTATAAGTAAAAATAATGGATATTATCATAGATGAAATATTCCTTTCAAAGTTCACATAAATAATTATTTTCAAAAATACCCTTTTCATCACTCATTTAAAATAAAAATATTTTGAAAATATTAACAAAAATATTTTTTTTTTAATATCCATGGAAACATATAATTTAATATTCAAATAATTTAGTGATAATTAGGGTAGGAAACATAAATCATGTTGGGTACATTAAAATAAATATTCTTATCACAATCAGGATAAAAAAATGAACCTCATTTAGAAAATGAAAAAAATATTCATTTAAGAAATTTTTAAAAAAAGTAAAACATGGTTGAAAATGACTTTAAATAATCATATTATAATATTAAATGCATATTTGAGAATTATTTGTAGAATACAAGGTCATGGAGGAAAATGATTTTCTACTAAAGATAGAAATAAATCCAATTTTCCAAAAATAGTCATTCGGTATTTTCTGTTATTAAAGAGATATAAATGAATTGAAAACACATAATCTCTAGAAATAATCCAATGATAATAAATTTAAATGTTTTTATCATATTATGATCATGTAATTTTCTCAATGGAATGTCAGGAATAAACAACCATGATTAAAATGCGATTGAAACATAAATCCCTTACAAATTTGGTAACATTCCAATCAAAACCTAATTAAAGGTAGAACCATATATGGATATGTTATCCCCTTTATTTTGTTAAAAGAATCACAAAATAAATTCATGAGAAGCATATACACGACATAAAAATCAAGTGATTAATATAGAATGTGTCTTATAGAAAGAAAAGTAAGACTACAATCTCTAACCTTGAGTCTCATCATTCTTAGTACACATTCAAACCTAATGTATATATAATATATTATATAACTATATTCATATGTATCATAAAATATTATATATAATAGTAACATTATAATACCAATTTATTTTCAATTTTTATTAAACTCAATATTCAATGTGATAATACTTTTGTTTCCCATGCATGATTTGGTTTTATAATCCATGTTATTACATATAATTCATGGTCAAATAATTTATATAATGTTAATAATTATTTAAATACCATATATATTCATTATATATATTTAGAGTCATCCATAAAATTTATACATATAAAAATAAATTATAGTTTATTTGGAGGTGGTAGGTCGTGCGTATACATGAACATTTGTTTCTCTTCATCACAGATGGAAAGAAATGAGGGTAGATAATAATTCAAATTTACATAATAATTATGATAAAATTCATATATAATCATTATATTTTTATTTATTACCATTCATGTAAAGTGGAATTTAAAAATGAATCACATCATTACTTGAAGATGGTAGTCCATAGGTTCACACGAATGATTTTGTGATATCCCAATGGATTGGAATGTTAGAATATAGATATGATATTATAGTTATATAAGAATAATTATTTCATAAAAATCATTTATAAATGTTAAACTGGTCAGGATAAAAATCCAATAAATATGTTGATATAAAATTAATGTTATCACCACATGAAGATGGTAGCCCACACGTACGAATGAGCGATATTTTCACATATCATTCGATGGAATAGTGGGTGAATTTTTATTGTTATATAATCATTACCAAATTTAAGAATATTTAGTATACATAATTTATTATTTTATAATGACTAAAACCTATTTATATTAGGTTAGATATTAAATATGTTGAAAGAGGTTGGGAAAGATGGTTACCTCTTCTTCAATATGCCTACTTTATATTTTTTTTTAATCCCATGGAATAGTATTTTATGAAGAAAAATGTAGGATCGAAATAGAATATGTAGATGATCAATTATAAGAGGGGTTGAATTTTAGGTTTAAAAACATTCCCTTTTATGTGTAAAATGAAATCTATGTTTAACAATGTTAAACAAGATGGATTCAAAAACTCTCTTTTGTTCTTAACTATGAAATTAACTTAATTAATATCTGAAAATATTTTTCTGGAAAAGAAACTTAAAAAAATTTACTTAAGGAAAGATTCTACCTAAAATCATATAAAATCTTATTCATTAGAGTATACAAGTATAAGAAATTATAATTAATATATATGTTATTTCTTTAAGAAAAATTACATCGAAAATAAAATGTCTAACAAAGAAAGCAAACAAGTATGAAATATTTTACCCCGAAGAGGAGAGTATCCAACAACCTTAAATAAATGTCCATTGATTTATAATTCCATGAAAATCTATCTTACCCACACGTGAGTAATCCCAAATTAAGAATATAAAAAACTATCATATTTTCCCCATAATCCCTTAAAATTTACTATAGTCAGCAACTATGTCTTCCTATCCCTGGAAGCCCTCGATTGTACATAGCAAAAAACAGAGTCACAAAAAGAATGTTGAACAAGATGTTCATGGTTGAACAAGATGTTCATAAAATGCACATGGAATAAGAGTCTTTCTCTTTCTAAAAATCATATCACAACATTTAATTTCTAGGTTCACAGATAGATAATGATATCGTTCAAATGAGTTAATATTTATACAAAAAATATTAATGGTTGGATCCCTCCTCCAACAGTCATATTTTTCAATAAATATAGGAGGGACATGTACACTTGTCACTCAAAAATGGTTAGGTAGATACAAATTTTACGACACTGTTTCATGTAGGAAAAACATGGGACATATTATCATTATTTAGAAGAAATAATATGTAAGGAAAGTAAATTATCTTAAAAAATGTGAAAAATTAGAATCTAGGAAATATAGAATTAGTTGTCTAAATATATGAACACGCAGATTCTCGAAAATGAATATTCCAATTTTGTATTCTAAGGAAATGTAAGTGTGATTTATAAGGAATTCATAGTATTAATTCTGATGAATTTGGTGTCTAAATATCAGAGAATTATGTGTTTGAATTTTAGAGAATTTGGGGTCTTGGTTTTGACAAATTTGGAGTCTGATTTTTAGATAATTTGGAATCTGAATTTTAGAAAATCCAGAGTTTTAATTTCATAGAATTCAGTGTTATGATTTCAATGAATTCAGAGTTTAATTTTATGAGAATTATGAGTCTAAATTTTAGAAAATTATGTGGTTGAATATCATAAAATTCTGATTCTAAGTTTCGGAGAATTCAAAGTCTGAAAATAGAAAGACTTGGTATCCAAAGAATAGTAAGATTTAAAGGGTTTAAGTAAGGATCCAAATTTTTGACATAATAAAAAATTAGACTTTGTTTTGAGAAGACATTGAATAAGACATTGGAAAACAAGGTAAGGATAAAAAAATTAATAGAGAAAGAAAACATTACATAGAGACATAATTCATAGAGAAAGATAATCTTCCATAATAAAATGTGTTTATGATTTTCAAAACATAGAGGAATTGAAAATAATAAGGAAACCTTATTGACTCAATAATATACCATTATTTTGAAACAATAAACAACCTTTTGTAAAAGAATATAAGGAATATGGATTTTTCTTTTAGAACATTAACTAAAAAACTTATCTCACTTTACTTATGACATATAATGAATAAGACTAACTCCCCATTATATTTTGAAATCCTGAATGATCGTATTATTGTATTTCTTAGAGAAGTTAGATTTTTCATTCCTAAGAATATCTTTTTTATGTAGACTCCCCCTTACTTAATCTCCCCCTTTATTAGGGAATTATATCCTTTTTACTTAATATTCATTTTATCATTATTTTCACCCCTTTGTAATTTTAAAAAAGGAATAGAGGGAATGAAAAAAAATTGTACCAAAAAGATTATAAATATTTAAATAAACTAATAAAATAAAAATTCCATTATGATAGAAAAGACTATTACATTTAAAATACTAAAAAATGAAATATTTTTATGAAAATAATTTATCCTTATATTCCTTTGGAAAGTGCCTTATCAATGTAACTTTTAATTTCTTTAACTCTTTGTAACCATCCTCAAATATTTTGAGCAACTAATCTCGGTCTTGATGCTTGTTTTTCAGAGAATTGATTTTTTCTTCTTGATAATTTAGAATTTCTTCCTGAGAATTTACAAATTCTTCATGGTGATTGAAATTTTATTCTAACTCTTCCATGAGTTCCCTTTCTCACTTTAAATTTAGAGCAGATAAATTCAATTTTCCATTCAGATCTCTATCTTCATGAATTCAGGCCACTTTTTCGAGATTAAACTTTTCTGAAAAACTAGTTGTGAGGTTTATAATTATATCATCTGGATTATCAAAATAATATTGTACTAAATCATAGAAGTCATCCATGATTTTCATATCATTGATCATTCTCTTAAACCATTTGGTTATTTACGTACATGATCTCCTATGAGCATTATAACCAATATGAAAAGATTTTAACTTCGTGTCAAGTTTAAAATACTTTTTTATGAGAATGCTTATTGAATTTGACTTTTGATTGAAATAATTATAATGAAACAAACATCTCAAATCAATAATTTTAAAAAAGGGTATTGTGTTTAATAACTTCTTAGAAGACTGAACAAAAAATTCCTGACCCATCTTAGATGAATATTTGTAAGATCATTCTTTTCCTAGTGAGGAATCTATGTCTAACTCTTTATCTTTCCTCTAACAGATCTAGATATTACCTTCCCAACATTCAAAGTTTCATGTTCACTATATATGACATGGATTATCTTATATTCATCAAACCTTCTCTATCATCTCATTCTTTAATATCATTTGGGTGATTAAAATCATGGTTGTCGCTCTCATCATCATAAGGTTTATAAACCGCATCATATGTGTCATCATCTTTCCCTTAAGAGATTAGTTTGGTTGATTCGACATGGGATGTTATAATAAATAACTTTTCTAAAGGAATTTCATTCTCGTGATATTATTCCACCTATTTGATCAGATATTCACTCTCTTCTTATTCTTCCTGTTATTCTCATTACTAAGCTATCTCTTATTCCATAATAGATTTCGGTATTGATATTTTCTTTCCTAGAGTTTCTACTAGAACATGCTCTTGAAGGAAATATTCTAGTACCTAGATCTGTTCGGATGCTCTCTCAATATCCTTAAGATGTTCTCGAAATATCTCATCTTCTGAAATTTTCTTCTTCTACTTATTCTCTTTTTCATTTCTTTCAAGTTATTCAGTAGCATGAATATTTAAGGATTCTTTCATAGATCATGAATAAAAAGTTTTCCCTTCCATCATATTCATAAAAACTAACTAGGTCATAAAATTCTATGAGAAGGTAAAGATAAACTAGATCATGAGTCTTTAAATTGGTTACACATAAAATTTCACATCCATTCATTTTGATATTCTTCGAAATAAAAGAATTATACATGGATAAGAAATTTGGTATAACCAACCTTTATATATAAATATTCCAATCCTTGATTTCCTTATTTGAAGCCATCTGATTCTTCAAGGAATCATTGCGGGACAACCAGAATGTAAGGAAACTAACAAATCTGAATGAATTATTTTTGGAAGAGTAGAACTTCGGCACAAAAATTTTTTTGAAAAAACCTATGTGAGAGATAGATTAGAGGGGGATTTGTATAGGCTTCAAGAAAATGGTTCGAATTCCTGACTCAATCCAATGGTTGATATAATCTTAATATGATCTAACAGTTGAGATTAATTCTGATGAATTATTTGGTAGGTCATGGTTTTTTGAGGTTTAAAGGAAAAAATAGATTTAGGGAATGTGAGTCTGATAGAGTTTTCTTAAAACAATATTGGAATACAAACAAGTAAAAAATTAAATTATGAGGATTTATGTACGGAAAAAATTCCTTCCATATTTATTAGTAATAATTTTCAATATTGATAATTTTCTTCTTAAAGAACCTAGATTCGAGAATGTTTTATTATGAAAAAGAAATTTTAGGTTCTGAAATTTTTTATTAAGAAATAAAAATGTTGGGTTCCAAAGAAAATATTATGAAAGATAAATTTATAGAATAAAAAAATTTACACCTCTCAAGAAAAAGAGTTTCTTAATACTAGATGAAAGGATTCAAAAAAAGTTCATCAAGAAGATTAACTTATGGTTATCATTACTACCTTTTCTAATCTATTTAAATCTATCAGAGGGAAAAAAATTGTAAAAATATCATCATATTGATGTTCTGTTCTGATAAATTGAAGAATGGTATTACTTTATGTGTTTGATCACTAAGAAATGGATGCCTAATATATATATGTTTTTCACAAGAGTTATGTGCAGGGTTTTTACAGAGGGAAAAAGAACTTGTATTATCACACAATATATGTGTCTTGGTAAAACTCATGCTATATTCTATGAGTGTGTGTAGCGTCAACAACACTGAAGCACAACAATATTGAACTACTACATATTCAACTTCCGTAGTATAATGTGATAATAAGTGTTTCTTATTGCATGAACAAGAAACTGATAAATCTCATAATAAATGACAAGTATCATTTGTACTCTTTTTATCCATTCTACATCCACAAAAATCATCATCCAAAATGTTTTTAAAACAACATTATTTATAAATGAACAAAAAGGTCATAAGCCTATTGTTCACTTTAAATAGCAAAAAAATATTTTCACTTATTTTAAATGATATTCCAATCAATTAAATTGATATATTGAACATAAGTTTACTGAAAAAATTAATTTTTGAATATAGGTTGTTATTTATAAAAAAATTCATATCATACCTCTAAAAGATAATTGATCTACTGTTTTCCCAACTTCATCATGATCAAGATAATTTGAGGTACATATTGGAGTGCTTATACTTTTAGTATTGTCATGTCCATACTTTTTAAGAAGATATTTAATATACTTATATTGAGATATATAGTTTCTGTATACATTTTGAGATATTTTAAAACCTAGAAAAATGTTAACTCTACCATCATACTCTTTTCAAAATCATATTCCATAAGATTCACAAATGAATCAGATAAATATTGGTGACTTTATTCGATTATATTGTCATCAAAATATATTTGAAAAATCAAAACATTATTATTATCTTTATTTATAAAAAGAGTTTGATAATTAGTTCGTTTGATATAATTATTTTGTAAAAAAAATAATATAGGTCTATCATACCAGGCTCTAGGAGATTTTTTATGTCCATATAAATCTTTGGTATGTTGATAGACATGTTCCTGATTTTTTCTGTCTTTAAAACTAGGAGGCTGATCAACATTGACTTCCTCTTGAACATATACATTATGTAAACCACACTTCATGTCCATTTCAAAATTTGTGAAATTAATGAATGCTTCAAAGGCATGTAGAATACGAATAGATTAAATTCTAGCTATTGGATAATAAGTTTCTTCATAGTATATTCCTTCTTGTTGATTATAGAATTATGCAACTAATCGTTCTTTCTTTCTTACTATGATTCCATTTTCATAACATGTATTTCTGAAGACCCATTTTACTCTAATTACCAATATTTCCTTAGGTCTTTCAACCATGTTCAATTCTTTGTTCCTTTCAAATTCATTTAGTTCATCTTTTATTGCTATAATCAAATCATCATCACTTAAAGCTTCATCAGTTATCTTTGGTTCTAATTGGGAATGAAATTATAGATGTTTTACTTCACTTTTTAAATAACTTCTAGTCCTTATAGGTTTGATTAACATCACCAATGATATTATCACTTGGATTATTATTATGAAACAACTGATTTAGGTTTTGTAAATCCAGATAAAAACATAAGGTAGTAATTCTTCTGGGGTAAATAATTCAGAAACATTTTCTTTAGTATTTCCAATATCAGAATAATTTTTCATCAAAGGTTGATAACCAGTTTTTTAAAACACATATTAGGATGATGGTGGGGTTGTTTAAAAAATGATCACTTTCATCAAATTTAACATGCACTATTCCTTCAATAGTACAATAATTTTTATTAAAGACTCTATAAGCCTTGGAAGTTGTGGAATAGCCTTCAAAAATTCATTCAAAGTATTTGGGTGAGAATTTATGTAATATATCTTTAGTATTAAAAGTGAATACATTGCATCCATATAATTTGAAGTAATAAATTCTAGTTTTTTGACCATTTCACAATTCATAAATTATTTTTTATGAAAAGGTCTGATTAAAACTCGATTTTTTGTATAACAAGCAATATTAACAGCTTCATCCCAAAATGTTTAGCAATAGAATACTCACTCAACCTAGTTCTAGTTATCTCTTGAAGAATTCGATTTATTCTTTCAACAACATCATTTTGTTAATGATTTCATAGAGGTGAGAAGTTATGAGTTATACCTTTTTTACTACAAAAATTTCCAAAATCTGAAATTTGAAATTCTCCCCAATGATCATTATGAATATTTATCAATGGATGGTTTTTATCAATTTTAACATGGGCTCTAAATGTTTGAAAATAAGAAAATTCATAATATTTCATTATTGGAAAATAGTCCCACATAAATTGAGTCAAAAAATCTACTAAAAAATATACATAGTATTTTTCTCCAATTCTTCTAGTTTGTAATGAATCAAAAAGAACCATATGTACTACATATAACACATTAAAATATGTAACTCCGACGATTGATTTAAAAATTTATTTATGTTGCATTCCATATTGACAAGTACCAAAAAATATTGAATAATAAAATATAATCTCTAGTGAATCCTTAACAAGTCTTTTCTTTGATATTTTTCATAGGTTCTTAAGATTACAGTTTCTCAGTCTTCTATGCCATAACCAAGACCTATCTTCCACTATACTAAGTCAAGGTAGGTCTTGGATCCTAAGGTCTTCTATGTTTAGTGTATAAAAATTCACATGCCTATGATCAAAGAGAATAAACACTTACATGGAATTATGTATTAGGCCTTTATTATTCCCAAAATTCACAAGGTAACCTTCATAACATAAGTGATTTTTTCTTATAAGGTTTTCCTTAAGATATTTAAAAATAAAACATTTTAAATTAAAGCTTTTCCAACAAGAACAATGTTATTTACACAAAAAATGTCTCCCTAACAATTACCTCTAAAAGTTAATTTTCATCATTTTCCTTGATAATATATTCAGTGATGTTTTTGTTACAATTCATGTGCCAGTAACATCCAATATCCATGCAGAACATATTTTTTTGGAATATCCTTTATTTTCCAGAAAATAAAAGAGATAGACATTTGAAATCCAAACCTTTATGGATCTTGAAATTTTATAAAGTATAATATTTAAAATCTACATTTTTATAGAAAAGTAAGATTTATGAAAACATAAGGATTTGATTTTATTTATAGAAAATATTCTCTTCAAATTTCCACCACAATGAAACGTAGTGCAAAAGGGATCACGTTGGGGAATAAAATAATTATAACTAAAAACTAGTTTTCAGTGAGGATAACCAAATCTTGAACTATTCCTAAGAGTATGGAGTTTCGAATACATTATATCAAGTTCTTTCATTATGGAAGATAAATTTGTTAAAATTTTCTTTAAGAAAAAATTTCACAAATTATTCTAATAGAAAAATTTTTATCTTAAAAATATGTAGTTTTAGAACATCAGTTATACTCTAAAATATTTTACTTAGAAATAACATTATGATGATCCTTATAATGTTTATACTTCTTAGAATTACCTTCCTTGAGGTTCTCAGAAACTCATTCAAAATCAAAAGTTTTTTGATCAAGATATTTATAAAGATATGATACTTCTTTGGTTAAAATAGAAATTCTAGAATTTTCTTTCTCTAACTTCTTATTTATCTTAAAATTTTCAGTTTCAAGTAATTTAGAAAATCTAAAAACGTCCCTAAATAAAGCTAAGGTATTATATTCTGATGAATAATATTATTCATTTAAATATTCATAATATTCTTCATTAGAAAAATTAGCATTTAAAGAAATATTGGTTAAGGATTTTACATTGTGTACCTTAGACAAAAGATAATGATTTTCAATAGGCACTCTAGCTATAAGAACAATATTCATTGGACCAAAAGATTCATATTCTGAAGATTCATCTAAGGATTCACCACCATAGAAACTCTAGGTGTCATTTTATTCAAGAACATTCTTAGCCTAAGATTTGTAGTACTTATTTTTGTTCCTATAAAAATACTAATCCTTTCTATATTTTATCTTAAGAATAAGACAATTATGGCTTATATGTCCATCCCCTTTGAATTCATAACAGGTTAAATCAGAATCATTATTGTCCTTTCTATCTTAATTCTTATATTTGTATTAGAAATCATTCTTTCTAACAATCTTTTTCATCCTTCGAGAAAGATGGGATAACATATTTTCATACTGATCACTATCACTTGATTCTGATATAACAATTGCTTTCTTAGCTTTAGATTTAATTACTCTTTCTCGTGTCTTGTATTTAGATGTAGCTGTGAAAGCTACACTTCCATTACCATTCTTATTTTTATTGAAACCATCACCTCTCTTAATTATCGTTTCATTATGAAGAATATTTCTAAATAACTCATCAAGAGTAATGTTTGATACTTTTATGTTTTCCTCAATGTTTGCCCTTTTTTATTCCCATTAATTGGGTATAATGCCAATTATCTTATCAAAAAGAACTTCATCATCAAGAACATTTTGGCCCATAGATTGAAGACTATTGACATTGGTCATAAATCTTTGTTGTACATTGAAAACGAGTTATCTATAAGGAAATAAGAATATATTATATTCATCTCCTAACATAGCTCTTCTAGTTTTTATCACTTTTGAAGTTACAAAATGTGTAAATTCAAGTTTCTTATAAATAAAGTTGGGAGCTTCAAAAGAAGATATTTGACTATATAAATTCCTGGTTATAGAACTTAATAGATTATTTTGTACCTTGTAATTTAATTGATGATGTTGTTTCTCTTAGTTGGTGAAGGTTCTATCTTCCTTATCTGGAATTTTGTAATCTCTAGTGAGAATCACAAAATTATCTACTCCAGTATTAATAACAAAATTCATCATTCAATCTCTCCAGTACTAATAATCATTACCATTCATGATTGGGGATTTGGTAGGATTAATATTTTCTATAGAACCAATATTTATACATGCCATTATATAAGAAAAAACTTTTCCACAAATCTTTTAAAGAGTAAAATTTTATAAATGACGATAAAAATCATTAATAAAAACATGAGCAAGAAAAATTAAGAAGGAAAATTTTGAACAAGAAAAACATAATCAAGAACACATTTTTGTATTTATAATTATTTCAGAGACCTTCCTCTGGTACCGATTGTAGGATCGAAAGAGAATATTTAGTTACTCAATTACCAGAGGGGGTGAATTATAGGTTTTAAAACCATACCTTTTACGCCTGAAAGGTAATCTATGTTTAACAATGAAAAACATAGTGGATTCACAATCTCTCTTTTGTTATTAACTAAAAAATTAACTTACTTAATATCTAGAAATACGGATCTGGAAAATAAACATAAGAAAAGTTTACTTAATGAAGGAATATATCTTAAAATATATAGAATCTTATCTATTTTAGTATACAAGTATTTGAAAGTACAGTAAAGTTATTCATTCATTATTTAAAAAAAATTGCAATGGAAATAAAACTTGTAACAAAGCATGTAAACAAGTAAGAAATTATTTAACCCAAAGAGAAAGGTATCCAAAAACCATTGATAAACGTCCCTTGATTTATACATTCAAGGTAGCGTGTCTTATACATGCCAGGGAATGCCCTCAATTAGAATATCATAATCTATCTTAAAATCCCCAAAATCACTTGAAAAATAAGGTAGTTAGAACCTCTATCTTCCTATCCCTATAATCCCAAGATTGTATATAGAAACAATCAATGTCACACAATAAAAGATGAACAATATGTTCACGGTTGAAAAAGATGTTTATAAAATGCTCAAAGGCATAAGAGTCTTTCTCTCTCTATAAATCACTTCACATCATGTAAATCTAGGATCATAGATTGATAATGAGATCGTTTAAATGAGATTCTATTTATAGGAAAAACATCAACAATCAGATCCCTCCTCCAATGGTAATATTTTTCCTTCAATCTCGAATGGACCTATACACATGTCACTCAAGAAATGGTTAGTAAGAAACATATTGCATGACATAATTTTATATAGTAAAAACATGAAGACATTATCATGAATAAGAATCAATAATATGTAAGGAAAATAACGTATCATAAACAATTGTGAATAATTATAATCAAGGAAATATAGAATTTACAGTCTAAATGTTTGAACACCATAATTCTAGAAAAATGGAAATTTGGAGTTTGAATTCTGATGAATTCATAGTTGGAATTATGAGAAAATCACAGTTTTAATTCTAATAAATTTGGGGTCTAAATTCTAATGAATTCAGAATCTGAATTTTTGAAAATTTAAAGCCTAAATTTCAGAGAATTTGAAGTCTGAATTTTAGAGAATTTAGAATATGAATTTTAGAGAATTCGAACTGTGAATTTCATAGATTTCAGAGTCCGAATTTCAGATAATTTGGATTCTAAATTTCAGAGATTTTGGTGTCTAAATTTCATAGAATTTTGGGTCTGAATTTTATAGAATTAGGAATTTGGATTTTAGAGAATTCAGAGTTTGAAAACAAAAAGACTCGATATCCATGGAACTGTGAGATTCTGAGGTCTTAGATAAGGACTTTAATTTTTGACATAATAAAAAATTAGTACTAGTTTTGAGAAGACATTGAATAAGACATTGAAAAAAGAGGAAAGGATAAATCTTTTCATAGATAAATAAAACATTTGTTAAGAAAATAATTCTATGAGAAAGATAAATTCCATAAAAAATGTGTTGCTTATTTTCAAAACATATAAGAATTGAAATGTAATAAAGAAACCTTATTGACATAAAAACATAACCTATAAACTATCGAAAGATATTTTTATAAGATATTTTTTCATGTTTTCTACTATCTAAATTTCCCAAAGGGTGTTAGGAAAAGAAGAGAATAGGTTACATTTTATAAGTGATGAGTATGTCACTATTGGAATTACTTAATGTATTAAATTAATATAAATTAAATTTCATTGAAAAATAGCTCCAAATTCGAAAAATTCAAATATAAGATGAGTATGCATAAAAATAATCACATAATTTTTTTTTCATAATATAATTTTATGATTTCACCCTTATCTATAAGATTGATCCCTACTTTTAACTATTTGAAAATTAATGAAAACTCATTTTTTTCTATTATTTAATGGTTAAAATACTACCGTAAAAAGAAAAGTGACTCAAAAATTGAACATTGTAGATATTTTAAACCACATAAAATTCACTTGTTAGATGATATGTTTTCAGGAATTTTAAATAACTTCATAAATATTATTTATTAATAAATATCATTAATGTCATTTTTTAAACTATTCAATTAATTTTAGTCTGAAAATTATTTAAAAATAAATGAATTTGAATTTAAAAAATTCAAAAAAACCTCTCATGTTATATATTTCTATAAAATTCATGGGAAACTATAACTCAATCAAACCAAATTACTTTTACAGTTTTTAAAATCTTTTACTTTATTTTTCTACAGCTTTCACAAGCACTGTGTCAGTGCTTCATAAGTATTTGAGGTAATTATTTAATCAATAAAATTAAAAATAAATTACCAAGAAAAAAATGTAAATCATATTTCAAGTAAGTTTTTATAACCAATCATAATTTTTTCCCCAATCAATAAATATTATATATACTAAAAGTAATAAAATGGATTTTTTTACATTTTCTTTTACTTAAATGTTATAAAGGACAAAATCAAAGTTCAATGGAAATAAAAGGACACATTTTCAAATAATATATGGATACGGATGAAATATACTCATATAATAAAATATATAAAATATTTTAAATGAATTTTTATCCTTCTCACATTAGTTTTAACCATACTTAACACAACTTACTTTTACCATTGTAAAAAATATTTACTATGGTTATTATTCAAACTAATTGAAAAGATGATATATTTTCAAAATTTAGACATCATTATTATAAATATTGAATCCATTTTTTATTCTTTAATATCTAAATGTGGATGAAGTTAATTTAAGATAAAACATAATGCATAATGAAAGAGGGTTTATAAAAAAAGTGCCTTCTAAGTATAAAAATGTTGTTATACCTAATTCAACACTAAAATTGATTCTAATGAAATTAATTAAATTGTTAATAATATACGCCAACAAATATTTCTTTTAGAATATTTTAAAATATTATGTTTCTTTTCCAATTTTTGAAAAAAAAATATAGTTTTGAATAAAAATCAATTTTTTCATTATCCACTAGAAAATACATCTTTTCAGAATAACATAAACAAATTAAACTTATATAATTTCTAGATGATGAATTTAAAAATTATATAATTTTTATTGAATAATATTTTAAAATATTTCTATAAATTAATTATAATATTTTCTCACAAAAGGAAATAAAACCATTTTTGAATAAAAAGTATTTTTTTGAAGAATAAAATGACTACTAAAAATTGATTGTTTATTTTTAAGAATTAATTAACACATTTTTATTGAATATACCATATATTAATATTTCATAATATGGTTAATCATACTCATAACCACCAATTAAATGGCTAGAAAATAAATGTCACATTAAAGAATAATATTTTAATATTATAATGTGTTTGGTTTATACTCAATATTGTGTTTAGAAAAGATATCAAAGAAACCAAATTTATTTATTGATTACTGTATAATAAAATGTATGAGGGTTACATTATACCCCCTAAAATGAATTCTACTGATAAAATTCTCTCACTTTGATAAAAAAAATTAATGATATCTTTAATACAACACGTCCTCAAGTTCCCAAGTATCACCCTATAATTTATGGTTTTGCTACAAAACACTGACAAATGAGTGGACCTTTTTTAGAGAAAAATCTATTTATAATACAAAATATTTTTCAATAGTTCTTCAAAAGTGATATTTTTCTCAAATATTATTACCTATGACCTTAATATTTTTGAAATATTAGGTATGTACTTCATCTGGGGAGATACAAGGAATACAATTTGATCTTCAGAGAGAATTCAAGAATGTTCCAAATGATAGGATACCATCCTAGTACAGTTTAGAAATTTAAAGGGACTAATATAACTAGGAATTAGTTTTCCCTTGTTTTCAAATATCATAACATTATTCCTAGGAGATATTCATATGGATACCTTTTTAGAAACATCCAATCACACATCTCACTGATGTCTTTAAATATAACATTTTTTTCAACTCTAGGATTCTATTACATGTTGCTGAATGGATCTAACATTTTTCATTGTTTCGAAATCTATATTAGGTTTTATTTGTCTAAATTCATCCCAACACGTTGGACTTCTTCACTTCCTACCATATATTTACTCATAAGGATCCAACTAAAAAATCAGTTGAAAGATATTATTGTAAGGAAATTCCAACAGTGGAATTTGTTGATCCCAACTAACTCTAAAATATATAGGGGATGATTTCAATACATGTTATTTAGTTCAAATGGTCCACTCAAACTTGCTATATTTTTGAGGAAGAAATGTAACACTAAAAATTAAGTATATATCCATAGACTACTGAAGACTTATTTAGAATATCAAGGTTATCCTCAGATCATGATTAGATAAAATAGGATTTAGTACTCCACAAAATCATATAGCTTCCTTAATGTGTCAACTTGGATTTTGATCAAGATAAAAATATTCCCAATTGGAAATGAAGTGTGCTGACTTTGTAAGGAAATTGATAAAAACCCAAAGATAAATGTTCTATATATGTTTTTCTGTGATTTCTACTATGAAATCCATTATAATGTCTTCCCATATTTAGTATGGTTTATCGAAGGGTTATAACATCCCATTATAATTTTTTATCTTGAAAATAACTTGTTGACATACTATTTATTGAGATAAATAATCTTCAATATCTCATTTCATGTTGTCTTCCCAGAAATATTATTTATGACCACTATACATTAGTAATTCCATGATTTATAGATAATGATGAACTATGAGACTCATCCAAAATATCTTTCTTCAAATGTGGTTTTAATAAACACATTCATGGTTCATTAACCTTATCATTCTTTCACAATCATGTTTTAACCCATGAAAATTTCTCATTTTCTTCTTTATTTCTACATCATCCCTATATACCACTATAATCCTCTCCTGGATAGATGGTTTTACATTCATCTCAAAAATTTGTGATATGTCCCCATTAATCAAGATTCCAAGTTCCACCTATTAAAAATCATTAGCTATTAGATTTATTTCAATCCCCATCATAGATAGTCTACCATGATAATTTTTACTCAAACATTGCCTACCATGTTTTCTATCACAGGGGCTAATCTATTAAGTAGTTGTATTATTTAATTGATTTAAACAATATTCTTATGTGTATATTGATCTATTTCTATGTGAATATATAATTCAAACTTTTATGATCCATATATATATGTCACACCTTTCATCATAAATAAAATATCTCTATGTCTCTAATGAAAACAATGTCGCTGCCAACTCTGAAACATGTGTTGGGTAATTCTTCTCAATTATTATAAATTACTGTATGGAATATGATATCTCCATATCATTATTCCTGATGAAATATCCTAGTCCTTTCATTGATACATTACTATATATAACAAACCCCTCAGTACTACCAGGTAGTGTGGTCATAGGTTCATTTATCAAACATCTCCTCTGTTCCTTGAATTTCTCTTCAAATTCGTTTATCCCTGTGAAATTAACCCCCTTTTGAGTCAACATGATGAGTGGATTATATAATCATAAAATTTTACTCCAAAATAATCATTAATATCAGGAAATCATAAGAAAACAATGGATTTTAGTTACCATTATTAGTCTATTTTATTTCTAAATAACTTTTTTATTTGATAGATTTACCTATATACACACACATGAGATTATATGAACCAAAAATAAAAATTTCTAAAAACAATGATCACACTTGGTAAATTTTTTATATAACTTCACCTTACTCAAGGTCATCGTCATAATTTTTGAATAATCTTCAAGATATTTATTTCTCATTGAAAATATTATAATAACGTCAATGAAGACTACAAATAATTGATCATGGAAATCTCTAGAGACTTTATTCATTATGTTTAATGTTATAGCTGTGAATTAGTATGTATAAATGGAATTATTTTTAACAAATAAATCCCATACCTTATATAAATGGATTCCTTGTGTATATCATCCTTATAAACCCACAATTCAGGATATCTAGAACAAATTTTAATTATATAGATGTTTTTAGCCCCTTATTATTGGTCAAAAAAATCATCAATACATGGTAGAGGATAATTTTTCTATATATTGATCTTAGTATGTTTTATATAGTCAATGAAAATAACATTAACCATTCATTATTCTTAAAAAATGTATTGTCTCACCCCATGGGGATTCACTATGAAATATAAATCCCTTGTCAGTATTTTTTCTGGAGTTTCTCATTCAAATCTCATAACTCAATTGGGGTCATTCTATAAGGATTTTTTGAAATTTGTGTAGGATCATGTAGGATTTATATTGGAAACAAGCCATCATAATTCAAAGAATAGCTAGGTAATTTGTATGGAAATACATCAACAAACTCATTTAAAATATGTATTTCCGTAACATTGACATTATCACTAACCATATACGATATATTCCCTTAATGGGTAGGAGTTAATCCTTGTGAGATAGAATTAATCTCCATTAGGGATTCATATTCATCATCACACTAATAAATGAACATATGTGGATTTAGAGTATGAAATTTTAATTCACTTACTTTCAAATTGGTATGATATATATATATAAATAAAGTAAATACATTCCTAGAATAACATTAAATTTAACTAATGTGAGAATCAAAATATTATATAGAATGACATTCCCACAAACTACAATAAAATAAAAACTATGGACTAGAGTTGTGACCATCATTTCATTATTTTTCTCAACATTAATTGATCATATACTCATTATAGTGGTAATTTCACACACTTTTCAAATTTAATATATTTAAAATAGTGGGTCGGTCAAGAATCAAATAAGAAATTATTTTGTCTAGAGTAGATAATAATTGTACCTTTCACCATGTCATTCTCATAACCCACTTCGTCATCAATGATCCCATGAATTTTCCATTTTTATGGTCTTATATGGTAGATGATGATGATAATAATTATTAACCTACATATTCGAGCACTGGTTGGTATAATTATCACACTCCTTTAATTTGAAGCATTAGAGTGCATGTAGTGAATTAGTTGGTGTCTTTGTACCCTCTGTTTCATTAACTGGATTTCCCATCACCTTTTGAAATATATTGAATTTTTAACCAAACCATCTATATTTCAATCACATATTAGTTCTATTCAATAAATTACTTGATTGTTTCTTCTTGCATTTTTTCATGTAGGAGGCTGGAATTTATTTCCACCACGTGATTTATTTGAGTTTTCAAGAGATTATACCTTCTTTTTAATACCAAAACCATAAGAATAGTGGGAATAAACAATTTAAATTTATATATTGAGTACAGATATAATTATTCATTCAATGCTATTATTTTCTATTATAGATAACACATTTTGGAAACATTGTCTTAATCCACCAAATAGTCGATAAAATATGATTTCATGGCTAATGAGAACACCATAAACATACCTTCAAAGTATTTTAATTTTTTCTTCATAAGTACCAATCGATTTAATATCATTTTTATAGAGCTCATGGAATTCATTCTCTGTGTTTATAGAATTAATATGAGGTAATGAACTATTGAAAAATATCCTCTTTACTCATCTTATTAAATGGACTCAATTTCATCCTCATTCCTTGTATTATTAATAAGTTTTCATTATAAATATGCTTCTCCTTCCAAATGATTAATGATGTGGAAAAAAATCATGATATAATCACTAGAGAATAGGAAATTTTTTCACAATGGTCTTGATCCATCGTTCATCCACTAGTAGATCAGAAGACCCACAAAATAAATATAGATTTTACCGCAAAAATGACTCACCAATTCATTTTTACCTCATTTTATTTTTTAGATACTCATCATGACTCATTGACTAATACAGTCTGATAATAATAGAAATGTGATTTTTTTACTCTAACTCTCATAGCATTTGGTCTTTTAGGTGGAAAATAATTTCATTGTCTATCGGAGTCAATGATAACATGATATTTTGTAGTTAACATCATTGAATAAAACAAAAAATCAAAGTGTAAGAATAAAGTTTTAATAATACAACTAGGATATCATATAATTATAAAATATCATTCATATGATATCCAAATCAAGACACATTCTTCTCAGAATATGGAACCTCAGGTTTAACCAAGTTTGTCCATAATCACTTCCAAAAAATTAAGATATTTTTATATAGTTAGAAATATACCTATGTTTTATTCTAATGTTTTCTTAACCAAATATCTAAATAATTACTAAACTTTATCTTGGATACCAAATATAGCAACTATAATTTTCATAGAAAAATATCACATTTTTTAATGTTATATAATTTTGAAAAATATGTTCTCAAAGACCATAATGGCTTACTCTGTTTGGTTACAATATACATAATCGTTAAATTTTTTAAATGATTTCCAACACCTCCCATAAATATCATCCTATATAGTACTATTAATAGACATACCCTAAATATACCATTCTTCATAACTTGGGGAAAGGAAGGTTATGAATTTTTGATCTCAAATTTATAGTAAGGGTATACATAGAAGATATCGTTTGATGTTTATATGAAAGAATAAGATACACATAAGGTTGTGAGGTTGTGAATATAGCATAAAAAGTTTGTACATAATCTATCAGGGATCAGAAATAGGAGTCATAAAATAAAAAATTATCATTTCAAAGGACATGAATCATAAAGGTTATTGAGAATCACATATCAATATTGAACCATTTGTTCAAATCAAAAACTATAAAAAAATTTATGAAAGTGTGGTAGTATAATATGTATAGAAACCATTTCAATTGTCAAGGTTAACTAATGAGACCATAAAAAATTATTTTATTAAGAATAAATGTATATTTACCAAGAAATATTGGATCAATAATCATCACATGTTTTTCATAGTTGATTAATCATCAATACATGATTCCCATATTATATCAATCAAGTCATCTTTATTCCCACAGTGTATCAATCACATAAATTTTTTTCCCATAGTCCATCGAGAACACTTACTTGTTCCTCCTAATTATCTAATGAGATATAAAACATTACCCAAGTCATTGGGATTCTATATAATTCTATTCCTACCCACAAATAATGAAACCATAAATATGTGTTCTACAAAATCACAAAACATTAATCATATAATCATATCATAAACCATGTAAAGAAAAGGAGTTTTATAAAAATTCCACCAAAGAATAACCCATGTAAAGGGAAATAATTTCATAAAAATATCATTTTAATAATAATAATAAAATAGAGAACAAATAAGTATGGTTGCATTAGATCATATCCCATGTAAATCATATGTAATGTCTAAAGATGTTATTAGACATGAATTGTTCCATAAAAAATCCCTGGAATATTTTTTAATGAAAATTATATTTTCACCACTTATTTAAAATCGTAATATTTATAAAATATTTTAGAAAAAATCATTATCAATATCCATGGAAACGTTTAAATCACGCTTAAAATAATTGAGAGGTCATGAAAGTGGGAATTTGTGTTCATCCCAAGTACGTTGAAGAGAAAATTACTTTCACATTTTTTGTAAAAATTAAAAAGTTACACTTCTGTAAAAGACAATAATATTAATTTGAATAATTTTCATAGAATGAAAAACATGGGTGAAAATTACATTAAATAATCATCGGATAGTAGTAAAATATATTTCAAAACATTTTAGATAAAACCTAGACATGGAAGAAAAATGATTTTTGCTAGATGAGAAAAATAAAGTCAGTTTTCCTTAAAAATTTCACACTTTATATTGAGTTCTTAATGAGTTTAAAATAAAATAAAATAATATAATCCCCCAAAATAACTTGTATATAATAAAATTAAATGGATTTATTAGAGAATTATCATATATTTTACTTAATGAAAATTCAGGCATAAAAATATTGATTAAAATGAGAATGAAATATAAATCTATTACCACATTGCTCACATTCGAATAAAATACCCATAAAAGAGATAAATTTATAATGATATGTATATCCATATATTTTTTATCAGAATTAAAAAAATTAGGTTAATTCTATAAACCAGATAAAAGAAACAAGTTGGGAATATGGAATGTGTCTTAAAGAAATATATGTGAGACTAAAATTTATTACCTCAAGTATCTTTTTTTACATATTTGAACCAAATATATAATAAATATAAATTTATTTTAAATATATTAAACAAGCAAATCATATAAATAATAATATATAATACTTACTTATAACATCTAATCAACAATTTATTATTAATTTTTATGAGAATAACTCTTCCAGGTGATAAATTTTTCATTTCACATACATGTTTTGGTTTGGTAGTCCTAGTCCTTATACAATGATCATACATACATCGTCAAAAAAAATTAATCATGATATAAATATAACATATACTAATTATATATATATATATAATTGACTACAAAATGTAGAAATATAAAAATCAATTACATCGTCCAAGGAGATGGTAAGCCATACATACTCATGAATTATGATTTCAATTTTCCAGGATAGGATTGAAAAAAAGGAAAATAATAATACTCCTTTACAAAATAATTATCATATATATCATATATATTCATTAAATATATCCTTGTTACAATTCTTTTAACATAAAAATGAATTAATAATCACATTGTTTTATGATGGTGGACGTCCACACGTACAGAAGATAAACGTTATTATTTTCAAAGGATTTGAAGGTAAGAATGTAGAAATGATATTTTTATTATAGAATCACAATTATAAAAAAAATTATCATTAAAAATATTAATCCAATAATAATAATAATCCTTGAAACATGGTGTTGGAAAATGAATTGTATCACTGCGTAGAGGTGGTAGTCTACACATACACCTGAGTGATACTTTCACTTACCATTTAATGGAATATAGGGTGGATATGGTGGTTACATAATCATAAAAAATTACAAAATTTCATATATTGAATTTATTATTTTATGATAAATAATAAATATTTATCATATTTAATATAATTTATAAATTGATAGAGGTCGAGTAAGATGATTAACTCTTCTTCCATAGGACGCCTTTATAACATTTCTTAAGGACCCTAGGAATGGTCTTTTATGGACACCATAACTTTTAAATCATGTATAGGTAATTTTATAAGATAATTGGTTATTTTTCTATTGAGTTATATGGCTCAAATTGTGTGTCTATGAGAGGAGAATAAGTCCCCTTTTATTAGAAAAGAGAGGGACAATCCTGGATTTACTTAACGTCTTAAATTATTATAAATTATTTTTTATATAATAAAGAATCAAAATTGGTCTAATTAGATGATAATATAAGATCATTTTAAATCCTCTCATATTATAAAATTTGGATAGGTTTAGCTTATGTTTTCACCTTTATATCTATCTTTTATCCTCCTATTATCCCTTTTGACAATTAACGCAAAATAATAATTTTCTAATATTTAAGAGTTAAGAATATTAACATAAAAGGGAAAAAGACCCCTAAATGGTACTAGATTTATAATTTAAACCATAAAATTTCAATTCTATGAGATATTATTTTTATGTATTTTATGTCATTTAATAAGATATTAGTTATTATAAAATATCAATAATATAATTTTTTGAACCATTAATTTAATTTGAATTTTAAAACAACATGACATAAAAGATATTAGAATATAAAAATTTTAAAAAACCCAATCATTATATTTTATTTAAACAATATACAATATAAATAAATCAAAAAATTACATTTAGTGTTTTTAAAATCATTTACTTGATCTATATACTACTTGGGAAAGAATTGTGTCGGTGTTTCATAACAATTTATGATAATTATTTTATTACTAAAAATTATAAATAAATTAACTTGATAAAAAATAATTCATATTTAAAATAAACATTCGGAACCTATCATAAGTTTCTCTTATACCTATAACCAAATATTATGGACATTTAATGTAATAAAGTGTACTTTTTTACTTTACCTTTTACCAAAATGATATAATGGTATAAATCAATGTAAAATGGAAAAAGGGCATATTTTGAATTTTTAGATGGTTATAGATAAAAATATTAATCCAAAAAATATATTCGCAGTTTTAATGATTTTTAGGCCTTATCAAATTATTTTTAACCTTAATTAACACATTTTACTTTTACCATGGTAACATAAAGATACTAGCGTTAGTAATCATATTGAACAAAAAAATGGAACTATTTACCAAATTTCATCCACATGATTCAAAATATGGAATCCAGTTTTCAGGATTAAATTTGAGATGTGTGAAAAAAGATATAAGATAAAAATGAAAATTATACTGAAAGACTGTTTTTGAGAAAAATATTTTTTATGTATAAAATTATTTTTATAAGAAAATATATCATAAAATAAATCTAAATAAAAATTATTGGATAATTAATAACAAAATAGAACTAGTTTTACATTTTTAGCATTTAAAAAGGAAATTTATCTTTTCAAATTCTTAATATGAAAATACAACTTGAAATAAAAATCCATAATATTAACTATTCAATAGGAAATCAATATTTTCAAAAAATCCCAAAAAATAAAAAAAGAACATTTTTATATACTGATTTAAAAACTAATATCCTTTTTATCAAATATTATTTCTAAAAATATAAATGAATTAATTATTATATTCTCTTATAAAAATCAAAATTCCATTTTAAAATAAAATTAAATTTTTAAAATAAAAAATGAGTTCTTATTTTTTAAGAATTAAATAATAAATTTTTATTTAATATAACCTTTATTTATTTTTTATAAAGTTTTTCATCCAATTAATTCACTGTAATTCAACTGTAAAACGATAACTATCACATTAAATAATAATAATTTAATAGTATAATGTGGTTTGTTTAAACTTGATGTTGCATTTCTAACAAGCTATCAATGAAATCAAACTTGTTTATTGAGAACTATATCAAAAAATGTCGATGTCTTATAAAAATATATCATAATTAAAATTATCACTATAAAATTATAATAACTAAAGATATTAAGTCGTTTTATGTTAATATGAACAATTTTATGTGCTATACATACACATGGATGCAAATAATAGACTTTATGGGAAAATAATGTACAAGACCGAAAATAATATAAAGTAAGAAAAAACTAGAAAACCCCCTAAATTAGTTTTGGTTCTTTTCCCAGTCTCATCTCCCAAAGTTTATCATAGATAAGTGAATCAATAATAAAAAATGGATTCATTTCCCTTATCTTATCTTATATCCATTAAGACTACTCAGGTACCCACGATAGCATGAGTATTGTATGGGTACTACTCAGTAGGCCCACAAGAATTATGTCCCTAAAAATTTCTATTTTAAATCATTTCCATATATAAGTTCTATAATAAAAAAATGAATGAAAAATATATATAACACAATTTATCTTCAGGTTCAATGGTGACACCCACAATCAAACATAACTACATTATTTGGGGCGATATGTATTTGAAAATGATACATAGTAAAATTAAGAACTAAATATAATTATAGGTAATTTCATCCCTTCCCAAAATCATATTGTTTGAATCAATGCTAAAGGGGAATAATAGACCTGCACATAAAAATATCAAAAATATCACCTACCAAGGGTGATGGACCAAAACCCCAAACAATATCATTAATATCAACACCCAAAGGGAAATTGAACCTCACCCCTAAACCATATAATTAATTTAAACAACTATGGTAGAAAAAGAACACGCCCTAGAACCATATCATTAATATCAACACTAATGGGGGCATGACACCACACCCCAAAACCATCTCAATAATATCAACACCCATGGGTGAATATCAGCCCACACCAAAACCATATCATCAATATAAAAACACTAGGTGGAATAGAACCCCACCTATAAACCATGTCATCAATAAAAATTCATAAACTATCAAAATCAAATAGTTTTCATCGTTAATTAAAAATAACAATCATACTAATTTCAAATCATAGTATTTTGTTTTCTTTTTACATGAGTAAATCACCTTATAAAGGTGTGTTACCATCCAATATATAAATATAGGAATCACATACTATATTTATCACATGATTTTCAACTTTTGGATCATCCTATGGTGTCAAAATTCAATATATTTGATCACAATTTCATTTAGGGAACCCCTCAGGTTTCCTTCAACATTTATCATCTCACTAGTTGAAGTAAAACCTTAGTTATGAGACAAATATAACAACTTTATAGTTATAAATAATATTTTATTCATCCACACAATATGATTCCCACATGACATAATGAATAGTCTATTTAATTCAATAAAGGGGATTGATACTCATCCTGTTAAAAAAAGAATAATCCATTTAATTAATTTTTACATTAAGTTCATATTATCCTGCTACGACATCACATAATAAGTGTATAAGAAACAAGGTTATATTTGTGATATCCTAGGGATCACCTAACATATTCTCATAGGATACTCCAAACAAGATATTAATTGATGGTCAGTGGTTAAATGATTGACAATGAATAATATTACCGAACTCTTGAAATACTGAATACAAATATATAACTAGAATTAAACAAATAAATATCATGTAAAACTATGAAATAATCAATGTGGAGTGGTATATTCAGTATTAGTTACCTCCGAAAATAAATGGCACTCAAATCAGTTTATGAACAAAGAAGATCCCACGTTTGATATTAAATAGTCATGAGAGGGGGAATAAAAGAAATAAAACGTGTTTTGGAAGAATAAAGGATCCCCACTTATGTTTTTATAATTTTTAGAATTTATTTTATTATTTAATTTTTGAAAAAAAAACTCTTCATATAAGTTATTTTTGCAAAAAATCCATATGTGAGCCCTTTTCCTTGGCGGAAATTCAATTTTCTATGTATAGTTATTTTATATGTTTAATATATCTTTCATAAATATAATTTTTTCAGGAGAAACAATATATATATATATATATATAACATATCTCACATAAATACAGTGATTCCCTTTACTAAGAAAAACTATATATATGATATTCCGTATACATATAGTTTTTTTCAAAGGTGGAAAACCTAACAAGTAATATATTTCCTTATTATATTTGGTTTCTAACATAAAAAAATTATTTCTTTACATATTTATTCAATTAAGTCTTTCAAATTTATACAAAACCCATACAAAATATATTCCACAATATGTAAGGTTTCCCCAAATAAAACCCTCTATATATGATTATATTCCCTGTATAAGGGTTTTCACTTGGTAAAAACCATATAATTAAAATATTTTTCATTAAAAAGGTTTTCACCTAGGTCAAAAATGTATATGAAATACATTATCCATACTTAATTATTTTCTATTAGGAATAAAAACTCATAATAAAAATTATTTTTCTCCCTTAAATATTTTTCCCATGGGTGAAAAATCTCAATATATAATGTTTATAATATATAATTCTTTTCCATTATGGTAAAAACTAGTAGGTATGATATTACTCTATTTTTAATTTTTTCCACCTAGAATTAAAACATATATGTAATATTTTTTCTCATATATAAGTTTTTATTTTTTTTTATGTATAGTTTTTTACTTATCTATATGTTCAAAAATCAACTACAACTCAAAAACATGTCCAGATTATATTGGAAAAAAATTCAAAGAACATACAATACCTGAAAATTCCATCTAAGAACACCTATATTATAAAAATAAAAAAACATAAACCCCCAAATATCAATACAACTATTGGTACATAATATATGGCCAATATTCATGCCTCTGATACCTCAGTATGGACCCAATTTTTATGCCTGATAAAAATTCTAACTGGAAACACCACTCTCGAACATCCCACTATCACATAAAAACACAAAAAAAATTAAAATAAAATGGGTTTGGTAAAAATTAAAACCTGTTTATACATTTTTATTTTCCACGATGTAAAATAGAAACCTATAAAAAATACTCACCCATTTATTCCTCAACCAGTTCATCATAATGAGAATCCTCTATTATGGTGTGACCAGCAACAATTCTAGAATTTTATCATGTGTTACCACCATATCAAATCAAAATTCATTTTATTGTGCCTTTATTTCTCCCTAAAAATTATTTTTTAATTAAAATAATAAAACATCAACACATACCAACCACTACCTCCATTAAATCATCTAATAGTCAAATTCCAATTAAATGCATTGACTTCGAACATATTTTAAACAATGCATACCGAATATTTTGATGGTCATTCCAATAATTTCTTCAAATATAGTTTTTTATACCATTAAAAACTATAACCCTCCCTTGTGTTATTGAATTTAGGATTGGATTTTCGTTATAGATCTCATGTTCATGTCATGAGGAGTCATTGTGGGGACATATTGTGACACTCTATATAGAATTTTTTATTTTCATGGAACCTAACTTATCCATTTTTGGTTTTAATGAGTCAATGATATTCCTATCATGAACATTGTCACATTTAGACATGAATAATACAGTTAAATGGTTAGGCAAACCTATCCATTATAAGTATCAAATCTTAAATGTCAAATATCATTGAAAGAATCCAACTGTACTGGTTGATTTGGAATAATTTAGATGAAAACTACCAAATCCATATGTCTTTCCACAATACGAGTAAAATTACTTTAAATAATATAATAGTTAGAAATATTCCCTCTAATTTGATATGAAAAATTCATTATAATGGATTTTTTGGTAATCCAACACTTGATAAATTCATAATTGAATAATAAAAGTGGAAAGGGAATTAAGGAACGGACTCATCCTTATGGTTACATTGACATTAACTATAATAAAATTAAAATATGATTCAACATACAAAACCCTCAAAAGTATGGACAATTACAAATCCTAAATAGTGGTTCAAACACTTTCCTTTGAGTACTAATTAGTGATAATCGAATTTTTGGTGGAACATCATCGAGCTTTTGGTGGTGGTGGGAATAGGCTATGTCGCTACCATGGATCACTAATTATTCAGTGGGATTATACTATATTCTCAATTTTTTTATGGTATAGTAAAACACCACTATAAATTATCATCTTCACATGATTTAGATATATATATATATATTCATCCAAATTTAAATTTAGCTAAAATATTAAAACCAATATTGTCACACAAAAAATAATTGTAAAATTATAAAAATTTTGGTCTTTATATTTCCATAATACAGAGGTGGAAGATTTTCGTTCTTCGATTCTTCAGAAAAATAATAAGATTTAAGATCAATATTTTACCATTAAAAAGAACAAATGTAATATAAAAATATTTCATCTTTAATGTTATTATTGGAAAATCACAATATTCTTTGTCATCATAACCACTGTTATATATATGTGTCCAAATATAGGTTTAGTAAAAAAAGAAACAAATTATATTATTCAAATTATGTTCATTATATTTGTAACATAATACACTATATTTAAGAATTGTGTTCAACTATTTATCATAATTTTACAATAAAATAAAATGATTTTTAAAAACATGCATCCTCTCATAAATTGACAAAATATAATTTATCATTTTTTCATGTCATATGTTTTCCTTAGAAATATTTTTCCCTCTGGTGGAATTTATTTCAAAATTGAAATAAACTCGTTGAATCTTGTATCACTCCACTAATTCATTGATTTTATGTTATAAAACTAAAACACTAGTAATAATTTATTAAAACCAATATAACCACTTTACAAGTGGGTATTTTCATTTATTTTTTATTATGAACAAAATATAGAATAATATTTTAGTTCCTCAACAATAAAAGTTTTCGTATTCCATATATATTCAGTCTCAGTTGAGCATGTATCAATATTAGGTGAAAGAAACTAATTATACTCAGTATATTATTGATTAATATTTTTATACACATTTTTATGCCAATACTAATATATTTGAACAATTTTAGGAATCCCTAAACAATCGTCAAACTTTGATATTATGAAAAATTTTATGTGATTGCAAGTCAAATAATTATATTAGATAGTGTTCTAGTCGCTATATATAATATTAAAAATTAAATAAATTATTTCACTCTAAAAAAATATTCTTCTTTATTTATTAACAAATAAACATTTTTCATCCACTATTCTAACATATAAAACGTTTATGGAGAAAAGTTTTATTTATGGTTCAATAAAATAAGAAAAAAATATTATAATATTATTTTGTGAATATGTAAAAATGTATTATAATTTGGCTACGAGAAATAATATTCTGATTTCAAATAGAATATGATTTAACACAATATACATTTATTTATAATGAGATTTAAAAAATATAATATTTTTAAAATTCTAGGGAAATATGGGTAGTGATTCATCATCAATGAAAAATCAAATGATATTTTTTTTATAAAAAACTATCCTCAAATTATAAAAGAAATATGTAGCTACTAATTAGTTTTATTCATATATTAAGCATCTTTGTGGAATATATTTAATGGGATATGATGTTTGTAATAAAAATTTATTTATACTTAGAAAACATGACCTAAATCTATTAAGAGGATCATGATGTGTATTTTATAATTAATTATTTTAAAAATAAAAATTACCTTTTGTAAATTTTTTCTAATATTATTTTTTTTATTTTTTTAGATTTCTTATCTAAACATTGATAATCTCACAAAAATTACTTTAGGAATCCAAATGATAATTCCTCCTGTGAATGAAGATCTAAATGATATTTTTGATATCTTATGTTTAAATATTAGTGAATAAATTTATTTTATATTTATCTTTTTGATTATATATATAAATCTATTATTTTATCTCTCAATACACATGAAATATTTCTTAGGAATATCTGTAATTTTCTCTCTAAATCATGGGAGTGGAAATTATATAACTAAATTCCACATAAAAAATTACCCATATTTTAAATTTTATTTTTACATTAAATGTAAAATAATTTCAAAAATCTTCTTTCTTTTAATGACATTAAAATACCAACCTTACTTCACTTATTCAAATAATAAAAAATAAATAACTATTATTTTTAGTGGCATGTGTATCTAAAATTATTTCTTAAATAAATATACATACATTTGTTTTATAAGATATTTAAAGTATTTCACTTAGATTATTTACATGGAAAAATTTATATAAAATATCATTATTCCATGAATGATAGAATAATTTTTATTCCTTCAATAAAATAAATAAATAATACATTCACTTATATCTTAAATAAATAAATATATTTCTTACTCGTCATGTGAACAAATAATATATGAAATTCAAATCACTTATTCCTGATTTGAATAACATATGATTAAATTTATAGACAATGTGTCTTTAATAAATATCATTTATGAAACTATTAATGAATTTAGTTTTTTAAATTAACATAACAAGGATATTGATATACTTAGTGTGGGTCACTCTAGTTTCCTTTCTTCATTATATTAGGTCTAATATATAAACCAAAAACTATATCTAGTAACACCTCTTGACCTCCATACATTAATAGATAAGTAATAGAAACAAAGATGACAAAATTAACATGAACTCTCCCATGTAATAAAATCTATTTGGGAATCAGTATCTTATCATGAATTATGCATAACTATTCATTCGTCATTTTTAAAAGATTTATCTTTATTCAATATACCTAGATAAATATATATATAAACAAAAATGGCGATTGGTTTTATTGAGAACAATTAATCTCAATAAAATGTTCAAAGATATATTCGTCTATAACTCAAACAAGAAAAATTTAGTCTCAATCATTCATTCAAAATCATAATAGTCATGACACACCTAAGACAATCTAATTTTACAGAGGTAAATCAATCCTAGTTTTTATCATGTATATAATCTTGTGAATCCTGATACACATTGATAATGAACTCAAGTCGAAGGATTAATATTCATGATCAATTATGTGGTGTCTGAATTAGTAGGTATATTTTCATGAAATACCATATTATAGATCAATGTGTTAAAATTTCAAGAGAAGAATTCACAATACTCTATACTTTTGAATCTGTTTTGAAGCATTGATTTTTTTATTTATAAAATCGTTTATAAAATAACATCAATGAATGAATTTTTTCAAAAACCTTTATTAAGTTAGTGATTTTAATTGATTTATATAATTATTATCTATATTGGTTTTTATAAAAACAAATTTTTATAACCTCATTAAAATGAAAAATTTAGACACATTTTTTGTTATTTATAAAGAAAGCAATGTGGGGGATATTTTTAACATCAATCGTGTTTATATGCGATGTTAAAAATAATATTTTATGAAATAATAATAAAATATGCTAGACCAAAACCTATATTACATGAAATCTAAAGAACCAAAAAAAGAAAATTGTATAAGTAAAATATAAAGTGAAATTATTTAATAACTATTTATAACAAAACATGGTACTAACTACAAATATTATGATATTTCAAAGTTAAAATAAAAAATATACATTGTAAATATAAAAAATACTAAAAATTGATTGCATTTTTCAAATAATCATATAATACTTATTTTAGATGATTTTATCATTCCCATAATAAATATAAGAATCATAAAAAATATGTAAATATTTAAAAATAAACAATAAATTATTTAATCTCAATATCATGATAAAATAAATAAATGTAAATGTGATAAAAACCTAACATTTTCAAAATCGGTATTAATAATAATTATAATAATAATAATATAAATTATTTACAGTATATAACAATATCATTTGACTCTTCATTGTTAATAATCAAAATTCTATTTCATAATAATCTATAAATTTAAAAAAGTACATATGAAATTATATTATCAATAAAATAAGGCACCTTTTTACAAGAGCATTATATATTTTCTTCCCTTCTTCTTACTCACAAGTGATAGTGCATCCATGCCCAATTTAAAAGTCATAAAAAGTTTGAAATAAAATAAAATGTTATTATAATATACCTCAATGAAAATAATCAAAAATACATCTCCAATAATGAGTTAAACTTATATCACACTTCACTATGTATGGATTATAACTTTTAATTAGTTTTTTCTTATGTAAACAAAATACACAAATTCAAATTTTCATAGTTATACAAAAATATAATGTGATTAGTCATATAATTAAGATAAATTTTATACTATAATGAAATACATATTAAATACCATTCAATGTTAGTAATAATTCAACATATAATTTCTTTATATTGAAAAATCTAAGAAACAAATTTTATTCACTGTTTATCAAAAATTGACCTCATAAATAGAGAAATAAACTGTGGGTCCATGAACACATACACTAATGTCATATCATGTTAAATAAAAATTTTATAAAGATACCTAATAAAAAATCATAGGTATTAAGTTGGATTATATGGATATAATTGATAAAAATATGATAATAAAATTACATGTAAAACACTTGTTTCACTCTAAGGCCTAACATACCTACTGTTATATGCTCCAAGATATATTTTTGAAAAACCATTCATAAAAAACAATTCCCATAAACATTAGTAATCATTTAAATATTTCGAAAATAAAACAACACAAATGAATATAACAAAAAAGGAGTTTTTTCTTTAGAAGAAATAGAATGTGAAATAAATGGTGCCTTAATAGGTTGTTTCTTTCAATATAGTATGTATTTACTTTTAAGGCATTCTTATAAATAAATATATTAAAATATAAAAAATATAAAAAAATTTAAATAATGTATATTATCTATGTATCTTTCATTGGAATTTTTTTATACAATTTTAGATGAAAATTTAAAAATAATATACTCTGTCTAACTATAGAAACCTCATCGGTAGGGAATTAAACTCAAGACGATGAATCTATAATATTCTATACCATGAACCTATGTGGATCTATCTCTATATTATGATGACATAATGTATTCCTGATATAATGTATAATCGAATATATAATATCCTGATCCTAAATATCAAAATCATATAACTCACATTATATGGGAAACTATAAAGAAAGAGGTGGAGGTATGATATGTGTCGAATGAAACTATTTTTTATGTCTACAAACATACGTCATATTAATGATATATTATTATCGAACATCATCACTCCCTAATCTAAAACATTATCTTCTTAAGATTCTATTTTTCATTATATACATCCTCTTTCAAAGAACATCTAGGATTATTGAATAGTTTGTTTATAGGTACACCCTCCTTTTGTCCTCACATATGATCTCGTTGTTCTTCCTTTCATTATTTAGCAGCAATAATTCCATTCCTAGCCTTGTCTATGAAGATATTATATTTTCTCAACTTCACAATTTTATCTGGAGAGGAATCTTAAAATAAATAGTGTCTATAAATATAAATAATTTAGAGATAATTGAAATCTATTCTTATAATATTGTCAACAATATGCATCGAATCTTATGTACTATATGTCCCAATTATCATCACATAATCCCCCTTCCATTCTTCACCATGATATGGGGGAGTGAGGTACAATGTGTATGGATCTTGAAGACTTCAATATTGGCTTTTTAGTCTTCTCAACCATCATTTTTTCTTCACATCATGAATTCCCCCATGATATAATGTTTGGCGATATACATTCTTCCTCTGGTTCTCCTGATATGATTACCTTAGTTCTTATTAATTAATTACAAAAAAAAATATTTATATTATTATTATTAGTGATTATAAAAAATTTCATAAAATATTCTTATTTCTATTTAATAAAAATTATTTTGGGTGTCTATCATCAATAAACATTTATTATGCATCTTTATCTAAAAATTGTACATTTGACATGGTTTTTCATTTTTTCTTTCACCAAAAAAATATCAAGTTATTTTAGACTGAAAATATCTAATGTTCCTTATAGAAAAAAAATACGATTATACGAATAAATTATTTTGAATCGGGTAAATATAATCCAACATGAATTATATAACTTAAAAAAATTAATCTATGATACTAAAAACATATTATTATAAACAAAAAAAAATAGTAAAAGATATTGTCAAAATGGTATCCCATAGAAGATCAATTATCATATTATTGACACATATATATTTAGAAAACTAAAAATACATATTTTTTATCAATATTTCATAGACACAAAAATCTAAATTTAATTTTAATTTAGATATATTTGATTAATTTCCATTATGTTTGATAGGTTCCATGTTCACCTTTCTAGGATTAAATTGTATTTTTAGTTAACATTTTCTATTATGTCTATTGACCTAGAATAAATTATATCTCATTATATTAGTAAGAGGATTATATGAATATGAATAATGAGGATCCCTAGTATAAGTGTTTGGATAGTTCTCCTTAGAAGATCAAGATGACTCAATTATTTGATGCGGAATTTTACTAAAAATAAATCTAACAAAAAATTATAAAATTATTTAACAAATCTAAGTATTGTTAAATATAATGAAATAAAATTAGAAAATAGTACTAAAAAACTAAAATAAATACACTTTTATCATAATAATTAAATTAGTAAACCAAAATGATAAAAGATAATAACAAAATTTATGACATATGAAATGAAATAGATATAAGAGAAAAAAAACTTAATCAATATTTAAATTAATAAAAAAATTATAAAAATTAATATTTATGTGTAATACATTTTTGAATACTAAACAAAAAATATATCATATTAACTTAAAGATGAAACATAAACCGACAATAAAATTATAAATAATATATCTAACATTTGGATAATTTTTAAAATTAAAATAGGAAATAAATATAAAATACAAATAGTACTAATAAATTGGTAAAGGAATATTTTCTCATATTATTTTTTTAACCATTATATATGAAAAAATACATTTCTACACCATGTTCATAAATATCCTCTAACAATATTTACTTTTTAGTTGAGTTCTCACATAATTAATCATCATTAATGACTATTGCATTACTAAAATACTATGTGTACCTTCTAAATAAATGGACCACTAAACATTTTATATATTCATAACTTAAAAAAAATAAACAATTTCCATGATAAGCATGTCATTTGTGTATACTAATTGATTCAAATCCACTACTGTCATTTTTTAATTTATCATTATTATTATTACATCTACTGATGAACCATTTATAGTTAAACATAGAAAAGTGAAATTTAAAGTAATCAGTCTCCCATATATCATCAATAACATTATAATATTAACTTGATGTAGATATTGGGTTCATTAATTCTGTTCTTTAAGGAGGTATTCCTCAAGTGAACAAAAATACACTACTATTATGAACTGTAATTCTATTATATTGGGATCTAGAATAAAATATATATTCAATAATTTTAATCCAATAATATGTTATATCATTTATACTCAGGTCATCTGCTAACCAATTTTAGTATATTTATAGTCTAACATGCACTTCTCACCAAAATTTACTTATGGATAATTATCCCATGTAATGACCTAACCCAAAAGGACCTTCTTGACAGGAGGATGTATGATCCACAACATCCACAAGTCCTCATCCAATAAGAAAACGGATGGAGACCATCACCAAGTAGTAATAACACATGCAAGGGAGACCTTATCTTATATTACCAGTAAATATGTACACACAACCATATCTATGAAATAGTGAAAAGATAAAAAACTAGTGACAAATTAATTCCTACAAATGGATCCCATTTAAATAGTGTCATATATTTATTGGAAATCATTAAATATAAAAATTATATCCCACTAAAAATTGAAAAATATTCCAACCTACTCAGAAGGAGGGGATTGATGACAAATTAACTGCTGGTATGCACTTTGGTAACTCTATCCTAGAAATATTCTCTACACACTGTCCACCCTCCAAGTACACAACCAATAAACCTATTATTAGCATAATACATGACATTTTTAGGTATATCCCATGTAGTGTTAGTATAAAAATAACCATTAGGAATCCAAAAAAAATACTGAAACTGATATGAAATATTAACTCAACCAAAATCCAGAGTACAAAACCCAATCAAGAGATAAAATGAATTATTTCTCCCTCATTCCTGAACTCTGCATGAATTTTAATATCATAACCACCAGGAATATAAAAATGAAACATACTAGAAGTTCTCTGAGAATATCTCAGAAAGACTCATAGAATACTCCAAGTCTCCTTGTTTCAACTATAAAGCTGGCCAAAGATTCTTACTCCTAGATCAAAGGTATCTCTAGTATGGGAGCACTTTCTCTATGAGCCTAGCCATTTTTAATGGCACTAATCTAATAATTATCAAAGGTAGGGTTTCAATAATCTCGTGTTACATCCATAATATACTAGGTGGAAACTATTTGATAAATGATTCTCATAGAATTACAACATAGATAATATCACCCTATGAATTGGAAGATCTCAAACGTAGCTAGGGGATCACACCCAAAACCACTGGGGGAAACCATGATCCAAAATCTGAATTATGTATATTAAAACTCTCGAATAAGGTATATCTCTTAGGATGGCTAAGGACCCTATGTAACCTACTAAAACAGATAAAAAGTGTACACATATTACAAGATGCGGATGCGGGATCACACCCAAACCCAATGGGGGACACCAACAACCTTATTGAAATATCTAACTTTGTTCACAACACATGGATTGGGGATCACACCCATGATCACTGGACAAACATCATGAACCCTTCTAGTGTAACCTTCAAGGTGAGCGGATTAAGCGTCTATGATACTGTGAACCCTCATGGGAAGACCTTCTATATTGGGAATTCCCTCTATATATCATGGTAGTAATTTTAAATACTGTGAACCCAACCTAGGGTACTAGAATGACAGAGGATCACACTTCAAGATGCTCTAAGGGAAACCATCAACTCAATCTGAGATAAAAACTATAGAGGATTCATAATTCAATGTCATAGACCTCATGTCACATAGTACCCTCATAAAAATAAACCAAGGGAACACACTCAACCAATATGGGTATATATATAACTAACAAAAGTGAACCACAAATGTATCCATGTGCTGCATCTTAAACACCAAAATAATGTCCACCATCATGTCCTGCATTGAAATATACTCAGATATTATACTAATGGGCCTCTATCCGAGTCCTGAAGATGGAGATGCATGGGTGGAAATCTCAAAAGGAAATATAGGATTTGTAGCATAGTACACATTATTTCTCTCATAACTAGCCATTATCCATGTCCCTTCTTAGAACTCGGTGTGTATAACGAGATTACATGGTGTTCTCACCATAATCAAATGGCATGTAATGTCATCCAAACCACCTAAGCATATGCTTACTCACACATGACCTGGATAGAAATGTTTATATACATGGAATGGACACATGGTACATGGAATGTCTTAGAACCCGTGCCGTAAGGTCATTTCCTATAGCTCGATCACATGTAACTCATCAAATTATCATGTCATAAGGGTTTGTATGAAAATATGGACATTTCTTTTAAAATAAGGAGTCTTCCCATAACCTAAGTCACATAGACAAGAACCTAAACTCGGCATATACCACCCAATAAAAAAATGTAGTCTTAAAAGTTTCATCTTCCCTGAATGGGAAGAACTCATAGAATATACTCTTCCTCTACAGGCATTTTGATCAATATTTATGAATGGTAAATCCATACGAGCAACCTGAAAACCCCTGATTCCTCCATATCCACCCTAGATTAACACTCATGGTGTCCCTAGAAGTCATCCAAAGGAATCTATAAATTAAAAAATCAAAAATGTTGATCATGATGTAAAACTACTAATTCCTCCTATAATATGGTAATATTTTGAAACTTTGGGTCTAGATCTAAACTCTGAAGCCACTACACCATAATCTAGAATCGATCACTTCCATGAATGGAGTTCAGTAGTGCCTCACCTCCTCCGTTCATCTGTTTCCCTAAGGTATCTCCCTCTCTAATCCCTCTATGACTGGGAAGAAAAACCATGGGGTTGGGATTATTAGGTTTTTAATTTAATTTCACTTTATTAATTATCCTCCATTTAACACCCCTCAATAGTAACCTCCAACCAGGTGTCTGATCCTGAAAAACTATATGTCTCACCTAGGGTTAACACCAAATTATAGACTCAACCACAGTATTACATTTATGATATTAGATTTTATATGTTAGTTATTCCACTTTTTAGAAAACACACACATATGTGACATAAAATATTTAATATTTTTAATATCAAAGATTCAAGGTTCCCAAAGCCTTGGAATTTAGAATCGACTTAGTTCTTACCTTTTAAAATATTCCTTGAAATATTCTAAAGTAAGACATAAAAAAACTAATTTTACTAAATCCCTCATCGAGTTAGAAAAATGCACAGTATCTTTATAAAAACTTGTTATAATATATTCAAACTGAATAAAAAAATACTCAAACAAAATTATTACTTAAATTTATACACACGCTAATAATTTATCTTTTCATAAAAAGATCAATAGAAATAAATTTCCATTTCTACATTTAGATTCACAAATAATATCCACCATTATGACATGAATGTTCTCATCATGGTGAAAAACATCTCATCTTAGATTAATATTATTTTTAAATTAATATTCTTTATCATAGTATAGATTTCAGTTTTTTCATAAAAACATTAAATCAAAACCCCTTTTAGGTTATTTGGGTATTTGATACAGTGAAGTGAATCACAAGAATCATCCTGATTAAATCTTAATTATTCAAAAAAAAGTAATATTTCATTGTATTAACAATGAAATTATTCTACTTGATCACCATATTGAACTATAAAGTTTTTTATTATATTTAGTTCACTGAATTATAGCTTTAGCATCATCTAATTTAAATTGTAATAACTCTTGAAAACTTATCTTCTTGAATCAGTGCTAATATTATTCCCCTCCTATTTAAAATTCATTTCTCAAATCCATTAATATTTAATCATATTCTAATTTAATTGTTTTTGATGTTTATGATAATGAGGAATAACACTTGCATTTACTAGTTTAATTTTCCATTATTTAGAATTTTCATCTTCGAAATATCAAAATTTTATAGAGTTCTAACCTTATAAAATGTGTACCTTATGAGAAACTTTTTTTATGTTATGTATACATTCTAAGATATGTATATTCTTTCAAAAGGGGAGGTATATTAGTTTTCAAAAAATCAACCTTCTAATCTCATTTTATCCATCTATGATTATAGGTCACACTTAGGAAGTGAAAATGTGCCTTATAAAATCCATGATCTACCATATAAAATGCATGGTATTCCATAAAAATATAATTTTAACTTAATAAATTCATTCATTTTTTATTTTATAAATTCTCTCAGATTAATCATACATCGAAAAGGATGTTATCCTTATAATAATGAAAGAACTATATAAAAATAAAATCCCTTTATGGAAACTCATAAATCTATTCAAAGAAAACATTTTCACCCATACATAACAAATTTAATTCCCTAAAAAACACATAAAACACATATATAACCTATTAACAAGCATTTCCATCACTTTTTATACTTCTAAAAAACACTTCAAATATTTTCATTCATATAAAATAAAAATTCATCGATTTCTAATGATTCCTTTAAATATGGATCGAAATAAATGAAACATCCTTCAATAATTCCATAGGGTAATTAAATATCGCACTTGATATTTTTTTTATCTCAAAAAATAATTTTCTAAATTGAACAACCTATTCAAGGCCTCAAAATCAAGGCATAACTCATAGAATATTCATTTATCACTTAAAAATACTCGATAAATTATTTCATTTTAGAGAATTTAATCCAATGGTGATAATAAAAATTAATCCAATTAGAATTTAATATTTTACCTACAACTCATCTCAAATTTATTCATTTCCACCCAACCACAATTTTTAAAAACCATAGATTTAAAATCAAAAATATCACACACTCTTCCTCTAAAAACGACAGTCACCATATGATCATGTAATAAAGATTTATGCACTATATCTCTAACATTGACCACATAATCCAAATCCTAATGTAATTTCAATTTTTGACATTTCAATTGAGAGGAGAAGGATGAACCAATAGATTAATCCTAAATTATAAAAAACCATTCGAATAATATTGTTTCTGTAAAATTCTCTAAAATTTTTTGGAAATTTTATTTTCTTAAGAAATGTATAGTGTCTTTTAAAAAACATACCTGAGGTGTCCTAGTTTCACTTTCATCAAAGTAATTTGAGTAGAATAATGTGTATTTTCTATGTATTTTTCATCAATTTTTTCTAAATTTTGTTATATTTTATTTCTTATTATACCATGAGACTCAACAATCACAATGGATAAGTGACTAACCACATGTTTATTTTATATCATAGAAATATTTAATATTTTTTAATCCATAAAACATAAGTCTATAAATATATTTTTATAGTAGGCTAATGGTCAAAGTAATTATGATATATCTCAATATTTTCTTTTCTACCAACATGTGAGAATACTTATGATCACTTCTAAATATGGTACATAGGGTCATAAAAACACAATATCTGATTTAGATGTCAATAAGTAGGGAATAATTCTAATAAACTTTCCATATTTCTTATAATAAATAATTGTTTTCATCCTTACCTTTGATTAATTTAATTCCAATAGTTATAGGTGTTGATATTTTCATGAGATCCTATTTTTTAAATCTCAATAACAATTCTATGTTAAATTTTTATTGTTCTAAGAGTATATAATCATATGTGAGAATAATTTTCAAACCCAAAAAAATTATTCATTTCACTAAGATTTAGCATATCAAAATTTCTTTTCTCCATTTAAAAAATTAATACAAAATACAATCATGGACACTTGAAAATATTATTTTATAAATATAGTCAATGATTATGATATAACATGTTGATATATCATTCATATATATATTTGTATGAACTCTTTAGTTTGAATATTCCATCCTTTTCAAGAACCCATAAAACAGGGCATACTAGGATCTAAGGATGATTTCAAGCTATATAAAACCCTTATGTTTTTTAATGAAAACATCATGTTCTAGATCACCATTATGAAAGGTATATTTCACATCCATTTGGTATATTTTTTAATGTTTTTGTGCTACAACTGCCAAGAACTTTATAATGGTATCAAGTATTATTACTAGTGAAAAAGTTTCATTAAAATTAATTCCATTCTTTTATGAGTTTCCTTTAAAAAATAGTCATAACTTATTTTTTAAATTTCGAATAACAGGTCTAATATTTCTTTTAAAAATTATAATATTTTTTATTTCACTTACTTTACACATTACCATGCTTAAATTATACTACGATATACTAGTAAAATATTTCTATTTATATATGATCTTTACACATATACCATTTGATTAGAAGGTATGAAAAAGAATAACTTCATAATTAAATTTATATAAGGAACATTTTTTATAAAAAAAATATTCTCATTAACTCATGGGAAATAATAATTATATTTTAAATAAAACTATAAAATATTTAATAATATATTTTTTAGAAAACTAATTAATAAAAAAAATCTATTTTTATTGTAAAATAATAAATTAATTACTGATAATAAATTATTATTATGAAATTGATTGACAATATATTCAATAAAATAATCATCAATCATCAAATGGTTTATTCTTGGCTAGAAATGTGAAGAAAATCATTTTATGCATTGAAAATACATTTTTTCTTAAAATAGTTTTTATGTGTTTTGTGAAAGGGTATTTCATTTTTTTTAATCCTTTGAAATTTTATTTGAAAATTTTTAGTTTATTTTTGATATAATAATATCAGAATGTATATTAGAGTTATGTTTTGGGATTTTTTAGAAAATATTAATTTTTGGGTTAATGGTGAAAAAATGAATTCGTAAAAACTTTCATTTATTTTCTAGTATTTAACAAAACCCAATATAAATTATGTTGGTTTTAAATTAAAATTATTATCCTATTTATAAAAATTATCCAATTAATTCCATATTAATTATCATTACTATTTATTTTGGTATAAATTCTATTTTATGCATTAAAACTAATTTTTCTAAAAAAAATGTTTTTCATTGAATATTATGTGATTTTATTAAAAAACATTCCTCCAATTATATATATTTATTTTATAAATATGGATTTTATATTTTTATTCTTGAGGTTCATATTTATTAAGGAGTTCAATTTCATTTTATTTCATAATGAATAGTCCCCATGGAAAATTTCTAACATTACGATAAAGTGTAAAAATAGGTTAATTAGGGTTAAAACATTTTGATAAGTTTAAATAATATTATAACCACTCTTATTGTATGATATTATTTCAAACCTTATCACCTTATCCTATAAATTGAATATATTTAGATACACATGACCATTGATAAGACATTTATAATATTTAAAAGTTATGAATAATTACATTAGTGTCACTCCCCTCACTTATAAAAGGAAACCTCAACTTCTCTGTTATCCACACAACTTGAGAAATTTTTCTCAAAATTGATCTAAAAAAGCCTCTCCCTACCCTTCCTCATCATATCTTATAGGTTACCAAAAGATCCCAATTCTATTAAGGGGTACACTAATGGAGGGTTTCCAAAGATGTTTACTAACTCTTAACTATGGCTTTCATACTTATTTTATCTTCAACCCCCTTCAACCCAATAATAGAAATGTTGATTATAGCATCTCAACATGGGTTCCACTAAACTAGTGCCCTGAGCATATTGGTCGCATGGCCTAAAGCTCACCTAACCACAGGCTAAAGGCTACCGACTATTAGTGAAGGTCTAATGGTGGTCTGATGGGAAGACTATACCCTTATTGTTAGAGTAGAACACAGTTATAATAATAAATAATCAAAAAGATAAAAACAAGAAGTAATAATAAATTAAAAGTAAAGTATTATAAATATGGAAACTGAATAATAACATTGTCAAAACCAATAACATAAAACTATGCATTCATGTCCATATTATATTGCAAGGAAACAGAATAAAATAGAGCGGGTAGTGCAATATAATACATGAAAAAAATAGAAGAATAAAATGCCCCAATGGTGATCTCTCGGAGAATCGTGAGAACTATCTCAATAATGTGCTCATAATATCCCATGTACAATACATTTCCCAAGTAATAATCCATGTACCTATTAACATGAGGTATGCTTCAGTACCCCAATGCAATGGAGGTCGAAGCCAGGTGTGGGATATACTCATTAGGTGTCCACAAATGTTGTTTAAACCATAATCTAGTCCATGAATATAAATATATTAGTGTGTAGATATAATAAATAAACTGATGGTTAATAAATAAATAAACATAGAAAATTGGGCACATGTCCCTCATTGACAAATAACCAACAATACTGGCTTCATCCTAAGACATAATTTCTATGAACTATGTTCAACTTTTACATATATGAAATTATTGTAAAGAAAATGCATCTTCATAAATAATTTATTATGATATAGACTGAACCATAGAATGTTATTTTCCTTGGATGGTGTGTCTCTAGATAACAACTAATAATTATTAGCTTTTAATGAAATTTTCATCATGATAATTTAATAACAAGCACCATAAACCCGTCCAATCTATTCTCAAAATAAATCCTAATTATCTCTCCAAGGGAATTATAAATTCTCTATACCATAATAATCCATCCAAGGATTTCCATATGTGGAATCCCATGTATCACACTCATAATGGTGTAAAGATAATAACCCTTTGAGTTCGTCCCATGTATCTCATATAGGGGTTCAAGTATTTCTCATGGCATGGTGTAACCATCTTGGCACAGATCCCTCCCTGAGGTTCTCACCAAGGGAACTAGTATCACCCATAAAAAGATAGATAATTCTACACGGTGAGACAATCCAAGGAAAACCGTGTATTCCTCCTAGAGTAATAAAACTCAAGTAACCTATGAGAACATCATTATATATCCTTAGAAAGGAAACCCAATTATCTCCCAAGGTATATATATTCTCAAATACCTATGAGATCATCCAAGGTGTTCCATAAATAGGAACATGAGTATCGATCAAGGCCTTCATGACTCATTTATTCATTTAAATTTAAATAATAAGAAGTGATATGCCCTTAATAATTCCTTGTCATGATTAAATTATAATTGTAGAGGCCACACCCATTTATAATTTCAATTAGTAAATAATAACTTCCATGTACTAATCATGAATTATAAAATTGATCAATTTCAGTTACTATCCCATTGATTAATTTTCCATTATCCAATGATAAAATGTTAATATCTTCCCAAATCACTTTATAATATATTTAAATCATGCAGTTTAAACATAACCCAAACCAAAACCCATTTGAATGTGTTTTGGACACAAAAAAATGTTATGGGGGAAATGTCCACCCATTCAATATCTCAAGAAATCCATTCAATTTTACCTATTATTATTTTCGAACACAATACACATCAATGAGGGGTTTTATTAGAAAATAAATTTATTAATAAACGTAATTCATGGATAATACCCTTTAGGGTGGTTAAAACATAAGGTCCATGACCTTAAGAATTTCTAAATTAATATATAAGTGTTGCAAAAATTAGAGGATTGGGATCTACAAGATTAATTTCATTATTTAAGGAAAATACATGGAGAATATGGCATGCAGTAGAAAGAAACAATTTATATGTGATGGGGCTTTAAGTTAAAAAGATATATACCACCTACCTTATAACTAGGATACTTCACTCATCCAATATCTTGGCTTCATTTGGTCTCATTCATGAGAAAATAAAGAAACTGAAAATCTCCATGAAAATAGAAAGAATTATCTCATACCACAATATAATTTAAGATATAAAGAGAAATTGAGAAAACAAGTAAGTGGATTCATTGACTCACAAAGAGAAATCCAACATGATGAACAACGGTAAGAATGGTCACCAGATGAGACATGTACCTTCATATCTATGAGGATACAAAGAGCTCCCATGTAGGGTTGTTTCACATGGATAAGTGAAGAAGATAAAGTGGGATAAAAATAAGTAGTGAGGGTCATTTTGTACATATCAACCCTTTAAAAGGGTGCACAGTTTGAAAAACCAAGAACCAAACTTCCTTGAGCCACTAGCCATGAAAGAGGTTCGCATGATTTATCCACATGGTTTGGGAAACCATGAGCAAACCAAGTGATTTTCCAATATCAATAACCTATAGTTGGGAACACAGTCATAAGGATCCTCTTTCATGGTTATAAATAACAAAGAAAGACCACTAGCTCTCTCAGATTGGCCTCATGGTTTCACCTAGTGGTCTACATGGTTTCATAAAAATCATGCACCCTTACTAGTTCCTTACAATTTTTTTTGGTTTTTTGTTTTGATATTGAAACTCACAAAACATAATAAGACAACCAAGTAACACCTAGTTCCATAAACGAAGTCTATAAAATACTTGTTTGTGTGTTTCAAATCTCATATTTTCATTCTGAAGAACGTTTTAAGGAATACAACAAATGGAAAAATTCAAATTTCATAGGAAATTTACCTAATATAAAAACAAGGGATGTTACGGCATCCGCACCATATAACATCTCATTCCTGATAATCCTTGGGTAAAAACATCACCCGACCTACCCAGGTCATGATGTTTTATTCAAATTTATGGGTTTTAATCCCAAATTCCCAACTCATCACTATAAATTTCTTTCGAATACGACGCATAATCCACTTAAACTCAAGTCAATAATTGAATTTATAACTAAATCATTGGTACTCCAGTTACCCAAGTCCATATAATAGTATACATAACAAATTCATAACATTAATAATCATTCACAATATGTTTCCATCTGAGATAGAATATATAATTTTATAGATAATTCTGAGTCACTGTATCTCAACCACCAGATCTGTCTATTTTAAGATTCCTCTAGCACTCTAACAATGCACTTGATATGATACTTATATTAAATGAATGTAAAAATCCCAATATACTATATTAAATGGGGACAATATTACTTTTCATGAAATACATTGATCAAATTTCACTACACTCTCCTCACCCTGATGAGGTTTTATAAAGAGGTTCTTCACCAGATTTATTTAATGAAACAAGAGGAAGATGAGTAGATTCACGCCCGGATGAAAATTCTCAAGACATTATGCTTTGGTGTACAATGTTTTTCAAAAACTATATTTAGATACATTTGCATAGAGGTTTTTTGAAATTAATCTACCTTCACTCACTAAATCCTTTAACTGGATTTTGGTGATGTCTATATCCTAATTATTCATTTACATTGTTGCGGAACAGTATGAACATGGTGTATACTCAATCCATAACACTATGATTTTATAATGATGTAGGCTTAACATATAGGTATAATAAATCATTTTTAATAAATATTCTGCACATTACAAAAAAACATGCTTGAAGACTATAACATTTTTGTGTCTTTGGAAACCTAGAACAAAGTCATCTAACATGGTGAAAGATCTTAAATGATATCCACAAAAATATTATCCTTTAGTACTTCTATTTAAAACCTTTATTCATAACTAGGGAAAAGGAATCAAATGAACATGGTGAACTTGAATGAACAGAAAGGGTAAATAAATGAAATATGTAAGAAAAACATGAACAAAAGGGTACAAGAACATGAGCATATCATTAGAAGACCATACCATTTTTAAAAAAGATCAGAAATATGAGACATGGCATAAATATTTGCAGTTCATAAGACCTGAATCATAATATAATCATGAACATGAACCAAGTGAGCTTATCATATGAATAATTCATAGAATTTGTGTCTAACAAATAAACATGTAATATCTTTCCCTACAAGTCAAGTATAGTTTCTGAAAACATATCAGGGAACATCATGGGGACTATACCTATTGGGTGGGACTCCACACCATCCCCAATCATGGTTTTTCATTCTGATTTGTCGGGTTTCCCCATCTTCCTAGAGTGGATCAATCCTATCCACATGACCCCTATCTTTATCCCATGAGATATAAATTCTTTCCTGATACATTGGAAGGAGATATATGTCCTACTCATCTCATAATTAAATTGTATATCTGTGTGCCATAAGATCATAAGTAATCCTATCATATCACATGTAATTAAATGGGTATCATTAACAGGTAATCATATCATAACCTGTGCAAAATAGATAATTTCATAATCATTCTACCAAAGCATAATAGTTAAAAAGAAGTGGGTTTCATAAGTACATAACCCGTGAATTTGAAATGGGTTGTGTAAAAATATAAACCATGAAAGAGATATATGTATCATTAACATATACACAATGAAATGATAATAGTTTTTATAAATATGTAACACAAGAAAGAAAAATAGGTTTCACAAATATCATTTTATCAAAACATAAACCATTCAGAGAAAAAATATGAATGGACCCATTAGAAATATTTCCCAAAAAGGATGGAGTAACACCAACTGATGTCATATTTGATGGAACATAATCTTAAAAAAAATATTTTGAAATTATTTATTAAGGAAAGCCATATTTTTTATTTGAAAAAAATACTTTTAAATACATAAAACATCTTAAATTCCATTTTACTTGAAAATATGTTTAAAAACATATAAGGTAATCTTGAAACCATTTTGATAACCTTATTATTTGAAAACATATTAAGGAATAATGAAAACATTCTAAAATCACTTTTTCATTAAAAATTTATAACATAATTTTTAAAAAACTTTTTAAATTTTTTTCCGTTAAAATTATCTTATAAAACATATAGAGAATGCCTGAAAAAGTTTTGAAATCCATTTCTTTGAAAACAAATCCTTGAAAATTTGTAAATAAATATTGAAAAATTATAAAACACATTTCAATGAAAATAACCATGAAAACATTTAAATAAGTCTTGGATAATTTTTGAAAAAAATTTAAAAACTCATAATAAAATATTGAAGACATTTGGAAAACCATTGCTTTAAAAACACTTAAAAATATATAATGAATTATTAAAAATGTTTTGAAAACCATTTCATTGAAGACACCTTCAAAACATATAAACGATTATTAGAAAACCAAAATAAATTTTAAAAATATTTTTCCTTGAAAATGAGCTGAAAATATCATTATTATGAAAAAAAATTAAAACATTTTTGAAATCATGGATTTTGATATTCATGGCATGTGTCTCAAAGATGGAAAAATGATATAAAACTACTCTTCCAATTTGGTAACTATTGAGAAAAAATACCATGAAAGATATATCATAAAATTTATATGTAAATTCCCATAAATTTAGTATTTTAATCATAGATTAAATCTATGGTTTTTATACACACCACATATAAGAAATATGACGTAGACATTGATTGTGTCTCATGAAAAATAAAAGTGGGATGAGAAAACCCTTACCTTAAGTCTTTAATTTATTTTTAATTTTTAAAACTAATTATATAATAAATATATCTTTATAATATGTGTACCATTTAACCAAATTATTATATCGAATACCATATAAGGTTTTATATTACCCATTTACTAACACTTCCATGTTATGGTCACGTTTTGGGTATTATCCTCTTTACTTTTTGCATCGGTCTTTATTTGTTATTTTTTGGTAATAATACTTATATCATAATTCCCATAAGGTAAAAAATGATAAAATACAATTTATATTCCGAATATATGTATTTATAATAATCTATGAATGTTGTAAATATGAAAGTGAATACACTATTCATGGAGATTGTAGGTTATAAATACGCATGAACATTGTTTCCATTTAATTATCATATTTGAAAAAATATAGTAAATGGAATATAGGTAGATATATATATATATATATTAATTTCATTAGCATTGTTATTTCATATATATCATATATATTTACTTAAATCATCATTAATATGTTCCATATAGAGTGTGAACAAATCATATAGCTTCAAGGAGGAAGTAGTCCACACTTCCCCAAACAATATTATCACATTTACACAAAATGGAAATCATGATGGTATGTGTTATATAATTATTAAATTTGAATAATTAATTCATAAATATACTATATTTCTTAAAAAATTATTTTTCTATTATAATGTCAAACAATTAAAAATGGTGAACTAAAAATAATAAAAATTGTTTTTTCGGGTAATAGTTCTCCATATACAAGAACGGTATATTTGTTACCCATTAGATGGATGTTTGTTTAAGTGTTGGTATAATCCTTAGAATAAAAACTAATCATTATATTTATCATAATAAGGTTTTTATATAATCATTAAATAAAAATTTTGGATGGGTGGAGAATGAAAATGAAACAAAAGAGCTTGAGGAAGGACGTCACCTTTTCTTTGTGTAACTCCTTTTTATTTTCCCCAAATGGATTACTTGGATGAATTTCATCCAAATGGTATGATTTTAGGATGATGTGAGGGATTTTTTACAACATTTTGGAATATTTTGGATGATCCAAAGTGTCCCAGTATGTGAGAGGAAGGGGAAGAGTGGATGTTAATTTATACTGGTAGAGGAGTGGCAATATTTTAAATACCAAAAGGTAAGAAATCATGGGAGGTATCACTTACCTAATATTATTAAAAAAAGGAAAAAATATATTTAATTCAATTTATGGTTGAAAAAAATCTCCAACATACAAAAATAAGTGTTTTTTTATTTTGTTCACTAGTCTGTAAGTTTCCTTATATTTCTAATTTAGGTTTTGAATTTAGGTAACTGGTTTTCCATCTAATGATACTTAATAATTAATACTAAATTTTGGTATGATTTATTATTAAATATAGTCCAAAAAAATTATAAAAATTATATCTAATTTACCAAAAAAACCATCTGTGTTTGAAATTAAATTTAAAACATGCCCATGTAATACGTAAAAACACTCCATTAACCAGAATCATTCCTACAATTTTTTACTACATTTTTGTCTATAAGTTTTTTAAAAAATCTCATTTGGTCCATTAATAGAACATATTTTATATTTATTAACACTTAAAAATCACTTGGTATATGGCTTGATTTTTATTAATTTTATATAATTCAATTAAATATAATTTATTGTAAAACAACATTAATTTAAATTTTAAAATTATTAATTTATTTTAAATTTAAAACTATCAAAAAAACTAGAAATTAAAATATATTTCGTGAAAATATTTTTAACCCGATATATTCATCTAAAGAATAATAGAATAAAATAATTCATTAAAATTACTCCACTTTTTATGTTTTTAGAATAATTTATTTTCTTTTATTATTAACTAAATATTCCATTTATTAGTGTTTGTCATGAATTTAATGTTACTAATTAATATATAAGAATAAAATAATTATTATTATTATATTAAAAATAACTCATTTATCTTTTAAAAGAATATATATAACTTAAAAAATGTTGTTTTTTCATAAGTGTTCCACGAGATCACAATCAGTCAAATCAAAACCCATGAAATTAAATGGGAATCAAGAACATGTAATCTTATAAAAACCTTTGGAATAGATAAAGGTTTCATAAACATTCCATCAATGAAAAACCCATCAAAATACGAGTATCTCATAGTCATATAACCCATGAATGTAAAATGGATTTCCAAAACATATAACCTTTGAAATAGAAATAGGTTTCACAAACACATAACCTATTAATTTGAAATTGGTTTTATAAACATATAACACTTGAAAGAGAAATGGGTTTGATAAATAGAATTTTATCTTAATATAAAACATTATGAGAAACAATATTAATTGATCCTTTGGATCATTTTCCCATACAATTGTGATTAACACCAATAGATTTTATCTTAGATTGAACATAATTTTTTAGAAATATTTTAAAATCATATTTTGAGGAAAATATCCTTCTTCTTTGAAAAAAAATTTAAAACAGAAAACATTTTGAAAAATATTTTCCTATAAAATAACCTTGAGAAATTATAAATTATTCTTGAAAAAAAATTAAAAACATTTTTATTTGAAATCATATAATTTAAGCATGAATAATTTATGAAAACCATTTTTCCTTAATAATTTCTAAAATAATTTTAGAAACATTTTTAAAAACATTTTTTTTTAAAACATTGATGCCTTTTAACCAATGATTTAAAAAAAATTAAAACCCATTTCATTTAAAATAATTTAAAAAAAATACAATGAAATATAGAAAAAAATTAAAAAACCATTTCTTTGAAAATAAAATTCAAACGTTTTATATAAATATTGAAAATGTATTGAAACCCATTTATTTTAAAATACTATGAAAACATATAAAGAAAAATGCAAAAAATTTTGAAACCCAATTCATTGGAAACACTTTGAATAAATATAAAGATTTTATTGAAAACTATAAAACATTTTTAAAATAATTTTACTTGAAAATGAGCTTAAAATTTCATCTTTGAAAACATTTTCTAAAACAAGGTTTTTGAAATTCTTGGTATGTGTCAAAAAACGGCAAATGGAGACAAAATTACTTTATCAATTTGGTAGATTTTGGAACATAAACCCTATTAAACAAATATAATCAAATAGATATGTAAATACCCATAAATATAAATATAAGAATCATAGAATACACATATTTTCATTATACACACCACATATAAGAAATATGAGGGGAACATGACTTGTGTCTCACAAAAAATAAAAGTGAGATGAGAAAACCCTTACCTTAATAATTGTATTTCTTAATAAACATAAAAACATATTGTATAATAAATATAATTTTATAATAATCGTACCATAGAACTATATTATTATATATAATACCATATATGTATTTATATTTCCATCTTTTTAACACTTCCTCGTTAATGGAACGTTTCTAGTAATATTCACTTTATTTTTCACAAGTGTCTTAGTTTGTTATATTTTTTTCCTCATAATTAAATCATTATTACAAAAATTTATTCCATGATATAAATAATATTTATATTTAGAATATAATTATATTTTTAATTATCTATGAAAGATAAAAATATGAAATGGATTACGTGGATCATGGAGACGGTAGGTCGTACGTAAACATGAAGGTTGATTTTTTTAATAATCATATTTTTAATGAAATAAAGTAAATAAAATATTTATATATATATATATTAATTTAACACTATTATATGATATATATATATATCATATTAATTTACTTAACTAATCCTAAATACATTCCACTTAGAGTGATTGAATCACATCGCTTTGACGCGGTGATAGTGCATACATCCCTAAATGAAATTATCATATTTACACAAAATTAAAAGTATGTATGTATGTACAATATAATTATTATATAATCATAAATAAAAATCTATATAATATATACCTTATAAATAAATATTTTCTATCATAATTACCAATCATGATAGGTGGTAATGGAAAAATGAACAATATCATTTCGTGAGGCAATAGTTTGTCGTACACCAGAATGGTATGTTCCTCTCCCAATATATGGAAATGTGTGTAAGTGTATATAGAACCATTTTAATAAAAACGAATCAGTATATATACTATATTTATGTTATTATATAATCATGGAATATGAATATTTTAAGGGTGGAGAATGAAAATAAAACAAAAGAGGTTGAGGATTGATGTTACAAATTATTTGGGTAACACCTTTTGGTTTTCACAAAAGGGTTTCATGGGAAGGATTTATTCCTAAAGGGATTATTATAGGATGATTTTAGAGATGTATGGATACTATTTTTGATGATTTTGTATGAAAAAATGTTGCTTCAGATGAATGAGGAAGGGGAAGAGCGAATGCCTTTTTATAGTGGAGGAGGAGTGGATTTTTTATAAATACCTATAGCTAAGCACTAATGGATGGTCTCATTTTCATAATTTGATTCCCAAATGGGAAATTATTTGATTATATTTAATTTATGGTCTAACTGAATTTCCACCACATTAAAATAGGTTCATTTTTATAATTTGGTTCCTTTGTCTTTATGTTTCCTTATATTTTTTATTTGGGTTTTTCATTTTGGTAAATATTTTTTCAACCAATGTAATTTAGAAACTAAAAATAAATTAAGGAAATATTTATTAGAAAATATTGAACCACATAGTTAAAAAATTAAAAATCTAATGTGTGCAGGAAAATAATTTTAAAATAAGCACATGCAACGCCTAAAATCCCAGCTTCAACCCGAACTGTGCTTATAATGTTTCTATAGTTTAGGGGCCTATATGTTCATTATAAAATATAATTTGTTTCACTAAAATAACATATTAAATATATATTAACACTTTAAAATATCTTGGTATAATTTAATACTTATTTTAATTCTAAATCATTTAACAAAATATAAGTTATTGTAAAATAACATTTATTTCAATTTTGGCATCATTAATTTAATTTTAATTAAAAAATTACAAAAATTTACTGAAATTATAATAAATTAAGTTCACATATTTATATAAAGATATATTAATGTAATAAATTAAGTTAAAAATATAATTAATTTAATTTACTTCACTTTTAATGTTTCTAATAGCATTTGTTTTATTTATTTATTAACTAAATAGTTCATGCGTCAGTGTTTGTTATGTAGTTAATGCAACTAATATATATCTAAAAATTAATGATAAATAATTATGAAAAAAATAAATTATTTATATTTAAAAAGGATATGTAAAACATAAAATATTTATTTTTTCTTATCTCAAAGTTTTATAAATGTTTAAAGTAAATAATGTTCCTTTTTTACTTTTTCCTTACTTAGATTGTGAAATAGTGAGATTCTATTGAATTGTATCCCAACAACTCATATAATTAGATCCATGAATGTATTTAGTAAACATATGTCCATGAAATGACTTTTAGATAAGTTTCTAGGTCATTTTTTCCTTATGATTAAGGTTTATTCCCTTGTTAAGCTAATTTTTATCTATATCACTTTAATTTATTTTAATTACTTTCACCATTATTTTAGGTCTAAAACTGAGTTTATGTTATTGAATGTTATAAATTATTATAATTCCTGATATTTAATCCATAATTCCAAATTCTAATCATATAAATGGAATAAATTAATTTAAATTTTGTACCACATATTGGATGATGTAGCGGGTTTTTGAAGTAAAAAATGTTCAAAAGTTGGCATGTTTTTATAACCAATTTCTAAGTGAAATTGTTTCCAATGAAAAAAATTGGATGAATTTATGTATAATTTATGTAATTAAACATTGAAACCAATAAAAAACATAATTTTACATTATATATAAATTAGATGAAATGGTAGTTTTGAAATAAAATTCAGTATTATTCATTATTCATCAAGAAATTTGGCTTCCCAAAAAAATAACAAAAATTCCACTTAATATATTTTTTTAGTTTATTATTTCAAAAAATAGTATTATGGTTTCAAATAAAAAAATTTAATTGTGAAAAAAAAATATTTCCAATGGGTTCACCCTTAAAAGGTCATAAAAATACATTTTAGAAGAATACATCTTTGTATTCATAAAAATGGATTTATTATTATCTTATACCAAAAAAATATATTGGATTTGTATAAAAAATATTGATTGAATATATAATATATAAATTTTATTGAAAAAATTAATCAAAACTCTTGGGTTTAATTTATTGAGCTAACATTTTATTTGCACATAGAAAAATATTTTTCTTACAAAAGTAATTTCTTTATTTTAAAATATTTCTTATATTAACATCAAGTAATTTGTAACCAAAAATTCATTTTATATATTTGTGTAAATTATATATTAATAATTTAGTTCAACTTATTCATAACTTCCATTCCATTAACTATGTGGTAGCTATAATAACATTTAAATAATAATAGTAACAGTATATTATAGTTCGGTAAATACTCGTCTTTGCATGTTAGGCATGTTATTAATGGAAATTAGCATTGTGTGTAACACTAGACAAACATAGTGTTATGTGTACAACAAGATAATATATTTCCTTTATATAGTGAACACAGTCAAAATGTAGTTCATTAATATATATAAAAAATCTATTCGGTGTTGTGTGAAATTAAAAATATCAAAAAGATTAAATTTATTTTAAAACAATATATTTCCCAAAATATCAGGGTATTACAGATTATAACCCCTTATACAACTTATTGTATCCTAACTGAATTTTGGGGTAACAATAGAATAGTCTACTGGAGTCTAGGGTGATTATTCAATGTAGTTTATACTTTGACATTTACAAGTCAGATGTTAGTACACATCAGAAACGTCCACAAATCAGAACACAAACTAAGCCATATGGTAGTTATGTCTAAGAACTAGCTCATGCCCATGAGTATATCCATGTAGTTCCTACATGGTAACACAAGTATCACTCAGGACTAACCATGGATCCATAACATACTATGTTAAAGAATAAAAACTCACATGGAGTTTACTTATCTATCCCAATGATATTTAAATTTAGTAAGGCATTTAACCAATGTGTTATCAATATATCCTAGATGATTAAAATATAAGAGACACAATGCTCATTCCTGTAAAAAGGTTAAAACTACAAAACATCGACTAGTCTTGAAAATGGTTTTTTAGAATCTAAGAATTCTAATAGGGACATAATCATCTGAACTACACATCATGTCTGAAATGATTCATAAGAATTAGAAAAGTTTTATGGTTCTCAGGGTGATACCAACCTCTAGATATCCACTTATAGAAACATTATGTGTTGATCCTACCTAGATTTCATGCATAAAAAGTCTCCTAAAACTTACAATAATTATAAGAAGTGGCCTATGGGTAATGATTACATTCTCGTTTCAAGGAAACAGTCATGAAATATTCAAACAACCCTTACTCAGTGGTCAAAGCTAAGAACACCACTTACAGTTTCATTTTAAAGCATCACACTAAATCTCATTTAGTCCTTTATCAATTTGAAGTTTTATTCTTAAAAATGATATCATGCATTAGTAAAAAGGTTAAATTGTTTGGTGCTTTATTTAACTAACACCACAAGGCATAGACATGTTACATCGATAATCCTTTTAAGACATATATTTAACTATCATCCGATTAAAATTATAAGATTTACCACATAATTCCTTTAATACATTTTATTTATCCCTAATGTTGTCACAATTGGGCTTAGATAAATATAAATTCAATTAAAACCAATATTGTAAAAACCCTTTAGGTTGTAATTGGAATTTTAATTAATAGACTCCCATAAATAATAGAGCTCAAAAGCAAGTAACATGCTATTTTTTTATTATGTAGGGAACTAGACAAGTAAGATTCCACCATAAGTCTCTATGTGACACCATATAAGCAACTACATAAATTTTAGATAACCATTCTTGTATAATTTAAACCATCCCCATGGGGTCAAGTATTAAGGCATAACATGATAAAGTAAACCTGTGAGGGTCCCATGATATCGAACCTAGGTCCATAAACCACAAAAGTTGATTTAATTATTAAGGTTTCTAACACCCTACTCAATTATCTCATAACAAGCATTCCCCATCCATCATAATTGGATTCAGTTGTGCATTTAAGAAAATTTTTCTTATGGGTCATCATTCCAGATTGATTATGTTCCAAGACTTTATATAGGAAACCAATTCATTTGTAGTAAAACATCTATAGATTTTATATTTATACAATGGATTCATTGTATATAAATCTCATAAATAATAGTTAGATTATATGGGTTACCCTTTACCAATTCATAAATAAAATATATTCTTTATAAATTGAAAATTAGATCCCATTTAATCGCAACCGATATGATTCAGTGCATGTGCTCAATTGTGCAAGGCTTAAACAAGTCAGGATTGTTTATTTGATATTTTTTCATCAATCTGTGTCAGAAAAACTGTTAAGGATGAAATTGAAACATTAATAACCACTTTTATAGTAAAATTATAACAAATAACACTACCAAAAAGTGGCAAATACAAGGAATCATGGAATTAATTTTGGTAAGTCGTTGTCTATTTTTGAAACCACCAAAAAATGGTATATAAGAATAACATGATAAATAAATCACATAATCCTATGGTATATAAAAACATACAAAAAAATAACACATTATGTCATATAAAAATCATGTTAATTAATTACCTAATAAGAATTTAGAACTAATAATATAACTAAAATACCTAACATGTTATATTATTGACATTCTAATAACACACAAGGAACATCATAAATCTCAAATAGACTAAAAATGTAATCTATATGTCATGGAAAATAAATGGAATGAAAATATATATTTTCCTAAAATAATGAATAAAATTTTACTTCCTTGAAATATCATTCCAATGGAAAAATACTATAAATATCATAAATCATTAAGAAGTGAAAAGTGAACCATTCACTCAAGGTGAAGTCATAATCAACTGTAACAACTAATAGCATTAAAAATAAACTCATACCTGGACAATTGTACTCTTCCCAAATTTTGGAGTGATAAATCCTATAAATGGCTATATACCAATCACTAACACATCCATGGTATCTTTTCTACTAGGTTAAAATTGTAATCGAAAAATAAAAAAAAATATTTGATATAGATTTGTAGTTTTCTGACCTGAGTGGCACTAAACCAGTGCCCCGATCCAATCAGTCACAAGGCCTCAACCGTTCCACCCCTTATGCCAGAGGCTTCAGACTAGTAATGAGGGTCTAATGGTGGTATGGTGGATATACTATGCTCTTATTATCACGGTGTCATATTGGTATAAAAATAAATAATCAATAAGAAATAGAATAAGCAGTAATAATAAATTAAAATAATTATAATATTACTAAGACAACTAAATAAAAAATTTCCCCATACAACAATATATGACTTTGAATGCATGTCTAAATAATTATATTAGTAACAAGAAAGAAAATATTACATTTCATAAAATAAAATCCATGAAAAAAGAAAATAATAAAAAAATTCTATGAGGGTGACCTCCATAAGAATCCTAATTACTAGGTCAAACCAAATATCCTAAGCTCCCATGTACAATTCACATCATAGGAGATAATCCATAGCCCTGTGAACATGTGGTCTACTAAGTACCCTAGTAAAATGATGACCTAGTTAGGGAGTAAGACACACTTAGTAGGACACCACCATAAGTGTATAAATCATAACCTAGTTCGGGAAAATAATTACAATATTGTGCAGGTATAATAAATAAAGTGAAGATAAATAAATAAATAAACATACAAAGTCATGATCAGGATCCTCAAGGAAATCTAGCTGATCGTACTTAATTCATCCTAAGTTGGAATGTCTATGAACTACGGTCAAAATATAAAAATGTGATGTGGGTGTAATGAGAATACATTATCATAAAACATGTATCATGAGAGAGAATGAACCCAAGAAGGTGGTTTGGCTTAGTGGACACGTCCCTGTAAAATAGATAAGCATTATTAGTTTAGTTTTTTAAAAATAATCATAATAATTTAATAAAAGGAGACCTACGACCATCCTAGGTGATCCTTAAAGTAATCCAATGTATCACTTTAGGGGTTCTATAAATTCCCAATACTGTAAGAGTCTGTCCTAGGTATTCAATAAATGGAATCCAATGTATCACTATCGACATGAAGTGAAGACAAGAACCCACTGATTCCATCCCTAGTATCTCACATTAGGATCTGAGTATGGTTCATGGAATGTTGTAACCATCATACCACAAAACGCATCCACAATTTCTCTAGTATGGAACTGTTATCACCCATAAATAGGTATTGAAATTTGTACTGTGAGCCCATCCATGTAATACCAAGTATCGCTCCCAGTATAATACAAATCAATTAACCTATGATATTATCCTTCTCATTCCATAAATATTATACCCAATTAATGAACAAGATACATATAATATTATAAAATTCTTGACCCCGAATTCACTATAAGGTTCCCTCACCCTAATAGGTTACATGGACTCAAGTGTATATCCCTGAACTCCTAAGGTGACCAACTTGCAGTGAGGGCCTAGGGGTTGTTAGTGGTGAGACTATTCCCCCATTACTAGATTTCATCATAGTGGAATAACAATAATAGTGAATAGAGAAAGTAGTATAGAAATAAAATAGTAGATAAGCATCCAGAAGACTACATATTTATAAAAAAAATCAGAAAGAATCTCACCTAAAATGATGATAACACAAATTATGTCGCTACAAAGTATCCAAAAATGGTGTACATATAATGTGTATAATACTTATATAAAAATATAAAAAAGGCCAAAATGCTATCTCTAGAAAGAATCAGAAGCCTCAGTTGGTCATATTCTCCCCTACCCCTAATAATGACAAAAAATATAGTATAGAACTATGGGTGATTTCCATGATCCCTACATGTATCCATATAATTTTTCTAGGTACCCAATGATGTCCTAAAAATGGTGTATGATACACCCCATTACTTCACCACCTAAAGTGTCTAAAAATCCTATTTTTAAAATACAAGGTAAAGTAGCATGAAATTTATATCCCATGAATGAAGTAATGAAAATGAAGTGATAATGGAATATACACAACAAGACAAGTGATATTGTATATCCCAACAATGTTCCCTATAAAACTAGTGTCAAGACCCTATAACAATAAAGATAAATAAAATACAAAAATAACTAACATAGACTCTTTGTACATCCAAACATAATTTACTAACCACGGACATGTTTTATAACATATTTTTCAAATAATAATGGCCTTACCATTTCAAAAATAATTTAATCTCAACCATGGTTTCACCATAAACTAAACATGTCGCATTTACCATGGTTTTGGCATAGAATTAGAAGTGTCATACCATGAAGATCCAGATCCAAGGTATAGAAGACCAAGGCATACTCGTTGAGTACCCAGAACATCTCGATGGAAACTCACCAATGGAATTGGTAGAGTCCAAGGATCATATAAATATATATTGTATAGTTAAAGTCAATCAATATAGGTCGAAGGGTTAGAAATGCACTTGGAATCCTACTAAATCAAGATCCAAGGAGAATACTGGTCCAAGGTATATTCTGCCAAAAATCAAGACCCTTGGGTGAAATTTCCATGGAATATAAATGGAATCAAGACCCATGGTATACCAAATTAAATTAAATTAAATGTTCTTACCCACACATATAAAAAATCCGTATAACCAGTCAATCAAAATCATCAACATGAAAATGAGACAAAACATCTCCAAATTAATCAATTTAGTTCAATTCATTTATAAATTGAATTCTATAACTCAGGAAGATCAATTACACATCGCATTGGTTGTATTAAGAAGGTAATATCAAAGGTCAGAACCCATGGTTGGCCTTTCATGGGGAGATAACCTCAAACAAGTCTCAATGGTACTAAATGGAATCCTTAACATTTTTTATTTAATTTGACTCAATTACACAATTCATTTCAGGGTTCGCGTTGGAAATTTATTCAAGTGAAACAATAAAAATAGCTCTATAAAGCACCAAACAACTCTATAAAAGTATAGAACTCCAACCATAGATTAATAGTAGAGTTTTTGTCTATTATCAGTTTCTGATTTGACTCTAATTAGTAGAAGAAGGATGAACATATGAAAAACTTAAAAATAGGGTATATTAGCTTTCACCTAAATTTTCCCATCAATACAAAGTTAAATGAATAATGACACCAAATGTGTTGAGTAATCACTAGTGCAAATTCAATGAGATTAATGGCTCTCAATTCCAACATTAGAGGGTGAAGATCACGTAATTCCTAGATTATGCGTCAAAGGAGCTCTCCCATGGGTGATTTCATACCAATGGGGGAGAATGATGAAATAATTTTTAGTTATAATATATTATAAGGTAATTTTATTCATTTCACCCAAAACACTAGGCCATGATGTTTAGCTACACATTTGTCTAAACAGTTCACAAATTGTGTTCCCTTCACTGTAAAAAGGGGCTCTTTTCACAGTTAGTAAACACAGTTTTTCAAACATGGCACAAATTATGTCTCATCCCACTATCAAAAAATAAATAGGTTTTTCAATTGGTGTTTCCCTGCATTTTCATGGGTAAAAAACCATGTTTTATCATCATTCCCTCTATCCAGGTCTCACATGCTTCATCAGATTGTGTATCATGCCCCGCATAGTTTCTATTAACCTTGCGACAAGCGTGTTTTTTCCAAAAATCATTGTTTCAGAATCTGAAAAAGACCCAGATACCCATGATACCCCCCATGACGACAAAGGGTATTCAAATTATTCCATCAAAAGCATTTAAATGAAAAAAACAATATTTTTACCTCATATAAAAATTAGAGATCTTACAATATTCCACCCTTAAAGAAATTCATCCTTGAATTTCCCTCTCAGGGGTGGTCAAGAATCGGCTCAAATAACTCAGGCCATGAAGCATGTATATCAGCCTCTTGATCCCACGTGTCATTATTTAAATTAACATAATACATTTGCACCTATAATAGAGGAAATTAATGGTCTCATAGAACCTTTGTGCTACTATAAAAGACACGAATTAGTTGCTCCTCAAATGACGCATCTACTTATAACTCAGCCAACTCGAGCTGAAAACAAGAGATGGGTCTGAATGTTAATTTTGTAGTTGATATACATGGAAAACATAATTCATTTCATAGTACCTCTGAGGTGACTTCAACAGATAGGAAACCAAGATAACTCCTCCAAAATCTCGAATTAACTGACATGTTGCGGTGAAATCTTTCCCAACCTCTTAATCCATCTGTGTCTCATTATTAGTGAAACATTTAAAAAGATCAAATCACCAGCCATGAACTCAAGTTGTCATCTAAGGTGATAGAAAAACTATTTATTCTAAGACTATTCAACCTTCTTCTGTACACTGGCTCATAAGTCTCATGCATGAGACATGTTCTTAGTAAACCTGATTCACCTATCTGTAACCAGCATAGTGCCATCAGCAAAGCCTACCATACAAAGCCTCTTAAGGTTCTATATTTATAGTATCCTAATAATTATAATTTTAGTAAAACAGGACTAGGTGAATATGAATCTCCCAAGAGCCCCTAAAATCTAGAACACATGCCTGCAACATGTCCTCATGAACCTACATCATATACTCTGAATGTTAATTAGTTTTAGGGTGGTATGTTGTGCTCAAAAGCACTTGTGTACCTAGTTAGATCTAAAAAATATACCAAAAACAATACATAAACTAGGATTATATATCTAAAATTATAGAATGTGGGACCCCATGAACTTGTACTATCTCACAGATATACATAAGATGGTACTTGCTACTGGCATGATAAACATCCTTTATATGAGTCATTCTGCTCAATGCATCAACCATCGCATTAACTTCACATGTTTGTTCGAAATCATAGAGTATAATCATTGTAGGTATTCAACCCACCATCATTATATCATATTCATATCACACAATGTTAATATGTGCATAAGACTTTTTTGGTTTTTGTACACTATAAAACTCTCACCCGGTAAATAACGACTATAACACCGCAATGTCTAAACAACTACAGCTAACAAGAGATCATATGTCAGGTAATTCCACGTGGATGTTCCCATCTATAGAGACTCATATACCATGGCTTTATCCCCATACATAAAAACATATCTTATTGTGATGTTTGATTCTTTATAATACATAGGGTATATTTTACCCTACTCTTGAAAAAATCAGGACTGACACTATGGTAAATCCCTTATTAAACTCTTGAAAGGATATCTTGTAGGTATATGGTCATACAAACATCACACTCTTCTTTGTAAATCTGGTTAATGGTGCTGTTATGTGTGAAAATTCCTGTACATAATTCCTATAGTATCAATCTATCCCGAAGATGTTATGAATGTCAAATACCTTCTTAAGAAACCCCAAGGAAACCTTAGATCTCACCTTCTATGGATAAATTTCAACTCTTATCATTGAGAAATATAACCCATGAATTGAATATTATCCATCCAAAAATGGCACTTTTTGGTTTTATAATATAAATGATACTCGCTCAATGTATCCAAAAAGATCTCAAGATGTTTTTCATGGTAATATATATTATTAGAAAACACCAATATATTATCCATGGAAGCCACCACAAATAAATCTATATAAGGATGGTAAATTTAGTTCATCAGCACCATGAAAATAGTTGGTTCATTTGTTAGACCGAATAGCATAACTAGATACTCATATAGACTAATCCTACTACAATTAGTTATAACAGTTATATCTATATGTTGTATATGTACCTGATGATATCTTCATCTAAAATCAATTTTCTAAGAAACCTGTGCTCCTCAAAGATGATCAAAAAGTTAATTTATCCATGGTAAGGGAAACTAGTTCTTAACCATAAAATCTTTTAATTTTATATAATCCATCTATAGCCTAAGTGTTTCATCCATCTTCTTCGATAAATATACTGTAGAACCCCACTGATAAGTATTAGGTTGAATAAAACCATTTGAAAACAAATCCACTATCTGCCTTTTAAGATACTGTAACTCCATCACAGTCATCCTATGAGGATGAATGGATACCATTTCTTAACCTGGAGCTAGCTCGATGGATAACTCCACCTCTATTTTAGTAGGACGACCATAAAAGTCATATGGGAAGACATCCTTGAAATGATCAACAACTGTAGAAAATTCCACCTGATGCGCTCCCTGATCATCCAGACACAAAATAGAAATTTTTGTTTTCATCTCACCTATCCCATGATGAACTAGTCTAGATCATATCACTTGGACATTCTATTCTTTATTTTGAATGAATAATTCACCCCTAGAAATGTGATAGTCTCTCTTTAGGGATAGAAATCAACGTGTGATCGATAATCCATTATTACGTCCATTCCAAGTATAATATCAAACCCTATAATCTTAAGGAAAAAAATATTTCTTATGAAGTGTCCCCCACTAATCTCATGGGGGAACTTTCCTAAAATGATTTAAATCCTTCTTTTTGATCCCCAATGGAGTGTCTATCGTCATAATGTTGTTAAAAACATAACCACAAACCCATGGATTCCCACCACAAGTATAGATATAAAGTTATGTACTGAACTTGTATCAAAAATAGAAGATACTAACATAGAGGCTACTATAATTGTACCTCTAACCATAGATATTCTAGAACCATACTCCTCAAGTTTCAGTTGTAAAAAACATTTCTAGCCTAAATTAGGGGCATATGACACAACCACACTACTCAGGGTAGGTCCAATCTACTTTATTGATATAACTTCTATTTGGATGCTTCGTTCATGACCCCCAAAAACTCAGACTGAACAACATATACTACTTCATCTCCCTACCTCACATATATCTATGAAACCCTCTCTAGATCTTGGTGTCAGATATTCCCTCCTACCACTCACTACTAGATGGAAGGCCTTGTAGAAATGTTTCATGTGGCCCATCTCACCACAAGATCAGTACATGACTGGGTGGTGATCACACTAATTCCTCATGTGTTCATATCTTCCACATTGATGACATAAAAATGATATATTAGTTCTCACATCATGATTTTTACTCATCTCAAGGGAATACTCAAAACGGAGACCCATACCTTAAGATGTTGAAACACTAGTTTGAGAGACTACACTGCTTTCCTACCAACCCCAGTCATCCCTTAGGATCTACTCAATAATCAGCACCTAGTTTACCATCTCAATAATAGTAATCAAGCTGAACATGTTGACCTGGGATCAAATAGCATATGAGAGACCTTCCTTGAAAAATTTCTATATTGAAGCCTTATCACTAAGATATATCAGCGTAAAATAATGAAGCTCTATAATGTGTATAGAATACTCCACAACTCTCATGGATTCATCCTCCCAATGCATGAACTCATTGGCCCGCTCTGCTCTCATAGTATCATGGAAAATGTATTCATAGAATCTGGTTTGGAAATCCCACCAAACCATATCACGCAGCCTATCATCCTTGTTCAAAATGTCCCACTTGAGTTTTTCTTCTCTATGAAGCATATAATTCATGAGATTTAATCTCATCTCAGAATGTGGTCCCAAATGATTGAAGATCAACAATGTAGTCTCAATCCACAACTCAGCGGCCTATTTACTAATATCCCTGATATATATTGGAGGATGGTGCTGCTATTTTACATGCATATGCTCAAGAATAGATGTGTTAAGTTGTAGTACTCCCTAGAACATCTACATAAAGTCTGTAAATTTCTTAAAAACTATTCCTTAGTATATGTGTCTGTTAAATTAGTCGGATCCTCTGCAGAAACTATGGGAGGATCCACTAGTAGTCCATGACCTACCACATCTGATGCGTGGTCATCTCCATCATTCTGGTGTATGACGGGTGTTCTCTATGGTTTCAAGCCTCTATAATTCCAAACACAGGCCTCATAAAAAAATAATATTATCTTTCATGTCTAAAAGTGTAGGAATGTTCAAAACCTTCCTATAAATAGGTCAAACCACACATCCTACACCTAAATCCTGAACTACTAAAAGTAAATAGTCATAAAAGAAACTAGAGACACAACCTATTTCACATTCAAAATTTTGTTCATGGTAAAGTCTCTATTCCACAATTCAATTTTCCATTTGAATCTAATATTTATTTAGATTTAATTATAAATGGATGAACTTAATGTTTCTCCACTTCTGATCTATATGGGTCAATACTATTTATGAACTGAAATAGGAAATCCACCTTATCCACACCATAACATGTTTCAATTCATTCAACTCAGGGACCATGACTCAATATGCCACAGTTGGATTCATAGGTTGTCTTATATTTTCTAATCCAGATAAAACTAATTAGTTTATAGAATGTGGTATGAGTACTAACCTTATTTCTCAATTCCCTACACATAATTTCTATCATAATAGTAGATATATCTATCACAACACCTATCACAACATCATGAAAACAAGCAATGCATCATATGTGGCATGGCACAATGCATGATATTTTATATCTAAAAGGTGCCTAAAATGATGAATTAGATAGAATAATTTCATAACCTTAGGTTGAAACTAAATATAACTCATAATCATACCAATAATATCATCACAATTCAATTGAATCACCCAACGGTGGAATCAAATCTACTATAATTGTAAAAATCCAAAAATTACCATTTCCATTCAAGGAAATTTGGATTTTTCCTATATGTGGTTTAGCTAAACCCAAGAAAATATCATTACCAAGTTACTGATCTTTTTTATAACTTTATATTATATCAAAATAGTAAGTCAAATTAGAAAATAGTTCCTTTAATACTACTTTTTAACATCCCAAACTTGGATACCACTGTACGGTGCCCCAACCCTGATTGGTAACAAGGCCTCATACATATCTCATCAAATGTTAGAGGATTCCAACTAGGAATGAGGGCCTAGGCTGTGTCCATGGGGATACAATTTCCATATAACTAGAGTGTAATAGAGTATAATAACAATAACAATCAAAAGTGGAGGCAGTATAACAATCAGACATCAGATAAATATCTAAAAGACAGAATATATATACTTAATTTGAGAAGAAATATCATATACAATTATGTTGATACATATCATGTATCGATAAAAATAAAATATAGGTATACATGGAATATGTATAATAATTATATCACAATCAATGAAAGGGAAAAAATTCTACCTCTAGATAGCATCACGAGCCTCAAATCGGTCCTCTGCTCCCATACTTCTAAGCATGGAAAAACGTAAATCATCAAATTATAAGCGCTTTACCCAATTCATACCTATATTAATATAATATTTATAGGTACACAACAAAGGCCTGAAATCGATGTGAAATACAATCATAGTAGGCCACCACCTATAGTGTCGATAACACATCATAGTTTTGCAATATTCTCTAATGCAGCATGTAATTTATATCATAGGTTAGCAGTAATATAATTAATGTTCCATGGTTCATGTACTATAAGATAAGTGTTATTATATATCCCAATAAGTATCCCTACCAAACATTTTTCAATCTCCTATTATAAGGTAGCTTCCAATAATATAAAAATAACTAACACGACCTCCATGAAGACCCAGACATAACATACCATCCATAGACATTCTGTATAACCTGTGTATCAAAAAATCACGGCCTTTACATATAACCAGAAAAGTAACCTCATCCATGGATGTGTCATACAACTAAACATATCATATTTACCCAGGTTATACAATATAATTAAAAGTCTCAAACCATGAATGGCAAGATACAAGGTATAGAACACCCAAGCATCCTCATCAAGCCCCAAGAGCATCTCGATGGAAAATCAGTAACGGAACTAGTGGAGTTTAAGGATCATCTCAACAGAGCATGGCAAATGTGAATCTATAAAGTTGGATCAAAGGGGTTGAAATTCCCTTTTCATCCCATATAATCAATATCCCATTAGCATACAGGTCCAAGGTATCTTCTACAATAAATTAAAAACCATGGTTGAAACATCCATGGAATCTAAATGGAATCAAGAACTATGGTATTCCAACCAAATCAACCATGACTATTTCACTTCACCTCACATTCATTCATCAATTCTCAAGCATTCGTGTTAAATTATAATACCCAATTATTGGAAATTCACATTCAATTATAGTCAATGAGTTTACCCAATCATATAACAAATCCATATAACCATTCAATAAAATTCATTAACATAAAAATGAGGAAAAACAAATCATAAATAATCAAATAAATTAAACTTATTTATAAAAGGGCTTCCTCTAGAAAATAAATATCAACTACATTCCCCATTAGTTGTATAAAAAAGGAAATATCAAAGGTCACACACTATTAGTCACCTGGGATGGGAAAAAACATAAAAAACGTATTAAGGGAACTAAAGTGGATATCAAATATGATCTATTTAATTTATTTCAATTATTCAATTCATTTCTGATGTCTATCTAGAAATTACAATGATGACACAAAAGAGACTAGCTCTATAAATCCCCAAATCACTAGAGAAAATTAAAGAGCATCTATCATAGGCCCAAATGGATTTCTCATTCAGTATCAACTTCATATTAAACTCATGTCAGGTGAAAAATGAAAAATGGGGAAAACCCTAAATATGTGGGAAATTATCCTACACATAAATAACTCTATAAATCCAAATTTAAATAAATAAATTGGAAAAATAAATAGATTACTCATTAGTGAGGATCCAATGAGTCAAAAATCTCTTGATTCTGATCTTGTTTGGTGAAGATCTCCCAATTCATATCTTGGGCTTCAGAAGATATCTCACATGGGTTTGTTTCTTCCAATAGATGAGAATAAAGAAATATGTTTGAGTTATATGATATTTAAAGGAATTTTTTTTAATTTCATCCAACATAATGGGTTTCATTATTTTTCCTTGTATTTGGATAATAGCGTGCAAACAATGCACCATTCATTGTAAGGATGGGAACATTGCACAGTTAGTATAACCGATTTTCCAAACCGTTCCCAAACCAGGTCTTGTTTTACTTTCAAAAACAAGACATACTATCTCATGGGTCTGTAAATCCATCTATATGGTTTGACAATCCATGTGGACTTCTCTTTTCCTCTTTTGAGTCATTTTATGGTTTTTTAGACCATGTGACCTACCCAAAACAGTTTTTAATAATCCTATGGCCTGCCAATTTTCCCCAAAAAAGATGGGTTTTGAACTTTGAAAAATCATCCTATACCCTTGATACCCCCATGACCTCAAAGTTAATTTACATTAGTATATAAAATATCATTTAAAATAAAACAACAGGATCCATACCTCATATAAAAACATATGATCTTACACATTAAAACTACTTATGAAACCGTCTGAGGTGTTCTGTAAAGAGGAACCTAAGTATTCCTCAACGAATTAATGATTTATTTATTCATTTAAATTTAAATATTAGGAATTTTCTGATCCTTAAGCATTCCATTTCATTATTCAAGTAAACTTTTAGTGGCCACAACCTTTTAAAATTTGAATTAGAGATTAATAAATTTCATAAACTATGCATGATTTATACAATTAATCAGTATGATTTAATAGTCCATGGATTAATTTACCTTTAGAAAAAGGATTCATTCCAATGCATTCCCAAATAACATTACATTTAAATTAAATTATGAATATTATACATAAATAAAACCAAAATACATTAGGAATAGTTGTTTCTACAATTTTGTATTAGGGGGGTTGGAGTCCACTTTGTCCATATATCAAGTAAGAAATTCAATTTATCCAATTTTTATTTTAAAATGTAGTTCACCTAAACAAAGGTTTTCATAAGAAAATTATTTATTATTTTAATACATTCAAGGATCTCTTCCTTAATGGTGGTTAAAACATGAGATTCATAACCTTAAAATTTTCTAAATTAATATACTACAGTCACCAAAATTATGGAATTAGGTTCTAAATGATTAATTTGATAATTTAAGAGAAACAAAAAATGATTTTTCTTCCCTTAACCAAGGAATAATTTGTAAACCATGAGACATTAAGGGATAAATCTATAGACCACCTACCTTATACCAAAGACGCTTCACTAGTCCAATATTGAAGACTAATTTGGTATGGTTTGGAAGAAAATGAAGAAATTGAAAACAGCCAGGCAATAGGGAGAATTATCTCAAACCATGATAAATTTTATTATAGAGAATGAAACTATGAAAATAAGTAAGATGACTTATAGACTCTTAGAGGGTTATCTAAAGTGAACAATGTATTAAACAGTCTCAAGATAAGGGAGATACCTCAATACCTATGACGTGGGGAGTGCTCCCACAAAGGGATGTTGTGCGTGGATAAGGTGAGAAAATAAAATAGTAGAAAAGAAATATGGAAGAAGGATCATTATTGGAATTTCACCCCTTTAAAAGAGGTGCACGGTTTGGCCTCGTGGTTGGTCACACTGTGTGCCAACCATGCTTGAGCCACTTCCTAAGAAAGAGGTTCATATTGATCATGTGCATGGTTTGTGAAACTATGTGGAAACCATTAAATTTACCTATATCTAGAACCTTATGTTAGGCATATGTTTGTGGATATCCACTCACATGTTTATAAAAAAACCCATATGAGAACTACAGGTCCACTAGATCAGTTACATGGTTTCTCATAGTGGGATACATGGTTTCAGACAAGTCGTCGTCCCTTTCTAGTTCCTCCCGGTTTTAAGCTTTTAGAGCACAACACTCCTAAAACTAAATGAGACTCCTAAGGAACCACTTGATACTTAAAATAATTATATAAAAACACATTTAATTATGTTTATGGTATATTCATTTTTGAGATTCTTGGTTTAAATGAATAACTATCCACCAAATGGTATAATTCAAATTCCCTTGGAAATTTACCTAGTACAAAAACATGGGATGCTACATTGATATAATAATATAAGTATCTCCAATATACTAAACTTTTATTGTTTTATGGTATAATTATCTTTCATCTCTTTTTCAATCCTATGGGAATTGAAAACATCACTCATGCAAAGATGAGAACTACCATATCTATGAAGTTTCATGTTTCATTTGTCATCACTTCCACATATGGATGATTAAAAGGAAGGATCAAAGAATATATATTGTATTAATGATATAATGTTGATATTTAAAAGTGAATTTTATTTTTTTTATATCTACATCTCTTGTAAAATTATTGTTTCACTCGTGTGTATGAGTGTAAAACCACCTCCACAGAGTGATGTTATTCATTTTTCGTGGACGCATTTCATGGTACGTTTTAAAATTGTAATTAATTTATAAAATTGAAAATTATATCATGATTATTATTGTTGATATTATGGAATATTAATCCCCTTGACCATGGTAAAACTACCAAAGTTGTTATGGGTTTATGGACCAAATCCCCTCAAAATGTCTTATATGAACATAAGAACTACATGAGGCATGATAATGAATGAAATAAAAGTGATTATGAAAATGTAATAAAACTAAAAATAATTATTAAACATGTAAATAATTAATATAATTTTATTATATAGGATTTGAATATAATACATGGTGAGTCAGACTCGGGGAAAGGGATTTTCATTAAATCCATGCTAAATATTTTTTATCATTTCCTTTCAACCATATTTACCTCCATATACATATTTTATAAAATGTTACAAGAATGTAATTCACAAATTCAAATGGTTTTTTTAATTTATTTTAAAACTATATTTAACATTACTTATAATTGTTTTAAAATGTAACTTTTTAATGTCTTCTACATGTATTATTTTTTAAAAAGTGTGAAATAAATCTATTTTTCACACATGTGGGTTTAATTGTATTTTCTACCATCAAAATTGTGATTCATTAACAATACTACTCAATAGGTTTTCTTATTTTTTCAACTAAAATCATATTTCTAATTATTCTATGAAATTGTTATTTTATTATTTTTTTAAAGAAAATATATTTTTATCGTTATTTTTATATAAATCCTAAAATATTTTCAATATATGAATTAAATTGACTATTTTATGAGATTTTATAATGTAAATTGAAGACTCTATGTGTTTTTTTAAGTGGGTGAGCCAGACCCAACCACTGTATGTAATTTGATTAATATTATTTTAAAACAATTTGAAATATACATGTTTTTACCTTTCCGTAAATGTGTTGGTATTCTTTTTCCACTATATTTATTTTAATGTACTTAGATTACATGTCATATCAAAATATTATAGTTTTTTGTTGGATATAATTAGAACCTATAGATATCATTATAGTTGCCTTAAACTTATGCCTTCTTGTCCCTATATTTCACACTAATGGGACACATGTGATGTGTGACTATAACATGTTGGGGGATCATAATCATTGACACTTATTAACTGGAGGTTTAAACTTGGTGATATTGAGTAGCTATGATCATGAAGGCTGACCCACCAATAGGAACACTATGTGTTTCAAGTTTCATTGGTAGTTCTTATATATAAATATTTGTAATAGATTCCTGAATGATATTTTTATCAGTGTATATTACTTCATTACGTACATTGATGTATGAGTAAAACACTGCCTTTATATCATAGCATGGTCGCTTGAATTGGTTTCTTCATTAGCGGTATGCCATTGATTGAATATTTAAGATAGATTTTTTTTTCTTCTCAAATAAATTTATATCTCATGCCTAGTTGATCTTAACGGTAGTACCTTTAACAAATCAACGGTTATGGTTGAAGAAGGTAAGTTTATCAAGTAAGGTTAAAAAATACTAAAACAAGAGAGTATGATGGAACAAAGTGGGCATCATCATTTATTATATATCTCAAGAAATAGATATTATATTACTTGTCCTATGTTGATAAGAAAGGTTATCATTGTTATGTCTTTCCCTTATCTCCTTAGGGGACTTGATGTGTAACTATACTCCACTCTTGTTCTTTGAAAATCATTGAGTACTAAAGAAATAAGGTCCTAAAGGGTAATAATGTTATAAAATTATAAAGTTTATAATATCTAATTCATAAGAGTCTTGGACATGGTGGGACCCACCATAAATCTGAGAGATTTCTATGAATAAATGATCACCAATGAATAAACAATTATTTATTATTAAAATATATAATTATTTTATTTTGATTATTTATTTAAATTATTTGATAATATTTATGTAAATACATGGAAAAATATTTAATGAGCAGTTAATATTTTGATATTTAATTTTTATTTAATATTTATAGGAATAATGGGTCAAGTTATTGACTCATTTTTATCAATTAATATATTTATTATTTTACATGTAGGTGAAAAAATATAAATTTCTTTTATAACACAATTAGTTTTTCATAACATGTCATATATAACTTATTTCGGGTGTCTTATTTATATGGGGTTAGAGATTCCTTTTGGTGGTTTAACCTCTATGATATATGAAATAGGGAACTTATTTCTAATGGAATAATTCATCCACTCAAATTTGAGATCTCCTAATACTTTTTTCCCACATATTAGAGATAGTAGATCCCCTCTTAATCATTCAATCATCAATTAACATCATGTATCCTATTAATGGGAAAATGGTGATCCTTGGGGTATCAAATGATTCATTGGGTCTTCATGCTAGCACCCATAATTCAATGATAGAAGTTATTCAAGGATACTGAAGTATGTTATAAAGATATAGAGGAATTAGACCTCTAATCCATTGATTAATGATCACTGGAAATGAGTGGTTGTTGGGAAATCCTTCAATTAAAAGAAGGTTAATGTTTATTTAATTTCTGTGATTAAATTAATTCATGTCAGATCCTCATCCATTTACCGAGGTTTAAATCATTGAAGTCAGCATTTTTATGTTCATCTGGTGATAAAAATATTTATTCATCATAGAAACTTCTTTTATTGTGCACCATTATACCTTAAATTGGTTTAAAGGGATCACATAAAATTTTTTAAGTTAAGAAAAATTACATTTTACACAAATTTAGGTATAGTTTTTTTTTGGTCCAAATATCAAATACCATGCATTTATCCAATCTAATCTGATCAAGTTATAGACATATGAAAATTTAATTCATATCAAAAAATGGAATAAAATTTAAAGAAGATGAATTGATATAAATGTTAATTAAAAAACTGAGTTGTGTTTTCAGTGTTAATTTTAGGAGACCCCCCATTTTGACCTCTTATCGTTAGATTTAGGAGGTTAAAACTATTATGTCTAGTGGGATCAGTACATGAATGAAATAATTTTCCCCATAGGATACAAGGCTTACGATTTCAAAAATATAAAACATGAAAAATACTTTTCAAGTGGCGGGGTTACCTTATCTCTATGGGTAATAAAAATAATAATTAAAGGTTGTAGTGGGTGGAACAGACTAGTGGAAACAAAATTAATAGAATAAAAATAAGTTAATGAAGTTGGATTCCATTGGTAGAAATTTTTTTAAACAGAATTCATAAATTAGGGTCCACTCCCCCCCCCCCCCCCCCCGCATCATCTGCCTAATCCACAGGCACTGCCACCATCATTTTCCACACATCATTGTCTTGTCGTCCCTTCATCAGCCACATCCATCCTCATCAGCCACCCTAGCTGCACCTACAACCATTCTAATCAGCCAACCTAGCTTCACCCACAACTTTCCTAGGTAGATACACTAGAAGTTACCACCACCATCCCATTCTGCCTGCCTAGATGCACCCATCGTTGTCACGGTTAGCCTCCCTAACTTCCAACTTTTTCAATATCACCCACTCGAATGGCCCCACTACCTTGTGCATCCCCGTTCAGTAGCCTCCCCTCAAGTGGACTCCTCAAGAAATCCCAACTCATAGACAATTTGGGTTTCCCTAACCTCAAACAGTTCTAGGAGGGTCCTTCCGAACACGAAAAATGTCAAGATGGGCTCTGCCTGATATGGAATGGGCTTGTGTGGGTTCTACACAACTCTCCAAGCCCCATTTTGTCCTAAAAAAATTCAATAATAACATTTAAAAAAAATTAATTTCACCCAAGTAATGGAAAAAATTTTAAATACCTAAATATTAATTTCATATTTTGGAAATAAAAATATAAATAAAATAATTTGGGACCACAATAAAGAAATTATTTGAATGAAAATAATTTATTTAAATACCCTCAACATAAATTTATCAAATTTTTATTTTTATTACATATTTAATTTATCTATTGACTCATATTGAGCATTGAACATTCAATGTTAGTCTAGGTTTACATTTATTTAATTATTTATTAAAATCTCAAAAAATAGATGTAATAGTAAATTTAATTTTGATGATCTGGGTATCGTCTTTCATTTTATAACATGTATAAAAACATTCACATACATTAGTATAATTTTGTATAAATATTTCACTTCCCAATACCCTATATCTTGAGTGTGAGTATTAATGTTAAATAATGATGACATTATAATACATGAATCAAGATGAGAAGAGAATATATTCCTAAAGAGATACGGAAACATTAGAACAAGGTGCATGCTGCAATACAACTCAAAATCAACATAGGTATTTTTTTTCCTTGGGTCATGTTTTACCCTTTATGTATTAATGGATCAACCAATATAAAATTATCTAGATCATTGTGGTAATTTATTTAATTTATTCATGGTTTATTATTTTTGTTGATATACATGTTTACAGCCAACACATAAAATAATAAACCCAAATGAATAGGTAAATACATGATGAATTTTTTTATTAACTCATTGTTTAGTTTTCTTCATGATCAAAAAGCATGAAAATATCGAAAATAAAATGAATTTATTCATCAATAAATAATAATATCCATAAAATTAGGATTAATTCATAATTACTTCAGTAATATAAATTTGAACAAAGCCTATTGTATGATGTGTTCATCTACACTAGTTGAGGGTGCCTCCTATTACTTTAAAGTTATAATGAGAGTGATGGGTTAACTTAACTAAATAAGGAATAAAATAAATATGTATAGCTAGAATTATAACATTTTAGCGGAAAATTATTAAGGGAATCAAGGTTACGATTCAGAGATGTTGGGACTTCACTCAATAGCTCAAGGTAATGTCAGTCAATTTGGATGGCCAGTCTAGTGCATAACTTGAAACTCTCCAAGTTTTGGTGTATATATAAGGACCCATCCTTAAAACATTACATATTCTTGAATTAAATGAATAATTCTCATTGATGATATTTTCATGTTTAGAGTTATAGAGAATTAGAACATAACTATTACATCTCAAAAGATTCTAAAGTAGACACTTCTACTCAGTTTCCATTTTTTTCATAAAATAAAAACTCTTAAAAAGAAAGATTTATAGTTCCATGTTTTAAACAGCATGTCTTTCCTTTATACCATCCTTTACCCTATTCATCATTAAGTCCTATGGGAAACATTTCAAAAACATGGGATGAGCATAAAAATCTCAGTAAGGGATATAGAAATACAAAAAGAAAATATTAGCACATGTATACATAATAATCAATGAAAACATACTTTACTCATAAAACATAAGCACTTAACATGCCTCATGAAATCATAAGATTTATGAATAACTCGTATAAATCATAAGACATAAAGGTGACTTGAGGCATTCATAACATTCTTACGTAGGGATTAACCCTCATGGTTACATTTGGAATACTCATCACAATATATTCCATAAATATCTTCAGAGAAACCTTAGAATTTAACTCCTTCACATTACCCAGTGCATTGGAGAGCTATATTGGGCTCACCCTCCCTTATTTTATCACGGAACAACCTGACATCATAAACAATGCCCAGAACCATAACATAATTGAATCATATAAAACATGCATAAACGAAAAATCACATTTCCATATTTGAATCAAAAGATACCAATACAACACACTGATATAATAAAAACATTATCAAAACCATTTTCAATACCAAAGTAAAAGAAAAGTAAAACATGGTATTTATTTTTCATTTAAAAAATGTTATGGATTGTAGAGGAAGCTGAAACTCAAATAATGGTCACAGTGGCGGAGAATTGATTGTCACCACATACGTAAGACAAAAACATTCCTTTTGTCATTTAGTAAAATAATTCGTGTAAAAAAGATTCTTTTTTAATGAAATTAAAATTCAAAAGGTTTTTATACACCATATAAAATAATTCGTGTAGAAATCAAAAGATTCCTCAATGAAAGGAGAGTGAGACAAAGTCCCATACAAAGATGTATCCTTAGATTAAGGATAAATCAATTACATAATTATGTGTGAAAAATATAAATACACTCAATATAAGTGGATATTAAGTGTAAAAAAATCAGAGATCATCCAAACATATTAAAAGAATGACATAATCAATAAGTAGAGGTTTAACCCAAAGAAATGAAATTGGGTTAAGAAGTTCCCTTACAGAAATTCGACAGCCTAACGACGTCACATTAAAATTAAGAAAATTAGTTGATAAGAGATGAAAAGGTTATCTCATAACTTGGACATAAAATTTACAGCAATAAAGATATATAAGAACATATCCCAATATAAGAATATGTAAATTAAAATACTTAACAAAAAGAAGTGATTTAAAAATAGGAGGGTGAAAGGTTCCCTTACCGATTTGGGTAACTTTAAAAACGTACACCCCATTAAAGAAAAGTCCTAAAATGAAGATGTAAATACCCATTAATTAAATTATATTACACAAAGAATATAATCATGGGTAGTACATACAACACAAAAAAGTAAATAGTGGCAATTGTAGCATGAATCTCATGGGAATAAAAAGTGAGATAAAACCCCTTACCTTGTGGTAATCAATCCAGTCGTATGAACAAAAGATAATAAACACCAAATTAATCACATAATACCATGAATATAAATAAAATCATGATAATATATATGAAATTTTAGTACACAATACACCACATGCATCAAATAAGTGGCAAACAATGTAAATCTCACAGAATTTAAAGTGAGATAAGAAATCCCTTACCTCAAGTCTGACTTGTCTTGTTCATTTCTTTATATTCTTGAATAATAATCCTTGGTCAATTTATAATTTCTTAAGGACATACTTTAAAGTTTATTATTCAATTCATATCACATATTATCATTTTATAATAATTAGTTAATTAAGTGAGTTCATATCATACGTTTTGTCGATGTTTGGTATATGAGTCAAAAATGAACTTGTTTGAAGAGAATTTTCCATGTAGTTATAAGTAAATCATCTACAGAATGGTTTTCATGATTTAAATATCATATATATCTAGTATATATTTATTTAATAATATTACATAATGTTTGGAGATATGAAATAAAATGTACCGTTCATGGAGACGGTAAGCCGTATGTACGCATGAACGCGACTTTACTTTTTTGTGAAATTAATGGAATTTAAAAATAAATGATACATATATATATTATAATTCCAATATAATATATATGTTATATAGGTAACATAATTTCATTAATAATATTCTTAATAAATTCCATGTTTGGCATGAATGAGTCACATCACTTGAGGGGGCAGTAGTCCACACATCCTCAGATTAAATTATCGCAGTTCCACAACATGAAAAGAATAACGATGTAATTTTAAAATAAATTTAGAAAAATAAATACCATATATATCATATATAAATACAGTGACATCATAATGGCCACCATGAAAGATGTTAAAAGAGGATTGAACAATCATCGTTTCGTGAGGCAGTAATTCGCCATCCACAGAAATAGTATGTTCTTTAACCATTAGAAGAAGGTTTGTTAAGTGTAGGTATACTCCTTACCATAAAAATAACATAGTATATTGAGGATACTGGTGTTATTATTAGATCAAATAATAAAAATATAGTTTTTAGTGAAGAAGGAAAATAAAAAGGAAAAAACTCGAGAGAAGACATTACCTCTAAATCGGGTAACTCTTTTAGATTTGAGCCAGAGGCTTCCTTGGAAAGACTTCTGCCCAAAGTGAGGCATCTAAAATTAAAAGAGGGATTTGGAGAGATAATATGAGAATATTTTGGATGATCCAGGGGCTTGAGAGGTGTGGGTAAGTGGGTAGAGTTGGGGGGCCTTTTATAAGAGGGAGGAGGGTCACTTTTGGAAAGTCTTGAAATGTTACTTTATTAAAAAATGATTTTCAGATTTTAAAGTTCCCACAATGATATATTTTGAGGATATGGTGATAAGGGTTGTAAATTCACCCATAATATACGTTTTAGAGAAGTGTAAGCCTTTGATGTTACCTTATCTTTTCATTTTATTTAAATCGTTCATTAATGATGTAATCACTGCATCATCATGGTGTCATAAATAAATTTATTTATTTAATGTCTAAAAATTATAAAAAAAATACCATGATGTAGGAAATATTTTTAGCTTTATAATGACTATTTATAGTCTAAGTGATATTTTATGTAAACAAAATTAAAATTGTTTTACTTAGGATATACAAACCTTTGTTATATTTATCTACTTTTTAAAAAATAATGTCATAAATCTCATTATCACACCCATGTGACTCCATGGGCCCTCATGTTTGGTATAAAGCTTCCCAGGGTTGGCCAAGAATCATAACAGATGATTGGGACACATATTGAGGACATTTTATATTATTATGATATTATTTTATTACCCTTAACTACCTGATTACTAATTAATCACGGTAATTAAATATAATTACCATCGTTACTATTCATATTGTCCAAAAACAAAAGAGTCTTAATTATATAATTTGAACCTTCTGATTCCAAATATGGAATCCATTTTACCAAATTCCAAACACAGAAATTTCAGTAATTAATTTAAATATAATTCTTGTTGTCGAAACCAAAGACGTGTTTTTAAGAAGTATGATTTATCAAAAGATAAACTTTTTTTACATCCAATTGAAAAGTGAAATTACTTCCAATGACCAAAATTTTATTAATTTATAAAAACATAATTCAATTACACTTTAAAAACAATTAAAATTACAATATTACTATATAATAAAATTATATGAAAAATTAGTTTTGAAGTAAAATGCAGTATTTTTCACTATTCATTAAGAATGAACATTTTTCAGAAAAATACCAAATATTTATCCAAAGTAAATATGATATTCCAAATTCAAAAATGATTTCCATTTTACCAAATTCAAAACATAGAAGTTTCATTAATTAATTTTATAATTAATTCCCGCTATCAAAACAAATAGTGTATTTTTAAGAAACAATATCTATCAAAAGATTGACACTTGTTTATGTCCAATTTCAAAGTAAAATTAATTCCAATTAACAAAATTGGATTAAATGGTAAAAATATATATTTACTACACTTTAAATCCAATTCAAAATATAATCTAACCATATAAATAAATTATATTAAAAGGAGGTTTTGAATTAAAATACAGCATTTTTCACTATTCATTAAAAATGAACTTTATCGAAAAAATACCAAAAATTTACACAAAGTAAATTTTGATGTCTTAATTATAAAGAAGGATTTTATTTTTTCAAATATAAAATATAAATTTGGTAAAAAGTAGATTTAAAATGGGGTTTCCATAAAAAGGTGGTTAATTGACCTTTTAAAGAATATTAGAACATTTATGCCTAAAATTGGATTCATTCGCATTTTAAGCCTCTATCATTTATTGGGTAATTGTTAAAATATTTAACAAAAATATTTAATCATTTTTTAGTTAGTTCTATTCATTTTCTCCATTACAATGGCTAGGCGTTTACTACCATTTAAAATAATATTATTATATTATTAGTGTGCAACGTAAGATTTCAAAGAAACTCATTGTTGTGTATTGGGTACGTCATCGGACATAGCAGCCCCTTTAAATTAATATTAATATTTTTTCCACAAATATTAATAAATATGAAAATTTCATATTCTTTCTTTACCTGGGATGTTACATCCTTCCCCCCTTTTGGGAATTGCGCCCTCGAAATTTTAAAATTGGGCTCAAAAACTTCATTGAAAGTCCCACATCGGAAAGAGAGTCAGTAAAACTATCACTTTAAAATAAAGAAATAAAAGTAAAAAGGTCACCCTAGTTATCCCATACTATTATTCCATGTAGGAAAACATGGATATGGAAGAGAAAACAAAGGGTCAAGTTCTGATGGAGCGTGATAGAAAATATGTGTAGGAGAAAGTTAACCACCAGAAAATCACAAACTTGTGATGGGTTAAACATTATTTGATTCGCCAGTATGAAAAGTTAACAGAAAACGTTTTTTTTATGTTACTTTTCATTTAATTATGAGCTTGACTAAAACAAAAGGAAATATACTTACTAGTCATGGAGACTTTCATCTCTTACTATATTTCTTACACAAACTCGTATTTTCTCCCAAAATGAGTATTTAGGATGACTTGTTCACATTAAGAGAGATATAATCAACTTCTTGAGAATATCCTAACCCATAAAAGATGAACTGTATATTTCCCATGTCTTTATACTTTAACCAAAAGAAAATTTTTTGTACAACATCAGATAATCCCCAAAAAGATAATCCATAATAAAAAGAAATACTACTCTTAATCACCAAAATTCAACAAAAAGAACCCAAGGTTCAAGAAAGACCATTAAATAAACAAATATCCATAAAATTCATTAAATTAATCCAAAATAAGATTGAAATAAAAATATTTAAAGGATTTAATCACATAGTCTTCCAAGATAAATCTTAACATTTGTCTCAAAATAACCTCAGTTACCCTTAAAGTCTCATATTGAAAAGTAATTAACCTAATCACATATCCTCCATGACAGGTCAATAATTTCTATAGATAACCCAAAATCAACTTATTCTTGATTCATAAAATCATATAACTAAAAAGAACTTGTCATACTAACCGGGGACTTCATGTAGTCCAGTGGTAGGTGATTAATACCAATTGCACTTTGGTTGTGGGTTTGATTCCCACAGCTTCATCCGACGCGATGGGTTGTCACATGATCTGCATGTTGTCCTTTAACAAAAGCTATATAATTTTCTAACATTACCAAAAAGAGATAAATTAATCAAAAATAACCATAACATATTTCAAATACAAAAGTTATCTAATAACTTTCGTTTTGCATCCAAAAATGTATTGACCCGTAATTGCCTCAAATTCAAGGATCATATAAATCCAAATGGTTCTTTATAACTATATCTACAAAAGAAAAGATAATTATTCCTTGAATAAAATTTTCATATATCAAACATCAGGGTTACACATACTATGAAAAGTCTTCTAATGTAATCTCATCATCAAAAGAGCTTAATACTTTTAAGAATTTCACCATCCTAAAATCTACAATAACTCTTGAATCCCTTATAAGTTGACTTCTTACTCATTCAATATTCTTCATGATCCATTAACCATTCTTTTCCAACATATTATAAAAAACATATTTCCTACAAACAAAATCATGAATCATATCCTAATATAATAGGAAAACTTATGTTAAGAAATAATCCATACCTTTCATTGGTCATTATCAGTTTCTTCATCCTCAATCGGAATGAAATTAGGTATTGGTAAACCAATATTTGTACGATCCTAGTGATCCCATTCCTTAAACATATTCGAAGTACATGTGTCTTCATAATGACCATGCACACCGCATTTAAAACATTCATTTGATCCTTCAGAAAGAACTTCTTTACCTTTCTTAGAGTCAACTAGATGCTTCCTTTTTCCATTGCAGGTTCTTGCTTTATGACCTTCATTTTTCACATCTATATCATCTTTATGTCCCTTTGAAACATTTTCCTATGTGTTTCTTTCCACATATTTGACACATAGGTTTTTTAGCATACGTACCATTATGATTATTACCTGAACTTCCATAGGGATTTTTTTCTCGCATATATGATGTCTTATAAAAATCAATAAGGTTCAGGTGGTCAATCATGACTCAAGTTAGTTGGTTGAGAATAACCAGAAGATTTCTCATTGCTTCTCTCATATCATTCAGTTGCTCGTTCAGAAAACCGTCACAGTTTTGTTCACATCCATTGTTACTTTGGTGCCTGCTAGATCTAGCCATTTACTAAAACCAATATTTTCCGTGTGAGTATATAATTAAATTCATCATATAATACAAAGGTATAGTTATTCATGTTATCTTAAACTCATTCACTTTATCTAAAAACTATGACTCTTTCTGAAATCCTAACCATTATTGTAATTCCACTTAACCTTAAAGAATACCCTAACCTCAAAAGGTATCTAAACCGACCTCTGATCCAAATTTTAAGGACCCAAACTTAAAAGATTACATAGTTTTGAATTAAATGAATAATTCTCATTGAGGATCTTTTCAGGTTTAGAGTTTTAGAGAATTAGTTCATAACTATTACATCCTAAAAGATTTAAAAGTAGACACTTCTTCTCAGTTTCCTTTTTTGTCCTAAAATTAAAACTCTTAAAAATAAAGATGTCTAGTTCCATGTTTTAGACTGCATGTCTTTCCCTGATCCTATCCGTGACACGATTCATCTTTAATTCATGTGGGAAACATTTCAAAAAATTAGGATGAGCATAAAAAGCTCAGTAAGGGATATAAAAATACGCAAAGAAAGCATTAGTCCATGTATACAAAACAATCAATGAAATCATAAATTACTCATAAAACATAAGAACTTAACATACCACATTAAATCCTAAGATTTATGAGTAACTTATAGAAATCATATGACATAAAGGTAACTTGACGCATTCATAACATTCTTACGTAGGGAGTAACCCTCATGGTTACATTTGGAATACCCATCACAGTATATTCCCAAAATCTCTTCGGAGAAACCTTAGAATTTAATTCCTTCATGTTACCCAATGTATTGGAGAGCTATCTTGGGCTCAACCACCCTTAGTTTATCACGGAACCACCTGACTTCATAAATAATTCCCAAGAACCATAACATAATCGTATCACATAAAACATGCATAAAGAATCATAGCATTTCCATATATCAATAACAAGATATAAATACAAAACATTGCTATAATCAAAACATTATCAAAACCATTTTCAATACCAAAGTAAAAGAAAATTAAAACATGGTATTTAGTTTTCATTTAAAAAACTTATGGCTTGTAGAGGGAGTTGAAACTCAAATAAGGTTCATGGTGGCGGAGAAGTCGTTGTCGTCGCATACGTAAGACAAAAACTTTCCTTTTGTCATTTAGTAAACCGTATAATATAAAAAGATTCCTTTTGAATGAAATTAAAAGTCAAAAGGGTTTTACACACTGTATAAAATAATGTTGTGTAGAAATCAAAATATTCCTCAATGAAAGGATATTGAGATGAAGTCCCGTACAAAGACGATGTCCTTATATTAAGGATAAATAAATTATTTAATTATGTGTCAAGAATATAAATACACTCAATATAAGTGGATATTAAGTGTAAAAAAATCTGAGTTCATCCACACATATTCATAGCACGACATAATCAAGAAGTATAGGTTTAAACCAATGAATTGAAATTGGGTTAAAAAGTTCCCTTACAGAAATTCGACAGCCTAACGGCGTCACTTTAAAATTTAGAAAATGAGTTTATGAGAGATGAAAAGGGTATCTAATCACTTGTACATAATCTGTACAGAAATAAGGATATATAAGAACATATTCCAACATAATAATATGTAAATTGAAAGAGCTAACAAAAGAAGTCTTTTAAAAATAGGAGCGAGAAAGGTTCCATTACCGATTTGGGTAAATTTCAAAACGTACACCCCATGAAAGAAGGGTCATAAAATTAATATTTAAATACCCTTATATTAAATTATATTACACAAAGAATACAATCATGGGCAGCACATACACCACAAAAATCAAAGTAGTTTCAAATGTAGCATGAATCTCACGGGAATAAAAAGTGACATAAAAACCCCTTACCTCGTTGTAATCAATTGAGTCGTATGACCAAAAGATAATAAACACCAAATTAATCATATAATACCATGAATATAAATAGAATATTGATAATATATATGAAATGGCAGTACATAATACACCACATTCAACAAATAAGTGGCGAACAATGGAAATCTCACAGAATTAAAAGTGAGATAAGAAAAATCCATTACCTCAAGTCTGACTTGTATTGTTCATTTCTTTATATTGTTGAATAATAAACCTTTGTCAATTTAAAATTTATTAAGGACTTCATTTAAAGTTTATTATTCAATTCATATCACATATTACCATTTTATAATAATTAGTTAATTATGTGAGTTCATATCATATGTTTTTTCGATGTTCGGTACATGAGTCAAAAATGAACTCATTTGAAGATAATTTTCCAGGTAGTTATATGTACATCATCTCGGAAATGGTGTTAATTATTTAAATATCCAGTATATATTTATTTAATAATATTCCATAATTTTTGGAGATAATAAATGAAATGTACCGTTCATGGAGACTGTAGGCCGTACGTACGCATGAACGGTACTTTCATTTTTTGTCATATTAATGGACTTTAAAACTAAATGAGACATAGATATATTATAATTACAATATAATATATATGTTATATAGGTAAAATAAGTTCATTTATTATATTATTTATAAATTCTATGTTTGGCATGAACAAGTAACATCACTTGAGGCGGCGGTAGTCCACACTACCTCAGATGAAATTATCGTAGTTCATCAACATAAAAAGCGTAAAAATGTCATTTAAAAAAACTCAGAAAAATAAATACCATATATATAATATATAAATACATTGACATCATAATAGTCACCATGAATGGTGTTAAATGAATATTGAACAATCATCATTTCGTGAGGCAGTAATTCGCCACCTACAGAAACAGTATGTTCTTTAACCATTAGACAGAGGTGTGTGTAAGTGTAGGTATAATACTTACCATAACAACATCCTAGTATATTGAGGATACTGGTGTTATTATGGGATCAAATAAGAAGAAGATATTGGTGAGTTAATGTGTAAAATAAAAGGAAGAAACTCGAGAGAAGACATTACCTCTAAATCGGGTAACTCTTTTTGATTTGAGCCAAAGGCATACATGGAAAGACTTCTGCCAAAAGTGAGGCTTCTAGAAATGAGAGAGGGATTTGGAGAGATAATATGAGCAGATTTTGGATGATAAAAAGGATTTAGAGGTGTGGGTAAGGGGTAGAGGTGGGGGCATTTTTTTAGAGGGGGGAGTGTCACTTTTGGAAAGTCTTCAAATGTTACTTTTTTATAAAAAGATTTTCGGATTTCAAAGGCCCCAAAATGAAATATTCTGAGGATAATGTGATAAGGGTTAGAAATACACCCATACAATAGGTTTTTGAATAGTTTGTGTCTTATATTTTACCTTATCTTTTCATTTTATTTAAATCGTTCATTAATTAGGTAATCACTGCATCATCATGGTGTCATAAATAAATTTATTTATTTTATGTCTACAAATTATAAAAAAATACCAAGATGTAGGAAATATTTATATCTTTCCAATGAATATTTATATTCTAAGAGAACATTTATTTAAACAAAATATAAATTGTTTTACAAAGGATATACAAACCATTGTTATATTTCTCTTCTTTTTAAAAAATAATGTCATAAATGTCACTATCACACCCTTGTGGCTTCATGGGCCCTCAAGTTTGGTATAAAGCTTCCCATGGTCATAAATGACTCGAAAATAATGATTTGGACACATTTTGGGGTCATTTTATATTATTATGACATTTTTTTATTACCCTTAACTACCAGATTACTAATTAATCACGATAATTAAAAATAATTACCGTCGTTACTAATCATAATATCCAAAAACAAAATAGTCATAATTACATAATTTGAACCTTATGATTCCAAATATGTAATTCATTTTACCAAATTTCAATCACATAAATTGCATTAATTAATTTAAAAATAATACATGTTGTCAAAACAAAAGACGGGTTTTTTAAAAGTAAAATTTATCAAAGGATTCACTTGTATTTACATCTAATTGAAAAGTGAAATTACTTCCAATGACCAAAATTGTATTAATTGATAAAAACATAATTCAATTAAACTTTAAAACCAATTAACATTATAATATAACTATATAATTAAATTAGATGAAAAAACAGTTTTGAAGTAAAATGCAGTATTTTTCATTATTCAATAAAAATGACCATTTGTCAGAAAAATACCAAGAATTTATCCAAAGTAAATTTGATGTTACAAATTCAAAAATGATGTCCATTTTACCAAATCAAAGACCTATAATTATCATTAATTAATTTTATAATTAATTCCCGCTGTCAAAACAAATAGCGTGTTTTTAAGAAACAATATCTATCAAAATATTTACACTTGTTTATGTTCAATTTCAATATAAAATTCATTATAAGGAACACCATTGGATTAAATGATAAAAATATTTCTTAACTACAATTTAATCCCAATTAAAAATATAACCTAACCATATAAATAAATTATATTAAAATGAGGTTTTGAATTAAAATACAACATTTTTCACTATTCATTAAAAAAATAACTTTATCATAAAAATACCAAAAAGTTACACAAAGTAAATTTTGATATCTTGATTCTAAAGAAGGATTTTATTTTTTCAAATATAACATAAAAAAGTGAAATAGAGTTTATTTAAAATGGGTTTTCCATCAAAAGGCGGTTAATTGACCTTTTAATAAATATTAGAATATTTATGCTTAAAATTGTATTCATTGGAATTTTAAGCATCTATAATTTATTCGGTAATTGTTAAAATATTTAACAAACATATATAATCATTTTTTAGTTAGTTCTATTCATTCCCACCATTACAACGACTATGCGTTTACTACCATTTAAAATAATATTATTATATTATTATTGTGCAACATAATATTTCAAAGAAACTCGTTGTTTCATATTGGGTATGACATAGAACCTTGCATACCCTTTAAGGTAATATTAATATTTTACTCACAAATATTAATAAATATGAAAATTTCATATTCTTTATTTACCTAGGATGTTACAGTAAACATATCTTGGACTATGAGGAGAGTTTTATAAGATCCTTTACCGTAGAATACTTAAGAGACGTAGTTTTATAAATCAATTAGTGAAGCATGTGAGGTTTTGATAAAATAGTTGTCGAAATATAATGCTTTAATTGATAATAGTTAAATGTAAATAGATATAAAGTAGAAACTAATAGATTTATATTTTGTAGAAAAAATGGAAATCACCACCAAAAATAAATTTTAACTATGATAAATTCTTGTTATATTAAATATCATGATCATTCATAACGTCTAGTAGTGGTACAGGTGCTTTCACATTGAACTGCATCAAGAAGGGAAGCTTTATGTGTTGGAGTCATTTCAGTTGAGCCCCCCACCCCCACCCCATCACCAGAGAGAAATAAAGGATGAAAAATAAAAATAAATTAATAATATTTATAAGGTAATAGATATACATTGTATCATTTTATCATCAATGCCATTCAACTATAGAAAATTCAGGATGATGAAGATTCCTAAATTATGTTAAGTCATCTCCAAGAGTTATATTTGGCGTGTGAAAGGAAAGAAATATTAAAGATATAAATCGCATTATATAGGTACAAGATAGTATAAGGTAATAAATAAGGACCTCATGTAATCAACATGATTGGGAACATTGAGAGAATTTAACCCCTTGGGTTTAAACTGAACCAACAACATGAAAATGATCTCATTATTTTTTCTTTACCGCCAAGCTTCCTAGAATTAACTCTTAAATACTTCCTGAATAACATGAAAATTTCACTCACATACCTATTGGTTTTAGTTACCCAAACTAATAAGGATATAAATAATACCAATTATTCAGTCCCTATGTTGAACTGGAGAAGGCAGGGAAAGGCTAAGACATCTAAGGATAAGCCTGAGCCAAAGACACCGAATCACCATCCTTCCTAGAATCCAAAGATACTCATGGAGGGAAATTATAAGGAGTATATATTCTTTGCATGGGGAATTAATGTCTATTTTAAGAATAGTTTAATATATATATAAATGAAACAATGTCTTGCTTCTACCTAATGTATTTTTTCATTGAATACAATCAATCTTCATCCCCAAGTTGGGGATTAGAAACAGCATGTGGCCCACAAATTTTTATTCTTATATTGGAAAGAAGTGTATTACTAAATATAATAAATGGATAGGTTTATATTTTGGTAGAAAATGGTTTAATACTAGAGTCCTATCCAATTGGGGATTAACACTTAATCGTTCTTAGTGGTATACTTTTTATATAAATGAATTATTATTAAGTTATTTCAATTACCATAAACATAATATTAGGGTAGAGTTTTCACACCTTGGTATTTTATTTCATTCTTTGAAATAAATATTTTATATTTTAATAGGATAATAGATGTTGTGTTATGGTTCAACTTAACAATGTCATGTATATACATTAACTCAAAACCCCTTTAATGGAAATTAATGGAAAAAAAATAAAAATGACTCATTTAATAGACACCTATGGTACATCAATATTAGTTTTATAAATGAAAATTGTTTACATAAAGTACATAAAAAGTGTACTTAGACTCTACTATGTTAAAACTTCTGGATGTATTTCACACTTATTTATAAGGTAAAATGTTGAAATCACCATTCCTTTGGAAATGAGTCAGAGCCACTAAATTACTATAATTGATTCATATTAATGTGTACAGTCTATTTCAAATAAAAGAAACAGATTGTATTTCACACCTATTAAATTTTAATCAAGACTATAGTACATATGGATATATCTAATTAGTGAGGTACAAGTTAGATTCCATTCAGATGTTTATGGAATACCAACATGAAGTAGAAAATGGGCATGGTATGAAGATTAAGGAACTCTACTTAGACCGAGGTGGAGAGTATCTTAATCATGGTTTAATTAATCACTTTAATGATTTTAGGATAGAATCTAAACTCCATTCCTCCTTATAAACCTCAGTTTAAGGATCCTGGTGAAAATAGTAAGAAGACTTACATGACATGGTAAAATCAATAATGAGTTCAGAAACTCTTCTATGATACTTTTGGGGATACATTTTTCAAACAATAGAATATACCTATAAATGATTTCCAACTAAAACTATATATAGAATTATATATAATTTGTGGTATGAAAGGGAACCCAGTTTGTCACGCATATTGTTGTGGGCGTGTTAGTTTTTTATAAATACTATACCTAGTGAAAATTTAGCATCTCAGAGAATGAAGTTCATCTTGATAGGTCATCTTGAAGAAACTAAATTATTTTACCTATATAAAATGTTAGATATAAAAGTGATTATATAAATGAATGTCATATTTCTTGAAAATAAAACATTTACAATGGAAATAGTAGGATAAATATTGACATTGATAATTTGGATTCTCAATAAGCTAAGAGTCGATATGGAAAAAATATCAATAAGAGATAGTGGGGATGAAGATGTTTCCAACACACAAGTACTATATAGGTCATGTCAAGAGGTTAGATAACAAGAGTGATATGGTTTTATTTTCACTGAGATAGGTCAAATGTTACTCTTAGAAAATGATGAACATCTGAAATTTAAAAAATCTATGGATAGAAAGTTTTCTACTAAATAGAAAGAATATATGAATTATAAAATGGATTCCACATATTAAAATAAATTTTGGATTTTGGTAGACCCTCCATATAATGTTAAATACATTGTATTCAAATTGGGATTAATGAAAAATATAGACATGGATGGTATAGTAAATACTTATAAATCATGGCTTGTAGTGAAGTGTTCCATGAACTTCAAGGCATAGACTATAATGAAACCCTCTTAATAATAGTGATGCTAAAATCCATTAGAATATTACTTTTAATATAATCCTTTTATGATTATGAAATTTTTGAAAATCATTTCAAAACTTCTTTTATAAATGAGAATTTAGTTTAAGATTTCAATATTGATCAAATTGAAGGATTCATTAAGTCAAAGTATAAAAGCTAAAGATATCAACTTATGGTTTGAACTGGAATCATGATAGTAGATATTTTATTTTGATGAGGCCATAAGTGAATTTAGTTTCATTAGGAATTTAAGTGATAAATTTTTCTATAGTAAATTTAGTGGTAATTCCAAATATTTTCATGTGTTATATTTTGATGACATATTAATTATAGGGAACAAAGTGAAATTTTTATAGTTATTTTAGAATTGGTTAAAGGAATTATTCTCCATGAAATACTTAGGTGAATTATCATACTTTATAGGGATCTTTATCTATAGAGACAGATCTTAAATTTTTCTTGGTTTTAGTCAACATACATATATCCGTATGGTAATGAAAAGTTAAAATATGGAACAATATATGTGTGGGTTACTTCTAATGTCACAAGAAATCAATATATCCAGAAATATGTGTACACAAAAATATAATAAGATTGAATTGGTGAGTAAAATAAATTATTCTTTAGTTGTGGGACTTTTGATGCATTCCGTGATATGTACAATTTTTGATATTTCCTTTTCATTAATCATGGAGGGATCATATCAAACTAATCAAGGAGACATGAAATGGGAATATATAAAAACTATCATGAAGTACTTGAGATATACAAAGCATATGTTTCTAGTTTATAGAGAAGACGAGGAACAAGTTGTGAGAGGATACACTAATTCTAGTTTCAAGAAAATTCATGATGATCTGAAATCAAAGTTAGTCTATGTCTTTTTCTTGAATGGTGGTAGGGTGAACTAGAGAAGCTTGAAGCAGTCCATGTTCAAATAATCAATTACAGAATCTGAGTATATCATAGCTTCCAATGTAGATAAGGATGTAGTTTGGAAACAATTAATTTTCTAAAACATTGGTATTATTTGGAGAAGTGAAGTCATGGTTCCAGTTTATTGTGATAATAATGAAGTGGTGTGCTTTCAAAGGAGCCTAAGTCACACAAGAGGACTAATTGAATACCTCTGATGTCTAATCTCATGAGTAATTATACCCAGATAGGTAAAATTTTATTTATTAGATTATCCTCATAGGATAACATGATAGACCCTATAACTGAAGCCATATATCAATAGAAAAATGATTCCCATGAGGTATAGTGAGGGTAGAGACTAATTAGAGATTGGAACTATTAAAAGTGGGAGTTTTAAATGTGTGTTCCCAAGACCCATATCATGTATGTACATTTATTACCAATAAATTTATAAATTTTTAAATATATATGTTTTTACCTAACCATAATAGTGTTGACACTTCTGTGGCCGCTATACTTATGGTAATATCCTTATATTACATGACATATCCAAATATTACAGAAGTCCATAGACTGTACTAAGAACATAGATATATCAAGACAATATTCTTAAACATATATCCTATTTTCCAAAAACATCATGTTGATAGTACATAGGTGATGTGTTAATGTCAGGTGATGGAGTCTCCCAATCATCTAGACGTTTTCTCATTAAGTTGAACATGGTTATCTTGATTAGATGAGATCATGAGGACTGGGCCACCAATAAGAAGACTATATGTTTTATGTGTTAGTGGTAGTTCATATATGAAAACATGTGTAATTGTTTCATAAAAAAACTTATTATTATTGTATACTATTTTATTACATAAAATGATGCAATACAAAAACTATTTAATTGATTTTATATTGAGGTATCTTATATTGGGTAAATAATTAGTGGCATGAAATTGATTGAATAAATAAGATATAATTATTTGATTTTAAAAGGAAGAGATATCTCTTGATTAGTTGGGAAGGATGGTAGTACCTTTATTAATTCATGTCTAGAGTAGAAGAAGGTAATTCCATCCACAAATACCCACAAAAAAATCAAGAGAGGATGATTACCCAAACTGTGTGTCCTTCTCTTTGAGATACCTTATGACAAAGAGATTATATTTCATGGAACTTGTTCATATGCAAGGTTGTTATTACTATTTCACTTCCTTATCCTCTTAGGTGTCTTGATGGGTCACTAGATTCCACTCTTGGTATGTGAATAGCATTTACTTATATTGGGTGAAGGGAATAGAGGTTCACATACTTAGTGTATTAAAAATTTTGGCTTATTCTAATGAATAGTTGTATAGGACACAGTGGGACCAACTATAGTGTCTAAGAAATGTCTAAGAATAAACAGTTTCCATTGAATAAATAAATTCATTAATATTAAATTATATAATAATTGGAGTTAATTTTATTAATTTATTATATTTATTAGTATTTAAGTGAATAAAAGGTAAAAATATTTAACAAACAAATATTATCTTAATACTCAAGGTTTATTTAATATTTATGGGAATAATAAGTCGAGTTATTGACTCAATTTTATCACTTAATATATTTATTGTATTATAAGTATGTGATTAAAATATAAATGATTTTTACAATATACTTATTTGTTCATAACATTTCATTTATAGATTATTTATATGGTGTTATTTATATGGGGTTTGGGATCCCTTTATAGGTGTTTATCTTATACTATATAAGAAATTGTGAACCCATTTCCGAAAGAATAATTCATCTACTAAAATTCGAGAGATCCTCCCTCTTCCTTCCCACATTCTAGAGAGTGAAGACCCCCTTCCAAGAATTTCATCTTCGATCATTGTTGCGGATTGATGGAATAGGATAGTGGTGATTTTTTTGGAATTTAAAGATTCATCAAATCTCCATGATAACACCAATATTTTGGTGATCAATATTTCTATAGACTCTATATGTGTATTTTCTTTATCTAAAAGTATTTTACAACATATCCGTCAAGATAACATTTTCAGTCATGAGAGTCTTTTAGCACACCTTTAATTCGAATAAAGTAAATTTTCATTTAATTTTTTTATTAAATTAGTTAATGTTATATATTTAGGGATTTTACAAGGGTTTACTTCATCAAATTGGATATTGTTACATAGATCAGATGATGAATATTTTAAATATTCATCCTATCTTCTTCCACTATGTTCACAGGTAACTATTGTTTTATTGTCCTTGGGATTTTTTTATGACGATAGATGAGACTAATATAACTCTCCAATGAAATGGGTAATTATTTTTTTCTCTAGATAATTATGATAGAAATAACAGAATAGGTAATTTCAACTGTAAGTTTTATTGAAAGGTTTCAATGAAGATGATGACCCAGGGAACATACATGATTTGTCTATTATTTAAAAATAGTTTTTATATATATATTTTTATTAATTAAGGAAAGAAAAAAATATAATATTTCATGAAATTTATTGACCCATTTTATGATGAAAGTTATGATTTCAAAAAAAAAATGTTTTCCATGGGTTTTAATGTTTTCCAAAAAAAACCCCATGATTATTATTTGAACTTTAATAATTAGTAAGATATATTTTATGATGATATTACATTAATAAATTTACTTTTGAATAAGTTAATGAATATTTGAGCTTAAATTTTACTATGTTAAGGGGCTATATTTCTTATATATTTCAATGATTTTGAAATGGACCAACAAGTTGCTTTATTTTTAATATCCATTACTTATCTTTTTTAATCACACATTTCTAAACATTTTTCAAAGGAAATAAGGGTGATTAATAATTATTCCACATTATAAATGTTTTCTTTTATGATTTATCTTAAATGGAGTGACTGCATATTTATTGAAATGGGAGTTTAAATTTAAGAAACGTCTTTTTTGTGAAACAATATTACATTGAGTAGAAGTGTCCAAGTTCTAATGGGTGGGATTCATATTTAATATCTTGTCTTAATTAGATAATAATTTAATTTTAAACTATCATGGGAATGTAAAAAAAATAGAACATCATATTAAACTCATAATTATGGGTTGTTATAGTAATGGGTTATTATAGTTGTTATCTAGGAAAAGGTCTATGTAGAATTAGAGGCTAGGATTTTAATAGTTATGGATGTAAAATTATTTATTCTATTTATAAGATGGTTTATTTTTATTTAATTTAATCACACTATCCATTTTGGTTCTAGTATATGGTGGGAAGATAATGGAAGCAAGTTAACTACATGTGTGTAGGTCATGGAAAATGTTTTATGTATGAGAGTCCAATCATAATAAGAAATTTAGTGGAAATCATTATTATTATGTTTAACTTGATATCTTGAGTTATTATTAATAATGTGAATATAGGTGACTTATATATTTCACCAAATAATAGACAAATGGTGTTTCATTCACGTTAAATTGATAAATATCATGAAGGTACAAATATTTAACAACATATGTGTCATGAATTTGAGATAATTCACCCAAGGTAATGTATCAAAGGGATAGGAATAAATTTTATATTTTTTAAAGGTGGGAAAATAGAAATAAAATTCCAACGAAAAAAGTAAGCATTCAGTTAACACCACAAAGGGTAGTAAAGTAATTCTTATGGTATCAACTAAATGATAGTATGGTTATTATTAAAATCAATTCACTAAGAAAAAATCCTGGGAAGAGAACACGAAAGACCACATAAATAATTATTTAGTAAGATTATATATTGAAAGTGGAAAAAAATATGAATAATATATAAAATTTATTGATTATTTTAATATTTTTTATTATGTTTAAAGTATAATATATTGATATTGTTGAATTATGGGAAATTATTCATATTCTAAAAAGGATTTATTATCGAAAAAGATGGGAAAGATTATTTTTTTGGTTCATTAATGAATATTGAAGTGTCTATATACAGTTTTTTGAGATTTATGATGTGATAGTATTCTATTTAAGGATTTAAATTTTTTTAATATGTTCATAACATTAAATTAATTAATTCCATTTTCATGTTTTATATTATGGGAATTCATTGGGAGAATTTACTGAGTCATAATAGATGTTTGAGGTATATTCAACCCTTAATTTTGACATTTATATTAGTGAAAAGGTTATTTTAGTAAGAATGATTTTATATTTTATAGACATTGGTTGAAAGGTATTGATATCATTTAAGGATAATATAATCATTGAAGTGGGGGTAATGACGGTTAATTGTGATAAAATAGTTATTATATTTTGGGAAATATGTTCTATTATATAGATAACAATGAGATTAAATGTTTATTTAGTGACTAAGTAGTTAGAGTTAATTTTGAAGATGTTTGCTATATTGGGAACAATATATGATAATGGTAAATATAAATATTTTTTTCGAATATTAGATTTTATATGATAAACATTGGTGGAGTAATATTTTGGAATTATATATTATTTTATTACGTCTATATACAGATACATGTTAATAATGGATAAGATTAGAACATTTTAGGTATTATATGATTTGGGAATAAACTTATCAGTATTTATTTTATTATCTAGGAAAATTACAAGGAAATAATTATGAAAAAATTAATAGCAATAAGGGACAACTCAATAGTCACGGAGGTCTGAAGTAATCGATCCTAAGAGAAAATAGTGAAACATGGTTGGCCCCCTCTGGAGGAAAAGACCCAAGACAATAACAGCAAGACATCTGCTCTGTTTTTGATATCTCTGATGTAAGAAAACATGCAACTCTATTCTATTTGTTCCATATGTGATGGATATCCATGAGTTTGGTCTTGATACTCTTTCACCTTTGAAAAATATAAGAAATAGACCAATGGATAGATCCAATACCAATCATTGATTTATAAAAAGATAGAGAATCAACCTCCATAGCTCCAAGGTTAAAAATTATATTATTATATAAATAGAGACCAATGAGAATGTCATGATATTCAGCTTGGAGTGACTCAATTTAACCAAATTATATATAATAGTCTAGAATGACTGAGCCCTAAATATCATAGATCAATCCTGCACACCACATGACACCATGTTACAAGAACCATTTTTAAAAAATTTAGGACCCAAATGGTGCAGGTGCTAACACACACAATTTTGGGTATATACATTTTCTGTATATGCCTTTATGAGTGATTGATGTTATGTAGAGATAAATTTTATTATGATATTTGTAACACTCAAAATCGAACAATAGTTCCTTATTTGGGGGTTATATAATTTCTCATGTTCACCTCCCTATATGTAGGAATTTTTCGACTAATATAGTGGAAAAATGAACATCATTGAGAGGTTATTACCTCAGTACTAGGTAAAAAATATAGTAATAATAATGGATGAGACAAAAATAATTGATAAATAATAATAAATAAATAAATAAATAAATCACTATATAATTAGATGTATACAAAAATAAAACCCATAGAGTGTCATTATTTTATGCTAGACACAAAAACTAAAAACAAAAAAATGATCCATGGTATGAGATAAAGAAGTAAATAAAATAAGTAGGAGACACTCAACCTGAACTCTATTTTAAAACGTCTTCATCATATTGGAGACCTACTCAACCATCCATCAATATCCACTTACCCTTTTTCAAATCCATATTCTTGAAATTTACAAACACATCAAAATTATAGAGTAAGGTACGAGTATAAGACTCAGTAGGAAACCACCTACGACGCATGAAATAAGATCATAAGGTATAAATGTTGATTCCATGAAATTAGACATAATAGATATGAAAAAAATATATCATACAAGTAAACCCTATATTTTTAGTCCATATAGGTCGGTTCTTACTGCTTTGGAACCATTACAGAAGTAACATCAATCATTCACCTGACACATCCTCATGAAAGCGGTAGTCCAAAAACATGATTGGAATATACCCCTTAATGGGATAGAGAAAAACATATTGACTAGGAATTTGAAACATCCCCCTTGAGGGAATGGTTCATGAGGCTAAATAAGCATTCTTAACTGTAAGATAGAGTAACATCATAAAATGATACAAGATACATATGATAGATAAAAAATTACAGAAAAGAAAATCATAACTAGCTCAATATATATTCAAAAAATAAAAGAATATGTCTTACAGGGCTACACACACCACATGTGATCAATCATCAAACATAGGTATCTAATTATACACATGCACACTAAAAACATGCTATGAACCTGTATAAAACATTATATATATTAATGGATTCCTACCAAAAGCATTTCAAATTCAAGGTCAAGGTTCATCAAGAGTGCCATTACCCAAATCGACCTCACTCATCAATGTAATATATTCCTTATTCTAAGAGTTCCTAGAACAAATTTTAGTGAGTAAAAAATTCAAGAATTAGATTCTATAGGGAACAATCAAAATGTATAAAAAATACATACCCAAGGTTTAAACCAATAATGAAATCCGTAAATTCCAATTATTTAATGATAAAATTCATCCTAAATGGTATGATGAACAAGTAAGAAGATGTTATTGGATCTAATGAGTATAAATTAATAAGAACATGTCTAAAACCTTCATGATTTGATCTCTTAGGAAGGTCGTATGAGCCAAGACCTAGGTTCTCTAAGCATCTAGAAATTCGTATGAAATATTTCTCAATTTTGGAAATCAATCATGAAGAGGGGTTGAATTGATTAAGTGGGAAAACAATTAAATTAAATTAAAATTTAAGACCCCCCATTAAGACATGGTGCATTTCCTCTTTCAAAAATATGAAGTACAAGGATGAACCTGATGGTTTTTTCTATTTAAATTCTTTGTTGACCATTGAAACAACTGAAACCATGGCTTGGCCTTGGCCATAGTGTTCTTGATGATTCTTTCCTGACATGAACATTCCTATTGAATATCTCTCCAGCCTATGCTATTTTCCACAACCACGCCCAATAATATAGGTTTCATCGCACAACCCAATTCAGGGTTCATAGGTGCTTTCCTAGAGAACCATGGCTTGGAAAATATAATTCCCCAAGATTCCATTTCACACTAAGAGAACCAAATAAAATGGTTTCCAGTGAGGTGTGGTGTGGGAGTTTTGATTCCATAATATTAACAAAAAATTATTTCAAATCATCCAAATAGATATTAAACTATCTGATCCAAATGAATAAATATCACTAAGTTCAAGAAAAACACCTGATATAGGTCATTAAATACATAAAAATTCCACTGAAAAAAGGGTGTTATAAAACTCACCCTCTAATTACTTCATTTTCTCAAGAAGTGTCTCTATAAATCTACTCAAATAAATCAGGCCATTATTACCAAGTGTTTTCACCCCATTCCCATATATCTTCTTAAAAACCCTTGCTTATATTAAACCCAAACAATTGTAATGGTTATTCCTTATAGAACCTTACTGATTTTGTTTACTATCTGAATCGGTATCTCTATAAAAGATGAATCTGGATCAATCTCAACATTCTCACAATTGAGCACAATCACAATATCGGACTCATACATCCAATTTAATTACATGTTGAACACATTATGTATACCATGGTACCATGTAAGAAGGTTCAACGGGTAGATTATCATCTTTATGTGTTCTATGATCGTGAATAGTCCAATATTCCATGGTTCAAATTTCATTATCTCCTAAAATGCCTTAGATCCAATTGAGGGGAAACTTTTAAGAGACCCTTTTCACCCACAACGAACTCCAAGGTTTTCATCCTTTGGTCATCATATTACTAATTCCTATATTGAACCATAACCAATTATTCATGAATCAATTATACAATCCCTAATGTAACCTATACCATAGTAAACCCAAAAACTAAAGATTCACCAACCCCAGGTTAACAAAGAGGTGAATGAAAAGTTTATCCATACATATCCTCAAATAAAGTAATTTTAATTGAGTATTATAAGTTATTAATGTAAAATAACTCTAAAAGATCCATGTTAACTTCTCAATAAATTATGAAATCTTGGATACATACTAGAAGAGTGTAATGTCTGGATAGTTCTCTTTGATTTAGGTCAGTCTAAGGATACTACAACATACTTAGTTTTATCTGAGTTTCCATCACCTTCGGTTGTACCTACTGAAGCTGCAATGTTAACTATTAATACCAATCATACACCATGATCTACGGTCCACCATAAATCTAAATGATCACTCTGAAATATACCTTACCTATCTCATCCACTAAGTTCATCTCCTACATTTTCATGAAGTGTGCCACCACACTTAACTGATCTATTACCAAACAAAATATATATTTTCCTCTCAAGTTAATGAAAAACCCAATCATTATCTCTATATTTACCTCATCCTTCATTCATATAAGAACTAGAAGTATCTATAGTAACCCTCTATGCCTATTATGCTCAATCTTGATTCTATAAAAAGTCATTAAATTGATAGACAAAACACACGATGTCTATTTTTTATGTCAACCCAACATCATTTTTTTTTAACATCACGATACATCTTGGTCAACCCCATGTGTACTAACCTATATGAATAATGTGAGGATCTCATCAATTCTTCTATTAAGGATGAATGAACCATCACCCTACCATGAACAATAAGTATACATCATTGATCTAAATCCCACCAAAAACAACTCTATTTGATTCCAAAATCTAACTCATCATGGCACAATCCTAATCAAGATTAGGGATAGTCTTTGATTTCTCTACTAAAGATGATGTGATCACTAAGGGTGAGAAAATCACTGACCCCAAAACCTCATATAATCCTACCATCCAGTACTCTAATAAATCCATGTACTTCAAATAATATACAGGTGGTTGTTCTCCCCCTTTCTACATCATCCAACTCAAAACCTCTAAATCTACACTTCTTTTACTATGAGATTAATATATCTCAATGTTGATCAATTGTAGGAAATATTCCTAATTCCTATGATAAAGATCCATTCCATGATGGGAAAATATTTACCATAAACTCTAATGGTCAATATACTTCAAAAATCACCCACTTGAGAGATATATTCATCAAAATTCTGGCTCATGAAAAACATACACCCACTATAATTCATGATTATAGTAGTTATTATCATTGTGTTATGCGTATCAAGATGCATGAGTAAATAATTTGTCACCCTAAATCAATATGTCTCCCAGACTAATAGCACATGTTTTGAAATATACTATATATTCAAATCCAGACACAAGATGAATCGGTATAATAGATGATATAAAACTCTTTTCATCTATAAGAATAATTATTTACATTGTTCTATCCAGTAAGACTTAGTTCCCTAATTGTTCAGTATAGTTTTTGACACTAACAGATGATAAAATTCTGGAATGAACCTCTTATTGTACCTAGCCAACCTAAGAAAACTATTTGGATCCTATGTGGTTCCCAATACATTACTATATCAACCATATTTTTATCAATATATATTCCTTCTTGGGAAACCATTTTCCCATGAAAAAGGAACTCTTATGTATTAAAATGACACTTTGAGTACATGGGGTAAATCTGATGTGCTTAAAGCATGCTCAAAAGGATATCTAGGTCTTTAACATATGATTATGATTCCTTGGAATATATAGTCATGTCCTCAATAAAATCAATGATTAATTAATCTAATTATGTTTGAAATAACATGTTCATGAGATCTATTAACCCTTCTAGATCATTCTTTGTCTCAAAAGAAATAAAGATATACTCATAAAAATCATACCTACTTAAAAATACTACATTTTTTGTCTTACACTCTAACCTAAATATGAAAATATCCCTAATGTAGATATATTTTTTAAAACCATTGATATCTCCTCAATTGATCGAACCATACATCTATTCAAAGAAATTTGTTCATGTTTTCAATATGATCAAGATGAATTTATGGTAGTCTACACAAAGACCAAGACTACAATATTCCACTTTGGGGAATAATACGGAAGAAGACTAAGGGGAAGTTCTTTTTCTGATAAATTCATTATCCTCTATATATTCATGTTGTTTCTTGATCTCTTTCAACTACATCTATGCCATGTGATATGGTGGAACTGATATTTGGTGTGCACTAAGATCTATCTCAATATCACCATTAACTCCCATATGTGAAATAAACACTAGTAAATCCTATGAAAATAAAAATCTGTACATTTATACCATTAGAGGAAATGAGGAGGAAGATTTTGTCTCTTCTACCCTAAGAATCAAGGTTTCCACCTATGTTGAAAATACATCTATCTGAAAATGATCTGGTGCCACACTGGTTTCCTTAATGACCCATACATTGGTCAACAAAAATTTCTCCCCTTAAGGAAATGAAAAAATCATTTGTCTCTAATAAGAATTATTGTGTACATGGGAGATATTCAACTAGTCCATGATTAGGATCACATCAAAAATAATCCTTTTCATGATTATAATACTCTATAAATCCTTAAAGATAGGAACCAACAAATAACATTCTTAATAAATGTTATAGTGATGTAATTTTCCTCCCATTGGTGTACCAATAGATAGAATCTCATAAAATTACTTAATTTTTAAGGCCAGTCTAAAAACCACATCATAATATATGATAGAATGGGATTCTCCTATGTCAAAATATGGAACATATATAGTATAAGTTATTAGGATCATTCGTAAAACTATGGAATCTCCCTATTCTCCATTAGTTAAATCCATATAAACCTTATATACCCTACCATCCACCACATCATGGATACCTAGAGGCTTATGAGTCTCCCAATTCACCATCCCTTATGGGTTCATCTATTTTAGTCGAGTTCTGGTACCCATATCATGGCCTGATTTATCTATGTGAAACTATTAAACCTTATAATATAACCACTTTATATGAACAACCCTGAAAAAATGATGATTAATCATTAGAAAAACATGATATTCCAAGATAAATTATCATTTCCTCTAATTATTATACACCTAGAAGATTTTCTCCCCAAGGTAGTTAAATAATCTCCCTACTACTATGACTACCGACCACAACCCTTGAATCCATCAACATACTTTATCTTTTTCCTCCCAGAAATAACAACTAGGACTACACTAGATAAGTCACTTTTTTGACCACTAATATTAGAATGAAGACCAACATATTTATCATTATTGATAATAATATCTATTTACTATGTTATATGAACCACTATTGAAGAGGTCATTAGATAAATGTTTCGTACCTATCATTTCAACTTTTTAAAAAGTCCAATCTCAAAATTTATATCTTTATATTATTTATCTCCCAAAAAAGTGGAATAAGTAAAATAAACTCTAGTAAGCATGATCAATAAGTGGACAACATTATTGACCCATAATAGAGATCCATAAACACTTCAGAGAGGTCTACCATTAGTGAATCAAGTAATAACTCTTCAAAGAAGATAATTTTTATCGTCCCCACTGTCATCCCTTCTTATAAACTAGTCTACATCAGGACATCCCACCATCGCCCAACTATATCATGAAGAATAATGGTTACATGCTTAACCCTATAATCATATGAGGTCTCTACCAAGTTAAAAATACCCTCTATGACTCATAAATATTCCTCCATATCCTGGGAGTCTCTAGTTACATAAATAAATTTTGGTGTTTGAGTAATAATTCATGTATATCCTATCCAAATCATGCAAAGAATAAGAAAAAATTAATTGAGCCACATGTGCTTCCCCTTTGAAATATACATGGTATAAGAAATAAAAGGATAATTTCATCCATTTGAATTTGAAATTGACAATAAAAATAGCTTTCACCGTGGTTTTTATGGTGTTCTTGAGCACATCATCCTAGCATGGTCATCGCAATATTGTGTCACTTACATTAAGGTCATTAGAAAAAATTATTCCCTAAAAATTGGGCATGGTGAGTTTTCCAAATACATGGGCGACATGAGCCTTCCCATAGCCCTAATTTCTAGATATTTATTGTCCAAGATATTTACCCTTGATGTATTTTCACACCAAGACATCCTAGGTAAAAAAGAGCTTGAACCAGGGTGTGATGTTGGCCGTTTTCAACCCTAAACTTTCAAAACTGACTTCTTAAGATTCCATACAAATAAATCATTATTTTATCCCAAATAAAAACAACAACAATTTTCAATAACATCACAAGATACAGGTTGGTACATACATTATAAACTCACAAAAACTAGATTGTTAAGATCTAAGAAGAATATACAATCTATCATTGGGTTTCAATTTTTTTTCCCACTTTAAAGAGTTTTAGTGTTAGAAAATTATAGAATTATTTAAGATCAAAATTGGGTAATATTATTGAATCATTAAATATTAATATAGTATTTCTTCGAATAAATTTTTATTCATATTGGATATTATTTAATCTTGTGCTAACCATTTTTTTAATGGATAAAAATAGAAAGAATTACTTTTCATCCATTTTGGGATATTGCTAATAGTTGAAAGTTAATTTAAGCACTTCAGGCATGAAAAATTCATCATTATTATTTCTTATATGAGGTGAATCAATGATATAAAATATATTGAAGCATAATAAAGGGAAAAAATTCTTATGGAATGGGAATAAATCAAGAGAGTAAATATTCTTAATATATATATATATGGTAAAATAATTTCACAAATCTATCAAGTATTATGTGGAATGTAACCTGAAACTATAAACATACACTTTTTGAAAATCTTCACAAATTATGAGACATGTAGAGTTATATTATATTATAAAATAATAAGATTCCTAATCTTAACCAAGAAATTAAATTTCACAATAATATATATATATATATATATATATAATTTTATTACTATGTTATGGTTAATTAATTTTGAAAAAAAATTATTTATGAGGATAAAATTCCAATAATTGGAGAAGAATGTAACACCTTGATATTTTCATTTAAAAATAATAATAGCTTCGGTTTCACATACTAAAAGAAATAACAATCTTAAAACCAACTATGACATATTATTAAAATATTACTATTTAAAAATGACTGTTATGACCTAGTCACTACATTTCAGGGTATGAACATGAATAAATAATTATGAAATATATATATATATAATCCAAATTAAAATTTATGTATTAATTCCTTGTAAATAGGAGCTTGCTTTTAAATAAAATTATATAAGACTAAAGAAGATATTTTTCCGAAAATTGATTTATGTACGCAATGTATTTTTATCTTAATAAATTAAATCACCCAATACTAATAAATTTTTTTGATGAAATTCATTTATAATATAATCAATCAAATAAATTAACAACAATCTAATGGTTTTTACAAAGAAATTAATTTGAGGAAATTCATTTGGTGCTCCAAAGATAATGTTTTCCTTAAATAGATTTTATGTGTTTTGTGAGAAGATATTTGAATTATTTTCCACCAAATTTATAGTGTACATTTTATTCAATTAAAATAATTTTTTATGTAAAAATATCAAAATTATCTTATTGTTATTTTTTGGGATTTTTCTAAAAAATTTGATTTTTGGGTCAATAGTGAAAATATCAAATTTCATAAAAATTGTCAATTCTTTTGAAGAATTTAAACAAAATAATTATATTTTGGATTGTTTTAAAAGTAAAATTACTCCCATTTAAATAATCATAATTAAATTAATTCTATAGTAATCAAAAATATACTTGATTTTCGTATACATTCAATTTTTGGATTAAAACAAACTTTTCTAAAAAACAGATTTTTTTCATTTCATGCACTTATATTAAAATTAAATTATTAAACATCTATAAATTGAATATTGAAAAATATATATCATATTTGGAATCATTATTTTACAATTTATTAATGAATTAAATTTCATTTTTTGTCATAATGAATAGTAACCTTGGTAAAATGTTATCACCACAATAAATTGTAAAATGATTTAATTAGTGTTAAAACATTTGGGATGAGGACAAAAAAAAATATATTTACTCTTAATGGATTAGATAATTTCTTACTTTATCACCCTAAATTTCAAAATGGAATGTATTTACATCCACATGAACATGAGTAATACATTTAAAATCTATAAAAGTTAGGTATGATTAAAAGAGTGTCATTATCCTCACTTGTAAAAGGACACCTCCTCTTCTTAGTTTTCTGCACCACTTGAGAACTTTATGTTAACCAATATCTAAAAAACTCTCACCCAAAACCTCAACCATATTTTTTCTAGATTATAGTCCCACTAAACTACCAACCTGTTTGGCTTAAGGTGTAATCCAAAGGAAATTTTCCAAAGAAAATGTATAACTCTTAACTGAGTTATTTCATGTTTATTTATCTTTTACCTCCTCCAAATCTATCCTAACCATTTGGGTATAATAGCATAATTATCTCAATTATACTGAAATTTTGTTATGTTTATGGTACAACCCTTTTATATCACCTAATCTATCCTAAGGGAAATGAAAACATCGCTTATGCATACATTTGGACTACCACATCAATGAAGTGATTTGTTTTATTTTTATTCAACAGCACATATGGATGGTTAAAATTTTGTATCATGTAAGATCATTTAATTTTTTAGGTATCTACCTCATTTATATTTTTGTCGAACATATTTCATTTGGGTTTTCTTTCTTCTTTAAACCATAGTGGTCGAGTTCCTTTGAGGATGGACTGTATTTTCTGGAAAAAATAACCTAAATTTTGGAGATGTATATTTGTTTGAATCAATGCAATCCTGGAATAAAAATTTTAAATTTTATTGTGATGGTTCTCTACAAGTTTTGAATATTTCATTGGTGGTTTGGTTTCTTTTTTAGTAGTTATACTTAGTGTTGTTTTCTCGGAATTTACTCACTATGAACATGTTAAATGACCTGTAAATGTTTCCAAGAATACATCGTGAAATGGTTCATGATGTGAAGTGGTTATAAATAATAAAACAATTTCACATTTTGTAACATTATATTAGGGTTATTTTAACACAAGGTGAATCATTTTTAATTGTAAGCCATAAATTGAGAATTACAAATCATGTAAGTATTACTTGTGTTTTCATCATACCAAGTGATTTTAAGAGGTAAGTGTGTATGATTATTCATTTATTCAGTTAAGTACCTCCTCTATCAAACTATAGGTGATTTCCAATATATTTTGGTGCACCATATTCCCTTTCAGTAATCTCAATCAATTTTCTAATTCTCAGTTATAATGAAATTATTATATATTGGGCTTGGACTGGATACTGAAATGCTTATATAGGGGTATTTTCCCAAAAGATGAAATTCTTATATAGAGGGCCATAATTGGTTATGTGATTATTCCATCAGTTTTGGTTATAATTCAATGGTTTTTGTACATTATCATATATAGGTTTTCATGGTGCTGAAGTAGGATGGATGTTACATTATATTAATTAATAAATTAATACACATGATTATCACTTTATTTCATACACATATTTAATAGACAAGTTTTGTTTAGACATGGTGGTGTAAACCTATTGAGTTTTACTCACACTCTATTCAAGAATCATTATGGAATCTGAGTAGATTACATGGATGTAAGTTTGGAAAAGGTAAATGGACCAAGTTTCTAATTATTCCTTCTTGGAGAGGTGGGAGCTTTGAGAGGGGACTGACATGGGTTTTGACACAGGAGTATTCTTTATTAATTCTAGTTAGCATGGTCTTTTTTGTATATTAATTTCAGTTTTAATTTTAGATACATTCCATCATTTCGTTACATGGTTCTCTATTATTTGGTTTATCCATACATTATTTACTTTCTAGTTGTGTGTTGTACTATTTCTGCCATAATAATTACTCTAACATTTATTTATATTATTTACTTCTATTGTATTGTAACTCTATACTAGTGGGTATAGTATTTCCACTATACACATCACTCCTCATAATTAGACGGATGTATTTGGTGTATGAGGAGGAATGCTTGAGATCACATAACCAACCCGATTTGGCCACGTGAGAGTGTTTTAGATTAGGGGACATTTGAAATTAGTATCAGAGGTGGTTTTTCCATTCTATTGCTTTACTATTTTGGAATGGTAGAAAGGATACTAGGAATGTGTCGATACATGGTAATGACTCATTCATCGAGTATCTAACCCATGTATGGGGAAAATCCAAGTTCCTAGGGATAGGATTATAATTCAAGATGTTTTCTTGTTATGGTTAATGTTATTTCATCTTGGGTGATTCACATATCATGTGATGTTATAGTTTCTTTATATTTGTACTTGTGGAATAATATGGAATGGAATTAGTATCAATACATCATGATAAAAAACATAGGGATATATATTGACATGCATTTTCATGATAGGGATATATTTATTACATATGATATATTTTTTGCATAAATTCATAGATGATATAATTAATATATCTGGTGAAGAGGGAATAAATGTAATGTTATGTAATTTAAAAATACTTGTAAGCCATGTCTACAAATACAATGAGCCAGTGGCTCTATTTTTTCCCCAATTGAAGATGAACTTGTTTCTATATATTTTTATAAGGAGTGAGTTTATCTTGTTGAAAAAATGCATACTCAGTGTCTTTGAATTGAGTGTTAGGACAGTGGAAATTAGCACGCTCATAATGAAGTTGATCTGGAGATTCTTGTATCTATTGACGATTATTTGTATGTTTATTTTTTCAGTATCTTATTTAGGGTCATGTGATCTATGGAATGGGATATTTTTCTCACCGTACCTTCAATTTCTAAGATGAAGAGAGAGTTTAAACTATAACATCTACCTACGTTCACTTGGGAGGGAGGGGTCTAGGTAACCAATTTTTAGATTGAATTAATCCATATGATGTTCAGTAACGTTAATACACTTGTTCATTGGAGGGTGAACCTTGATAGATATATGATTTATGGAACTTCCAGGAATTATTTGGATATTCTAATGTAAGTTGGGAACCAATAGAAATTTTACAGGAAATAATTTGATCCATTGTTTCATAGAAGTTATATCTAAAGACATTGAGGGATTATAATGCTCATGATTTCTTTCACTTGACACATCAGTACATGTTAGTGATGGACTATGATAGAAATTTCTCTAAAATTCAGAGATTTGAAAGATATTTAAGAGCTAATTAAATCTCCAGGATGATACATTTTTAGGATCGGGTTCAGTATATGATCAAGTTACATGTGATTATTTTTAACTTGAGTTTTTTTTCATATATGATGAATTATACACTCATCAAAGAAAAGAATCTAAGAGTGACCCCAAGTAGTATTCAATTTATTTCATCAGGTAGAACTGGGAGATATTATTATAGGGGAAGGAAATTCCATTTTGATAGTTTTTTTCATAGAAATAGTGGGTACAGTAGTTCGGAAAATGGGAAGTCATCCCAGGAATACATTCCCTTATAGTGTTATCAGTGTGACAATTATAGTGAAACGATATCTCATTGTCTACACCCTTCTTTGGATTTCCATTTTTTTGTTTGGAAAGGTGATATGCATAGTTTTTTTAGGGTAATTAATTATTAGATTATTTTAATGGGATCAATATAGAAACTCTAATCTCGAAAGGGATCAGATACCCCTTAGTTGGCTGGTAGATAGAGATCCACTTGATGTTCGGGTCTAGGTAGGGGAAAAGTTACCCCAGTGATATAGTGGTAACACTATGCAGATGGAATAGAATAGGGGATTCAGAATGAAGACCAGGGAAGAGGGGAGAGTCAGTTACAGGCTATGCAGTCTACTCTATCTAGTGAGGATACATCACCTCCTACTATCAAAGTTATGATTTTTATATCATTGACCCTTTCTTGTCTTTTCTAATGAAAAAGAATCACATTTCTATTTATCTTCTATTTTTTAAGTGGTTTTTTATTGGATGTAGAAATAATAGATGGATTCTTGACCATTAACACTCCATTGGGAGTGCGGTCAGAGAATATCAAATTTTTTGAAGTATTGTCTCTAGAGATTAGTGGTTACCATTTCTGTTGGGAACCATTTATGTTGGAAATGATATATTTTTATTTGATCTCTAGTATAGATTTGTTATTTCTGTACCAAGATATAATATACTATTATTAGAGGTTATTTTTCTTTCTCTCTCTATAAGGAGGAAAATATTTTCTCTAGGGTGAATGGGATCTTCAGTCAAGTCATGAAAGAACAATTCAGTGCATATTCGATTGGCAGTTTGATCAGATAGAATTCATTATTAAGATGATGGTGGGATGTAGTAGGATAAATTCCTCCAATGTTATATCAATTTTATGATTCCTATCATATGAGTTTTATGGTTCACCACTATAATGAGATATCAATTTCACGATTGAGTTGGTCCTAGGATTAGAGCGAGTTTTTATTCCTCCTTACATGATGGAACCAGAATAGATTTATGATTTGAATGTTTAGTTTGATGATCAAGAATATAACTGTTTCATATTACAGTGTAACAATTCATGGGTTTCTCCAATTCCTTTTTCCAAGAAGGTTGATTTTACTTTACACTTATCTGTGGATTATCAGATATTGAACCAGATGACAATCAAGAACCAGTATCTCATTCCATGCATAGATGAAATTAAATCACGTAAGATGTGCTAATATCTTCTCCAATAATTATTTGAGATCATGATACCAACATTTGATAGTGATACCATGATACATACCTCAAACTAATTTTAGGAGTGTGTATGGATTCTATGAGTTTGTAGTGACACCATTAGGTTTGACAAATGCACCTACGATATTCATGGCCTTGATGAATCAAATTTTCATCCTTTTCTAGATCATTTTGTGCTAATTTTTGTTTATGTCATCATAGTGTTCTCCCAATCCATATATGATCATGTTCAATATGTTGACTTCATCTTGAGTACATTCATTGAGCATTATCATTATTTTATTATAACCTAATTTCGTTTCTATATTGATATATTTCAATTGTTGGGTCATATCATCTCAGAGGAAGAAGTTGTGGTGGACCTAGAGAAGGTTATAGTTGTGGTTTCTTAGTAGAAACCCAATAATGTATTTCATGATAGGATTTTTTTTATTTATTGTATGTTATTACGAGAATTTTATCTAGGAATCCGCCAATTTGGAATCATCGATTTCTAGGATGACCCAGAAAGGAGGGAAGTTTGTGTGGTTAGAAGCCTGCGAGAGGGATTTTTTAGAGATGAAAAGAAGTCTATCCTTAGAACCTATCCTCACTTTACCTATGCTGGATAAGCAATATACTATGTGTTGTGACGCATTAGGATTTGGAATTGGAGTAGTTCTGATGTAGAATAATTGATTGGTTGAATATGAATCTAGAAAACTTATACTGCATGAGAGGAATTACCATATTCATTGCCTAGAGTTAGTTGTTGTGGTACATTTCCTATGATTCTAGTGGAATTATCTTATGGGTGGGAGATTTTTTGTCTACATAGTCCAAAACATCCAATATTATATATTTTCTTAGTAAAACCTCAGTCTTGGTAAGAGAAGGTGTGTTGAGTATCCATAGTCATTCAAATTTGATTTGTCATTTACATCAATAAAGGGAAACATTATTTTTTGTTTTGTGATTTGAAAAACATGTTAATAGGTAGTTTAAGAGTCTTTCGATGAGTGGTGGATGATGGAACTCTTTTTAGACATGCATAAAGATGTTCTAGAGTCCCAAGGATGATTATCTCTGACTTCAACATCTTTTATACCTATTCTTTTAAACTATATCAATATTGAGATGATATTTGATCCAAATGGAATAGATCTGAGAGGAAAATTATATGGTGTGGATCCTCTATTGGGTTGGTATATTTTGTTAGGTTCTTATTTTCTATGGAAAATTATGCGTTCCTATGGTATTACACAATGATATTATGATATATTTTCTTGTTTTTTGATGGTATGTACATCTTGGATTGGAAAATATGTATCGATATCTCCATAGATTATACTGGTGGACAAGATTGAAGAGGAGGTAATAGGGTTTTTGGTGAGATGATTCACCTTTCAGTAGGTAATGGAAGAGCATTAGAGGCCTACTGGGTTTTTGTAGCCTCTTCCCACACCAAAATGGAAATGGGAAGATGTCTCTTTAGATTTTTTGACATGATTACCCAGGACACCTCATATGAATGACGTAATATGGGGATCATATATTTAGTGAAGAAGGTGTCCCAATTTTTTCCTATCAAGGAGAACTTCACTATTACGGATTTGAAAAGTCTCTATGTTTGAGATATGGTTTAGTTTCACATTGTTCTGGGGAGTATCATTTTTGATAGAGATCATCATTTGACGTCTCAGTTATTGAAGGGTATTCAGAGGGATTTCGGATCCTATGTTTTTCTGATTATGACCTATCATCCACATACTAATAACCAATATGAATATACATTTCAGTTTTTGTGGGATAATTTAAGAACCGATTTTTTGGATTTTGAAGGTCCATGTGAGCAGTTTTTAGCACTCATATACTTATCCAATAATAAAATCTTATTGGAATAAATCTAAATAGAACCATTTAGGGATTTATATGTAAGGTCATGTCATTAAATTCTTTTTTGGTTGGAGGTATGTGAGTCAGTACCTGTTTGATGTAGCCTCATGAATGAGACATCTGACTAGGTTGGGTTGATCATTAAGAATTTGGGAACCACATAGGGAAAAATAAAACATACTCTAACCATAGTACATGAAATCTAGAGTTTGAGGTCATTTATTATGTATTTCTTTAGGTTTCACCATGTTTAGGTAAACACCATGTCAAAAAATAGTGGAATCTAGTGCCCAGGTTTTTCGGGTCATTTGAGATAGTGGAAAATGTTGGCCTAGTGGTGTACTGATTATGCTTTCCACAATGCTACAGTTCCATTCATGATATGTTTCACACATCACAGCTTATGTGAATTTTTCTTAATCCGCCTCATGTGGTATATGTTTATGATGTTGTGCTTTTTGTAGATGTGTTCTTTGAGAAGCAACTGATATGAATTGTGGACCATAATGAGAATTATCTCTAAGTTAATACCATACCTACTATTTGAGTGTAGTGGTATCATGGGAATGTTCAATAAGATACCTAGGTGGGTGAGTTTGATATGTGAGAATAGTGTCCATACTTGTTCACTATGACCCCACAGTGATGCTTGGAGAAGATCGGGGATGATTTGTTATGTGGTGGGGATGGTTTTATACTCCCATATTTTTTTAGGTACATACCTCTTTATAATTTTCAATTAATATATTTCTTTTCTGTTTTATATATTATTTAAAACTTGTTGTCAAGTTACATTGAGTATGTAAATAATTTTATATGGAAAATGACATAATTTTTGTTAATGTATGTTTTTATAATTAATCTAGTTTGTTTATAAATGTGTTAAAGGGGATTATTAGGTTTTTTCATGAGTTTGGAACATTTTAGAGGTGGTTCGAGATATTTTTTAGTAGATGCAATGAGTATTATCTTTACGGAATTTATATGTCATTAACATGTTACCTGACAGGTAAATGTTCCCAGGAATACATCATGAATTGGTTCATAATGTGACGTAGTTACATACTGTGAACCTATTTTATGTTGTTTATCGATCAATCCAGGTTATTTTAATCTAAGGAAATTCCATTTTTTGAATAATTTGAAAATTGATAATTACATGTCGTGTAAGCATTAAACTCCATGTATTCCTCAGACCAAGTGGTTTTAATAGTATAGAACATATGATCCGTCATTTATTCAATGAATCACCTCCTCTCTCAATCCATAGGTGATATATAGGATAATTTTGAGTTTATATTCACTTCTAAACATCTTGATCAATCGTATGACCCTTGGCTAGTTGTTTTCAGTTGGTTTCCCACTATCTTCCTCCTATTCTCCATTATTGTTGTGGAATATCCTGAACATGGTTTTGTTTGGTGTTGATATTGATCTTTTTTATCTACGTTTTCTTCATGATCATCATTTTATTCTTTTTTAATCATTACCTATTAGAATTGTTTCATTTAATTATGATTAATGGTAAGTGGTATAAAACGAAACCATATAGTATCTTTCTATTGTAAAATTATGTTAAATACTAATTGATTGTGTCAAAACAATGTGTGCATTAATTAATTGAGTAATGGAGGATGATAAATCTTATTCCCAATTATCCATTGGATTCCTTAGGACTCAATGATGTTGAGACCTAGCCTGCAGTTACCATGAAAAAATAATTAATTATTGAATTGATTAATGTTTTTTTAAAAGACATTAAATGTTGGCTGATTTCTTTTGATAGTTTCACCTTTTAAAAAGGACAAGTGAATCATGTAATAACTACTGTTTCATTGATATTAAATGAATGGCTAATTAAAAGAAAAATGGCAATTGGAAGAATTAACTATTTTTTATTATGATATTGTGATGTTTTCTCCTTTCCATTATGATTTGTATAGTAACGGATGATGAAATTCTTATATGGAGGACTTGGTTTGGTTATATATTAATTCTTATAGGTATTTTCCTAGTTATGATGAAATACTTATATATTGGTCTTGGCTCGGATAATGTAATTCATATAGGGATGATCACAGTTAAGCCAAAATGATTATATAGAGGGAATAGCCCATATGTTGAAATGCTTATATAGAGTGATTGGAATGGATACTAAAATGATTTTGAAGAAGGGTATGTCTGGTATGGGATTAGTACATGGTTTTTGGTTTTTTTTGGCATGGTTTTACTATGTGATTAGAGATATTTTGTCATACTACTGAAGTAGGTTAATTGTTTCATCATATTAATTAACAATTAATACACCTATTTATTTCTTTATTGAATTCACTTATATAAAAGAATAGTTCTGTTAATACATGTTGGTGATCCCAACTGATATTTACCCACACCATATTCTTGGAAACTTTTAGTGGTCGAGATGATTACATAGATGCAGGTTTTCACATGGGTAATGGACCTTGGGGTTGATTATTGCTTGTTAGAGGGGTTGAATATTGGAGATGGGACCAACACGGGGTTCAGGACCGAGGAATTATTAGTTTATTTGGGTCATCATGGTATTTTATCTATATTGCATTTAGTTTTACTTTTAAATACTTTTAAAATTTTCATTAAATGGTTCACTATTATTTGTTTTATCGGTTCTTCAATTACTTTCAAGTTGTATATTTTACTATTTCTAATATATTATTTACTATAATGTTTATTTATATTGTTTAATTTTTTTGTATTATTACTCTATACCATGGGGTATAGTCTTCCCACTATACTCATCAAACCCCCGCTCCTAGTCAGTGGCCTCTAGGGTATAGGGCTGCTTGCTTAAGGTCCCATAACCATCCTGGTGTTTCCATGTGAGAGAGTTATGAATCAAGGTAAGTTATAGATCAAATGAATATAATTTATCTTTATGAAATTATTAATATTATTGAAATATTATTTATTAATTAATTTCTTATATTTTCATCCATTAAATATGATAATCTTGGTTGTTCGTACATGTGGACCACTAACTCCGTGAAGCAATGTGATTATATTTTCATGTCCTCCTTTCATGGTAGGTCCAAATATTTTTATTTAATGTAAAAAAATAATAATTATTTCATGATAAATATTTTATAAATTATGGGCCTATTATCCATATGACCATGGTCAACATACCAATGTTTTTATGGGATTATGAACCGAATGTCCTCAAAACCACCAACATGAACTTAAGCAATTTAATAATTATATAATACGTTATAAAATTGAGATATAATATATTAGTATATTGTAATAAACCAAAGAAGAGGTTCTCTAATAATTAAATAATTGATATAATTTTATTATATTAGATTTAAGGAATTTATGTGGTGAATCGGACTCAAGGTAAATGATTTTCCTTAAAACGTTGTTTTAAATATTTCTTTCCATAATTATTTTACTCTCTATCCATGTTTCTCAAGATTTTGTAAGGATTTTATTCTCACACTAATATTTTTTTAAGTTCAATTTATAACTCTCCCAGACATTCCTTGAAATTTTTTAAAAAGGTATATTTTTAACTTCTTATGTATGGGTTATTTTTTAAAAAGTGTGAAGGGAATATTTTTTACATATGCAACCTGAATGGGAATTTTTTCACCATAATTCCTATTATTATTTTATCATCCTCTAGAGTTTATCATGTTTTTAAAATAAAATATCATTTCTAGTTCTTTGAAGAGATTTTACTTTTAATATTTTTCAAAGAAAAAATATTTTTATCCATTTTTTTACATGAAGCCCAAAAGTGTTTCTACATATGTATTAATAAAAATATTCCATGATATTTTATGATGGAAGAGGAAGATTTTATGTTTTTATAGTTCTTGAAAAAATGTATGATGTTGTGTGAGCCCGGTATAGCTCCCAAATTCATTGGGTAACGATTTTGTTCTCCTGTGAAATATGTTGGGATTAACCAATTAGGTCATTAAATTTTTAGGGTTTCTTGTAAGTGTTTTATAAAGACAACATCTCAAGAAACCAACATGACTTTTCAATGCATAGAAAGATAATTTTTCCAAATATTTTTATTTCACATGGTCAGCAAACCTTCTTATATTTTTAAAAAATTATGTCCTTTTAAGGGTAAAAGGTGTGTTTTCCAAGAAAATACTTTTCATGGGTTAACATGTTTTCATAGAAACCCTTTTGATTGTGATTATTAATTAAGTTTTTATTTGGAAATTTTTAATGAAAAAATAGGGTAATAAATATGATTTTATGAGTTTGTAAATGAATATTTTCAACTCATTGTTTATTTTGTTAATGGGAAAATTTTCATATGCATTTTTTTGTTTTTCAATTGTCCAAATAGGTTTTCTACTTTTTATATCTCTTATTCTGTTTTTTTATTCATCCCATATTTTTAAAAAAACATCAGTATTTCGGATGAGTAGTAACTATAGAAAGGTCTTACATTCTTATATGAGGATTCATCATAAAAGAACAAAACTTTTTTAGAATTGAATAAGAGTTTTAATTTAAGAATCATATTTTTGTGAAAAAAGGAAAATTGAGTAGAAGTGTATGCTTTAAAATGTACGGTGTTAATATGTAATAGTTTTTAATTATCTGAAAATTTAAACATTAAAGATCAAGTCATTTCAATCCATTACATTGAATTCATTAGTATGTGTTGTTAAAGGCATGGTCTATTATACATTCCCATTTTCATTGATCTGGTTTTTGAAAACCCACCTAGTACCAATAAAATCATTGTTTCTAGATTTTGGAACATATTCCCAAGTCTTGTTCTTCTCTATATAATTGATATATTTATTCAGAAAATTTATCTATTTCTTTTGTACAACAACTTCACAATGATTTTGTGGTTTAACTTATGAAATGAGTATAGTTTGGTTTTCTAATACCAACTTTCTTCCTGTCTAGATCGGTGTATATTTATATCCAATAATACTTTCAAAATAAATATTTTTCCTCAATATTTAATGAATCATCCTCTAATATTCAGCACTATATTATTTAATGGTCTCATATGAGTTAATATCAACAACATTCTACTCATTTACATCCATCCTAATAATCTGTCTGTTAGAAAACATCATTCTTATAGCATTATGATTTTCAATTTATTCTATAATAAATAGTTCAAAATTTTAAGATTTTAAATGATTTTAATAATGGAATAATATACCAAAATGTTACTACTTCTTTAATTATTTTATACAGTGTTTGTTGTATGATATACTTTGATGATACCTTCTACTTATTCATAAAAAATTACGATATTCGATTTTGGATCTCCATGAAACATGTTATTACAAAAACATTAAAATATTTTACATCCATGTTTATTTTATACAAAATAACATATGGATTTTTATAAGTATCAGGTATAAATAAGAATATATTTTGAATATTCACTGTTTTGAAAAAAACAACTCTCCAAAACTATTTCAAATGCATATGTTCTTACAGTATGGCCCATACCATTAAAATAAAACATGTTTTATTCCATTCATCCACAAAAAATAATAGGGTATTTTTTGGGGTATAATAGATATTATTAGTTAGAGAATATGTGGTATAATAAAATGACCAATATCACACATGGAAGAAAATGTGAAACTACATTGAAATAGGAATGAAGAAATACTATAGAAAGACATACTATTCACCATAGAATCCACTATATCAACTTTATTGGAATTGAAAATTTTTTATAGAGATCAAAAATTTGGATTCCAAAATACTTCCGACTATTGACGGAATCCATAGGTCAAGAATATTCACACATCCTATATGTGGGACTCTAAATCATCAATTATGTGTTTTCATCTATTGAAATAAAATAGGTAGAAGAAATAGAGTTTCGTGTGAAATTTTAATGACTATAGTTTTTATTTCTAAACCCTTTTTATATTCATTTAAATTAACCATGATTTTTCGTTTTAGTTGGCGTGGTATTACGGGTGTCGCAGGACCCTGAAAATTGATATATTAAAAAAATTATTATACCATGAATATGTGTCTTTGTAGAAATAATTAGTTTCCCATTCATTGGCATCTCAGATCATAAATTTGAGAAAAATTATGATTATATCATATAGGGTTTAATCTAGGAGTGAAAAAAAAGGTTATTTCTCATTATAATGTTGGTCGATGAACCGTATTGGGATAATATTAAATGAAATTAAATAATTTAATTCATTTATTACCTTAATTTTCCTAAACATAAGTTTATCCTTCATAATAATTACTATAATGGTTCACTAGGTTTAGTCATATAATCCTAGTACACTGAGAGGGAAAGATACTCACTTTGGGAGAGAACATTCTTTGGACAAAAATGGAGGATTTCTGATCAAATTCTATAGGGTTCGCCATCAATGATAGAATTGTTTGAGATCATCAATGACAATATCACAAATTTTTTCTCCTATAATGATTAAACCAATGGTGAGGTAGGCCTTTCTTATTTGGGGATTATTTCCACCTTAATTGATAATTTTGAGCATAAATTAATTAATTAATTTTCATTTCAGTTTATACCTCATTATTTCTATATCAGTATGAATTTAATTGTTTTATTTTGGCTTGAATTATATCAATTTTATTTCATCTTTATTTATCCCATTATTAAAATCAACGACCAGGTTTAGAATATCTATTTATGAATTCAATTTTTTATTCGGTCATTTACCCCCTCGTTCTTCTTGTGTTAATCATGGTCATACGGGAAGATGATGATTCAAATTTTGGTCTAGTTTAAAAATATTTTGAACCCAAATGAAAATTTTTTTACATGAGAAATAGTATAATTGATTCTTTTAAAAAGTTAATAGGACCATTAAGGGGTTTTAGATGAATATTTTTATTTATACCTATAGTGGAGACAAGATACAAGATGGGAATTCATGCTGGGTGATAGAATCATGTTCTTCAGAAGAGGTATGGATGGAATCTATCCACCGATGATGATTCAGCCATGGTCAATGAAAATAGTGAAACATTTGGTGAGATTTGTGGGGGATCAATAGTATAATAAATCTTATGGGGAAAGAAATCAATTTTTATGAAAAAATCAAAATATAAATCATGTACTCCAATAAAAAAACATGTTATATAGACTATATTTAGTTGTGTATAGGTTATCATGGGTGAGTAAAATATCACACATCAAGTGTTGGAGCCCACACATCATGTGACTTTTCTTGGAATGTTGATCCAAATATATGGAGTACATGCCTTAGACCCTTGGTTGTCCCACACACAATGTGTCTAGGTCCAGACACCATTTAAATTTTATTTTTACATTCCTTGTAGTGTTGGACTTTGGAGTATTCCTCATGTACCCAAGGGGACATATCATGTACCATTATCTAAATGTTGTACCTTATGTATCTCCTTGTCTAGGACTCTTAATTTTACCTATGAGTAGTAATTCATAATTATTTTTTCATGTAGGATGCAATGGTGACCTTTCTTAACACCTGAGATATTACGTAAGGAAACCTAGTCAAATTGATCCTTCGAGAATGGTTGGTTGATTTTCAGAATCAAATGTGATCTCAAAATAAACATTGGGGTTAGACCCCCCACCCCACCCACCCTTGCCCCCTCCCACCCCCACCCCCTAAGGAAACATATATATTAGGGAGTGGGTCCCCAACATCCTTAGTAATGAATGGGTTGGGGGCCTCTGCACCATCTCAGTGCATGCGTATCTTATCTACAAAGTCAGTATCCTATAATCTGAGCTCTGAAAAAGAATGGTTCTAACACTAGTGTTGGTACATCATCAGTCGTGATAGTCCTATGGAAAGTTGTGGATCCCCAACTATAGATATAGTGAGGTTACATTAGGTTTCTAGAATTGGGATAACATCGGTGGTTATATTTGCTAATAGACATCAACCTTAGCTAGATGTGAAGATCAATATATTCTTTTCTCTATTCTTTCAATTTCATCTATGGTCATATCTATTTTTAGGTTTTTTTCCCACCAACAATTCTTGTGGGTTGAGATGAATGTTTATTTCAATATATTCCACTTTATTTTATGAGGCATCCTACTTAGTATTTATATACTCACCCTCGAATGGTATTTTCCCATCATGTTTCATGTCTTATTCAAAGGATAAGTACTTAGATGGTGCCTTGAGTAGGAAAAGTGTTGGTGTGTATTATAAATAATTTATGATAGTCAATGTAGGTAGTGGTCGGTATTGGAGATCATGTGAAGGATCTTCCTCCTCATCAGTAATTAGTTTGGGACTCCCTTTATTTATAGATGGGTGTGTATCTTACCCCCATTCTTACTTTTTATATATTTGTATTTATGGGATCTAGATATTCTTATAGGATATAATATTCATTTTGACCACTTAGGTTAGTAAATTTTATTTTATCCTGCCTTATTATAATATTCAAGGATGTGTTTGTGATTATAGTTTCATTAGTTTATGGTCTCTAATTTGTGTGATATACCTACATGGTGAATGTCTCCATCCCTTGTACTATTAGAGGAAATATTGGGGTGTCACACTCATTATTCCGCCAGTCAAGGTGGATCCCTAGTGCATTAGGTTATGACAAAGTGGTATCGAAGTGATCCGTCTTAGGTATGGTTTTGAAAGTAATATGTGTTGTGAATATCAGTTTAGGAAATTAGAAAAATTATGTTATTTTTTATTGAGTTTTCATTCCATGCTAGGGAACCCAATGATGGTGTGATTTCCAATTTAACGATAAACTATGACTATTATAACCATATATTTCACTTGGAATTTTGAGTTTCCACTTCTAGGGAAACCAAAAAAAGATTTATCATATAGATATAGTTATTTTATATCCATTTCCTTCATTGTCAACTCCTCAAATATCATAAAATATCCATCATACATATTTAAAAATTTCGGTATTATTATATGATGACATCTTGGTAGGATTTTGATACAGGGTTAGGACAACAACAAGTTGGGTAATAAGGATTCAATGCAGGGACTTGATTGTAAGGTTTTCCCTCTATGTGAGCAGAGAGTAATGCATCCACCAAATGATAGGTGGGAATAATCATCTCCAATGATTCATATTGGTGTTCATATACATGTTGAGTACTCAATTATTCTATATGGATAGTATGATGATGTGTAAAATATGAGTGTGATGTATGCATTTTAGTGGCAGATACTGCTGAGGTTTTATAGTGATAAATACACTCAAATGGTAGAGGATTGGATTAAGTCATTGGCTCAACTTTTTCAACTAATGTATCCTCTACCAATTATATTGTTTTTCTTGTGACTAGACTTCCTCATAAAGTAGTAGGTAAATTATTGGGTTTGGACACCAAAACCCAAAATGAGACGACTCACAAATGGAGAGAGTTCGATCACTTATTCTATGAAAAGTAATATCCTTTGACTTTGTTATTTGTGCGAATCAAGTAGCCTCTGGAGTTATAGCAGGGTGATATGATTGTTATAGAGTATTTTTCGACGTTAAAAAACCACACATGTTACTCTATCAATATGGTGTGATATAGATACATCAAGTTTTGGAATTTTGAGTAGGGACTCCACAAGGACATCCATGATAGTGTGGTAGTTCTATGAATTCCCACTTATGGTAGGGTGATAAAGTGGGCCTTGGTCACAAAGAGATTCCTATAAAATTATTTTCAAACCACTAGATCTAGTAGTGGATGTCATGGAACGGTTTCATCTACTACTTCATACAGATGAAAAACTTTATATTCTTGGAGTATGAGGTCTTAGAACAAGTCTTCCCTATATCAAGGATTTGTAGTGTAGGAGTCCCCTTAGGGATCCATCCAATCAAGACATAGTAGGTGTTATGATTTTGATGAGTGGGGTCACTTGGGATGTGATTTCTCAAAATAGTGTGCTACAGATGGTTCACAGGTCATGGTCAAACCTTAGTGGTTAAGGAAGTATCATGAAAAGAGATCTCTTATGGGTTTTTAGGGTGAACCATAAGGAGGTGATTCTAATATAGGGTTGAGAATAACCCCAATGGGAGGATATTCCATTGGAGGATAGTGATACGGCCGACTTCCACCCCAAACTACAGGTGTACCATTTAAAAATTAGAGGTTTGTGGTCAATAACATGGTCAGTTGTAGGTTATGGAGGGATATGATTAGGCTATTCTAGAGATGATTCAATTTATTATTTATATATTCTCGATTTTAGAACTAGTACAATTAGAAACTACTGTGCATCATTATTTTTTCACCTAATCCCTTGTATGAGATATTTACATTTATATGGATCTGTTAGACCATCAGTTGTGTCTAGACATTCATACAAAAACAAATTACACTATTTTGAAAATATTCTTACAATTACAGTTGATTCTAGGTAGATAGATATTCACATGTAAACTCTTTTTAGTTTTAATGAATCCTGGAGACATCATTCTGGGTATGGATTGGTTATTCCTAGAATTTTCCCTAATATATGATCACCATATAAGCATTATGTTCTTGTGATAAGACAAGATGAGATTATACTTAAATAGTGTGAAGGACCTACTAGTAGAGTAAGTATGAATCAATATTAAGAATAATCAACATATATTCCATCAGTTAGTGAGTTCTTTCCCTAGTATAGTGGGATCATAATAATTATGGTTTCTAGTAGTAGTGGATTTGTACATTGTTGTCTCAGTAGAACTTCACTAATAAATTATATCTCTCAACCACTCTGATATCTTCTATGGTATATTGAATGGACCTTACCATGCTCTGGGAAATTAGGTCCTAATAGGAGAATCTTTTGAATTAGGTTTTTATCCATCCCAGTTTGTCCCCCTATACTACCCTGGTTTTATTTTTTAAGTAGGTAGATGGGAGGAATAGGTTTTATGTTTATTATCATCACTTTAGTCAAGTAAATACCAAGAATAGATAACCATTTTTAATTATAGACAACCAATTTGACTAGCTAAAATGTGTGAGTATTTCATTAATATTGATCTTAGGTCTAGGTACCAATGTTTGTGGGTTCATGGGTAGGACATTATAAAGAAATCAATTTTATTTCACTATGGGCATTATGTATTTTTGGTGATTCTATTTAATTTGTTAAATTCCCCAACTGTCTTATTATGACTTATTAAAATTTTCATTCTTAATTTTTTGGATCAGTTCATGGTTGTAGTTTCCGATAAAATTTTAATTTACTTTATTTCATAAGAAGAGAACATAGGGAATTTGAGAATGGTCTTGAGCATACTCTAGGAGCACCAATTATATGATAAATTTCATAAAATGTCAATTATAGATTAAATATGTTCATTTTTGGGGGAATTTCATCTCTAGACAATGTGTATCAGTGGAACTAGAAAAGATTGAGGTAGTAATAGCTTGGGACTCACGCCAGAGATTATATGAGGGGTATAACCATCTTGGTTTGTACAGATACTATTAGATGTTTTTGGTAGAAATATATAGGATTACAGAACCATTGGATACCTTGAAATGAAAATACAATTAATTCTTCTGGACAATAAATTATCAAAAATCCAATGATGAGTTAAGGAATAGGTTGAACAGTGCTCATATTTTAATACTTCTAGAGGAGGGTGTTGAGTACATGGTGTTCTTTGATTCGTTTATAGCAAGGCTCAGGTGTCCATTCATGTAGAAAAAGGTGGTAATATTTTATAGGATACGTTATTTGAGACCCCAACAGTAAAACTATGAGGCCCATAACATAGAACTAGAATATGTGTAATTTTTCTTAAAAATTTTGGAAATCATCTTCTATCTATGTGGTTAATGGATTACTCAAACAACTAAAATTTTAGGTATGTCATTTTTCAGAGAGACCTCTACCAAAGATATATCCTTTTTCTAGAATTCATGATGGACTATAAATTTGATATTTTCTATACTCTATGGAATAAAAACATGATAGAATATTATCTTTTCATGAAATAATGTTCTCTCTTTGGGTAGGATGCATTAAAATAGTTGTCCTATTTTTAGTTCACCCATGTAGAGGCACAAGGGGAATAATATCTCCAAGTGAAGTTTGTTACATCACCACTCCTCTAAAATGTGATAGAGCATCATTTGGGAGACATAAATTTTGAAGATCCATGAGACAATATATCTTTAAGATAAGAACCAAAAATATTTTCATTGTTTGGGGAGCACAAAATATTATTTAATGGATAAAAAATGGTTTTGATATTTCAACATGAGGACATGCTGAGGGAGCTATGTTCCTCCAACTTCGAGGTACATCTTGGAGTAAATAATATATATCCAGAAATTTGATGATACTTCTATTGGGATTGTATGAGGTAGATTTTTTTAGGTTTGTTTCTTGATTCCTCACCTATCAACAGGTGAACAAAGAACATTAGGTTTTACCAGAATTTACTCATCCTCTTAATATCCTTGAGTGGAAATGGGATGAAATATTAATGGATTATATGATGGGGATTCTATATATAGAGAAATCAAATTACACTATCTAGATGGTAATTTATTATATTACCAAGATATCTCAATTTAGTTTTATCTGATAATAGAGTTCGGTAGAGATTTTGGAGAACTTTTATATTTGTAAGATCATCCGGAGTTAAGGGTACCCATGAAAATTTTCTCTAACCATACTGCTCTATTCACATCATTTTTTTACATAGGTCACTATGAGGAAATAAATAACCTATTATGGATTATCATGACGTTCCACCAACATAAATATAGCTAAATAGAACAAACCATCTTCGTTTTAGAGGATTTGATGAGATATGGTGTGTTAGACTTCGGTTGGAGTTTTGGGGGGATAACTTTCTAGTGATAGAGTTCTCTTATAATAACAATTATCACTCTCAATTCAAATAAATCTATATAAGGCCGTACATTTCACCCTTTTTCTAGATAGAGATAAGAGATTCATCACTTATGGGACTAGAGCTAGTGCAAGAGATAATGGGGATTGTTTAGGTGATCCATGAGTGAATAAAGACCACTCAAAGTCATAAAGGGATATTATATAGAATTATGTCATATAGCCTAGAATTTTGATTAGATAAACCATGAATTCTCTCTCAATGATAAGGATTGTGAATTTTTGGCTGGTGTAGAAAACTATCACATAGGATCATTAGGTCATTCCATGTACTGTGTAGGGATAGAAAGTTTGTATGCCACCAAGAAATACCCCCCAAAGTTGGACCAAGTGCATAAAGTCATCCATGTGTAACAATTGAGGTGATATTTACATGACCCCTTACACATTATTAACTATGGAATGTTTGACATAAATTAAGGACCACATTTTGGATCACTCGATGACCATCAAGGATCGAAAAGAGAGAATCCTTTGTGGAAAAATAGTAATACCAGTGTGAGTTCTTTGGTAGCATGGGAACTAATATGAAATCTTTTTAACGAAAGAGGGAAAAATGTAGGCTCATCACCCACACCTTTTTTAGCTGGTTTTGATTTTCAATAAGAATATTCTTGCAGGCTGGGAAAATGTAGCGACTCTAGTTTTATTGTTTTCACCCTTGATATCAATATATTAAAAAGATAAAATAAATTAAACTATGTTCTTATTTATTTTTTGGAAATAATTATTTTTTCCTTGATTAGAGAATTATATGTGGAATATTAGACTTATTTTGGTTTTATAATGTGATGTATTCCCTAATCATGACATAATTTCTATTAACATCAAACCTTTTGTGGATGCACCATCGTTGTTGGATATTAAATGAAATAAATTAATTTATTTATTTAATATTCCTAAAAATAATTAAATCCTTTATAATCCCTATTATGGTGTTTTTATAGTGTTATTGACTTAACCATTGGATATTGATAAGGATATATTTTCACCGTGGTAGAGAACCATCATCAGAAAGCAAAGGAGGATTAACTATCATGTTCCACAGGGCTTGAAATGAACAATATAATTCTTAGAGATCACCAATGACACCATAATAGATTCATTATTATCCAAATAATGATATAATTATGATAAAAGGATTTTTTTTATTTGGTGATTATTCCACCATTAATTGATATTTAGTCAAAAAACTATTTATTTTCCTTGGATTTGTATTTCTACCCCATTATTTCCATGTATCTTTCAATTTAATTATTTTTTTATCCCTTAATATATATGTCTCACAAGAATTTCATTATTTTGTTTCTGTTTCTATGATTGTGATCAATATTAGAGTTCAAAATTTCCATCAATGAATTCACTTATTTTTTATGTCGTTTCTCCCCCTTTTCTTTGTGTGTTCCTCATGGGCATGCGGTAGACTAAAGATTCAGCTTCTAATCTAGTTTGAAATGAAATGTAACCCAAAATAATATTTTTATGTGTTATTCATGATGGATATGATTCTTGTTAGATGTATTGATGATCAGTGATAGATTTCATATATATGGTTGGGGATTGGACCTTGACTGGAAACTTGAGAAGTGGAGAGATTTTGTGTTGGGTGATGGAATCGCATTCATCAGTCAAGTAATGATTGTGATTCATAAATTAGTAATTATTCATCCATGAATAATGAAAAAATAAAATGCATGTGTTATATTCATGAAATATTAGTGGAATAATGAAAATTATGAGGAAAGATTATATTTCTAAGAAAAACCCCAACTATGATCTATACATTTTAGAGGAACACATGTTTTGTAGTCCTTTTTTAATGGAAGTCAGGGTTTCATTGTCTTGGTATATATCAGACATTGTGTTTTGATCCCACAATCTATGTTACTCTACATCGATAGATAATTAATGTATAGTGTTTACAATCCCCATACAATGGATAGTCTCAAACACCATGTTCCTAGGGACACACGTTGTGTACATGACTTTTTATACTCCGTGTTGGGTGCCCGAACACATCTAGATCAAGAATTGACAGTTTACATTATATACCCTATCAGAAATAAGGTGTAGCTTCATTTGAACAATCTAACATCTATATCTCCTTCTTCAAGACTCAAAATTTGACCCATGAGTAGTCCTACCTAAGTGGTTTTCCAAAAAAGATAAAATGGTGACATTTGTTTCAATATCGGTCATAAAACCTATGGTAACATGATTATATCACTCTTACATGGTTGGATTGGGTGTGATATCAAGAGTGAAATCATGGATATACACCCCCATACATCATGTGTATGTTTGATCTCCGGACCCCCACATCCTTAGTAGTGATAAGATTAGTACTAGTACCCCCCCCCCCAATACCCACTAGGGTGTGGGACTCCTATCCATAGAGTCGGTATCCCCTCATCTAAGATCTTATGAGGCATCATTACTCTAATAGGTTTTTACCCCCTTGGTTTTGAATTTACTTCAGTTAGATATAGCCCCTTGGTATAGATTTGGTGAGGATATATTGGGTTGTTGGTGTCAGGATAGAACAAACTCTAAGATATATGGACTGACTCATCATCCTTACCTAGTTGTGAATATTGAGAGCTTATTATCTCTCTCATTTCATCTCCTTCAGTAATCATATCTATTTTTTGTGTTTATTTAACACTCCAATCCTTGTGGGTTAAGCTAACTATTTATTTCTATTTCTTCCACTTTGGTTTTCTGGGTTTCATACTAGGTATGTATAAACTCAACCCAGCATGAGCTTTTCCTTAACATGTTGTATCTTATAAACAATGAAAGGTATATAGATGGTGACTTGGGTGGGCCTAATGTTTTTAGATATTAGCATTACATTATTATAGTGATCATTTGTGGTTGTCGATATTGAAGATCGAGACTAGGACCTTCCTCCTCATCAGTTGTTATGTTGGGACAACATTTATTTAGGGTTGGTCTTGTCTCATGAACCTTTCATTATTTGGATATATTTTTATCACAACACACTTGTTTATTTATGTTATTAAATTAATTTCCTTCCCTTGGGTAAGTACAGTTTTATGTTATCTTACATGGTTATCATGACATGGAGGTGTGTGTGTGTTTTTACATGTTAATTAGGTTAATACCTCCCATTTGTCTGACATATATAATTAGTTTTATCTGCTAACCCCAATCCTATTAGATTTGGGTTTGGGTGTCACTCTTGAATTCTTATCAATCAATGTGGGGCCTCAGTGGGTCAGGTCATGATAAACAAATATTTCATCAAAACATCTTTTAAATATCCACACACATTACTATTGTATGGATATGGTGATTATAAAATCCCAAGGACATTAACACATATGTTAATTCCTTACTCAATTCATGTATCTAATGCATAAATATTTCTCAAGTAACTTAAACAATTTATCTATCATATATATTACCACATTATGAGTTTTTTCATATAAAACACACTATTAAATGATAGCTATTATGGATGATTTACAATAAATTCATAGGATGCATGATACAGTACACCTCATGCATGAAAATCATAATTTTCATGAAATAATAAATAGAACATATATATCTCATACACATATAATAATTTAGTTAATATCTTCTTCAATATCTCATTTTTAATAATGTCTAAAAAATTATTATTTCTCATTATATTATACTATATACAATAACTTTTTAAATCATATACAAAACTTATTTTAGGTATATTCCAAAACACTTCTGGATGGTTACCATTAACATCACAATATATTACATTTTATAAAATACCTTTTTTAATGGTTGGGGCCGAAGCCTCATTTTATTATTAAATAAAATAAAAGAAATTGAGTGAATATGGGACAAGAAGTATTTTAATATCATATATTATACTTATACATTCTTGATTCTTAGAGTATAGACTATCTTTTTCTATAAATACATCACATTCCATTCACCACTCATGGATGATCACATCACAAACCCCTTATCCAAATAGATTGTCACATCACATATAGCTTCTATGGGTGGATGCACAATCCATAGTCTCTCTAAATTGAGGTAATATATGTTATGCTCATCTTATGTGAGGAAAATAGCATTTTGTTAAGATTTAAATGATGAAATTATCATAAAAAAACCAACCACCACTTGATTAACTATGTTCAAATTTTTGTTTTTGTAAGTAGGGTATCAAAGTACAAATATTATCATACAAGGTGTCTCACCAAAATTAGGTGGTGGGGAACCAAATAAGATGCATGTACCTCTATTGTACTAAATATATCATGTACAGAACTCCATGTGGTATATTTCATAATTCATCCCGCAAAAAACCCCTTTTTTCATCATAAAAAAATTATATATCTCTATAATATAATACTACTGACAATATCCATAATTTTTTCCATATCCTATAATTATTTTTGATAAAAATTGATTATGTATAACTCAAAATCATACTTTGAGAGGTCAATTATCATCATAATTTAAAAAATATATAAATATATATAAACTTATGCAGCTAATATAAATTAATGGTAAAATAGAGAAATATTTTCATATGATATATTTCATATTCATAAACATGTTATTAATGATTAAAAAAACCAATATAATATCATGCCTATAAGATCGTATATGATGAAATTCCATATCTACCTTACATATTCATAAATTTTAGGTGTTTTATTAACCCATTTAAACAATAATTAATTCATGTAACATATCTATGTGACCATATGATAAAATTTTTTCACTAAATAATTTTTTGAGTAACATATATGATGTAATATAGCTTTAATAATGGTGATATTTAGGGATCATATTCCTAACATTTAATTACATGAACATATAGAAACTTCATAAATTCACTAAATCAAAAGTTACAATGTCAATATATATTGTCAATTTTGAACACTTTTTATTTTCATCATCATCATCCTTGAAACCCTATCCATTAAACTTTTTCCTTTATGTACTTTTATAAATAATTTAATTTTTTTCATTGTTACTTTACTAGTACATACTAATCTTATTTATAGTAAAGTTACATATACTCTGTTGTGATAATATAATATGACAATTTAAATTTTTTATTGATTTACCCAAAAACAATTTTTATATAACATTTGAAATTAACATTGTAAACTAGTTGGATTATTTTTTTTATAAATAGTGATATTTTCTTTCTCATTGTAAATAAATTTACTTTTTCATTACCATCAAATATCATATACTCTTTACGAAAATAGGTGACAAATCACATTGATATTATACTCATGTAATACTTTATTTTTTAACATTAAACTTATCTATGTCCAAACATACTCCCAATAAACTCTTAGAAACTGTGTTCTTTTCCTAATATCATGAAACTATACAAAAAAACTAATTTTTGTTTTAGTAAAAAATATTAATTATTTATTAGTAGGAATGTGTAAAAAATAAAATATTATATCCATATAACATATGGTATTCTATGTGTTTATTGAATTTTCTTTTTTAAAATATTAAATTATTAAAATATACCACTTTTTGGTGGTAGGAACAAATTTATTCATATTTCCACAATCTTCTGGATAAATAGTTTATTCCGGATAAAAAAATTATCCTTGTGGACTTTTCAAAGTATTTTATGGATTATTATGAAATATGAACCATGTGTATGGAATTAATGATATTATATTTTTAGTAAAAATAGTTGTTAAAATCTATTATGATACTAGAAAAATTAAATTAAGATACATATCCTTTACATAGATTCATCTGAGCATGACACATTCCTTTACATTAAAATTATTAATATAGAAAATACATGATTTATCTCTTGGATGTAAAATAAAAGATATATCAATTTTTTTATTTTCAACCACTATATATTGAAAACACCCATTAATAATAAATTCATTATCATATACTGATAAAAATAGATGAATTAATTTATATAATACACATACATGACATGGATATTCCAAGAAGTTTCCTAAACTACTTTAGGTATTCTAGATAATACCATCGTATGGAATTATTACTGTTTCTTTCATAGAAATTTAGGTTTTAATGACCTTTATTTGATACTTAATGAATATTATGGGTCCTTTCAACTAACATTTTTAATTCTAGTTTTTTCTTTTACCCACTTGCATTGACTAGTGAGTATAAGAACATAGATATCACATGACTAGTTCACCTATTATTAACACATTGATAATTTCAGTTAAACATTTCTTGAACTCATTTATCTTGTTGGAAAATTTCCATTGATTATAATTGAATTAATGTTTTAAATGGAATAATCCTTAAGAAAATTTCTAGTCCCACAAAATAATTTGTGTACCAATCTATATTAATTATATTCTTAAGATACTAGTCCAATTAGTTTCTTATATCAAACCTTTCTTTTTAAGGATAAATATTAATGTTTATTTTGAGGATGATGATGCAATTATCTACAATAAAACATTTATCAGATTAGTATAAATTTTTATAAACACTTAATAAGGATTTTTATTAAATGGTTTTCCATTAAAATGATTACCCCATTTAAATTCATCATACCCATTAATGGGACAAGATACATATTTCACTATGAAATGAGTCCAATTTATTGTTCCCCTTTCTACATAGCTATTTAGGTACGGAATTCTCCCAATCATATTGAATATGAAGGTTGTATAATCAAGAAGGAATATTTTTCTAATTAATCAGAAATATTCACTCAGCTCTATATATATGGGATCCTAACTCTTAGGGATTCATATCTAAGTGTCACCAAATCCTAATTCCAAAATTAGACAAACAAAACCCAATGTAGAATCATTTTAAATTAGAAAAACCGACCCAAGGATGATTCATTGTTACCTTTTACATCATTTCCATAAATATGATAATTCTAGGGAACCCAAATTTGGAAGAACCTATCGAGATAAATGATCACGGTTTTGAAAATTGTTTCTTGGGAATGAATCTAACACTTAGTATTTAAATGGAATTTAATCTCACCAAGATAAGCCATGTTATTCCATTTATATATTAATGCTTCTATAGATTAAGTTTGTAATCACATTCCCTCCACAAAATAAATATTTTCAACCCATATTTATTTGTAACAATTTACACAACCCATAGTTTAGGTTACTTAACAAAAATTAGAATTCAAACACATTCACATATATCCAAATAAATCACATGAATAAGGTGAATTAATTATCCATTTAATTTTTTAGAACTCCATGATATTTATAGGTTTATCATATGTAATCCCAAATATGTATATATCCAAACCCCACCATTCTATAAAATCTATAGGCCTCTAGATCAGTGGGAAGTCCAATCAAAATTCCCTCTACCTTGTTAAACATTACTCAATAGAGAGTATATTTCATAATAATTCTATTACCTAATATATACAAATGATATTTAACAACTAAATTCAATCTCATAAATTTTGTTAAAAACTAAGGTTAAGGTAGATCAAAAAATATATCCACTATCATACCTAGAATGTAACAACTCAGGCACATGTATTAATATTCTCAAGAAGTATTTTAATATTTAAACTCAAGAATACACCACTCAAAATTATCTCAATTTTTTACTATGAATAAAGAATATAATAATAATTGAATAAATGAAAAATTGAATTTTTCAAACATGAGTTAACCATTAATTAATAATTCATAAATAAAAGATAACTGTAAACACTTTTGTAAACTTAGATTAACATTATAGACATTCCATAACATTGAATATGAATACTTCTATACTCAATCCAATATAAAATATTTCATATTATCTATTATCCAAAAAAAATCACTTTAAATATTTTATATTAGTAAAAAAAATTAAAAAAAAATATTACATAATCTTTTTTTACAAAATAAAAAAATCACATATTTGAAGATCCTTAATAAGACTACTATAATTTGAATAACTCAAATCAAGTATCATGAAAAATTCTTAATTTTATATTATATTTATACATAATTCTATAATTTATAACCCATTATAAATTTACCCTTATGATTAATAACTAAATATTTTTATTATATAAAATCATATTTAATGTTGAATACAGTAGTTAAATGTATTTCAAATGTTAATATAAAATTTTTTTAAAATATTTAATAAATGATTATTTCATACAAATTTATATAATCATTTGAAACCTATTTATATTTAATTGTTTTATAGATTAAGATATTACAAAAATACCATTTTATATGATTTATAAACATTTTATTAATCTTAATTAGAGGAATTTGACAGGTTTTCGATTCTTGAGAGATGGGAGACTATATCTCTCTAAAAAACTCGATCGATTATAGATTCCTCACCTACTTCCATCAACCTATACCAGAATGGTGGATTTCCTTACACTTAGAAGATTTCACTCCCACCACTTCATGACTCCTCGGATAAAGAAGGTTCCCCATGTTCATGACCATGTCACGGAAATACATAACGAAGATTCCCTTGAAGGTATATATCACTTTAGTTCCTTCCTTGGTAGATACAAGTGGATCTCTTTCCTCGACGCTCCGTATAGTATAGAGCTTAGTAAATAAATCACGAGGAAGCCTCTCCTTGTCAAGAGGCTTGATAACGGTGGGTTCTTGGTGGAAGCGGACATGGATGCTCTTCCACAATGCATGCAAATGTGAAAATTTTCTGTCTTTGGCCCCATATCCTACTACAAAGGTAAACTCACTTGGCCCTTATCTGAATTACATATCTATATTGTACACTATTGGAATTCTTCGAACTGGAAACTAATCCCAATAAGAAAAGGATAATTTTAAATTTTGTTGAAAATGGAAGATAATCTATATAGGGTTTGGAAGACCAAAAGCCTTAATCTAAAATCAGGCTTCCTTAGACTTTCTGACTTGGATTCTACTTTCAACCTATATGCTTATATGAATATAATGGAACAAGTCTGGATCAAATTACATGGACTTAATAGGTTCTTTTGGCACCCTAAAATTCTAAACGATAATGTTTCCTACATAAGATCTGCCCTCAAAATTGATCATTAAACCTTAAACACCGACTAAGGACTCTTTTCTAGAGTTATAGTGGAAATAAGCATTGACTCAATGCTGCCTAATACTATACATTTCTATGATATTATCCACAAAACCAAAATTAGAATTTCATATGAGGGTAAACTCTCTTTTGAGACAATTTCCAGATCAATGGTCATACAATCTACCACTATAGGGTGATTAGAAAATAAGTAATTCAACCAACTGAAAATGATTGGAAGGAAATGAGGAGAAATAAGAAAGATAATTCCCCATGATGGATATACATGAACCCCACAAAAAAAATATGAAATCTGGGTGAAGAAATCAAACACTTTGGCACATATAGGGGAGAATTCGGGTACTAACTGGGCTGATATTGTTGAAGATAATGACAACTCCATTAATGATTAGAGCCTCTTAGAAGAAATTGAAATTCTGGTCTGAGACACTATTAGGATATCCATGAAGTATGAACCAAATAAATTTACAGTTGATAATATCTCAAGTTCTATTATAATAAAAAATGATGAACATACCATGGGTAGGAGGGATAAACTTTTGAGGTGAATTTCATGCAAAGAATGCACTGCATACCCTAACCTTTACGATTTCCCAAGTGGTAAAATTGGTAAAATTGGGGATGTACACACTCCAACATGGGGTACTGGAAAGTACCAGGACCCCTCCCTCTTAAATGAAAATTATACTTTAGAAGCTAAGAATAAAATAAATGGAAAACCAATGGATAATACTCTTTTCCCCATGTTAACATTACTTCTTTTAATGGTTCTAAAAAACTATATTCATATGGTCATGCTATAAAATCTTGGAATTCACTATCTAACCTTAAAACTGTGTAGGAAATCGCACATTCTATTATTACTATGGTGATTTCAATTTTTTCCATGGTATTTGAAACTGTCAAACCATTGATTACACACATGGTATAGGATCCTAAATTACAAGAACGTAAAGGCTCCACTGAACAGCTTCAACCAATGGAGGATTCTAGGGTGGAGAAACCCAACCCAACCATTAATGTTTCATTAACTCAACCTACTATAGAATATTTGTTTTATAAGAATAGTACCACTACCATATATAACAATGATTCTACATTATAAATGAAGAAGGAAACCAAAACTATATATAATGAACAAGTTTCTTCTCCCACTACTCTCATAAAATCTCTTAGCAGTTCTGTCTACCCTGAAACTAAGGCTGTAAAAATAGTGACACAGACAAAAACTAAATCTATTGATCATTTTATTTCCCCCTCAGTTCTAGACCCTAATATTATGTAGGAAAAAAATAACACCTTAGTGCATATGCAACGCTAGCCTTCATATCTTGACACTTTCCAACAGTAGGCCGAAACTCCTTCAAAGGCTCTAGGTACTGATATTTCTCCACTTGTAGTTAGTGACGACTTCTCTATGATGGTTGGAAACATGATTTCAAAACAAATTATCAATCCTTTTTTGATGTGTCCTGATATTTCTATAGACTCAACTATGAATAATTCAATAAAGGAACCAGTAATTAAGAATCTTATCACATCTAGTAATGAACAAGAATATGCCACTAACACTCAATAGGTTAGAAGGTCTACTAGAAACAAACGTTCTAGAAAAATGAAAAAGGGTATTTATTACTCCAAATTTTGGTTTAAATGAAGATACTATTTTGGAATTGTCAGGGTATCTCTAAATCTCACACGTTCAATGTTTTTAAAATAATGGTTAAAACCAATCAACCTGTGTTATTTTCTATTTCTGAACCTAAAATTACTTTTCCATCAAAATACTCATATTTATGCCAACATAATTATATTTTTACTGGTTCTAGCAATAATCCTCTCAATTCTGATTCGTTATAGATTTTTTTCACTATACTTTACATAATATTAGTGTTTTCAATATCTTTGACCAAATTTTTACTTTCACTTTTAATATTGAAGGAAAACACTCTTTTTGATCTGTTGTGTATGCTAAAATAGATATCAAGAAAGAATAACTATTGGGAATGATCTCTCATATATAGGCACTAACATTAATTCCCATAGTTTCTTATTAGTTATTTTAATTCTGTTCATAAATCAAGCAATACAATTAGACCATATCATGCATTTATATCCACAATAGAATTTAAATCCTTGATCAAAGACAACAATCTCATTAAAATTAACCTCATTGGTGAGATATAAAATATGTATAAGAGACATTATAACAAATTTTTTACCTCCAAAATGGATAGAGCCTTCACGAAAGTCCTAGATTTAGATAACTGGGAAACTATCTCCAGCACAATGCTTCAAAGGCTTAACCCTGATCATCACCCTATCCTGTTCAATGTCTCCTCTAAAGGGATGAAACCCATGCTGCCTTTTAGATTTAACAATTTGTGGTTCTCTGATGACATGTTCACCCATATCATCCAATACTTTTGGTCCTCAATATCTCATTACAATGATGCCTTTAATGAGAACCTCAAATTAATACATCTCTAACATACTCTAAAATCATGGTACAGCTCTAAATACAAACAAGTTAACAATGACATCATGATCCTTGGTAAACAACTCAATGATATTAAAAACAATAACACCACCTCTAACCTTAATACTGATCCTACTAAAGAACTAAACATTTTGGTGAAACTAAACTCCTTTCTCATGATTAAATAAAATATGAAAAAACAAGAATTTAAATTTAAATGGTTAATTGACGGTGAAAATAATACCAAATTATAAAAATCACTTCAAATAATTACAAGGGCCTAGAGGCTATTAACCTTTCTAAAGGATTGGGAAAACCTTCTTGAAAAGGAAGAGGACATAGCTCATCATATTGTCTCCTACTATGATTCCATCTTCAAAGGTCCTAATATTAACAAAAACCTCCCTCTTGAGGTCATTAATTTAGTTATCACTTATGAGGACAACAACTTCCTCCTCAGTACTCCGATAGAGCGTGAAATCAATGAAATTGTCTTTAGTCTTAATCTTAATAGTGCTCTAGGTCTGGATGGCTTCAATAATGGTTTATTTCAACATTATATGGATGTGATTCATATCAATGTTTGAAAACTGGTAAATTCCTTTTTTCTAATGGGGTAATTCCTCATACTATCAATGCATAGTTTCTCACCTTATTCAAAAAAGTGGATAATGCCTATGAGATTAACCTGTTTAGATTTATTTCTCTTATCAATACTCTTTATGAAATCATTAAAAAATCATTTCTAACTGGCATTCAACTATCATTTAAAAAATTGTTTCTTGGAACCAATTTGGTTTTATAAAGGGTGTATCCATTCAAGACGATATCTGTCTTTCCTATAAGTTTGTCAATAACATGAACAAAAAAACAGAGGAGGAAATATAGCTATTAAACATGACATCCGAAAATCCTTTGATATTATGGACTGGAGCTTTATCTTCAAGTTCCTGTAAGGTTTTGGTTTCAACACCACTTTCATCACTACAATCTAACTCTATTAAACTTGGTATTTATCTCTATTTTGATCAATGGCTCTCCCAATGGATACTTTAAATGCACCAATGGTGTCATACAAGGTGAGCCCATTTTTTCCATCCTCATCTCGATAGCAGAGGACCATCTTAGTCATCGGATCAACCGTCTGGTGGTCCAGAATAAGCTAAAACCCATCCATGTCTCTATGAATGTGAATTCTCCTACTCACCTTATTTATGTTTATGACAATGTTCTCTTCCTTCAAGGTGATAAAAGGAACATTATTAATCTCAAATATATGCTCTCACACTATGAAGATGTTTCTAGAAAAACTATTAGTTGGAATAAATACTGCATTTTCTTTGGGAAGAACTTTCCTCCTAACAGAAAATTTAACATCATCTGTGACCTCAGCCTGAATGAATTTATGCTCCCTTTCACTTATCTTGGTGTTCTTGTCTTTTGGGGAAGACCCAAGTCCTATCACATTGCATATATTTTTGACAAAATTTTAAATTATCTCCTTTCTTAAAAAAGGTAAAACTCACTCCATGGAAGGTAGGACTTTCCTTATAAAATCTAATTTTGTCTCCATGATGGTTTACTCCATGATGGTCTACAAATGGCATGTTGGTCTTAATAAAAAGATGAACATTGCTATTAAGAATATCATCTGGACTGGTAGTACTTTGGAAATAAAATTTGTGACTTTTCCCAAGTCAACATGTTGCAAGCCCATTAAGAATGGTGGTATTGGTAAAAAACTTTTAAAATTCTTTAATGAATCCCTTAATGCAAAACTCACTTGGAACAATCTTCAAAATACCTCAGATTCTATAAACTATATAAAAAATATATTCCATCACAAATATAAGGTGGTAAATTCGAACTACATTAGCTCTTTAATTTGGTCTTCCATCAAGAACTCCTTCACGAATATGATGAATAATTCTAGATGAATGTTATCCAAGAACTCTTTCATGAAATTCTGGTTGGATAACTAGAATGGAACACCTTTAAATTCAATGATATAATCTTATCAAACTTCTTAAAAATAAATAGCACTATTAGAGATATTTTAAACTCTTAACATGATTAAATTTCTAATACTATTCTAAATTTCATTGAAAAAAACGCTTTCACTTACACTGATAATTTATTAATTTGTGAACTAGCTCACAATGAAATAATTAACTCAAAAAAAATTCTACAATAATTATTTCTGTAAACTTGATAATGATCACAGCAGGCTAAAACATTTTAACAAACCTTGCATTATACCATCAAGATTTTCTCTCATCTAGAGCCTTGCTCACAATAGAGTCCCCACCGATATTTGCCTCTAATCTTTTGTAATCCATATTTTCTCTAAGAGTAAAATATGTAACCAACACAGACAAGATTATAACCACCTCTTCCTTTCTTGTGACACTACTTCTTCTCTTTGGAACTATATCCTTGACATTTTTAATTGAAGATGGTGGATTATTGACTCAGTCACAAATCAACAAATTAAATGTGTAGAAATGGAAGGCTCTCAACAAATCAGGAACATTATACTTTTTGAAGTTTCTGAACACCACCTTGTGATCTAGTATAATCAGAATGATATTATTCTTAACAATTACTCATAAAATCTAAATTCATGTCTAATGTGGATCCTTTTTTCCTTACATGATGCTTCTTTGTTCCAAAAGGTACATTTCCACAACAGCATTCCTCAATTTTTAATCCTAAAGAATATATAGATTAACGACAATTTATATCAACTACATCGCACCCTAGAGGTGTTTTGGAGAGCCCCTTTCCCTATATAGATCCAAATCAACATTAATGGTGCCTCTAAGGGATACATGGGCCCAATAGGGTGTGGTGATGTCTTCAGAAATCATCTCGGTAAGATTATTGGATATTTCATGGGTAATTGTGGCATTTCCACTGCACTTGAATCTGAGATGCTGAGATTGATACATTCCATTTCCATTTCCAATCTCTTTGGTTGGAACAACCTATGGATTTAATGTGACTCTGCGGCCACCGTTCAGGAGATTTGGAATGGCGTAACTCATCTTGCATGGCCGATTACTATGTGATGGATGGAATGAAATCGTTCACCCATCAATATTAACTATATCATCACACATGTTTATCGAGAATAAAACATGGTTACAGATGGCCTGGACAACATGGGAGTAGATCAAGATGTTTCTTGGTTTGAAAAGCATCCAACTAATCTCATTTTCTTTCATGAAAAATATTGTAACATGATCCTGTATTTTTTCATCTTGTAAACTTTCTTTTAATAATATTTGTGATTTTTTTGTTCTGTGCCAAGACATCACCTTTCTTAAAAAAATTAATCATAAGTAAAATTATCAAAATATAATATTTTTTGGTCTTTCACTTTACCCATACATAAGAGATATAACATGTTTAATGGTAAAATTCTTTACATTTACATAGCGAACCAACATAAAGTTAACATGAGAGTTACATTTATACAGACTAGTTATGTAAAGGTAAATTGGGATTATATTTATTTTGAACCATCTATTTAAAAGTAATATATCATTATAGTTATGTAAACCCCTCTATGTAATGATAAATCATTATTACCTTTACGTAGACCCATCTATATAAAGGAATCCTACCGTGACCTTTACATAGACCCCCTATGAAATTGTAATATGTAATGAAAAATGAATAAAACATTTCTATTTAATGTTAATCAAGGCTGACCCTTATGAGGAACACTTTTTAAGGGTGATATGTAAATACATTTACACATAATAATTCAATTAAAGGTGATTTTTAAAGACATTTATGTAGAGCGTCTCTGAATAAAGTTAATTTATTATACATATAATTTATATAAATGTAAAATGTGATGGTAAATTTATCATTTCTATTATTTTAAGAATAATTTTATAAATCTAAAACATAACATAGATTTTATACTTTTTTGTGGATTCATAGTGGTATAATAAAAATTATTAAAATGAGTTATGTAAGATTAATCTCATTTGCAAGATCACTAATGGAAGAAACTATTAATCCATGTGAAGCTAGAAATGATGCATTACTATAGAAATTCATAAAAATTCTTAATTAAGACACTGTATCAACTTGATTAAAATAACATTGGTTAGAGAGAGATCATTGAAGTGCCATCCAAAAGACATCCCACCTCCAGAGGTATCTATGAGTTGAGATGAATCTCAAATTTTATGTGTTAGACTCTCCATCCTCCATTATGTGTCGGCATCTCTTAATGAAATAGAGGTAGGGTAAGGAGAGAATTTGGTGATAAAGATTTTATCCTAGAATCATGAAAACATACACATGCATTGTAATAATATTTCTAAATTCTTTGTCTATCATCAAGGAAATTAACAGACACATTAAAGCCTTAGTCAATTCATTTAAATAATGCATAAATACTTATTAGGTTAATTGATATATTTATTCATGTTATGAACTAATCCATTATTTATTTTATCACGTAAAATGAACCATTAAATTATAGCTAACATGGATGATTCATAATGAATTATTAGACATATTAAATGATACACCCCATGCATGAAAATCATAATTTTCATAAAATAAAAAATAAGATATATACATAATATACATATATGTATTGAGGTCATATAAACATAAATTTTTTTTGGTGTATGATATATTATATTGATTCTTTATCCCATGCTTCAACAGATATCTCTCAAAGGTTTTATATGTGTATTTTATGCCATTTTCTAATCTATTACTCTTGATATAAACACCAAAATCCGTCTCAACATGTCTTCTAAAACTTTTAAACACTTCAAGAGATTATAATTTTTTTCATTAATAAAATAATATTCATCTAGTTTTATTCATAAATTAAGGTAATCATGTTTAAATAATCCTTATTAGAATTCTGTCATATAGAAAAATACACATAAAAATACATGATTTTCAATGTTTTGGTGGACTGAATTCCCACACTATTGTGTGTTCCTTAAACCATATTAACTTTTGAAAAGTGTCACAAACTACATATAATTCCATTTTGAGTTAGGGAAGGTCTCTCACAACCTTATTATTTCATATATTTTTCATGTCTCTTTAGTCATGATAGAAAATTTTCATATGTCATAAATTGTTCTCATCCTTTCCACTCAAGTTGCAAGAATTGGATAGGTCACCAATTTGAAATAGTTTTCCACATGTTTTTTGACATTCAGTGACTCCCTATCTATATTTGTATTTTCTTATGGTGAATGAGTTATTTTGAATGAAAACACCATTCTCATCTCCAAACAATGGCATCACACCTAGAAAATTACGTTTTATCCTCCCATAAAATAAATAATTTTTTTCATTTCAGTCCTTTTGACTCAATTTCAATAGTTCCAATACCTATAATACATAGGGAACTATCATTGAAAAAATCACTTATATTCCTTCTTTTTCTTCCATGTTATTCAAGATATTTAAATCTACATTCATGTGTGATAAAAAAACTATCAAGGTTCCAATGATTTTCTCTCTTGAAAGCTTTCTTGGAAACATCCACAATTATTAACTTCTCTTATTTATTTTTATTATGAATTAATTTGAAATTTTATTTTTAGTATAACTATTAGGGGATATTTTTCATAAATATACCTTCATAATTTCCTTTTTTTCAAGTCACGATCTGACCCACAGGTACCATTCATGGGCCAAATGTAAGCCGAGTCTGACTCCCCCAAGCCTTCCTCTAATTGGATAGGGTCTACTGACTATAACAAATAATGAATATAATTGAAATGGGGTTCCTTAGAATAAATTACCTATAAAAATTCACAAAACCAACTCCATATAATAATGCATAGATATAATGAAATTCCAAAACAACTGGAGTTTAATTCATGCATGCAATAATATTTAGAAAATAAATAATAGTAAAACAATTTAATATAAACTAAAAAGAGAAACATACAATCCCAAAAAGAAAACATGAACCAATCTAAAAGTAACTACAAAAAATAAAAAACTAAATAATCCCAACTCATAATTTCTAATACTGACCACCGATCATAATCAATGCCTCTATGTATCTCTATTCCCCACTGATATCGGGTCCACTGAAGTCACCTTCAATCTACTTTTCATCATCATAAGACAAGACACATGTAAGAAAATATCATGCATGAGTGAATATATAAAAACCCAGTAGGATCCCCTATAAAAAAGAAGATAAAAAATATAAATAAACAATCATCTCAACCCATAATGTAAAGGGATAAGGCACGCAGACATTGGATATGCTCATAATAATTCCCATATCAAAAAATGAGAGATGAATCAATATCTGTATCTATTTAATAATGATTATGAGTCTTCCTAAAGTATAAAATATCCCATCTATAATACCAATCACCATGTGAAACCTTACAATAATCATGGTTGATGGCCTTCACATTGTTACTGAGCTCCAAAATCAATGGATCACTATCTACAATTCAAGACCCACCCCTACTCAAGCTTGTTTTTAAGGGAGTACCACATCATAGAGAGAGGACCAAGACTCTCTATAGTTTGGGGTTTATCAAATATACTAATACAAGAGTATGGGTGACCCAAACCCTTGGGTGATAGGGGAGTTTTAGACCATGTATATCTCTAATGATTAAACACAATCACTTTTATTATTAAAGAATCACTAGAATAAGTGTCATTGTAATAACACCATATGTCACATATTTGATTCCAAAATAAAGGGTATCATGAAATCATACATGAAAAAATATTTAACAGTGGATATTCATAGGCCCAAATCTCAGTCCCAAAGAAAGAGATACATAATGTAAAAGAATACCGGAAAAGTACATGTCATGTACACAGGGTCACATTTCTTGTGACTCAGTTGGACACGTGGGTGTGTCCTCCCCTATAAATGGATTGCCCAGCCAAGTGTCTCTACACTACATGTACTTATTGGGACCTAGAATGTATGTATACATGGGGTTCCAGGTGTTTTCTCCTAGAACACATCATTTTAGGCCATGTACCCTTACACATCATGTCCCTATCAGTATACAACATTTCTAATAACATGGGGTCTTATTCAAGTGCTCTTGGTACATGGACTAGCTACTCAGGTAGGGTCACACGATCTATGCTCCCAACCACATGGATTTTGATCCTTTTCATGGGATGAAACCCTGTTTTTCATGAAAATATAGGGTACATGGCATGTGTTCCTCAAGGATACACAACATATAGTCACATTTTTCATATGAAGTAAATCCTAGACATCGCACTATTGTTGGTCTACCTTTTCCTCCTCTCTTCACACATATAAACTCTCATAAAAATCTTATAAACTAAAATTTAGAATCTATAATCAGTTTTTTAGAGCTCTAGTGGCCATAAAATAATATTATGGTGGCACATATCTCATATTTTTTACCTTCCAATTCCAAATTCGGTTCTGAACCCTATATCCATAAACCATATGTCCATCATAACCCATTAGAACAATGGTGATCCCAAATTCTTTCATGAAACTGTCATGAATTCATGGATTTTATCATTATCGAATATAGACTTCTAATATCGATTCCTAACATGGAAATGGATCAGTGATTTGTGAATAATTTATTTTCTAGAGATGAAGGTGTAGATTCTCTACATTCTTCATTGCCACATGGATCCCTCATTCGTACTACATTGATTCACACCCTCATATTTTCTAATGTCAAAAAAAATCCTCCTATTTAATGATCTGGGTTTATGTGATTAACCCCCGATATCTTTCATAAGGACATATAGAGTTCAAATTAGGTTTCAAATAATTAAAACATTAAATAAATTTTGAATGTTATTTATTTAATGCATCTACCAACTGTAGTCTTCTAAAGAACCTCCGGCATCGACCTACCTTATGTTGCACTTAAGGTAAAAACTATGTTATAAAAAAATGATCATTTATTTTATATTTGAGGTCCCAAATAATGGGAAATACATTTGTTCTAAAAATATGAAAACATGCAGTTTTATATATTTTAATATATTAATATATTAATATATTAATTCTAGGTCCCTAAAAACCTAAAACACAACACAAACTATGTGAAAAAATACAAATATATATATATATATAATAAAATGATAAAATATAAAAAAATAGAGTTGTTATATTCTCCCATACTTCATGGATTTTCACCCCAAAAATTAGAAGCTACACAAAAAGGTTAGGCTACTAAGCCTGTATCTAGCTCTTACATTTCCAAGAGCTATCCTGCAAACTCCAATACTAAAAAAGGTATTGAAATAGAGTTATGGTATTTCTATATAGGATATTCTCCTACCGATCCTGGAACACCACCAGTTACACTAAGAATGAGGATTTATCCTCAATGTACAGATCGCCATAGTTAGTAATGTTTGTTATGTTGTGAACATGTCTCTTCAGCTACTACACATGGAAGATTTTGGGCCCTCATTCCAACTATGGTGGTGATTACAAGTGGTAATAAATCTCAACAACCCTAATCATGATCTATTATGGCCCAATAAACCTTGGGCATAGCATGCCACCATGGAAAAATTTATTCACTCTTCATTGAGGGAAAATATTAGGAAATCGTGGTCTCCCTAACCAAAATCCAGAGTCTGTTGAAGTGAGTATATATAAAATTTATGTCAACTATGATCCATCCTCATATAATTTTATATAACCTAAAATTTCTAGCTCATTTCATTTACCTTCTCGGATCCAAAAATATATGTCTCTTAAATCTCAGTCCAACAGAAAGTTGGCCAATAGGGTCTCTTGTGTAACACCTTGAAAGGTTTAATAATAATAGTGGAGTGATACCAATTATTGAAGGAGAATACCAAAAATGTAATATGATCCTTCCATCTTCATCAAAATTCCAACACATAGAGTATTTATAAATCCTCCAAAATATAGATGGTCTATTTGGTATGGTTGTCTGTCTTGGGGTTTAAATTTATACCCATCTGTAACTGGATTTAAAAAACCTCCTACAAATCTCCACACAACCAAAATTTAAAATAATCATCAAATTTGATGGTTATTTTTATGGTTCCCCATTAATTTTATGATCTCAAAAACATACATCTTCCAAAAACTTTTACCCGAACTCTACTCTCTAATGGAAAGAAAATGTGCTGACATGGTCTGTCCATCAACAATCACATAGATAGAAGCATGACCTCTCACCATCCATGTAATCCTCACTAAAAAATCTATCAATGTTTCATCCCATTTTCCACTCTGTAATCACAGGATTTTGAGTGAAACTTATAGTAACATGATGTTTAGCCGTTAAATTTTAACGTTTGAGTCACTAAGAAACAAACTCAACAATTCTTTGCCTCATTTTACCACACCATGACTACCACTGAAGGTCCTTAAACATATTATCCACAACCATATGTATATCCATGGGAGACATATGGAACTCTCTTAACACCTCCCCACACAATGTGAATGAAAGTACCATCCATCCTTGAAAAAGGGTAAGATACTCCCCACCTTCAGAAAATCCATATGGTGTGTCTTTTTAGGATATCTTATCAAGTTGAATCATGGAGTAGATATCTCCCAACTAAGCCTCTATCACAAGATAAATATTTGGTGGACTCACTAAAGTCAAATGTATACAATTTCACCCCTCTCCTCCACCAGGGTCAGCTATAATGTGGCCAAATATTCTAACTCCTCATCCACTACGTGAGAATGGAATTTCAAGCCAATTTCATCTGCCAGAACATTTCCCTTCCATAGAGGATAGACTATCTCAAAATAATATTCCTATAATAAATTTAATTGAATACTATATATTAGGTTGATATATATTTTTTGGTAAAGATTAACATGATACTCTGGTGGTCTGAGTAAAAAATTTAATGCTCCCCCAGAAGATAATGCCTCGACATCTTCAAGGAAAATAGCACTTCCACCAACTCCATGTTTTGGGTCACATAATTCTCCCCATGAAAACTCAACTACCTTAAACCACAATTAATCACTTACATCCTCTATATAGACAAAAAAATAATCCCATATCCTGAGGAATTTTTCCACACCATGTTCCTGATTCCCTCCTCTGGTATTATTATTATAGGATCACTGGTCAACCTAGGCCTCATCTCCTCAAAGGATTTTTAAAACTATTCAATCAAATTAAATGGATTCCCTTTACAAGTCAATGTATTCAAATGGTATTGAATCCAAGAATCCTATTCCAGGAACTTTCGATAGTACCCCTCCAAATAGAGAAAACTATATACCTCAAACATGCTCTTGGGTGGATCTTGAAAAAGCACTCTATTAATCTTCACCAAATTCAAAACTACTACTATTCAGAAATAAAATTCCCCAGAAAGGAAACCTCTTAGATCAAAACTAACACTTAGAGATCTTAACATATAATTGGATCTCACATAGTTGGTATAGGACCATATTCAAATGCTCTATATGATCCTCCTTATTCATTGACTATATGTTTATTTCATTAATAAAGAAAACAATGAACTTGTCCAAGTATAACTGGAATATCTAATTCATAAGATCCATGATCACATTGGAGGAATTAGTTACACTAAATGAATCACTAATATATCATAGTTTCTATAGAGATATTGGAATTTTGTCTTCATAATATAATCCTCATGATCCATTAATAGAATATGGCTAGACTTAAGAACAATATTTCAAAACAAACACCTTTAAACTAAAAAAAAGATCATCAATCCTCGATATGGGGTACTTTTTCTTAATCATTTCCAAGTTCAAGAAAATATTATCAGGGAAAATCCACAAGTGCATGTCCTCATTTTTCATGAAGAGCATTGGGGACACCCAGAGGGACATACTGGTTCTGGAAAAAAAATATCTCAAATCTCTTTTGACTATACCTCATCCCCAACTAATAGATGATTGGTTGTAGCTTCCTTCTCATGTGTCCCAATTTCTAATCCATTAGATGGTTCTCACCCCTAAAGGAGAATCACATCACATTTTAATAAAGGAATATAACACTCTTTTGATGATAAACTTATTGTAGATGCATCACAGACAACCAGTTTGTACCCAAGATGGGGGCATAATATTTCATCATAATGACTAATAGGTCCCATGGTAAATTCTCCCCCCTGAGAGTTATCTCACACTATTGAAAAGGTGAGATATATAATAATAACTCCATATAAGAATATGAGTCCATATTTGATCATTCAGAGACACTAACATAATATTTGTCTCTTGTATTAGGGATACGAAGATAAAGGAATGAATGACACCTATTTTTACAAGTACTAGATCTATTGTAGATAAAGATCATTCATTCCTCCAATCTTCTCATGATAAGTCTGATTGTAATAGATTGACACCCATGCTCCCATATCTAGCTCTAAAAACACAAAATTTACATTTCTAGATTTGAGACCGATAAATGTGACCCAATTCTTCACATAAAAAATTTACAATATCAAAAGGAAATATTGGATCACTCGCATACCCAATGATCTTTTTCGTTTAGAGTTTTAGTGAATTGGTACAAACTCTCAACAACATGGGTTCATAAGAAAATTGATCTCAAATATCAACATCATATACCACTGTATCAATTTTTTAAGATATCATTTTATGTATTCAAAATCTTCCATAAAATTTCTCACATGTGAAAATTTTCTAAAGATAAATCATATATAATCACTCTTTATCACCTGGGAAAAGTAAATATAAAAAAGAGTGAGCATAGATTCTTAGTCAAAGTAATCATATGATATATCAATTAATGATCATGTAAACTATAAGATCACAATAATGGTATAATATCATAACCATAACATAAAATATTTATACACAATCTGATAAAGATCATATACATGAGTTATGTCATAAAACATGATCATTTAAAAATATATAAATCATAAGAGTGAGAAATCAACTTAACTCAATGGTGAACCATAATTTATTAAAATAAATGTATTCAGAATAAAAATAATAATAATTATATAAACTATTTCATATGTCACTACTAAATACTAAGACCCTTGGATTAGGCATTCACACATTTTTTCAATTGTAGATCAAGCACATCGACTTGTTTCCAATAACAAATAAAGCACCTCAACTTTTTTCCCATAATAATATAATGAGATATAATAAATTAACCAATACATTTGAGGTAGATATTGGTACCACCAATCACATAATTAAAATCACACATATGAGTGCATTAATAACATAAATCATTAATCATATTAGAACCTATGAAATGAAATATTTTTCACAAACATTTTATAGATTGTATCCTTGAATAATATCCCCAGTAAAACTTACGTATCATTAAATTATGTGATCTCATATATAAAATTATTTTTAAATATAACATGGAATAATTATTTGGAAAAGTAACTTTTCCATTTTAAAATATCATGTCTTTTTTAAAATTTGTTCACTTATAAATAAAACATTTTATTTGAAAATAAATTTTTTAACATGTAATGGAATATTCAAATAATTTATGTGTCATGGAAGAATAAAAATACACTCATGTTATATAAGTTAAAAAAACATTAGCTCCATATTTTGTAAGGAAAATCAAAAGGTACCATGTTTAGAAAATGAGAAAAAATATTTCTTTCAAATGATTTAGTAAAAACTAAAATATAGTTAATAATAATAATAATAATAAATTATATGATACTATTAAAAAAATTAAACATTTTTAGAAAATATGGACATGGAATTACAAAAATAAATTTAAATAATCCTGAATAATGATGAGATTGTGAAATAAAACCTTACTACTTTACTAACGTCTGAATCATTAGCCCCATAAAATAAATAACATATAATTAAACTTTAAATAAAATGAATATAAATTGATTAATTATATACCATAAAAATTAGGTATTGTATACACCACATAAAATAAATAAGTATTTAATATGGCATATGTATCATATAAGGAAAAGTGAGACTAGAAACCCTTTCCTTGACTCCTAATCAACATGTACATTCTTCATATACCAGAATAGTAGACATATGTTAACTATTTACATGTTAAAAAACATAATCATGTTTATTATTCCTTTTATCTCACCTATTATTATGTTATAACAATTACATATTCGTTTTTTTCATGTTGGGTGTTCTCGTGATATTTGGTACATCGGTCCAAAATGACTTCGATAGGTTCACTATCATCAAAGAGGTACTTATTCCATAATCCCTTGAATAATAATAATGAAATCATTATCATATTTATATATATTATAATTTTAAATCAAACCATTAAATATGGTTTTGTTAGATTAATTATGTTATAATCACGGATATGGTAGGTCGTACGTATGCATGAGTAACGTTTCCATTTTTCAACGTTCATTACAGAAAGAGGGTGAGTATTATTTTAACATTAAAAAATTATAATTATATCATATATAACATATTAAGTATTTAAATATACTCATATATATATATTATCTATGTGATTTGGTGATGAAAAATGTATCGCGTTGCTCCATGGAGGTGGTAGTCAACACATATGCACAAAGGAGTTTATCATTTTTTAGTGAATGGAATATTAAGATGGTAATTGATTTATTAACTTTTTTTTGATATATATGTCATTAATATAATATATAAACAATAATTCCATCATTATAAACAGCCAATAGAGACAACTATGTAAAGTTAATTACATCGGTTCACGAGGCGGTATTCCACCATACACAGGAACATTGAATTCCATTCCCATTTGATGGATGTTGGAGATGGATATATGTTCTTACATTAAAATAATATATTATAATTATATTTTGGACACTTTTTATTATTTTTCAACACTTAATAAGTTTTTATAGATGTTTAAGACAAAAAAATAGAAACACTTGACTAAAAATGATACCTCTTCCTTGGAAAACCTCCTCTCTTTAAGAGTTTAAAACCACTAAGGTTGGTGTTATACCTAAAACAAGATATCAATAATGAAAGAATATAATATTGGGATTTATTTTTTGAGGTATTTTATGAACCAAATGGGTCTTTAAGTGTGATGAAAAGAGAGTAATAGGTTCCCTTTTATAAGAGTGGTGAGCGACACTTTTGGAATTTCACAAAATATTTAATTCATATAATATAATAATATACTGGTAATATAGGATGATTGTGGATATAAATAATATCATCTAATAATATTTGGACTGGTTTAGGTCACATTTGTACCACTATCATTTGGTTTTAACCCCTCGTTAAAACTTTTCAACCTTACTGTGACAATAAGGATTGTTACTCTTTAAGGGTAAATATAGTTACTATAAATGGAGAAAATTATTTTTAATGGACCATGGTTGATATTATAAATCATATACTAATAAAATAACCTAATATAATATTTTTAGGTATTTTATATCATTTGATAAATTATTATTTATTTTAAAATATAAATATTTTCATTTTCATGATCTATTCATTATGATGAATTTAACAATTTCAGGATAACACATAGAATTAAAAAAATACATCCATAACATGAAATGGAAATATATAAAATTCTTTTATTACATTTATTATCTCAAATTACACTAAGGTTAATATTTTTATTATCATTTATTTAATTCTTCCATTAATAAAACAATTACTACATTAGTATTGTGCATGCAATTCAGGTAATTAAATATTCACTAAAATTTAAAAATAAATTTAAATTATTAATATAAATCTTTTATATTTTTAAATAATATTTATAGTTTAATATATCCATTTTATAACACCCATGTTGAAAATATTATATTTATTAAAAATAATACTATGACATGTTTAACTTTTCATGAAATAATATACTATAAATGTCATAATATCATCCAAATAGCCAAAAATTTCATGTAACATAATATTAGATAAATATTCATGAAATATAATCATAAAATAAAATTAATTCATGTTCTGGGGTCATTTAATAATCCTTATTATCTTATTTTTAAATTTATTTACCTGATTTACCCTTTAATGTGGTAACAAAAATTACTAATGTTACAATTCATATTGACAAAAAATAAAAGTGTAACATTTCCTAAATTTAGGAATACTAATTAAAAATATTGAATTAATATTTATAATTTAAAAATACATAAGTAGAATAATTTCATTTTAAATTAAATAGGGAAAATGAAATGAAAGAAAGTTTTCCTTAAAAATTCCTATTTTAAAATATGAAGTGTTTCTATGATAAATTAATGCATAAAATAGATTTAAAAAACCATAATTGAATTATTTTAGAAAAAATATTCAATTTAAATTTTAATATTAATCCAAAAATATAATTTTTCTTTATAAGTAATTTAAAATAAAAATACAGATTTCAAAAAAAGACATTATTTTTTTATATACATTAAAAAAAATTAAAAAAAATAAAAATATAATTTTAATATAATTTTTAAATTATAAATTAGAAAAGTAAAATAATCTTTTAAAATATATATTCAATGGATTTTAAAAACTAATTATAATATTCACTCACATAAAGGAAGAGAACTTTTTTTTTGAAAATGTATTTTTTAATGAATAAAATGAGCGTACTAAAAATTGAATTATTATTTTCTAAAACATATTCAATAAATTTATATTTATTTGGACCTTTATATTTAATTAATAAATCATTTTATCTTATACATACCTTCCAATTTAACAGCTTGGTTATAATGGTCATATTATAATAGTATTTCATTATTTGTTTAAGTTCAATGTTGTGTATCTTGTATGATGTTATCTTTAATTTTCAAATCATGGGTTATTATCTTATCCCCTTCCCACTTTAATAAATTATTTCCAAGAAATTTGAACTTGTTCTAAAAAAACTAGACTTTTACATTTAAAAATACCTTTTTTGAAATCTCACATCTTAAAAAGGGTCAATAAAAGATCCACTTAAAAAAGAGAGAGAAAAGGAAGTATGGATGTCATCTAGAGTAACAAATACTTGGTTTCCATTTAGAAAAACATTAGTGGAAAGTAAAAAATGGTTATATAAAAGAAAACTAAAATTCCATGGAATAATATATATTAATATAAAACATTGCCATGATAAATTTAAACATCACACTACTATAAATCATTGATGGGTTAAAATTTCATGGATTTCTCTTTAAGAAAAGTAAATAGATAACATTTTTATTTCAAGATAATTTTCCTAGAGTTAGGAAATTAATTTACTTCCTAGTGTAGTAACTTTAATAAATATACTTACTTGAAAAGTATGGTGTCGTCTTTTAATAAACTCCCCCTGTAATATTTTCTTTTTCTCCAAAAGGAGAGTATTTAAGACGAATTTTCCAAGCTTGAAGCACAAAAAAAACCTTATAATGGATTTGATAATCCAAAAAAATTGTAAAAATATATTCATTTTGTAATTATATATTATCAAAAACAAATATTTCTAGCACATGATAAGATGATTCAAAAAAAGAATAAAATTTTATATAAGAAAACTAATTAAAACTTTAAAATTCAACCATAATACCCAAATTTCAACATAGATCATTCAATAAATAATTATCCTTAAAATTCCTCAAAATATTCAAAACTAATATTGAAACCCAAAAAAATAGAAGTATTTTATCACATATTAATCCAATATAAATTTAGCATTTATTTCCCAAAATGTACATTCCCTAAACATATAATCTCCATGATACGCTAACCATTTCCAAAAAATACCTGAATCACCATAAATCCAAAATAATATCATATATTCCTCCAAAAGAAAATTTAACCTTTATTCCCCAAATCAAATTCCATAACATTCCATTTTAATTAATCATATTGGGTTCCCATAATAGTGACAAAACTAGAAATTTTTCATACCCACGATTTGAAACCATGGGTATATCCCACAAAACCATGCATATAGGTTATACCCACGATTTCAAGGAACCCTGGGTAACTGAGGTGTCATTATATCCCTAATCTATACACATGATTTTAAATTCCTATACCCACGGTTTCCAAACTATGGGTATAGGTTCATTTCACCTTGTCATTGACCCTATACCCACGATTTTAAAACCATGGGTTTAGGTTTTAAAAAATTGGAAGATATAGGTTTTGACCCCTGGACAACCTCTATACGGTTCTATATCCTATTGATAACACCATATTCACTTATTGATATATAAATATATATTTAATTATATATATTTATCTAAACATTGGGTGTAGGTGGAAAACGGTGGGTATAGGTATTCCCACGAATTTGTTCCTCGTGGAAATTGTTATTTTCCCACCATAATATTGGAAAGTTGTACCCACAGTTTTCATAAACCATGGGTATAGGTCTTAAAAACCTATTCCAATGGTTTTCAAAAACTATGGGTATTGGCTCCAATACAATCCCTATACCAATGGTTTCGGAAAACCATGGGTATAGGTCTATTTTCCAGTACTGTGAACATCATTCGAAATAACATTAACCACTTAACACAACATCAATTTCCAATCTTGTGGTTATCTATAAGACAATACAAATGTTCCCAAAATTAACTAAACTTTTATCTTCAAGATAGTTTAAATAAATAAAAATAATTTCTTAATAACCAAGAAATCACGTAGGACAGGGGTAGGTGAGGCAACATTTTCACCCTTCAGTTGTGGGTTCAAACCTCACGGCCTTACCAGATGCGACGGGTTGTTGACTCTCCTATGGGTTGTCCTTTTCATAAAAGTATATTAATATAATTATTATAACATTCCCATAAGTTTTTTAAAAATATTAAAAAATAACCTTAATATATTTAATATTAAAGAAAAATTTTTACCTCAAAATTTATCTCATACCTTTCATTTTGCATCCCTAAAAGGTAATAACCCATAATTACCTCAAATTAAAATATCATCTGAAAACTAAAGTATAAAAATAAATTTATAAATTATTTACAAAAAAAATTAATTGATTTTTCCTCAATTAATAATCCATTTTAAACATAAGGTTTTATTGTACATGTCCCAAAATATCATTAGCCACCATAAAATTACATCACTTAAAACCTAAAAAGTAGAGTTTAAGACATTTATCATACGGTCAACCCCAAACTTATATAACCATGATGGTATTCATAAATATTAATATAGCTTCTCATGAAAATAGTATAACCTCTAAATTATTCTATAACCTTCTCTATATAAAACTATAAATGACTAAGACCCACACTCCTTGATCTGGTTCTAAAAACATAAAATTTACATTTTGGGCTTTGATACCAATAAATGTCACCCAATTACTCCAATCCAAGACATAAAACATAAAAAAGAAATATTTGATCACTTACATAACCATAGAAATTTTAGGTTCATTGTTTTATATAATAAGTACAAACTCTTAACAATTTGGGTTCATAAAAAACAAATTCATAAATATCAAAATAATATCCCACTATACCTATATTTTCTTATTCCATGTAAATTCTTCCACATACTTCATAAAATTATTTGTATATGAAACCTTTAAAAACACAAATCATTATGTATAACTCTTCATAGCCTAGGAAAATTAATCATAAGAAAGATTTATTTTAGATGACTAGTAAGGGGAAGCAATAGAAATGTCACTTAATGATCATACGAAATCATAATATAATGATAAAGTTACAATATCATGACTATAACTTTAAAATTTCATACCCAATATAAAAAAGATGTTAAACATGAATTATGGAATAAAACATTAGTATTTCAAAATATATGAATCTTGAGAATTATAAATCATCATAACTCAAAAATGAATGATAATTTAAACTCATAAATGTGGGTGACACAATCTTAAGTAAGAAATCATTTTTTATGTTAAGGATAACTACCAAGACCATTGGATCTAGCATAAAAACTTGTTTCCCATTGTACATTGAGAACATAAACTTGTTTCTCATAATGTATCAGGACCTTAGATCTATTTCCCATAACTATCTCATGAGATATAATAATTTAACTAATTAATCTGTATGAGATGTAGTTCTCACCCGTTACATAATTAAAATCATACATATGTGGGCCAGAAGATCATAAATAATTCTCCGTATTAGACTCAATGAAAATAAATTGGTTTCATAAATATTTCATCATAAAGTTACCCATGTAAAAGAAATGGGTTTCATAAAAAAATTCATCATCAACATAAACTATCCAAAATAAATAAGGGTAGTATAGTTGGATCAAATCCTTAGTAAATCATAAATTTCATTGTAAAATTTCATTGTAGATAGAAATTGATTTTGAAATATCACATGGAACAATTCTTGAGTAAAATAAATATTCCAATTTCAAATCACTTATCTTTTAAAAAACAATATCACTAATAATTGAAAACATTTTATTTGAAAATAAACATATAAAATTTTTATGGAAGCTTCAAAAAATTATGAATCATGATAATATAAAATTTCTCTCAATACGTATGTGTTAAAAAAATATTTCTTCCATATTTTTGTAAGAATAATAAAAAAATATACCCATTTAGAAAATGATAAAAGGATTCATTTTATACCATTTAGTAAAAATTCAAGCACTCGTCAAAATGATTTTAAAAATTTATATGGTAATACTAAAAAAATTGATTTTTTTTTCAAAAACATGTCTATGTAAGACAAATATTCCCTAGAGGATACATAACCCTAAACAATCTTGAATAATTATGATATTAGAAATAAACCCTTACCTCTATAGAAACTTATAAATTTTAATCCCCCTAAAATAAATAACATCATGAAAAACATTAAATATCATTAATATACATAGATTCACAATATAAAAAAATAAAATTGGAATTATATATAGAACACAAAATAAATAAATGGTGAATATGAAATTTGTATCATAGAAGTAAATTTGAGATGAGAAACTCATACCATGAGTCCAACTTATATTGTTTGTTATTTATTGTCCTAAATAAAAAAATTAGGTTAATTATTTACATTATTAAAAAAAATTCAAGTTAATTATTTCTTTTATTTCAATTATAACCATTTTATAACAATAATTTAATCATTTATATTCATATCAGATGTTTTAGTGATATTTGGTACATACGTCCAACATAATTTCAGTAGGTTGACTATGGTAAAAGAGGTCACTATTCCATAATCTAAAGTATAATAATCATAAAATAAATATCATTTATATGCATAAGTTTTAATTTTTAATCCTTCCATTTTATATGGTTATTAAAAATGAACAATGTTACAATCATGGAGATGGTTGGTCATACATATGTGTGAGTAACATTTCTATTTTTCAAAGATTTTTATGGAAGAAAGGTAAATATTATTTTATCTTCCCAAAATGGTAATAATATATTATATACCATATTACTCTTTTAAATGTAATTATATATATCATCCATGTGATGTGATGATGAAAACTAAATCGCATCACTATATAGAGGTGGTAGTCCACACATATGGATGAACGACATTTTCATTTTTTATTTCATTGTATAGTAAGAAAGAAAATGATATATTTTATTTATATAATTATAAATATGTCATTAATATCACATATAAATATTAACTTCATCCTTATAACCAATCATGAGAGACAATGATGGAAAATTATTTACTTTGGTTTGCACAATGGTAGTTCGTCATACTCACGAACAATTATTTCCTTTTCCCATTTGATAGAAATAGGAGATAAATATAGGTTTTAATTATAATATAATAATATGTTATTATATTTAGGTTAATTTTTTTGAAATTCTATCATAGTTTATTAATATTTTAATGATGTTTAATAGTAAATAAAACTAAAATGCTCAATTAAAAATGATACCTCTTCTTTGGAGAACCTCATTTTCTTTACACCATAAGTACACTAAGGTTGGTGTTCATCCTAAAACAAGACCTATATAATGATATGATTCATATATTAAGGTATTTAGGTAGATATTGGATAAAAATGGTTTCTTAAGTTTGATGTAAATAGAAGAATATGTTCCCTTTTATAAGAGAGGGGAGGGTCACTCTAGAAATTTCTCAATATATTAAATTAATATAAATAATTTTAAATTCAAAATGGATCCGAAATAATTTATTTAGAATATAGGATGAGTATGGGACGAAATTATCAGTTAAAAAATATTTAAATGTATAGGTCACATTTTTACACTTATTATTTGGTTTAAACCCCTCATTAACCCTTTTTAAACATAAAATGACAACAAGGATTTTTACTCTTTGAGGGTCAATATATTTTATATAAATGGAATAAAGGCTTGTAAATGGACCATAGTTGATATTATAAACCATATTATAATCACCTGGATGATTCAAAAATTACTAGGAATATAATATCATTTAATAAAATATTATTTATTTTAAAATATCAATATTCACATTTTTTTAGAACTATTCATTACTTTTTCTTTAATAATATCATGATTATAATTAGAATTAGAAAAAAAAAATTAATAAATCCATAAATGTAAATTTAAAATATAAAATTCTTTTATTACATTTATTATCACAAATTATAATTCATTTAATATTTTTAATATATATTTTTTTTATTTTTCCATTAATTAAATAATCATTGTGTTGGCGTTGTAAAAGAATTTTAGGTTAATATTTGTTAAATATTAATTACAAATAGATTAAAATGATGAATATAAATGTTTTATATTTCCAAATACTATTTTTAATCAAACATATCCTCTATATAAACCCATATTAAAAATGTTGTTCTTATTAAAAACTATAGTGTGACATGGTTTATTTCCCTTAAAATAAAATACTATAAAGGTCATAATCTTATTTAATAGAAAAATTCTATATAAAATAATCTTTGATGAATATTGATAAAATTTACTAATAAAATAATATTAAGTTAATTTTTAGGGTTATTTTATAATCCTTATCATTTAATTTTTAATTTTAATGGCTTTATTTACCCTTTGCTATGTTAACAAAAAATACTAAGGTTACTATTCATATTGACCAAAAATAAAAGATTCTTATTTAATAAATTTAAAACTTGTGATTCCAAATATTTAATCCCTTTTCTTAAAATAAAAACATAGAATTGGAAGATTTTTATTTAAAACTAAACTGAAAACATGTGATGAAAAGCAGTCTTTTAAAAAATTGCCATTTTAAAATATAAAATATTTTTACACTAAATGAAATTTTAAAATCCATTTTAAAACCCATAACTGAATTATTATAAATAAATAGGAAATAATTATATTTTAATACTAATAAAAATATATAATTTGACTTCGTAAATACATAAAAATAAAAATATTATCTAAAAAATTGTATTTTTCACTATTCATTGAAAAAGAAATATTATTAGAAAATTCCCAAAATGTCATAATAAGATATTTTTGGAATACTAAATTATAAAAATAAGTATATATTATTAAATAAATTTCCTATACCATTAATAAACTAATTATAATATTCACTCATAAAATGGAAGAATTTTTTTTGAAAAAAAAACACCTTTTTTTAAGAATAAAATGACTTTACTAAACGTTTGTCATTATTTTATAATAAGTTTTCAATAAAATTATATTTAGTTAGACCTCTATATATATTTCAAAAATAATTTAATTAAATTTATACCTTCTAATTTAATTTCTAGGTTATAACGGCCTCATTTTAATAATGTTTTGTTGTCCATTTAAGCTTAGTGTTCCATATCTTTTACGTTATAGACATTCTTTTTAAAATCATGGGATATTAAACTAATTATACCACTATATATCCCATATATATTTGTTTACTTGACAATGAATCTCTAATAAAAGTGTATAAAATCTACCTATGGTGGTGGGAGTAGGTCATAGCTTTATCTTCCACCTGCAGCTCCACCCTCCAGAGATCCACCTACTCTACCAGCACTAACTTCTGGGGGACCTCCCTGACTACACATGGGAGATCCTTGATTGCATTGATGAATCTGTTTTAGAGTTTTAGACACTATATGTCCACCATCTATAGAACGTTAGGTAAGGAAACCGTGATCTTTGTGAAATTACCCATCACAAGTATTGTACAACCCCACACCAGGTTATTGGATTCTATGTGCGAACTCTGTGTTGCAGATCCACAAATCTTAGTTTTTCCATGAGTAGCCTCCAATGATGATACCATAATAGCTACCACCTACTATTTTTTGCAGATGAATCATCAACACAATATAAACTACCTACTCCATACACCTCACATCCCACTACTAAAAATTTATATATAATTAGGGCCCACTCTAGCACTCTAATTCAAGTGGGAATGCATAAGGATAACATCATAGCTCAGATATATCTAATAATACCCTGATAAACTTACAATCACGAAGGTATCCATATCATACCATATTTATAGAGTTCCTTGTTTGTTTGGTAAACCATGAGGGGTACTCAATAACATACATATATCTCTATGAAAACTAAATAATCTCATTAATCTGCACAGATCACAAGATCTAAGGGTAGTAACCATCATGGAACAACTAATAAATGTTTTTCTATGAGATTGTAGTCTCACCATGGGACTAATTGGTCATACCCACCATTGTTATTTATCTCTATGTTGATGTTTGGTTGTAATGGAAACCATCTGATCAAGTGGGATCAAAACAATCGAGAAGACATAGACCACTAACTTGAGCCAATACCCACTTCCTAAGGGTCTAGTTCACCATGAAACTTAAGATTTATCTATCAATAAAACTCTCCTAATTTGGTAATAATAAAAAAATTATCATTCTAACCTAATAGATCTATCAATTTTTGAACACAAATCCAATCATCTGCCTAGAATATTGGAGGGGGATTCATGTGTTTCTCATCAGGTGGAAGCATACCTCTATGCTCTCCTGGAGGAAACACCCCCATGAATATGTCCATGAATTAAAGCATTATAACTCAATTGGTCATCATCACAACCCTATATTATAATCCTATATGGTTTTCATTATAGATGAATCCTGAAATTTAACAACACATATGATATTTATATGATAATATATGAGGATTCGACTCAATAATGACATAAAAGTAAAAATAATGAATCCTATATTATGCATGTTCCATAGTTTTCCCATCAATTTATGCCTCGATATATTGAGTTAATAAGTATGTATTCAGAGTCCTGGTATATGGATATGTTGGATGCCACACCATCACTAGGTTACCTAGCCCGAGAGGTGCACTTGAGACACTCCAATGTCTTCTACCTATGTTCCCAAACCAATACTAACAACAAGTCCAACTTGGAACCAACCTAAGGATAAACCACATCATATACCACTTTGTCACAACCAAACCCATGAGTATCCCATTTGTGATGGAAGTGGGATGAGTACGACACCAAAACCCCACCTCCAATAGGCCAGGGGATGGAGATTAGAACCTAGAAATAATATTATTAAAATTGGAGGACTTATCTGAAGTTACCAATGTGAATGAACACAACAATCTCCATGTAATGGTGCAGATATATAATAAATGACTAAAATATCTAGAGTGTAATTTATGCATGAAAAAACCTTTATGAAATACATCATAGTATAGAAATGTAATATAAAAAAATGGAAAAATACATTCCCAACCACAAAAGAGTTCCTAACCTTATAAAAACTAGAAAGAAAAATAATGAAGGGAGTTCATCCCACAATCTTTGAGACATAACAGTGAACATGGTCAATGCTTCCAAGTACTATTATGCTCAACAAATACCAGATTTATTGAAGAAACCAATGATCTGTCTATTTTTTGTATAATATATGACATGTATAGGTGGAACCCATGAGTTTGTGAGTTTATACATATCCAATAGGATTCTTTTTAAACCCAGAGGGAATATATAGAAATAAATAGTGATCTCAACTAATAGATTGATAGGTAAAAAGAACCAAAACACCAGATATGCTAATACTAAAGACCCCAATAAAAAATAAAAGAAGAATCAATCTCCATATCCCATTAAATATGATGATTAACCTTCATACAACTCCAAAAGTATCATATAAAATGTCCATTATCACACAAAACCTCACAAGAATCTGGTTGGAGGCCCATCTCATCATCACTACACTCTAAATCCTAAGTAGTACAATATCTAATAAAGGACATGCTCCCTTCAAAAGCATAATGATGGGAGAGTACCACTCAATATATAGAGGAAATGCACCATTTTATTACTTATGAAGTACCAATTATGCCTATATAAGAGTATGGGGAACCCAAAACCTATTAAAATATAGGAGTTTTAATGTTATAATGTCTCTAATGATCAAACCCAATCATATCTATTGGTCAAGCATCATTGAAATAAGTGTTTCTAAAAACCTGTTGGGTCATATATTAGATGCTAATACAGAGTATTTCATCACAACCTATGTGGATATATACTCTAGATAGAATAATTGAATCCTAATATGAGTCGTGAAAAAGGATATAAACAAGGTATAAGTTCTTTGGAAAATTATGTTGTATGTACATAGTGTCACAGGCCATGCGACTCCTCCTGGTCACCTGAACGTATCCACCCTTTACATGGATTATCCTTCCATGTGTCTCCACATAACTTATACCTAATGGGACATGACATGTATATATACATAGGGTTCAAGGTGTTTTGTTCTGACATAGAGCCTAGCTAACCATATACCCCAACACAGTGTGTCCCTAGAGGTATATGGAAATTTTGACTACCTAAGGTAATGGGTTTTTTCTCATAGCATGCAGATTGGATACCTAGGTTGGGTCACATGGTGTGTGCATCTAGACAGATGGCTTGTTATCTTTAACTCAGGTTGAAATCCTAGGAACCATCAAAACATGATGTATACAATTTGTGTTCCTATGGGATACATGAATTCTAGATTCATTTTTTCCAGGTAGTAAATCATGTTCTTCATTAACATGAATATCCACCTTTTAGACCTCCATTCAAGTATCTAGTCTCACCTAAATATAATCCAAAGATAAATGGTTCATCTCCAATCATCTTTTTATGGCCTTGGGTGGCTAGAAAACCTAATTCTAAGTACTCATACATAATTATTTTCACCTCGAGATGCCAAATTAGGTCTCAAACATCTAATTCATTATATGTAACAGAATTTTCATCTTAAAACATATATAATATATTGATACCAAAGTCATTTTCTCATCCTTCATGAATATGGGGGTCTACTTACTTTTGAATCTAGTCTCGAAATGTCAAGTTGTAGCTCGGTGGGTCAATGATGGAGAATGCAAAGAACAGTGATGGAAGGGGCATAATAATGATATAAGAATGTCATTGTATGATGTGGTCATTTCCAATGATCATAAATATTATAAATTAAAAGGGTGAATCAAGGGTACCGAAGATATAAAAAATATGTTTAAGAACAGTATTTAAAATTAAGCTCATGTGAAGAATGTAAATCGAGAAAAATGATAGGAAGATATAAAATTAATGCACATCAATTAAAACCATGGGTAGAAACCATAAAATAAAAATAATTCCTAAAGAAATTAGGGATTTTTTTTAATAATTTATCTTTTAGTGATGAAGTTGAAGATATTCTACATTCGTTGTTCACTTCATGGATCCCCTGTTCATATTTCATCGATTGACACCCTCAGGTTTGCCAATGCCTATACATAAAACTTCCTCTTCATGGATATACTAGGATTATGAAGATAACCCTATAAATTTTTCAAAACATTGAATCTATATATAGAAGTAATTTGGTTTAAATAAATAAATACAAAAAATAAATATTTTAATTTATTTATTTAACATACCCACCAATAGTCATCTTCCACCAAACCTCTAATGCTAATAAACATTATCTCTTTCCTAGGGTAAACCGCATGATCTAGAAAACAAATTGTGTAAAAATACATATATATATATATATATATTATGGATCAAATGGGAAAAATTAGGGTTCTCATATTTCACATTGGCCAAAAAAATTCAACATTCAAATTTTTTTTGATGTCCCGAATTGAATAATTTTTGTTCAAAACCTTCTTATTTAGAAAGTAATTATATTTCATCTCCTATATAATATATGATAATTCATAAATTATACTATGTAAATTCACATTATACCATCAATTATAAGATTAATGATAAAAAATGTCATAGCACCAAAAATAACCATTGAATTTGATCCTTCAAAAATACTTGAAATGCTCTCTAAAAACCAGATTTCCAAAATTCAAAGTTTACTATAAAATTTTAATATGAACATTATTCTATTTGGTATTAGATAAACTCTTTTTTTCCTCATTTCTTTTACATATATTGGTTATTTTTCATCCTCATTTTTCATATCCCATATTTTTCCTAGAATTTGTGTTACGGCCAAAATTGTTAGTCTAAAAAAAATTATGGGTACAGTTTTTTTATTTATCTATTATTTATGTTATCTCAGATATTTTTTATTAATAATATTTTAATTTAGTAAAATTATTTCATATTTTTTAACTCACCTATCTTTAAAATAATTTTTGACCACTTCTTGTCAATTTCATCTTCTTCCATCTTATGTTTTCCTCCATGATCTTTCCTGATCTTTCTTGATCAATAAATCTTATTTTATATTTTTTAATATCATTAATAAGTTAAATATTAATATTGAGAAATACTTTATATGAATCAATATTGTTTCCATTAGTTTTATTTAGAATTATGATCTCCTTTTTGAGATATATATTTTTCTCAAGACATTCGTTTTCTTTGTATCTAAGAATATTCTCTGTGTATATTTCCTCATCACCTTCCTCATCAATACTTGAAGTGGTTCCTTGCATCTCTACATTTTCTATGAAAAAATTTGTATCAATACCATTATCCTCTGATTTACATTTGGATGAAGTTATATATTTTTATTTATTCATAAAACTTATTATTTTTATTCTTGGAAATATATTATTATTATCCCAGTACTTTTAAAAAGCCTTCGAGATATTTCCCCATTTATTAGTTTTAGGATTTTTATTTTTTCACTCGATTAATAATCACAAATATTCTTCTTGGGATTGTATGTAGAAAATTGTTTTAGGCCTATATATTTTAATCCCTATATATGTTACATGAAAATATATTCTACTATAATTTTTATGAAATTTTTATAAATAACAGGAACAAAACTTTTATATTCCTCATATTTCTCATTTTCATTATCAAAATAAATAATGTTTTAGCTTATTAATCTTTCAATTTAATTTTTTTTATGGCATCAAAATCTATTTAATAATTGAAATTATTTTTTAATGTAAGTGATTTTGTTATTTTATAGTCATTTATAATATTTTGAAATTTTTTAAGTGAAATAACCACTCAATATTCTAAATAAGTGATATTTAGATCAAATCTGTTAGGTATATTCCTTAAGAGATTCTTCATAGTTATGGTGTCATCTAACTTGTCAAGAAATCTTCTCATGTTTATCATTATTTCACTAACTCGAGTTAATATTTCATCAATAGATTCTTCTTATAACATTCATATGTCCTTAAACCTAATTCTATAAATTTATAATGTGGTTTTTGAGACTTTCACATTAACTTTATAACAACTTTCTACCCTATACCAAATTTCTCTGTAAATTATAGTCTCGTTTCTTTTCTAAACACCTTCATTGAGATTGAATTACGTATTACATTTATAGATTTTTTATCAATAACAATATTTATTTTATTTAGTGAATGAAATTTTTTTCACTGCTTTGAATAGGTTTAAATACTTTTTTTGCATCCAACACTTAATGGTCACGAGAGAACATGTATTATAGTGTCTTCTTTTTTCCATCCATAGCAATTATTTCCATAAATTGTAGGAAATAATTTTTTATTGAATGAATTAATACTATCCATACTCAACATTGAGAGAATTTAACAGAGGGAACCATAGATTTAATAGTGATTTATGTTCCCGAAGAATGGGTGCACCACTAAGAAGGGAAAGTGAATAAATTGTGGTATATAATTAAAAAATCCACTAAAAATAATCCTCTATAGATGGTTAAAAAAATATCCACTCAAATATTAAACTCATTCTCATATAAATGTAATGAAATCTAGAAAATGAAAATGAATAGTTATTTTTACAAGGTTCAGTCCTAGTGTGAGTACCTTCTCATTATTGTTGGTAGTAGTTATCTCGGTCCTAAAATATTCCAATACAATTTTATGATCAATTTTAACTAGGTTGGGTAATAAATCATATAATAACCCAATTCTTCGGAACACATACACCACATCCCACAAATTATACTATCTCTAACAAGTTTAAGATGAATATAAATAGAATAAGAAATACTAATAATTGAATGTATGTCACTTCATAAATTATTGTGTATGATATTCTTTTAAAGATTTCAGGAATTATTTGATCCAAATTTTCTAACCTATTAAATAACCTAAAACTTTATATGGAACCAATTAATGGAAAAAAATGAACGTGTCGGTTCTTGTTCACTTCATGTATAAACATGGATAATTTATCCTTAAAAAATATTAAATTCTAGTAAGAATATGTTTTTAAAATATAAACAGTGGTACAGATTTTTTATTTTTTATTATGATTTATACTCAACCCTTCTCCCTTTAAACTCTACTCACTTTTAAACTGATTCTCAATAACTAATATTTAAAAAAAGAAACTAATTTTCTCATGTTAATTCCAACGTTCCAAAATTGGAATTTTTTTTATAATGGTTGATCCTTGCACAAAATGTGTAATGGTTAGTTAACCATTTTTATTTCATCAAATATATGACATTCATTTATTTCCATCTCAATTTAAAAATACTAAAAAGAAATAATATGTTAATTTTCTACACACACCAACCAATTTTAGCATTATAAAAATCTTGGATGAAATCACTCTCTACTTCTAATTTTATGAACACCTAGAAAACACTATCACAGAATAAAAATGTTCATGAAACTGAAACACATATCATTTCATGAATCATCCCAAATTTTCAAATATTATATATTATTGAAGATTAAATATTCATTATTATTGAAAATATATCAGATTTCCTTTTCATAACATTTAAAAATATCTCTTTTATCGTCATCTAGAATCAAAAATAATTTATGATATTTTGTTCACTGAAGTACAGCTTGAGAATCACCTGATTTACATTTGTAATATTATTTAAAATAAAGTTTCTTCATTCAACATTATACTTATTCTCATTATAATGAAAATCAGTTCCACACAACCTTGAATCTTTAATAATAAACCAATTTTATTGTTTTTTATGTTTATAATAGTGATGAAAAATACTTGTATAAACTAGTTTAATTTTACAATAATCAAAATTTTCCGCATGTAAATATAAAAAATTATCTAATTGTGGAATATTAATATATTTATACCATCCTAGAAATGTAAAAATCGTTTTGTACACATTCTGGGATATATTCCTTCAATGAACAGGTAATATCTATGCCTTTTTCAAAAAACTAGGCTTCCAAGATCAAGTTAAATTTCTAGGATTCTTGATCACCCTTTTGAAATGAAAATTTTCCTTAAAAAATCTAAGGCATACCTTCCAAAATGAATGGTTTGCCTTAAAAAATAAAATTTTACCACAAAATTCATTTCATTTTCCATTTTCACAATTCTTTTGGAAAATCAACATCGAAAATGGTATTTAACCATCCATAAATGAGAGATACATACAAAAATCAAATACCTTTTCCAAAACCCACACATCTATTTATATATAACATTCTAAACTAAGGTTATAAAAAAATTATTTCAATATTAAAAATTCAAAACTCATAAAATGCATATAAAGTGAGTTCAAATAAATTTCCACACCTTAGTAAACATATCAAAGAAAATCATATATTTTCATCCGCTTCAAATAAAACATTAAAAACATTCTATTATTTCTTCAAGTATGGTTGAAAAAAATGAAAAATCCTTCAAAAATTCCATAAGTTACTTTATAGAAAAGTTTATATCATCATTAGAACAAGTATATCAATGATCTCTTAATCTCTAACTAAGATTTATAAAATATCCAGAATTATATATATGGGAGGTGGGTAAATATTTCCCATGTATCCATCATATCTACTCATCACGTCTCTCAATCACTCTAATGTAATATCCTAAAATATATTTATAAAAACATTAATAAAACCCATAATTTGATAACTCACATATCTACCAAAAAAATGGTGCTTCATATGATAGTGAATCTCAATTATAAGATAAATTTAATTACTATTAACCAGACCATAGTTTTTAAAATAATATTTTTATTTCTAAATTTTCTTTGAAGAATATTTTATTTCAATTCAACTTACATATTCTTTTCCAAAGATCCACAAATTCCTTCTTGTTAAATTTTATAAACCACAATAGAAATTCCTTTTGTAAAACTATTTTGAAATTCAAATTCAATTAAAAACATATTTTTAATTAAAATAAACCATGTTTCACTATAAAAATATTTAATTTATATATAGACATAAAATAATATCTTGGAACAACATATAGATAATCATACACATTAATCACACAAAGGAAACAAAAAAACATATCTAGTAAACCCATATAATTCATAAATAACAAAACAAAAATCACATAAAATATCATTAACACAATATAATTCAAATGAAATCACTAAGGCCTAAATTATTATTTAATTTTTTTAATTATTTAAGGAAATGCATTATATAATTATATCAAACACATAACATTCAAAATATTAAGTAATGAAGGATTTAAAAAATAATTAATTTCATATTTTTTTTAATAAATTAGAATATCATGGAAAACCCAACCTAAATTGGGTGTTGATGACTTAAAACCAATGAATATGTAAAGTATATGGCCCAAGAAACAAAAGGCGTAACCTAATATTAAGAATCACAAACCATTGGGTCAACTCCCCACCTCTATCTTGGTGAACAAGGATCCAATGGAATGTAAAGGAGAATAAATAAATAGAAAAGATGGAGAAGAATCCTAAACATGAATGAATCACTTAAAAATAAAGATAATGACAAAAACATATATGGGGATGAAAGGTGGAGGCATATCTAGGTGTACCCTTTATATAACTCAATAAAATGAGGATGAGGACACACCATTTGGGATTAGAATCTAAGGATAGTGGTTTAATAAATCCAAAAAATTAAATTTGAGGTAAGATTAATAGTTTTATCACACTATTTAACAAACCATGTTCCAACTATAAACCCCTAACTGGTCACACTTTGGAATACCACTTAGTTTTCCGAAATAATTTAATAAACATTGTGTCAACTATGACAGTTCCAATGCAATATACTGTATAATTCACACTTAAAGGATGAATTATTTTCACAAACTATGCAAAAATGATTCTCCTAACACTAGAAATTCCAAATTTAAAAAATTAGGGGAAATTCGACCAAAAAATTAAGAACATGGATAAAATAAATAAATAAATAAATAAAATAATTGAGAAAAATGTAGTTAATGTGGGATAATTCTCCCCACCAAAACATTTTATACCCCTACCAAGGAACTAAGTTAGGAGAATATATGATCACCTGATTATAGGATGTGGAAAGAAATATCCTCAATGATGAAGTATCTAAATAAATACTAAAACCCAAAATAAAACCTACTATTTGGGACACACCTCCATATTCAAGAACATCCATAAATCCAATATTATAACAATACCATAATGAGAAAAATAGTTATAAAATGACCAAGACTAGCAGTTATTCTCCCAACTATATGATGTTTTCTCTAATATAGTGGGTCTATAAAGTAGATACATTAAAAAAGAATAGCTACAATGAAAAATACTAATTCTAAACTATGAAACCAAATGCATAAGTTTATCAATGAAATGTATATAAATTTCATAGAAACAATGACTTGTTTATTTAAATGAGCACCTAAAGATGAGTAACCAAAAATATAAACCAAAAATATAAATTAAAAGTGATGGAATAAAAGAAAAATATGGAATAGGAAAATAAAATAATTGGATTAATTATTATACTATGAAGATTAAAAATATGGTAGGTAATTATTCATCTTTTTTTCTCTAATACATATAATTATTGAAGACGTTCTAACTGGACAAAACAGTGAAATGTATTAAGTACATTCAAATAAGAAGTCATAAATATATTAATTGGATACACTGTAAGTATACTAGTTATTACTCCTCCTTGGAAAATATTAAATTTAATGAGAAGTCTATTCTGAATAATTATTTTCCCAATATCAGGTTTTTCTATCTTCCAATTCATTTTAGATAACAAAAAATTACACATTCAAATAGAGAATGGGATTCCCTTTATTACAGTTTGTCCTCTATGAATCAACTCTTCCATTAATTACTCATTAATTAAGTCCTAAAATTAATCCTATATAGTTTAAGTAATCATAGAAATGAATTCAGTATATAATCCTTTCTTGAAAATATAAACTTACAAAAATTAACCTAGTTATCTCTTAGAATAAAAGAGAACTAACTCGATAATACTATTAATATAATCTATCATTTACTCACTATACTAGAAATTCAAGAGCTTCATCATTGTCCACATATTTACCTCTTCAAATAAGTAAAACTAAATTTATGTGGTCTTGAATAATTCCCATGTCGCGTCCCCATGAAAATAGAGTGGAATAATCATCTTTCACAAATATTGATTCGGTTCCTCAAAAAAACTCATTGTGTCTATCACCCTCAAGATCATAAGAGTTATTATAGATTTTAATATTTCTATAATATTATATTGACACTTCAAATACCCTTGAGGACCTTGATTACCATGAAATACAATAAGACATAAAGAAGGATCCATCCCCACAACTCTTGTTGGGTTTTAGTGGAGTCATCAAGTGGAAGGGAAGAACTAAAACACTAAGAGCAATTAATCTAAGGAATGTTACAATATAAAGGTTTATTATGACATATTGAGACCTATTATGGTTCATTCTAGTCAAAATAAAGTTAAAAATGAAATTTAATCAAGTTCATTGAAAAGTAAAATTACTCAATACCAAAAACATGTACTGATTCAAATAACCAAAATGTGATGTCCCTGTGGAATGGGAACTCAAATGAGAAGAGGGTATGAGTAGGTGTTTCATAAAGATATCTAAAATTTATTTCTATTAAATTATACTATGTTTCTAGTTAATAAATTGTCTTCTAAAATAGTTCTTAGTATAACCTAAAAGAAATTGAAAATAAACCTAGAATAAGTCACCAAAATTTTTTTTAAGGTTCTATATCAGTATAAAATCCTACTCTATGTTATTGTCTATTAATATCTTAATCCACATATTTTCCACTAGAATCATACAATAAATTAAAATTATTTATTCCATGTATCATCTTGTAGAATTATTTTTACCAATACACACACATAGAACCCTATTGATTATTAATAAATAAAATAGGTTTGAATGTGATTAGAATATATGAGAAAGATCATTTGTGTATTTTGGTTACTTTATTAACTATTGAAAATATTCTTATAGAGTTGGAATGAAATATTTAGACAAAATATATCTCACTTATACAAGAACACAACACCATAAATTACTAACTAAATTGAATAATAAAGGCATAAGTCTGTAATTTCACATATTAGGTTGATTTGAAAATATAATTCTTAATATCAATAAATTCATTAGTTGTTTTACATTTGTCTCATATATAATAAATTTAATGATTCAGACTCAATTATTCTCAGTTTTTTCATAGTTTTTTTTTGATTTGGTACTCAAAATTCTATCCAAATATCAAACAACTCCCTATATGGAGGAAACACCCAAAATCTTGACCTAAAATATTTTACGATAATAATTTTCTATTTCATATTCTAGAAATCTTTTTGCGATAAAATTAAACACCATGATCTTCTACATTACTTCATTAGGCTAGGCTTAAAACAATAACCAATGATCACTAAGTATTCTCATCTTAATTAATTGAATGTATCTCATATGTTTTCATAAATTCCCTTAATTGAACCCAAGAAGGTGTTACATTTATCATCAATGAGTCTATATGTGTTTGTTGAGTGGATATGAGGTGATGGTTATTTAAATATTGTCTTTTATCCATAAAATTCCATTGAAAATATTGCATGAGAAATTATCCTTGAATATATGATGATTGATATACTAATTTTAAAAGTAATACATCACAAATTTTGGTTCATGAAGTAACTTATTTACATTATTTCATTGATGTTTTAAGGACTTAAGACTATGATTGATGTGTTTGAGAATTAATTTTAATGTCCCTAGATGATTTTGAGATAAATGTTCAACTTGTTTATGGGTAATAAGAGAGTTGTGATGAAAACATAAAAGTAAATTATTGAGGATACATGAATTCTGGAAGGCATTCCAGGTTCATGTCCAATAATTATAGATGGAGTGACTATGTGTCTTAAATTTTTATGACCACGTAAAGTAAAATAAGTCACATAAAGGGTCTAAGAAACTATGCAATGTAATAGTGTGATTTTGTGAAGGAGTTGAGTGACCTTATATTCAAATGGTGTGACCGCATGAAGGGGCCGAGTAACCATATGTAGACATGGTACCACTAAATATAGGGTTTTATTGACCGCATATTGAAATGGTGTGAAAATTTTAAGGGGGGAGAAAATTCCTCTTGGAATGGTGAGACTACATAAAGGGTTCTGTAGAATGTAAATTTAAATGATGAAACCGCATAAAGGGTATAAAAAACTACAAATGGGTTTTCTGAAACCACCAAAATGGGTCGAGAAATAATGTCTTAGAATGTTTTTATTTCTGAAACATACATAAGAATAAAAACCCATGGGTAATAACAAATGCATGTGTGGCTATGGACATTCAAGGAATCATGAGTGACTGTGACCTTTTCAAGGTAGAATAATCTTTTATTAGTATATATAGAGGACCTTTTGGGAATACTATGAAATCATGGATCTTGTGTGAGAGTCTGAGATCCATGAAAAATTATTCCATGCATGGTCTCTTGTGATGAAGCTTTATTTATACATGGGTGAGATAAAAAATATAGATAAATTTAGTGTTACTTGTATTCATAAAAGTTATATGAGAACAGTAAACATGGAATCTGTGTATTTACAGTTAACCCTAATATTATCATTTAAACATAAAATCCAGAAGGATATACATGTTTTATTCATGCATCACACACAAAACATTCATGAAAGAATATTCTGTGATGTTTGGATTGGTTGAATATGAGTGTTATATATCACATACAGACATGATAAAAATGAAAGAGCTACAGTTTACAAATAACCCATGTGGAGAATCAAGGAACCTGAGTGTTTCAGGGATATTATTTGAGGTTATAGTTATTATAAACTAAATGATCAAAATAAAGGGATAATTTCAAATACTTTAATGTATTTTAGATTATCTTTTATGAGAAAATAATTGGGGATTAATTGAATTGAAAAAAGATATAATTAATTTCTTGTAGTTATATGCATTTATGATGGAGAAATTATGGGAGACTATATATGAATATTCTAGGATTTAATTTAAACCTTTATTACTATTTTTTTATAGATTCAAAATATTTTAGTAACATTATATAGAGGAGATCTATATATTCTTATAGTATATGGAAAATATATGTTTTATACTTGAGAATATTTAGAGACAAATATAAGGGTCGATATAATATCTGAATCAAGGAGATAGGATAAAGATAAAATCTAAAAAAATCAATATTTGGTAAAGAGTCTTGAGACCAGTAGGGTTGAAGATCCTGAGGAAGTACAATGGCAGACCTTATGATCCATATTCTCTTAAAGGAAGATATTACTTCTAAGTGGTTCATAGAAACCAAGGAGAAACATGATCTCTTTATTGGATGGATCATTATTATATAAATAGAATTATATCTCCCAATCGAATTTATAAGTAGAGGAACATAGTTGGACTTTTTGTTGATCAGATGAGGATTTTCTATGATTATAAACACTTATTTTATAATTGACAACATATGGTTGGGATCCTAACAAACTCATTAAAGATTATGATATTATATCCTTACATTTTAAATATTATGTGTTGATATATATCTTTTACTACTACAAATTAAATGTGGAAGTGAGTTATTATTTATTTGAATATAATACTTAACATGTTAAGTAGATTTAATTTAAAAAATATTTAAATTCCTAAAGTAAAATTACATATTTACTACCCTCATTCCCAGTGGTTCATCTATCCTATAAACTACATGCGGTATCAGAGGAGGTTCTCTCAAAATATATATGAATTCTTAGACATTGTGAATATTAATTCAATTAATAGTCATGAATACTACTCATTTTCTGGGAATAATTATCTCTGCTAGAATAAATTGGATGTTTCTATATCTCTTCTCACTCAACCTATAAGTGAGAGATACTACAATAGTAGGTTTTCATCCCATTACCGTAAGATTTTCTATAGAAAAATTAGATATTATAATTATAGTGTGTGATGTTAAATAAATAAAATCTTCATATCTCTATCAAATAAATATTATATAAATACAATGGGTCTCTAAATATCTAACTAGTTCTAGGACAAACTGAGATGTAGTTATAAAGTAAATTTAAATATCAAGGAAGCCAATAGTCATGTTTGGATGTGCCAGTTTGAAGACATAAATAGAGTTGATGATGAGACCATTGATAACTACAATATAAGGGTTCATGTAAATTGTAAGAAACATCTAAGGTTTTGTGGTTAATCTTGAAGATTTCATAATTACTAAAAAGTTAATTAGGGGTTTTTAGATCAGTTTCATTCAAAAATTTCATCCCTAAAATAAATATTGTATTAATATCTTTATGAATTACACAATATACTCATGAATTATGAGATAGGGAAAATTTCAACATTAAATAATAAAGAAAAAATCAAGGTAGGATTCAAAGTAATGATAAAAGTAAAATTAAATGAAGAATGTATTTTTGAATCAGATGATTCAGATTTGGAAGAAGATGATGAAGACATCAACCATATTTTTCCTCTTATATAAAAAATATTCAAAAAGGGAAAGTTAATGGGAAAGAGTAAAAAACCATTAAAGTGTCACAATAGTTTTCAATATGGTAATTTTTTTAAAAAAAATCCAATTAATAAAGAAGAATAATCAAATTTGGATGAGGATGAAAGACCCCAAAAACAAAAATTCTTTAAGGATAAGATGAAGGATAAACACTTTTGTAGAAAGATGAGTACTTTTAATAGAAATAAAAATAAATATAATTTATATAATATCTCTTTAGATGATGAGTAAAATTTAGTTCTTGAAATTGAGGATGGATCTAATTCATACCCAAGTGATGTTGGTGGAGAATAAAGTATATAAATTGAGTTTAAATTGAATGAAAAATTATAATTATGCATGGGATGGATACAATAACTCATGAAATAAAAGAATAATCTTGAGAAATAAACAAAAAGGTGGCCACTGAGAAATAGTAGTATGAAAAAATGTGATTCATATATATGTATGAGGTTAATAAGAACTATATTAGAGAATATAAATAATAAAATATCATTATTGTTATCAAGGATGAATTGGTTAAGAAGTAAGAATAGTTTGTTAAAACAAAAATCATATGTGTCAAAGTTCAAAATTATTTGAACAAGTCTAGATAAAACATTAATAAATCAATGGATGTTAATGGAGAATCTTCTCATGTTGGTGGGATGAAATATTCTAGTAATCAAGTAAAGGTTGGTGCTTATAAATCTCAAAAAAATGTTCTATAAATGAAAATGTGGGTCTTAATTAGAAAACTTGTACAAGGTTAAAATTAGATGGTTATTGAGAGATAAAAATTATTTTCAAAGGAAGAATGGATGTCAATAAAAATTTCATATCCTAAGGTAGATGACACTTCAAATATTGATATATAGCACAAAATATTTTTTGACAGAAATACTATCAAGGTAGGGTATAATAATTTAGAGGATATTATTTGTTTTGTAGAAGGTATGTATACAAAGACTATAAGTTTTTTTATAATATGTATCTTCTAGGAATGAGGAAATAAAACAGATGGGATTTTATGAGAAACAAAGGAAAAAATTCATAATGATACAAACTATGACTAGATATACAGAAAACATTACTAAAAAAATAGATATTATATTCTGGAAGAATAATGTGGAGGATAGAGTTTTTATGGTCATGGAGATAAGGTATCAAAAAATAGAAGGATAAATTCAATATGATTTAACAAGGAAGAAATTTTAAAATAAAAAATAATTGGTATTTTAGGTGAAAAACTTGATAAATATAAACATGTTAAAAAAGAATATTTATTAATATTTATATATAAACTTGAATTAGATAAGAAATTATAGGAATATAAAAATCCTAATGAGGATAAAGGAAATAATACGGATTTAGAATATGATCTGACAATTGATGAGAAGTTGACTCTAACTAGAAACCTGAAGATTCAGAAGACTAGTTATAAAAAGATAATATATACATATAACAAATTAAAACTATGAAAGAAGATTATCAAAAAAATAAAACTCCAAAAAAAATTCTAATGAAAATTTTCCATGTTAAGATTGGTAGAAAATTATATCCCATCTTTACAAGAATATCTCATCTTAAAATATTTTTTCTGAGAAAACCATAGTTTCCTATTTATTCTTTATTTTTATGTGTATTGATCTAACCAATAATGAATTTAAGGAGATTTTTGAGGCTTTAATTATTGGATAGTGTGTATATATTATTCTTTATGGATTTCATGGATTTCCATGAAATGAAATAAAATAATTGAATCCTTTTAAGGGGGAAGATATTGTGATAGAAGTAGACATTATATTATTTCTAGTAAATCTGGAATTTTTTGACATATTGGAAAACATGAAGTCTGAGGTATGAGAATCACTTTTTTCAACACTTTTTAAAGACTACATTAAACTTTTATATGAAGGGTAATTTTTAGTTGTTAAAATTATGAAAATAAGGGAAGTTATGTGACTTATACATGATCTATTAAAATGGTTTATTGAGATTTTTGAAGACTGCATGTTTCATATTAAAAAATAGTTTTATATTGAACCTATTTGATATAGGATAAATTTATAAACATTATATGAAAAGCATGGAAGTTTATATAAAACATATACAACTTTAGTTTTATCTATCTGTTTTTTTATAGTTTTTTTACCATCATAGAATTATTGTAGACCAAATAAAGTTCATTTTCTAAGAGAAACAAGTGATATCACCACTTCAATGTTCCTTTTCATTTGATTTTGAAATAGGGGATAAATAGTTGATCATACATATTTTATTTTATGACTTGATGAGATATTGATAACAAAATACTCTGATGAATATTTTTTAGATCAATTAAGGGATAATTTTTTATCAATTAGTCAATATGAGTTTGGGGCGGGGAGATGAGGTGATGATTCTTAGAGTAATTTCATGTATTCCTAAAATGTAATTATATGCCATTATTGAGAAATTATCCTTAAATATTAGTTAATTGATGTTATGATCTGCAAAGAAATATATGAAAAGTGTTAGTGTATAATGTAACCTTGTCTAGTTTTTGAGATTTAATTTGGAAGGTCATTGGATAGAGAATGAGGTGTTTGAGAAGTTATTTAAAAGGAAATAGATGATTTTGATATAAATTAGAAATATACATAAACATAATTTGAATACTTTTGACAGAAACATAAGAATAACAGATTGAGGATATGATAATGTAGGAATTAATGCATGGTTCATAGCCAACTATAATAGAAGCAGTGAATTCATGACTTACATTTGTGAATTCATTCCAAGAGAGTGACAATTCCTAAGACTTTAAAGTATTTAAAATGATATTTAATGAAGAAATAATTCTAGATTCATTGACTCCAATTAAAAGAGAAATAATTTTTGTAGTTATATATAGTTATTATGATGAAATCATGTAATACTATATCCAAATACTATGGTATTTAATTAAAATAGTTATAACCATTTTATTATGGTTTTCAAAAAAGTAAATAAAAATATATATAATATATGTATATGTTCTTGAATAAAAAGAAAAATATGTTCTTCAGACTTTAGAATATTTTGAGAGAAATATAAGAGTCGATATAACATATGTTTTAAGTAGAGAGTATAAATATAAAAACTTTGAAAACTAAAGATATGGGTAAGAGTATCAAGACCATAAGTGTTTAATATCTTCAGGAAGTACACTTATAGACCTCTTGATCCATCTACTAATGGAGGAAGATAATACTTCCATGTGGTGAAAAAACAACCAACAATAAGAAGAATCTCTTTCTATGGTGGATCTTTATTATAGAATGATAATTCTATATTCCAAAGAACATTGGAAGTGGAGAAAAATAGTGGAACTCTATATTGATCATACTAGGATTATCTTTGGTTGTAATTAGTTATTTTATAGTAGATAATCAATGTTGAGAAAATATAACCAATGTAGAAATGTGTAGGTTATTCCAGCCAAACCTTATAAATATTGTGTGATGAGATCTATCTTTTACTACAACACATAAAGTGAGGTTTGGAGTTATTACTTAGTGGATCATGGACCTTAAATGGTTTAATAGGTTGAATTTAAAAAGAATAATTCATAAAATAAGATCATTGATCCCCCATCAGTGGTCAATATTTCTTGGGAATTACACTCATTTCTCTATTTTTTCTCATTTTTACTATACACACAAAATAAACCTCTCATGAAACCTTATCCTTAAAAATAATAAAATAAATAAAAAATAGATGAATATTTTGAATTATAGAGATACCCAATAGTGATATATACATAATTTTATTATTTATGCTTTTTTTCTATAATCTACAACCGGCTTTTGATATGAAACATTGCATCACATCACAACACATGACAACTCATTAGATTGAATATTTTAGAAACCGGAAAACTCTATAAGAATCACATTATGATTATCTTAAATTGTTTATGTGGACTTCATAATATTATAAAATCATCAGGAAGACATTACTAAACTAATCATCAAAACTTTATAATTTTTCTTCACACCACCATATTATTCAAACATAAATTATTAGATAATTTTAATCTTCATTGCACTGAGATCATTTCGATGATACAATTTTATAATCACCAACCCATTTGATTATCTGTGATAATTAAATAAATTTGGAGAAAATTTATTTATATAATGGTTTTATCTCATCATTATATCAAAAAATAAATCAATTTTCATCTCAATAACTCACTCACGAATCATGAAATATCACCATGAATTTCCTCTCAATATTTTTCTTAAATCACAAGTTATATTTGTATATTATATCCACATAATAATGTCTCTATAATCAACTATAATAACTCTTTAATTAAAAATATATTTCTCAAATTCTATAATCAATCTTCATCTTAGAGTTTTCAAATTCCCAAAACAACTCTTTTACAATAGAAAACAGTTGATTGTGCATTCTCATAAATCTGGTTAAACTCTTCGAATTTTCAATGAAATCTGGGAAGTCAGACAGAACCTATGAAGTAACTTGTAGATTTAATAATTATACCAATTTTCTCACCTGGTGTAAACTATATAAACATATAATCTACAAGCTTTAACTATGTATGTATACTCTATGAGATTTAATTATACATGACCAACTCTATGACATTCAACTCTATGAGACCAACTATATAATATTAAACTTAGTAAGATCAACCCTATAAACTTCAAATATATAAGACCAATTCTATAAGGTTCAACTATATTTAATCAACTCTAAAAGTTTCAACTCTACCATAATTACCCTATGATATTGAACACTATTAGATTTCTTGTTGGATTACTTCCTTTGTCAATATTCTCACTTCTGTACAGAAAATCTATAATTAATCAAAAATCTCAAAACCATTTTGAAACATATACACAACCTCTAAAAATCCAATACTCATCTTAAAACGCATCAAACACTTTGATGATAAGAAATTAAACATTATGAAAACTATATAAATATATGGGTTCTTTTAATCTTCTCTTGGATTCTTCAACAACCCCCAATGATTTATTTGTAATATTTTCAACTATTTTTAATATCTTCAAACTCATCAACATAAACTTACTCCGTAATAATTAAATCACAACATATAATATATAATATAAATCTTGATAATAAATCATGGGATAATGTAGTTTCTTAATATAATGTCATACCTTTGTGATATGGAACTTTTTCCCAAGTGATTTGATTATTTTCTCCTTCAATTAATTGTGAATTCTCATCTTTTTTACACTAACAACAACTCCAAATTTACCAAAATAATATAAAAATCATCACTTCCTTTTGAAAAAGGCTTCCCCTTTTGATAAAGAGTTTCACATTTAAAAATAATGAAAATTGTTCTTCATTATTCTTCCCCAATGAAAAAATAAACCAAAAAAATATATGGTTTTTCTTCCAAAAAAATGATGACAAGGAAAGCATGAACAAGGAGTTTCTTCTTCAAATCAAAAAACCTCTGTTTAAGAATTTCCTTGGTAAAAATATCTAAAAATTGATCCTTGGTGTAAATTTATTCAAGATTCACATCGCCATTATCCAATTTATCCTTAATAAAATAATGTCTAATTTCAATGTGCATTGTACTTCGGTATTGAACAACATTCATGGAAACATTTTTCACACTTTTGGTATAAAAATTAATATATATTGGATTATAAAGCTCAAATATCAAGTCATCTAGTTATATCTACATCTATAAAATTTGAGTAAAAGCATATGTAGCTGATATATATTTGACTTTAGCTATTCTCAATGCTATTGAATTTTGTTTCTTTGTATTACGTAACACACAATTGTCACTAAAAAAGAATGTACCACCTCATGTTGGACTTATCTCAGTCTAGTAATCATTATAATACATTTTTTTAATTCCCAAAAACATAAAATGAGTTCTGTTTTTATATATTATTCCAAATCTCAAATTACTTTTTATTATTCTCAACATACTCTTGGCAACCAACATGTGAGAAACTTATAGATAATTTTGATAAATTGAATATAGAATCACATAAAATACAATATAAAGTCATAAATATTTCAAATATATAATACTACTAATGATATTTATGAATCCATTGTGATTAACACTATGACATACTTCATCTTTAGTCAATCTAATTTCAAATATTATGGTTGTCTTATTTTTTGTGAAATTCTTCATCAAAAATATTTTTAATAATTCCATGGTGTATTTTCCATTGGATAAGAAAATATAATCATCCCTTGAATAAATTTAAATCCAAGAAAAAAATATATTTCTCAAAATTTCTTTTCATACACTCAGTAAATTCTTCACAAAGATTCTCGCTTTTACCCAAAAAAAATATTTTCATCAATAATATAATTACTATAATTGTGTATATGCATATATCCTTCATATATAAATTTATATCAACTTTTATATTTGAGAATTTGAGAATTTTCAAACAGCCATATATCTTATCATACCAAGATATATGGGTTTATTTTAATCCATAAAATTCCTCCGTGAGATTTTAGACCATTGTTATATCATTATAAATGATAAAACACTCAAGTTGTTCAATAAAAACTTTTTCTTAGTGGTCTCCATTTATAAATAAATATTTCACTTCCATTTGATTGATTTTGTAATTTATGTTTACTTCCACCACCATGAACGTCCAAATGGTCTCAATTCAGTTTACAGGTAATACTTTATATTAAAATTCAACTCCTCTTATCTATGTTTTTCATCTATAAACCACCCTAGATTAATTTCCTATGACTTATCCCTTTTTAATGAGTTTATTTATAAAAACCTATTTGGGTCCAATTACATTTTTATCTTCAGATCTAGTAATAAGCTCCCATGTAGAACTCTTAACAATCTTATCATGTGCCTCATTTAGGGAATTGATTAATTATTAATTCTCAACTACCTTATAAATAGTTTTTGTTTTAACCAATGAAATTAGTTCATCTTTATTCTCATGTATCAAACTTCTCTTTGTTTAGACTAGTGTATCTTTATTACCATCAATATTTTCATAATCAATATGTTTGTTTAATATATGATTTCATAGCCTCTAATTTGCAACTCTTTATTCATCACTATCCAAATTTAAATCCATAACCACCATATTATATTCATTTTTATCTTGCAAAATAATTTTATTTTCTATAATCTCTATGTTTTAATCTTAAATAATATCAACTTTAGAATATATAATCACTTTTTTTTATTTTTTTCAATGATCTTGACATTATTACAACCAATTATGTTATGATTATTTATTTTCTAGAATTTGATCCACTTATTTTTTATAATTTGAGTCCATATTTCTGTTTTTGATCTTAAAAAATAAATGGCTTTGAAACACATTAAAATATTTTACAGTTGGATTTATTTTATACCAAATAACATATGGTGTGTTAGGAGTCTTATATATGAATCTTAGGCCTCAATAAACACCTTTTTAAATGTATAGGGTAGTGAAAAAATCTTTTCTGCGAAAAAGAATTTTTAAATTTTGTTTTCGACTAGCATGGTTCTTCTCAAGTCAATAATTCTCATATTTTTCTTTCAACAACACAATTTTTTTGGGGTTAATGGGTTATTATATTTTTTATTTATTAAACTCTTAAATAGATAGATCTAAAAATCATTATAATAATACATTATGCCATTGTTTAATCTCAACTACTTATTGTAAATTCCAAACTATATTTTTATCTCTCGTTAGAAATTTAAGAACACTTGAAGAGCCTCAAAATTATGTCTCATGAAAAAATAATTAGTCATATAGGTCTAATTTTTAAAAAATTAAATAATTTACAAATCACCCTGAATTGGATTGTGTCTCAGAGGACTAAAAAAATCAAATTATATGAGATCCAAATGTCTACTGCACTGAAATTTCACTCCCTTATGTGTCCTTTAAAACATATTCCCCTTTTGGAATGTGTCATAAAATAATTCAATATCTTATTTTATTTGGGGAATAACTCTCACAACTTCATTTTTTATATATTTCTCATATTCTGTTGACCAAGATAGACTAGTTGTATATGCCATAGATGATTCTCATATTTTCCCATTATGTATCACAAATTGGTTAGATCACCAATTTGAAATAATTTTTCTCTTATTCGTTCTCCTCTAGTGATAAACCCTCTATATTTAGAGTTTTTTTGTGAAGTATAATTTATTTTAAAATACAAAATAATTTCCATTATCTTGTGATTTTCAAATACTTAAAAAATTATGTTTCAGTCCCTCTTTAAAGAAAAAAACCATTGATTTGAGTTTTTATGCGCAATTTTAACAGTTCCAAAACCCCTAACATTCAAGGAACTATCATTACCAAAATAAATTGATCCTATATGTGACACCCCATTGTAATCCTTTGGGTACTCTTTGACTCTTTTTTTTTGTTTCCCATTTTCCTGGGTACATTGAGGAATTCTCCAGGATAGAGGGCCTTTTCTGAGAAAAAATCACCTTATGTCTAGGGAAGTATTTTTTTAATAAATAGATTCTGATTATAAATTTTAAAAGTGGTTTTTAGGGTGATACATGGGTATGGATAGCGTCAATAATATGTTCGTGGATTTTCTATAATAAACTAGACTGTGTTCTATATGTTGTACATATTCACATCATGAATGTGTAATGCTATATGAACATCTTTTAGGTAAAATTTCATGAGTCTTGTTTATTTCATGAAAAATTTCCATCCATGAGACCATTATACATCAGAAATGGTTCAGTCCGGTTATAACTTAACTCAAGGTGATTCCTTTTTTAGTGTTCTTAAAATTTATGGAATCTACCCCATGAAAGGGGTTCACAATGTGAATTCTTCAGGCTTAATGATTTTAACCATGCTATAAACATAACCCTTTTTTTCTAGGGTGATGACATATCTCTATATATTTTATGAGAATTTGGGAGATTTTTTGTGATCTCCCTTCTTCAGAGTCACTCTTTTTGGTGACTGACTCCTATAGAAAATTGTCTCGCATTTCCTTCATAACAGATCTTCCTTCTTCCTCATTTCCATTGGTTGATGTATTGGTGTTGGATTCATTTTCTATTCGTATTGTCATAAGTTTTTGTTTTTTATCAATCCTTCAATGTTTTATTTCATTTATTATATTTTTATGTCCAATATGTTTGTTTCCAATCTCTATTGTGTAAGGACGATAGGTTTACATAATTTTTGAGGTATCTGATTCTATATAAGTGTTTCTTTTTCTTTAATTGTTATATGTTCTTTTTAATTCAATTAGGTAATTGAATGAAAATTATTTTTCTATATTTGAAAGTATTTATTGGAATGAATTAAAAAATTTAAAGGTATTTGTAATTTAAAATTTCTTATCTATGATATTAAAAGGTTTTATTAAATGTGGTCATGAATTTTGAAATGGTTTTGACAAACATGGAACATTGGGAACCTTGGGTGTATTGGAAAATGGACATGTCACTTTACTTTGTGTGATTACACTAAAGTTTTCATGATATCAATAGTCTATAGAAGGAATTGATATTGTTTGGAACCTATATATGCCTGTTTTAGGATTCATTTATGTCTAGTACATATACAAAAATGGTCTGCTTTGTCATTTATACCTAGTTTACCGCATGATGGTTAATTACATAGACATTTACGCATATGTTTATCTTATGGAGAATCTATGGTTTCTTTTTCCTATTCTAAGATAATTTCTTTTGTACTTGACATATTCTTAGATTTTGTGAATATGGTATACATTAATGGAAAATAATGGAATGATTACAAAATGGTTTTTTATGAAAATTCTTTATAAAATGGATTTTTTAAAATCTTGAACTTGGGTATTTATATTATTATAACTATTACAGAATATTTCATCATATCCTACTAGTATATGTTCTCAAACCATAATTTTTCCTTTATATGGTTGTATAAATTATTTAGTAGATTTATTTAAAGGTTTGGGCATCGTGTAGTATGTTAGGTTCTCTTTTTATTCTTCACCTTTATAGTGGGATTATGTGGCAGTGAAGAATTGTCACATGGATACTTGTTTAGGTTGGTCTACTTTATCTTTATGGTTTGGCATGATTGTCTTAACTTTTAATAACTCATGGATAAGAACACATTTATTTCATGTTTTACTTTTATGTTACTTCAGTTATACATTACTCTTGGGAGTCTTTTCTGTATCTCACCATGTGGTGGACCACCTTGAGTGACATTTCAAGTTAACCTTAGATGGTTTGTTACAACTTTTTATCAAAGGGAAATCCCGTCATAAAGTATTGTAGACACATCCTGGGTGTGGTTAAATTTTTTTGTATACTAAAGTAAGTTATATCATAATTCATTTAGTAATTGTAGAAAATGGACCTAGCCATCTCACTTTTATGTCTGAATCCATGTTACCATGGGTGTTCTGGGATTTTTTCCAACTATGAGACTTTTTGTTTGAGGTTTCTTGAATGAACCAAATATGGGGTTCATTTATATGGGTAGGTTCCTTCTTATTTTTTTGTTTTTGTTTGAAAAATTCATATTTTCTTTAAAAAAAAAATTTTTAAATCATTTATATAGAAATATTAAGTTGGTCATATGATTTTTTATTTTTCTCATGACTTATTGGTCATTTTATTATGAATATTTGACAATGCCTCCTAGAAGTTCTCTTCCAAATCTATGTGAGGAAGCTATTAGATAGGTTCCATTAGAAAATCTTCTAATGGATCTTCTTTAGTAAAAGTTGTAATATTCACTATTCAAACTCATGGGTCAAGTAAGTTTTGGGATCCTAGGACAAGAAGTGGAACATATCATAGAATTTAATAAGTGCATCCACCTATCTTTCATGGAGAAATAAGAAACCAGAAATCTAAATAACAGTTTGAGATGAATATGGGGATTTTCACCTTTCTGAAGACTCCTAAGGACCCTAAGGTTGGTTTTTCCATGTATATTCTTAAGGGATCAGGAAGGAGATAGTGGTACTTTATTTTGAAACCTATGTTTCATGAGGATATCACCTAGGTGGCTATCAAGAAAATTTCCAAAAAGTAGTTTTATTCGGAGACATTGTGATGGGAAAATACCTGACTATTTTTTACCATAAAGAAATAAGATTGTACAGTTATGGATTATTACACACATTTTTATGATATCATGCACTTTGAACCAGATCAAGTCAACAATGATTACCTGAAAGATCAAAGTTTTGATTTTAGGTTGATAGATTACATTCAATATATGCTTATTCTCATGTTCCTTCTGATATTTATGAAGGTAGTCAATACGAAATCTTTGGAATAGGATTATACAGCCATGAATATAGCTCTGGGATAAACTCAAATTGGTACTATTTTTTTCTAGGGTGTATCTTCTAGTTATAAAAAGAAGCATAATTGTAGACGTTATTCTTTAGGACATGTTTTATGGTATTTTTTAAGATATTAGAATGTTTTTTATATTAGTGTGGAAGGCCTAGTCATTCCAAGACTAATTATATGAAGTCTCTCATGTTTTTCCATCATTATAGAAAATCTATCCAAATAAAGAATTTTTCTGAAAGTATTTTCAAGCACATTATAGATTTATCCCCTCTCAAACAGGTTTTTCATGTTAATACTGAGGCTTACAAGGGTGGTGGGTTATATCCTCAAGATAAGGGAGATGATAATGTGTCTAATAAATCATAGATAGGATTTGAGAATTTATTTCATTAGGTAATGGAGTTTGAAGTAGTGGAATCTAAATCACAACTGGCTAAAGTTAGAGGTACTGTTTTTATTTCATCTTCTATGGTGTTATATTAATTTGAAATTGGTGCAAATCATTCTATTATATTCTAAAAATAATTATATGTTTTTGGATTACACTCAGATTTTATGTTATTCTTTTTGGATTTTTCAACGCATTTGAGAAATGGGATTGAATAAGGTTTTAAGTTTCCAGCATTTCGAGTGATGGTAGTAGACCATTATTTGTAGTGAGACTCCTCAGTGAGATATCATAATATCTTTTACCTAGTTATTATAATTTATTGGATGATCAATTTTAAGTCCATGTTTGATTGTTATCATCATCGAGTTCAATTTTTTTCTTAAGATTGAATCACTCATGTATTTCAGGGAGAGTGGGATTCTATGTCATGGATAGTGGGGATTATTATTCCTTACGTTGGGTTGATTTAATATCTATTATGATAATTATTCCCGGAATTAGTTTTTCCTTTTTTAAGAAGTATGATTCCATCAGTTTTCTATGTATACCCTAAGGCCTTTCCAAATGAATTTAATGGTTTAGAGTCACATAGAGAGTTTTAGTTTACCATATACCTATTTCTGGATATGATGACCATTTCTATTATATTTTATCATAAAGATCCAGCTGAGTTGGTAGAACATATGGTATAGCTTTCAGATCTGAAGGCTAAGGTATTTATTTAACCTAGCATGTCACAGTGGTCTTCTCTTATCCTCTAAGTTGAGAAGTCAAACGAGTACCTCATATATTTTATTGATTATCAAAAGTTAAATCTGGATACTGTCAAGAACAAATAACCATTTCATAAGATTGATGATATCTCTGATCAGTATAGAGGGTCTCATTCGATTGCAATGATTAACCTTCAGTCAGGGTACCCCTAGTTCAGATTCCAAGAATATGATATAACTAAGACAAAAATTACGATATGGTATGGGGATTTTTCATCTATGGGTCTCACTAACACTCTTACACTCTTTGGGGACTTGCTGACCATATAGTTCATCGGTTCTTTGAATCTTTTGTTATTGTGTTCATGGAAGATATTTTGGTTTACTCCAATTCATAGGAGGAGAACATACACCATTTAGATATCATTATTAGAACTTTGATGGAATGTTTTTTGTATGGTAATATTTCTAAAAGTGAGTTTTAGATTCAATAAGAAACATTTAGGGGGGAATTTATATCTAAGAGGTGAGTTCCAGTGTATCCTGAATATTTATAGGAACTTATGTCCTAAAAGTGACCCAACAATGTGTTTGAGATATGATGCTTCTTGGGGTTCACTGGTAATTATAGGCGGTATGTGCAGTAACTCTCCAATATTTCATATTTCATCAGTGATTTAACCCATAAGGGTGTCAAGTTTGAGAACGATGAACAATTTTATATATATATTGAGGTTATGAATGTGATATTGACTTCAAATCAATTTTTTATTCTTCTAGAATTAGGTTTTTATTGTGATGTTTTCTGAGATTCTTTGGATATGGGTTTTGGGTGTGTCTTAACATAGGGGAGATAGGTAGTAGTCAATGGCTATTTCTAGTTATGAACCCTTGATAAAAACTACCCTAACAATGATCTTGAATTGTAAATAGTGTTTCATGAACTAAAAATATGGAATCACTACTTCTTTGGGAAGTGTTATACTATATATTCTAATCATAAGAGCCTAAAGTATATTTTCCCTCAAAAGGATATGAACGTGAGATAGATATACATGGTCGGTTATCTATTGAATTTTTATTTTGATATTTCATATACACCTAGGAAATTGAATGTGGTCACTAATGTGATGAGTAGGAAATTATCAACATAAGTAGTGAAAGAATTAATGGAAGAGTGTTCTCTGGTGAGTTTTTTATTGATATGTGTTTGGGAATTGATGTAGATGGTGAGAATGTATATTTGGATTCAATAATGGTTGACTCATTATTTTGTGTGAGGTTTCATTTAGAGAATATATATGACACTAAGTGAAAGATATGTATTAAAATTCTTTATATTGGGGAGACCTCGGTTGAGTGGTTCGGGTATCCTAGTGGCTCATTGTTTTTTCAAAATAGGTTGGTTATTCCTTTTTCTATGAGCTAGTAGTTGATGGATAGTGACACAATTCTTATTGGTATATACACCAAGGTACCACCATGTTGTATCATGATTTGATACATCTCTATTAGTGGTCAAGGATGAGATGTTCGACAATGGATTTTGTATCATGGTGTCTTGCATGTTAGATAATTAAGGGGGAATACTAGATAAATGTTAGTTTGTGGTGTTCCTTACCCATTCTAGTATAGAAATTTGGTGATATTTCGATGGTATTAATCATTGGTTTACCAAATAATCAATGTGGGGATGGTATAATTCGGGTTATAATTGATCGAATCATGAAATTTTTTATTTCCTCCCTATTAAGAAGATGATGGAGGTGGAATAGTTTGGGAATTTGTATGTCTTAGAGATTGTGGGACTTCATGGGGTTACCTCTATTATTATTTCTCATAAAGACCTAAATTTCATATATAGGATTTGGAAAGGTTTGTAGTAGGTGATGGGTTCCCATTTGTAAGTGAGAATAATATATAATTTCTGGATGGATAGATAGATAAATATGGATATCAAGGTCCTTGAAGATATACTTATATCTTGTGCGCTTGATTTACGTGGTTATTTTGGGAATCATTTTCCATTAGCTGAGTTTTCCTATAATAATAGTTTTCAGGTGTTGATAAAAATTGAACTCATTGAGGCTTTGTATATATAGTCATGCAAATCTACCTTGTAATGAAATATATTTGGGAGATAATTCCTTGGTTGTGATGAGACTTTCTTAATAGATAATTGAAAGGGATCAGTTGATTAGGAATAGATTGATCATGTAACATAGTCACCATAAATAATTTTTGTACCATCTTTGTTTGCTACCGGAATTCGAGGTTGGTAATAGGGTATTTCATAGAGACTAAAATTGATTTGGAACTCATCGTATTGGTATGTAGGGTAATTTTTCACCAAGGTTTTCGGACCCCTTTGAGATCATAAGATAACTTGGAAAGGTGGAATATTTGTTGGAATTTCTATCTTGTTAACTATCATCCATGATATGTTTCATGTTTCCCATATAATGAGGTATTGACACGATCCTTCCAATGTAATTGAATAGAAATATATTGATCTTTAATTTTGAAAAAAAAAATAGATTATAGATTTATAATAAAAGGTGATTATTGTTAAAATGATTCTTTTTTTCATGAACTATTGTAGTACAGAATGGATAACCATGATATGTGGGAGAAGAAATTATTGATGAGGCAGTTGTAGCCATCAATTTTTGAGAGTCACAAATTCTGAGGAATTTATATGTATATAAATAATTTAGGGTGGGGAGATTATAACACTCTATTACCTTCCTTCAATTATTCTTTTACTCTTTTTTCAGTTCCCCTTTTTGTTTGGGTCCATTATGGGCTTCTCAGGGATGGAGAGCATTTTCTACTAAAAAGGACTTAAAGAATTGGGATATATATTTTTTAAATTAATGGAGTCTAGGAAAAATATTTGTAAATGGATTTATAGTGTGCCCCTTAGGTTCGAAGATCCTCATTAATGGATTTTGGTATTTTTTAGGAAACTGGATTGTGAATTACCTTCAGGACATATTCACATCATGAAAAAGATACAGGATTTGAACCTATTATAGGTTGGATGTCATGAGTCTTATTTAGAGAATGAAAATGGAGAAAATTTTAAATAATTAAAAATAATTAATGGGTCGAATTGGATTTTATTGAACTCAAGGAAATTCCTTTTTTGGGGTACTAGAAATTCTTTGAATTCATAGCGTGAAAGGGGTTAATGGCATGAATGTTTTTGGTTCAATGGTTTTAACCTTATTGAACACATATTCTATTTAATTATTCAGTGATAAAACCTCCCTCTAGATATTTAGGGATATTTTAGGTAATTTTGGGTGATTTACTTCCTTACAAATCACTATGTTACGTGTTTGACTCTTGTTGAAGTTATTTCTCATATCCCAAGTAGGCGATATTAATTATTCTTTATTTCTATTGGTCACAATAGTGTTGGTATCCAAGTTTGGGATTTATATTTGGATTGGTTTGTGTGTTCTATTATTTCTTTATAGTTTTCTTTCATGCCTTATTTTTTGAAGTCCAATCTATTGTTTTTCAATATTCATTATTGAATGTGGCTATTTTTTATCATTCTTGAGATAGGTGTTTCTATAAAGGGGGTTCTAATTCTTGAATTTTTATATGTTCTTGTCAGTTCCTTAGTGTTGCATAATTAAAATGAATGTTTTAAATTTGAAAGGATTTTTTTCCGAAGGATTATCATTTTTAAATGGATTTAGATATAAAGGTGGAATTTATTTCATATGAAGAGGTTTTATTAATTGTGTGCATGGATTATGAAATGGTTTTGAAAAACATAAAATATTGGGAAACTTTGGTGTGTTGGGAAATAAACATGTCACGTAAGTGTGCATGATGCCACAAGAGGGTTTGTAATATTGATATATATTTGTAAGACTCAATATCAATTCGAACCAAAATATATTTTGTTTAGGATTCTTATATGTCTATTATATATTCCCATAGGCTAGATCCCAAATGGTGTTGTTTTTTATTTATACAAAGCTAATCTCCTGATGGTTTATTTCATGGGTATTTTCTTGCATGTTATTCATATAGTTAATCTAAGTTTGGTTTCTTAAAGTCTTACCTCCACTCTTTTATTCATGACATATTGTCAAATTTGGTGAGTATGGTTTGAATTTAGTGAAAATAATAAAAAAATTACAAAATTGTTATATTTATGAAAATGATTTATAAACTGGATTTGTTTTAAAGCTAAAACTTGTTCATTCTTGGTATTGGAAATTTTATATAATCTTTCATGGTATCCTAATAGGATTTTTTTCTCACAACATACTTTTTTACTTTGGGTGTATGTAGACCTAGTTTTGCAGGACTTGGGTAAAGGGAACAACATTGTGTAGCATGTTAGGTTCTCTTCTAGTTTGTTTCTTTCATTATGGGATGGTTTGGTGGTGAAAGATGTTCTCATGGAGACTTGTTTAGTCTAGGCCAATTTATTTGTTTAGTTTGGTCTATTTATATTGATTGTGTATGTATCATGGATATGTATTCATTTCTTCCGTTTTATACATTTATATTTCTTTAGTAGTACAAAAGGCTTATGGTTCTTTTATGTGTCACACCTTGTGATGGACCATCTTGGGTGACTATCCATGTTAACCCAACATGTTTTTACACTACATCTTGTTCTTATATATTTTTTATTATTTTAGTGTCTATATTCTTATGTAAGAAGTATCTTGTATCAAGAATCAATAGATTTCCTCTCATTATAACTTTCAATACAATTTTCTCAATGAGTTACTTTTTATAATGATTTAATTTGGAACTAATTTCCTTTCTTATTTGTACTCATTTTTTCCAAGAATATTAGGTATACATTTCTCAGTGCGATGATTGATCTAGTGAAATCTATCACAAATTTTTTCCATGAATCCGATTTAACTATGAGTGGTCAGACCTGAGGAATATTTTTTTCCACTATATTATTCTACTGTAATTTATTTATATTTATTTTTTAGCTATTATCCTAAGATTCGTACCTTATTTCGGGAAGTTACATTTTATATTATCAATTGTATTATTTGTTAACAAACACCCCACAACATAAAAAATTTCATATATCTTTTATCTTTTATTAAAATTAATCTTCTTTCTAGAAAACTACTATCTAGAATTCTAATTATGCTATAAAAATCTGGTGTAATCTTCATTCTCTTAGATTAAAAATAATTTTTTAAGATTTGTTAATTCTTCTTCATATTTGGGAGAGTGATTCCCACCATTATTTATGTCTTAAAATAATTTATTTTTTAATCAATACCTACACTATTAGATATAATGGATTTAAAATTTTGAAATTTTCTTGGGATCAATTTCACCAGAATTGATGTGCTACCCATATCAGTTGTTGTTAATGGTTTGAAATTTACATTAATAATATGTTTAATTAATATGTCATCTTTTTCATCTAATTTTATTCTAAAAGAAATTTTTATTCAAAATCGCTAAATTTTTATTATTTTTAACCAGTTTAACTTCAAGACCCCTCGTGATCTTTTAATTATCGATAGATTTCAAAATTGATTTCTTGAGTTATTCAATAAGAATGTTTTTCATTTTTAGAAACTCTTCTATTGACTCAATCTTCTTTCCATAATATTCCATCAAAACATTTATTTCCTTCTTGTACATTGAATTTCTCAAAATATGTTCTTCCAATTAAAATATGATTGTATCCTATTTATAAGTTTCTTCACCCCCATCCACATCACTCCTTTAGAAATTTTCTTTCTTTTCCAAAAGTGTTATAAAATTTTCAAATTTTTTAGAAACATTATCCTCGGACTGGGTTCAATATAATATTTTTTATTTTTATTCTTTACTTAGAAAGATCCTTAATTTACTCATTATAAATTAATTCATACACTCACTTTATTTATTTACATCATTAGAGATTTCCCACCATTTTGTATTTTTATACATATCACTAAATTCATCACACTCATAATCAAGAGTCTTATTATTAAAATAGTTTATACAAAAGTGTCTTATACACACACACTTGAATAATTTAAAAGGAATATTGTCTTATATTTTCCATTTCCTTTTTTATAATTTTTTGAAGATAACATACATAACCCATTTTTAGTCAAAATAATTCTCATTATCATCATTATAATCACCTAATTAATTATCTTATTCATCTATATAATTTAGTATTCTTATGGTTCAAAAATCCATCTCATCATTTAATTTATGTTTGAATGAATGTGCCATTATCATTTCATAATCAATGATAATATTATGAAAATCATAAATTGAAAGATCTTCCATATATTCCAGAGAATAAATTTTAGGATAAAATATATATGGAATGTTTCTCTTGAGTTTCCTCACAATGATGGAATCATATAATTTTTCACTAAGCCTCATGTGATTCAAAAAAATTCATTGACCCTAGTCTAGTATTCATCAATAGATAATTTTTCATCCATATTTATATCCTCAAACCTACTTCTAAATATTTTAGAATTATCCTCTTTAACTTTTATATATCTTTTATAACTACATTCAAGTTTATCTATATCATCATTAGAAGTTTCAAGTAACCTAATTTTTTTAGAAAACATTCATAAAAAGGTATAATAATGTAACTTATAGAATATTCTTCAACTTAATATTTATTTTATCTGAAAAGGATATCTTATATCCTCTCTAAATAGGTAGAAATACCACAATTGTAGAATACTACACTTCACGCCTATGAGATAAATGATATAGAAACCTTATATTTTTTATTCCAAGAAAAATTTTCCTATTAAAGAGGGTATGGCTCATTTTTTTCTCTAAATATATATTATCCATCATGTATAATGATATAATATTATTGATAGAAAATGATTCTTTTATTCCACTTAATATACCTAAGTAATGGGTGCACCACTAAAAATGGTGGGATAAATATATGGTGTTTAGAAATAATTTACAATTTATTTAACTCAAATTAACCTCTCTTATAGGTGAAGACATGGTCCTATAAAATAGTTCTTGACCTTATATAAAGGAAATGTAAAAAAAAAACCAGAACATGTTACTAATAGTTTTTATATGGTTCAATCTCAGTGTGAGGTCCCAATTTTTATTACATCTGATTATTATCTCAGAGTGTAGATTTTACAATAGAATAATATAATTAATTAAATCTTTTTTCCCTAGGTATTATCCAGTAACCTCGGGTTTCCCAAAACACACCAACATAGTATCTTTAGATTATTACATATCATCCCACTGGTTATAATGTGATTAGAATATTTGATAAAGATTATTACAGCATTTATGCTACTTCAGCAATTGTTGGATCTCTTACTATCAAGCCTATAATAAATACTTAGATTGAACATGACTAACTTATTCAATAACAAAACCCTAAAAATTTCCCATCACATAGAACAATAAAGGCTTGGTTACGTTCTATCTCACTACATAAAAACATTGAAAATATTCTTCTTAGTCATACTAAAATCATGGTCTCTTTTAGGTGTATATCATCTCTTCTCTATTCCAAGATTCAAAATATACTCCTCCAAATATTTTATAAATTTTTTCATAAAAAATTTCTCACACTTATCTCTCTCTTTCTCTTTAATATCTCTCTATATTCAGAAGACTATCCAATTCCAAAAATAATATAATTCAAGAAAATAAATTTATAACATATCTTCAAGAGAATTATTTTCAACAAAATCATACACTGTGATCCTATAATTATATTTTTTCAATTAGTATAAAAACAATAGACCATGATAACCAAAAATTTTCTACTATATTAACTACACAAATCAAGTATATTTCCACAAATTTATTTTTCTCTATCTCTTTCATTTCAACAATAAATGTAATATAAACTTCTCTGTAAAAATTATATTGGATAATATAAAAATAATTCACAAATATATTCATTTTTGAGTTCTTGATATACCAATCAGTATCATCCTCTTAATTCCACTATTCTTCATACTATTATCATTATATTTAACCAGAATATGTTGTGAAACATTGTATCACCGCATGATAGTTTTTTTAATAGGTAGAAGGACATACCCCCCTTTTATTGAAATGAAAGTGCCCTATTACTATTTTGGGTAGAGGGATGCCATTAAATGGACAGTGTAGGCCCAATAATTAAACTCCATTACAATAATTCCATTGGTTCAGACACTAATACATCTAACACATAGGCCCAATCAATAGGATACCAAAAGATCCCAAGGCTGAAATAATCCTACATTGTGCCTCCCATTAAAGTCTCATGTTTCAATCAACTAGGCCCCTAATTACTTCTCTATATTGCACCTCTATCTCGATCACCACTAGCTATCAGCCCAACCTGAAACTGATGATCACATCCATCCAAAGTCACATGTACTAAGTGACCAAACCCCAACTGCCTATTCCTCCCACTACCTAATTCATTATGACATCACTGATTGCCTTACCTTATCTTGTCAAGACCACATTCAACCGTAACATCTCAATATTGTGTCACAAACTCCCCCTACCTATGTATTTATTCAAATATATTTCCACATGTGTATCTATATCATAACAAAGGAAAATATTTCTATAGTACAATATTGATCTTAACCCGCCATATGTAGTGGTAATGACCATGTATCACTTTTCTACCTTGTAGGCTACAATTAGAGTACAACACTTGATTAATTAAAAACATGAAAAAATCAACAATAAGAAAAAATTCTAATCGTCCCTATATGATAGATTGAATGTGGTTATGGGAACTTTAGAACAAAATAACATTATAATAATAGAAATCCAGAATTAATTACTTTGATTTTATCATTTTTTAAAGCACAATATTCATCAAACATAGATTCAATTATAATTTTCATCTTAAATATTCAAATATAATTTCGATGATAAAAATATTGACTCACAAACCCCTTTAGAGTATATTTAATATTTAACTCTCTGAAAAATACATCTATAATCATCTTTTTTTATCTAAATATAATTACATAAAAAAGTCACTTTTTCATCTCAACAATTCACTCATGAATCATAAAATTACACCATTGAATTCCATAAAAAATTATCTAAAATCAAAACATAAATATTGAATGTTTATATCCTAATGAATTTCCCTATAATAAACTGAATTAACTCTTTCATCCAAAATATAATTATGAAATTTTAGAATAAATCCATATATCATAGCTCCCAGTGTCCTAGAATGGCTCTGCATAGATGTAAAAATACTCAACATGATTGTTTGTAGAGTTGGTTGAACTCCACAAAGTAGCAATGAACTATATGAAAAGTCAGATGATCTCTACCAAGTTTCATACAGATTTTATTCCTCTTCAAATTTTATCACATGGTTCCAACATTGTAAACTAAAAATCTAGGAGCTTCAAATCTATGAGATCAACTATATTAGATTCAACTCTAAGGGGAAAACTCTAAAAAATTAAAATATATGATATCCACTCTATAAGATCCAACTCTATGAGATCCACTCTATGAACTTCCACTATACAATATCAAATATATGTGTTTCTAGTTTATGAGATCGTCTCTATGATATTGGACTCTATAATATAAACTCTAAAAGTGTCAACACTATGAGATCCCATATATGATTCATTGCTTCATTAAAATTATTACTTTTATATAGAAAATAAAAAACTTAATCAAAATTATTATAATAATTCAATAACACTTAAAAACATTTAAAAAATAGAACATGACAAAAACACTACAGAATTTTTTTTGAAAAATATATATAACATTATTAAAATTACATGAATCTATGGATTTCTTCAATCTATTCATCATTTATTTAAAATTATTAAGATACAACCAATATTCATAAATACTTTTCTACTAAAAATTTTAAAAACAATTATTTAAAACATTTTGAAAATAACACACCTTTGTTATTGAATTATTAAAACATCCAATGAAATTCAATTTCAAACACCCCAAGATTTCCATTAAAACATTTTTTAAATTCTAAAAAACAAAATTCATTTCAATACATCTCAAAATATCAATTTATTATTTTTCAAATCGATTTTCACTATTTAAAACAATGTTTTCACCATAAAATATCATCAAAGCCTTTTAAAATCACCCCATTACACCATAAAAATGCACTTCAATTTGATTAAATTAACATTAATTGTAGCCTAAAATGATTAAAATAAAAAAATTAAAAAATCAAAGTGTTTTGTGGTGGTTCATGGTTGTTTAGACCATGTTATAGTCGTGCAACTTATATAATAATTTTTACAAAACCATGTGCCTAGACTCCGCATGATTTTATAGACCGTGTGAGATAACTATGAACTTTTAGTTCTACCCAGATTTTCATAAAAACCGTGAATTAATTAACCCAAAGATGGTGGTGATTTTATTAAAATATTATAGATACATAGATCACAATGTTTTAGACACAATATCTTAGTATTCTTAAGACATTAGATACATAACTGGTCATTATATTGCTTTGAAAACATAAGATACATCAAGTGATTACACAAAATTTTTTATTTCTACTTGAAAATAAATAAGTCACACGTAGTAATTTTTATGGTTTACTAAAGGAACAATAAAATATATAAGTTTCTAAACCCAGAAAATTAGTAAGGGTTATTATTAAAAATAATTTATCAAAACATAATCATGGGATAAATATTATGACTAGAATAAATTCCATAATAAGAAGAACTGTGAGAATATATAACATAAAAATAATTAAATTCATGGATATAAATAACTGATCTTATAGTGATATAATTTATAATGGTTCACATATAAAATTATTTTGAAGTACTCATTCTAAGACATTGTACATAAAAGGGTATGTAATACACAAATTAGACAAGCTAGTTTTTATCATGAGACCTACCCATGCATTAAGGGTAGGTATAATTGTGGGGCCCACCCATAACATAATAAGTCCAACATATCCATAATATGGGGATAAAGGTTAAAAAATAAATATCATAATATTACCTAAATAATTACATACATAATCTTGTCTATGTAATTAGTAGGTATCCGTATAGAAATAAAGGATATATATAATGTTGTTATTTCCCCATTCAGTGGAATAATATGTCTATCATTGTGAATATAAAACAATCTACTTAGAAATTATAGGATAATCACAATTTAATGGAAAAAACCATCATTAATGGAATTAAAATGAAATAATCATGTATGGAAATTTCATATAATAAGGATATCAAAAGAAAATATCCATTGAGTTCAATAGTTTCTTGTGGTAAGAGACCAATGCAATGATAGAAAAATTATCCCTAGAAAAAAACATTAAAATATAGTGAAACACTTAAATAAATTTAAAATTTATTACAATTCCATAATACTATATTAAAATCCTTCATTATGGTTCATTAAGTACATGTGAATCATCCAAAGTATATCACCTAGGATTGGTATACCAAATGTGCGATCAAGCTAAATTTTTTTCCACTCAGTGAAGATCAATTTAATACAATGCCATAATTTTTCTAGGTTATTACTCCTAGGTGAATATGAGCCAAGTAATATATCCACATGTAGTATTTAAACAAGTATTTCATTAAAAACCAATAAACTCTTAAATTTATATGAAAAAATCTAATATTTTTTTATACAAAGACTTACCCCTTGGGTTTCCAAAAATGTTTAGGAATTATAACAGAATATAAAGGTAATTATATGAGAGGGAATGGTGATATATAATTTATAATATGATAATGACTTTAAAAAAATGAACCATATTGACATATCATGTTGAAATGAAAATGAATTAGAAAGGATATAGTACATAAAGGATACAATGGGATTATGAACCTTTACCATGAATGGTAGTTTCTTAAATCTTGTTAATAGAACCTTAGAACCATAGAAACTCCTTTAATGGATTATTGAGAGGGAAAGTGAGAGGATAACCATACTATGTAATTTTAAAACTAATAATATTGGGAGGATGGGTGGGTATTTATAACAAATGGAATGAATTTTGGATTAATTTTTAAACAATGTCTGGGACTCTTGGTATAAAAAATTGAAAACCATTGGCCTTTCAATAGTTTTAGATAATTATATTTTACATGTAGATAATATGTTTTTAGTATTTTAATGTTTAAGAACCAAAATCCTTAAAATATATATTATTTTTGGTGTGGAAAATATTCTATTTCATCAAGAAATGTTTTTATAATATTAAAATATACTTTTGGATTTTAAAGTTACTATATAGGATTAGAAATTTAATTTTAGTTATTCAAAATTTATTATTTTAATTAGTAACCCCATTTGGGTCTATAAAGACATTATATTATTTATTAAATCATTTTTAAATATTTATGATAACATAATACTTACCATATATGCCTAATGTATTTTATATTTCACACAAAACAAATTGTTCTCGAAAAAAATATGAAATAATCATGATAAGATAATTATGACATGTTGATTCAAATTTAAAATTCCATTTTATGAAAATTATTTTCTAACTAATTGAAATTTAATTATTACATAAAATACTTATAAATTTTGAAATCATGCATTTGGCCCCAAAAACTAAAAACTCATTTCTATGGAAATTTAAAATGTTCCATTTATGTTTATTAATGAATATATATTGTAAATAATTTATAATTTGATTATTACCAAATGATGTTATACATATTACTATACACTTGTATATAAGATGGTAACTTTACCAATATAACAATCAGATTCCCAATGTCCATATTCTAACAGTGATATTACCTATTATATATATAGTTTATTCTAACATTTAAAATCATCCATATGATTGTCTTAGTCCAAATATTAGGTCTATTACCTTTATTATTATCTTTTAACAATATAAATGTTCCTTATATAATTTTAATACTTTTTTGAGTATGTTCCATTGGATTACAATATTATGGTCTTTTCATATATTGTTACATGTTTTATGGTACTAATTTTAGATTTTATTTTAAATTAAATTTATTTGTTTTTTATTTTTTAACAAATTTTTATACCATCATGATGAAATAGTAGAATGGGAATTGTGGAATAATTTTTTAGTTGAAATTTTTTTTACTATAATAAAATCTCAGGTATTATAATTTTCACACCAAAACCTGAATTTTCTTTTGAAAACCCATATTACTACCAATAAAATTCAAAATGTCAACAATCTAAATTAAATAACACCGTAAAAAGAATAATGATAAAAATTAAAGACTCAAAACAAGATATCCCATTATAACATGAGACTTGGCACTAAAAAAATCTGATTAAACTATATTCATACTTACCTCTCAAGTTCCAATATTATTATATCTAATCTACCACTATTATACAAATATAAAATGTTTATCTAATAAAATATTGTCATAATACACCTCAAGTAAACCCTTCACTATTGTGATACCCTATGGGTCACATGAATATATTATTCTATAGCCTTATCCTAAAATATTTTTTGGTTTCAAGAGTTTTTAAAATTTATAGGTGGAAATTCAGAGAATACATGTAATATAACTTGGCATATGGTTTGGGCACATAGTTATGGGTGACCTTGTTTTATGGATCTGTTAACTCTAGATAAATTTTTCATGGATTTTATACCCTTTCAGAAATTACTAATAAATTGTTCACTTCAATTTTAAATGGATAGTGGCAACCACATGGTTAATGCATAGATTTTCTGATTATGTGGCATAACCATTTGACATTTGACAGTTTCTTAAAAATAAGAACTTATCCCAATTCCATTTTAAATTTTTACCTCTTATATTCTATTAATCCCTCATTATCTCAAACTAAACATCAATGATACTATAGAGTAGTTTCTCCTCAATTCCTTAGTGATTCTTAATCGATTAGGGTGGATCATTTGAGGTCTGTTTCATACTTCCAATTTATTTATCCTCTTTTATATAGATATATCCTCGATATATCTTCCCGTTGATCCATTGGAATCCTAAGTGGGTGAGATTTCTAGGTATGGATTTTTTAGGTAATTTTTGGTGTTCTTTGTAGATTTTTTATTCTGATTACTAGATCACTTTGTTCTAATAACTAAATTCAAAGGTTTCGACCTTTCCTTTATTTGAGTGGTTAGTGACTCTATCCAATGGATTTATATACCATTGATTACATTAATTTTCTTGTTATATCCTTTTACCCTATAATATGAAAAATATTTTTTGGTTTTTTAAGGTATAAATTATAATCCATGATTCAAACTTGATCTTTTCTGGTGACTGGAAATGTTTTAATGTGGTTTTCTTTAAAAGTAGTTTTATGAACATTATGTGTCTGATGAAATTACATTAAGATAAATTTGAAAATGTTGTTCTTATGTTCAATTAGGTGTAATTGTAAACTTCTAAAATTGTAAAAGACATTGGGATACATATTTTGGTAGAGGCATAGGATTCACTATACTTTCTAGAGTTCTATTGATATCCTGATATCAAAGACTCCATCTTGTGGACCATTTCTACATTGTTAGTAGATGTTACATAGATGATACTAATTTACATTACCATTTATATACATATATTAAATTATTGGTCATTTACCCTTATTTAATCAGTCATGTTTACATCCATGTTTTTAAGGATTGGGATATGGATTGCTTTAAAATAAAAGAAAATCAAAAGGGGATTTTTTTGATAATGTGATTTCATATATTATCTTTTATAAAATCTTTTTTGGTTTTAAATATAGAACTAATGAATTCATGGTGATATAATTTTTATATATACCTAGTGATATCTTTCGTAGAAATTATTTACACTCTATATATTTAATTGGGCGCATATAGACATGGATTTGTAGGTTTCAGGTAAAGGGAAGGGTGTCATAAAGCATGGTGGATCATTCTAGTCGATGTCATCTTTAGTTGTTTTAGGGATGGCATTGACCAATGGTCAAATGTTGATAGACACTTAGATTTTTATTTGTGATATGATTTTGTTCTTTAAGATTTTTTAATATTATGTCTCTTGTTTATATTTAGACTTCCACCTTGTACTCTATTTTTGTTGAATTTAAATATTAACTTTATTTCGATACATGGAACATATATTAGTGATGTTCAAGGTTAAAAATTTACATTTCCTTCAAATATTTATACTGAAGTGGTTATCATCAGACTGTGGTGGTCCGGAATGCACTTTGGGCCTTATGGCGGGCTAGTTCATGTGATGTGTTAGGTCAATCAATATTGGTTCATTACAAATTGGTATCAAATCAATACACAGTAAAAATTGTGATGTAATTAAAATGTTTTGGTTTATGTTTTATGTTATATAGGATGTAAGAGCATTGGAACTCATGTGATAAGTACAAAAGGGTGCTTTTCCACCTCACTAATGTATATTACTCTAAGTTGCATGGGTGTTCGTGAATTTTTATCAGGTTCATCTTAATCCTAGTATTTCTTATAGAACCATAACACGTCTGAATATTGGTTCTAAGTCACTGGGGTAACAATTAGTTTTTATATAGGGATAGACTTGGTATCAATGTGAAATGACGAAGGAAACATGGGTGCAGATTTTAGGTTCGTGGTATGAAATATCATGTGGAAATACTATGTAATCGTGGGAATGGTTCTGTAACTTTATAATATCAATTTCATGGTCGGTATAAGGTTTTTCAAACCATTTATCCAAAAAAATTACAGTTTGAAAAACCCTAATTTTTTGTTTTTTCACTCCTTTATTATATGAATATTAAATTTTATATAATGGTTGTTGTTTTTAATATTTTCAGAATATTGCTAATGTTTCAATCTATGAATTTAGAAGTTCATTTATATCCTAAATTATTTTTATCTTGGGATTTAATAGATAATTTCTCATAGAATAATTGCTTCAAATTTAACGGAGGAACCAGTGAATAATGTTCTATAGGGAAATACTCCAGTTAACATTGATCTGGTGAAAAAACTAATCTGAACTATCCAATATCTGGGTCAGGTGAGTGTTGGAAACTAAGAATTATTTATGTGTTATGATTTAGAGTTTCCCAAATATATCACTCTTATTATTATTGATGAAAAAACCCAATAACTTGAGGAATATATCAAAATTATTATAAAAAACACTTTTTGAAGACTCTTGTGTAATATAAGGTGGGAGTTTCCCCTTATATTTTTAATGGAACTGAAAGGAAGTGGTGGGATATTATAATTCTTGATAAATTATATGATAACCTCACTTGGAACATCTTTATGAATTCCTTATATCATCATTTATACCTTGAAACATTGTATATAGATAAATATCTAGATTCTGTAACCTTGGAGTAAAGACATCGATCATTGATTTAGTACGTGAATCATTTCATTAAGTTGGTCCATTTGTCTCTAAATCTTATTACTAATGAATCTCTCAGGGATAAGTGGATTAAAATGGAACTAAATCATAAGATTCAACTGAGGCTATTTCTCATGTTCCTTTCAACATATGTAAAGGTGGTTAAAAAATAAACTATGGTTGAGGTAGAAATATCTGGGAATATTGTTCTTGGTAGACATTCAAAAAATATACGGGGAATCCATGTTATATCTTCTGGTCGGAAGAGGAAGTGGGGTAATCCATTCCATATTAGTGCTGATGGTGTGTAGAAAAAATTTGGAAATACTCATGTGGTCTTCAAACAATGTGGGATATATAGAAAAACTGAGACTAATTCTATTATGAAACACATAGAATATCATGTATGCGGATATTTTGGTCATCTCCAACACTTTTGTGGGATGGAAACTCAAGGATGTAATATTGGGTCCACAGTTTCCAAATGCTCTCAATTCCAGTCCGATGCAATGAAAGGAGGTGGGTCTCATACGTACTCTAAAGGGGATACTCATGAAACAATGAAATATCGATAAATATAAGAGGTTACTCATCTTTAATTAGTGAATTATATACCATGGGAATATGAAGCAGTTCTCCAAAATTTGATTGGTATACTTTTTATTTCATAATATATGGTTTTTATAATTGTTTGATACTAGTTCATCTCATTCCATGATATCATATTAGTTGATTGATACATTGGTTTGGCATTTAGATATTATTCCCTTATGGATGGAACTTTTAACTCCCTTGAGAAAGGGAAACGAGATATATTTTAAATTCCTGGAGTATTAGGTGATGATTGTCGACATCAAAGTCATATGATGTTTCCTAGTTGTTTATATTGATATCTTTAACATTATTATTGGAATGGATTTGATGATCATTTTTAAGTCCTAGATAAAACTTTATCATTTTTATTTCATTAAATTTCATCAGATAGAGACCCCTATCCCTTTCATAGTGAGTGGGATCCTAGATCAGGAAGAGTTGTGCATACTATTCCATAAGGTAAAATGATCTAATCCCAGTTATCAAAGATGTTTCTTGATGTTATTGAACTGCGGTTGGGTATTCCTCTACCTGAAGTGTTGATTTAATACCCTAAGATCTTTACCAATGACTTTTTTTCTTTACCACCTCATAGGTTTGTTGAGTTTACTATTTACCTACTCCCTAGTAATAGACTCATTTCTATCTCATCTTATCATATTGAACCCACTGAGTTGAAGGAGTTTAAATTTTTATTTTGAGGATCTTAAATCCAAGGTATTTATTAATCCTACAGTGCCACCATAGGCTTCCCTATATTTTTTTGAAAACAATTTGAAAGAATACCCAATTTTTTACTGATTACCAAAAGATTAATCAAGTGACTACTAAGAATAAATACCCATTTCCTATTATTTTTTATCTATTTGACCAAATCTGAGAAGAATGATCGATTTTCTAGATTTACTTATGATTGGGGTACCATTAGTTAAGATTCCAAGAAGTTGAAATATCTAATATAGTGATGAGGATTTAGTATAGGAATTTTTAGTTCCATGTTATGATATTTTCTTATAATAATTCCCATACAATATTTATGGCTTTTATTGTCCATATATTTCATCAGTTCTTGAACTCGTTCAAAGTTTTATTTTTTGTATGATATTTTGGTGTAATATAATTGAAATAAGTAACATATAAATCATTTTGATATCATCCTTATAATATTGAAAGATAAAAGTCTGTATGGGAAGATTTTTTGTGTGAGTTTTTTATTCAAGAACTAAATTTTCTAGAGAAATTTATATCTTAGAGGATAATCTCAGTTGATCCTAAGAATATTCAGGTAGTTTTGTCCATGGAATGACCAAGACATTTTTTTTTAAATAAATTGATTCTTGGTTTTAGTATGTTACTAAATATTTTTTTCAATATTTATCCATGTTTTCATCTCTAATTATTGATTTAACCCATACGAGTGTTAAGTTTGAATGAAATGATTAGTGTCAAGGATCATTCTAGTAACTGAAGACAAGGTTGACTTTTATTATATATTTTAATATTAATGAGATATTCTTGAGCTATAATTTTTATTGTGATGATTCAAGTATGAGTTTAGGGTGTGTCTTGACACCAGGAAAGTCTTTCATGACCTATGTCTCATACGAATTACTCCTTCATGAGATAAACTATAATACCCATCACCATTAGTTGGAAATCGGGAGGCATGGTTTTAAGACATGGTTTGAACATCTAGGTATTGATAAAATAATTAATTTTCATTTCATTATAATATTAATTAATTAAATTTTAGAATAACATTCATTATAAAAATATAAGTTCATTTTAAATTAAAAGGAAAAACTTTTATTTATAACCAAATTGGGCTTTCCTTCAATATGTGGTTTTATTTAAAAATTTAATTTTCAAATTTATGAATTTTATTTTGAAAAAAAAAGAAATTATTTTTGAATTTATCATGTCAAAAATATCTTAGGTTAAATTTTTTAAATTGTTTTCCAAATTTTATTCTACAAATGAATACTGAAAATATTAATTTTTATTGAAAACTTTCTTTTTATTTCAAGAATTAAAAAAATCTATTTTATTTTAAAATGGTTTAAAATTAAAATTATTTAATATTTTATTATTAATAAAATTATTTTTATTTTAATTAATAGAATACTTGGATTTATAATAAAAACATTTTTATACTTAAAATACATTTTTTTTAAAATAACTTTTCAACTTGTTTCACATATTTAATTTAAAAATAAATTTGAAAACATCTTGGAATTGAATTCTTTAAAATGGATTACATATTTTTAGTTAGGAAATTTAATTTTTTTAATAATTCTCTTTTATTTTTAATTATTAATATTAACCATTATAAATATATGTCACCTCAATAAGGTAAATGGGGTAGTTAGGGTTAAAAATAATGTGATAAGGCCTAAGAATCACCGTGAACCTTTTATTTATTTTATTGGATAGGTTTTATTCAACTATAACCAAATTATTTTATAAAATTTTTCAATTTATGACAACTTTACTTTTATAATGACCATAATATGATTTTCAGTAAAGAATAAAACCAAAATACCACACTCATTATTTCAATATATTTAATATTTTGAAAAATGGATAAAAAGTGTTTATATTGGTTTAAAAATTGTTTTTTAGATGATTGATGAATTTATTTATCATGTTAATTAATTTTTAATTTTTTTATATGAAATAATTACCCTAAATTCTTACGAAATGCTAACATAGTGCTTTTGCAATAAGCAAAAAAATCAAGTAAATTATTTTAAAAACTCTAAAAGTAATATTTTTTTGTGATTTATAGTGTCCCACAAATTTCAATGATAAATAAAACTTATTTTGGATGTGTTAAAAGTTTAAATTAAATTCCATTACTATCTTTATTTAATTAATGTCAAACTGTGCGAATAGTTTCTAAAATGACTATAATGGAATATTATGTTAATTAATATTTTATTTAATGATTAAAAATTCATAAAAAATTATTTTAGGTCATATGAATCATATACAGTCTAAAATATCAACCATGGTCCACATATGTGTCACTTTTACTTTTGTAGTAACTTTATTGACCCCTAAAGTGTAAAACAAATTGATATTGAGGTAATCGTAAAAAGGGTTAACAAGGGTTAAAACTAAGAGACAAGATTAAAAACATCACCAAAACATGTTGAAATTTTATTTGAGAAGATTATTTAAAATAATTATCATAAAATATTTTTAATATATAAATTTGGATAAAAAATTTCATGATTATTAATTTATATTAATTAAATACATTCATTAATTCAAAGAGTGCCCCTCCCCTCACTTATAAAACGGAACCACATCTCTGTGCTTCCTTGCGGCTTTTTAGAAATCTATATCAAACAATCCATAAAAGAGACTTTTGAAAACATTCCATACCAATTACTATAAATCTTATTCTCACTGAAATACAAAACCTATAGTAATTAAGGTGTAATCCAAATAGGTTGTCTACGAAGAAGGTATTAGTCCTAACCAACCTATTTCAAGTTTATTTCTTCTTCTATCTCATTAGAATTTTATTTAAAAATTATCAAATAAAAAAATATTAAATATACAAAAAAGTTATTATTATTCTTTTACATCACTTTTTCATCCGCTTTTCAATCCTATGGGAAATGAAAACATTGCTCACGTGTACCTATGGATTACCGCCGTAATGAAGCGATGTGATTAATTTTTCATCACCACCCCAAAAATATGTTTATTATGATATATTTAATTTATATATGATATTAATTACATAGTTATAAATATATAAATATAATATATAACAATTTTTATTACCAATTAACCCTTTAAATTTGATAACATCATTTGTGTGTATGTGTAGATTACCCCCCCCCCCCCATGAAGTGATGTGATTCATTTTGCATATACATATTTCACTGATGTTTATAAAATAATATTTAATGTAAAAAAATAATAAATATTACATGTTTATTATCCTTTAAATAAAGGAATAATTTCCACTTTGACCATATTCAACCTACCAAAGTCATTTTAGACATATGAGCAGAATATCATCAAAATGTCTGATATGAACTTATCAAATAAGTAATTAAGTATTCGATGGATATATGTGAACTAAAATGACTAATGGACTTTAAAAGGGTTATTAATAAATGAAATAATTAAAATTAGTTACTTATTTTCAAATATATAGAATGTGTGTGGCAAATCGGACTCAGGGTAAGGGACACTATACTATAAAAACATCATTTTAAATGTTTTAAGTATTTATTTTCTAAATATTTTTATTCCATGTCCATATACTTAAAATTAATTTTAGGATGTATTTTTATGGAAATAAATTATGTATAAATGAAATTTTATCACTTTTTACTTTATTTTACAAAATTCAAAATGAATCTAATGACATGTTTTATATGGAACGTTTTAACAAAAAAGGATAAAATAAATTTCTATTTTAATGTATATGGAATCAATAGTTTTTCCCTCTACCATAACCATTCTTATATTTTTTTTCCTTCACATGATTTCATTTTTAATTTAAATAAAAACCCTCTTTCTCTTTCTATAAGTTCATTTCAAAATCGTTTTTAAATGTAATCCATATTTCAATATCCAAAATTTTTTCTTATCATTAAAAAGATTAATTTTTTAGTATGATGATGGAAATGCAATCATTAATTTTTTATGATTATTTTATAGTTCTTGGGAATTTTATATGATGATGGGTGAGACTAATATAGCTCATAATGATGGGTGATCTCTATATATCTCTCAAATGAATTGGGTGAAAGGACGTAGTTAACTTGATATATATTTCTCCTAATAGATTATTTTTACTTACCAGGTATGTTATTAAATAGGTAAAATTGATTATAAGACTGATACGAAAACGATGTCCCAATTTACCTATATGATTTATATATTATTTTATTATCATTGTACATGGAAATCTAATAATAATTTGTTTAAATAAAAATATAGGCCACTTTTAAAGGGTGAGATGTATAACTTTTATGGAAAAAAGCATCATGTGTTTTTAGGGATTGAAAAAAAACATTATGATTTTAATATTTTATTTTATGATTTCTTATCGGAAAACTATGAAAATATTTCGGAAATGATGTTTATTTTTTTGTAAGAAAATGTTTCTATTGAACTCAATGATTATTATGAAAAAAACAGAAATTTTTAAAATAAGTATTAATCGAAAAACATGTTTCTCTATTTATTTATTTTATATATCCATTATTGAGCTTTTTATGCTCATCCCAAATTTTCAAATGCTTTTCATAGGGATTTAAGGATGATTAGGGAGAAGGATGATAGAATTATGAGATTTTTTAAGATATATTATGAAAAGAAAACTTTTTATATCCTAAAAGATCTATGTTGCATGAAAAATGGATAATTGATGTAATTTTCCACTTTGTAATATAATATTTTAGTTGTTAATGTTGATGAAATAAGTCTTCAAAATCATAAACCAAAAATATCTTTAGGAATGTAAGAAAATGAGCCTTTTTTAAGAATATATTTTACAAATTTTTTAGGTCAAGTCCTTTGAGTTAGTATCATAGGGTAGGTTTAAATGAATTTAGAGGATCAGAAAATGAAAGTAAATATCTTTACAAGATTATAATTTCTTATTATATTGATTAACTATTTTAAAATTACCAATTTTCATTATTTAAAATATGTGTGTTCTTAAAAATTTCCCATAAAGTAAATCAGGAAAGTATGTAAGAAAAAAACATGAGGAAAATATCATTCCAAATCAATGACCTGGAATTTTTGTAATTTTAACTGAGTAGTTTTTCACTATTATGGATTAGTTTATAGGGGTAATATATATCAGCAGTATCCATGATAGTGAGAAACTAAATATTACATAGTGGAACATATTGATATTAGATCATTTTATGACACATAACTCCTTAGCATTCAATGAATCTTTTGGATTAGTGGTAGCTGTATGATGAATTAAAATTTTGGAAAGGATATTTAAACTCATTGGTTATTTAAACCAAAAAATAGTGAATCTCTTTTATAGAATATTGATGGTGAATATAATCAATGGAGATCAATGGTTAAGAATACTAAATAAATATATGATATTGACACCATGGAATGATATAAATTTAAGAATATTTTCCCTAAGAAATATTTTTCCTATTTTTTTAATTCTAATGGAAACTAATTCAATGAATTGATGGAGAAGGAGGAACATTCACTAGACATGTATGAAGAAATTTTCACCTGATTGGAAAGGTATTCCTCAAATTGTATTCAGGGTCTTGGTAAAAAATTAATTTGTTTTAATTAGGATAAAATCAAAGCTACCAAATATAATTTACATATCATAAATTTTAATGATATGAGAAACGTTTTATTAATATTTAGAAGGTTTAAATAAAGTTACATGGTGAACGTGATTTCAAATACTTCAAGAAATAAATAGGACCTGGTGGAAAACAAATTGGAAGTATTCAATGAGTAAATATGATGATAAGAAAATCAAGTTTCTGTTTTGTGATAGTTGTGGTAAAAATAACCCTTATGAATTTATTATGAAATATGGGTATCCTTTATGGTGTGTTATGATTGGGAATATTGATAATGAATAAAAATAACAGGATATTTCTAGTGGTAAGAAAAATTTTGATAAGAAGATAGTAAGGTTTTATAAATGTAATGATATGGGTCAATATCTAGATTCATGTCTAAAGAAGAGGAAAAATGATGGCAATTAGAAATACTATAAGTAGAAGGGTTTTGTGAAATAATTTTCAACTAAATTGGAAGATGTTTATTCATTGAAAAAAGTGGTGTCAGGTAAGTTACTTTTTTTCTCAGATTCTGAAAATCTATTGTTTGATTTGGGGTCAACACATTCTTTCATTTCTAAGAAATTTTCTGGTAAAATGAAAACTCCACCCAAAGAAATAGAGTCAAAATTTTTGTTAAAAACATGTGGGGAGTTTATTATGGAAAAATAATTTAAAAGTATCTTCTTACTGTTATCCATTGAAATTATTTGCCTATAAAACATCTTGGATTTCCCCATATGGAGTTTGATGTTATTTTAGGTATGGACTATCTTTAAGTTTATCTTGCAAGATAGATTGTAGAACCCAAGAAATTATTTTATCAAATGAGTTTATGTTTCTATATAAGAGTCAATTCATATCTTTTATAACATATTATTAAGCTGAAAACAATTAAAATATATAAATCAAATTTATCTTTCTCGTATTATTGAAAATAATGGAACTACCTTTAATGTTTATATGTTAGTAGTAAAGTAATATATGGATATATTTTTTTAATGAGTTTCTAAGTGTAATACCTGATTTATTATTTGAATTTACTAATGAAATGGTTCTTGATTCTAATATAGTATCAAAAAATCATTATCAAATATCTAAAATAGAATATCTATATTTGAAAATTTATTTACAAGAATTTATTGATAAAGCTTTCATTTTCCCTATTAATTCACCAAGGAGTGCTCTAGATTAATTTTTTGAACTAAAATTTTGTTTCAAGAGGCTTTAAATTGATTATGGAGCATTGACTAACATCATTGCTAATCATAAGTATTTATTTCCTCGTATCATGGAATATTTTATCAGATCCAAGAAGCTCAAATTTTTTTGAATGTTGATCTTAGGTCTTGGTACCATCAAATAAAGGATAAAAGGATAAAATCCCTAAGATGTCATTTTTTACTAGGTATGAGAATTATGAGTTTTCAGTTGTTCCCTTTGGGTTGATGGATAATCTTGATGTATTCTAAGATATTATGAATTTTTTTGTCATAAATATTTGAATAAATTTTTGGTTGTGTTTATTTATGATATTTTTGTTTATAATAAAATTTATTTGGATAAATAAATCTAATAGTTATTCTTAAAACCTTGAAATAAAATAACTCTTATAGATAATTTAACAAATGTAAATTTTGGTTACAACAGATTTCATTATTTGGATATATCATAAATAAATATTAAATAACTATTGATCCTGCTTAAACTAAAGTTGTTAATGAATTTTCAAAACCTAAAACTATTATTGAGATTCATAGTTTTGTTGGATAATAATGTTATTATGAGTGATTTGTTGAATACATTACATTATTGTATCTGCCCCTAATTAAGGTAACATGAATAGTAGTTATTTAATGAACCATACTTTTCATACATATATATTACATCTTAATATATGATTATTCAACACACATCACAATAATACACACTTTAGGACTATAAAGGATCGATGTATTTAGATATTAGATGCAAAAACATCTTATATAAGTATAATATTCATCATCTTAAACATCATTATTTACATAAGGTACCCTTACAAACTCATCAAACCTAGAAACCTCAATCATGACCTGGGTAAATAAAACATAAGAATGGGTGAGATCAGATTCTCAGTAAGTGTAGATATGGGGAGTGTAAACCATTATAGAATAAGATTATATTAATGGTATGATAACCTAATAAAGTTCATTTTCTCAAAATAAAAAAAAACATACTCAAAAAAATATTAAATCATAAGAACTATAATCAATTAATTTCTTGGTGTATTTTGATTGAGGGTGTCAAAGTAGTAATCGTTATTCAATATTCCCAACATAAAGATAAATCATCATAAGTATAAGAATTCTTAATCTTCTGAAAATTAATAAATGAAGTCATGTTCATGTATAACCCTATGAGTATAGATTTAAAGTGGTTATACTCACACATAAAAATGTGAACAAATATATTAATAATAATTTCAAAATATATTCAATTGGGAATAACTAGAAACAATCATACTCACGCATCAATATATAAACAAATCTTTTCACAATCATGTATATGATTATCATCATAATCTCATGAGGTATAAATATCACTTTACCCAATTCATTTGATGGGTAAAATGGACCCAACAGTCAACTAATCATAATTAATTCATATAAATATCATAAGATCATAAAACATTCATCATCTCACTAATTAAAAACCCACGGAAAATAAATAGGTTTTATAAAAATCTGGTCATTATAATCATAGACCGTCCAAAAGAATAATAATGATGGTAACATTAGATCATGTCCCCTATAAATAATAATTAACATCAAAATATTTTATCATAAACTAAATATTTCTTTAAAAGATATATACAATAATAATTATAGAAAATAACATTTTCAATTTTAAATCACGTATTAAAATCTAGAAATTTTCAAAATATTAAGGAAAACATTTTAGTTTTACTGATCCTTGTATAATTTTCAAGTAATATTCAAATAATTATGTTGTTATTATGGTGGGAATTTCTTTAGTTTCGTATAAGTTAAAAGAAAATATTCATTTCACACTTTTTTTTAAAAAAAGGAAAAGTTACCGTATTTAGAAATTGGGAGAATTTTCATTTTAAATGATTTTTTTAAAGTAAATCATAGTGAAAAATGAATTTAAAAATCATAGTATAATTTTAAAAATACGTTGTAAAATACTTTTAGAAAACCTAGATATGAAAAAAGGGATTTTTGACCAAATAGATAGATAAATTCATTTTTTCTTAAAAACATTATTTTAGTCTCTTGAGTACTTAAAGTGACTAAAATGAATTTAAAACATCTAATATATATAAATAACCATAGTAGAATAAAATTCATGAGTTTCTTGAGATTTATATCATAAAATTTTATCATTAAAATGTATTCATAAATAATCTCAGTAAAAAATGACATTATAGAATAATACCCTTACCTTAAGTTTTAATTATGTGAAATCACATTAACCTAATTTATAATAAATTTTATATTTATTATAATTCTATAAAATATTAATTGAAATGCTTTTAATACCATATATGATATTATTTTAAATATTAAACACCCATCAATTAATAATTCCATATTAAAATCACCGTTTTCAGGTGTTAACTATTTTATTTTAGATGAGAATTTTGGTTATTAGTTAAAATAATTGTAATCATGGTCCCAAAATATCCAAAATTTTATTTATCATATAAAAAATAATATATATTCTTTATATGCATATTTATTGTAATCCATAAAATATAGTTATTGAAAATTGAATTACATCATTCATCGAGACGGTAGGTCGTACATACATTAGAACATCGTTTTATTTTTCATAAATTGAAGGAAATAAAGGTAAATAATAATTAAACATTATATAATCATAAAATATATCATATATATCACATATATTCACTAAATATATCTTAATTACCATCCATGTAAAGAAGAAATGTAAAATGAATCACAACACTTCGTAGAGGTAGTAGTCCACATATAAGTGTCACTAAAGTTATCTTTTTTTCAATAGATTGGAAGGTTAAAATTTGTACATGATATCATAATTATATAAGAATAATTATATAATAAATATTATATATAAACATTATATCCATCATAATAATCATCCATGAAATATGATTATGAAAAATTAATTGTATCATTATGTGAAGGTGGTAGTCCAGACATACACCGGAGCAATACTTTCACTTTTTATTTGATGGAAATGAGGGTGGATAAAAATTATTTCATTTTCATACTAACATTTTATTATATTTAGGATATAATATTTATTATTTTATTATGATTATCATGTATTTAGAGGTGGTAAAGGAAGAAATAAATTGAAACTGTTCGGGTAAGATGATTACCTCTACTTCAAGGGACTTCCAATAGAACTTTTCTTAAGGACCCTTAAAATGGTTCTTCAAGAATAAAAGAACCTCTAATTCATGGATAGAAAAGTTTATAACAAAATTTTATAGTTTTTGTAAATATATATAGCTCAATGTGGTGTAAGTAAAAGATATTAGGGATATCCTTTTATAAGGGAAAAAAATGATGCACTTAGAAATAGGAAAAATATTAAAATATAATTAAATAATACTCTATAGAAATGCTTTTAAATGTCCATATATTCAAGAAATAGATTAATAATTAAAAATATTATTATAAAATAAAATTTATAATATATTTGGGGTTATTTTGAACCTTTCATTTTGGTTTAACCCTTTTCTTAACAAATTTTAATCTTTGTTGCGGGAATGACTTTTAAATATTAATGATTTATAAATTTACTTAAAAGGTAATAAATGGATCATAAATAGAAAAAGGGTGAATTTTATACTATTTATCATCATAAGTTTCCACTTTAAATATTAATATTTTTTAAAATAATTTAACAAAATATTATTATCATAAAACATAACTTATTTCATTTTAAGAACTACTCACATAATATGCCATTGATAACAACATGAAAAAAATTTAATTTGAATATAAACCTTTATAACTTCTCAAATATGTTACAAAAATCTATAAAATTAATTAAAAAATTATTTTACCATGTTTTATACGTTTAAATATGTTGAAAATCATTTATTTTATTTTTCTACAAAATGAATAAAAATTCTGACAACATTGCATGAAAAATTGAAGTAATTATTGAGTCACTAAAAATAAAAAATAAATTAGTATGATAAAAACTATTTAGCTTTCAAATAAAAATTTTTAACTAAAATTATCATATTTTTATACATGTGAAAATATTTTAGATATATTAGAGTCAAGAGAGTGACATTTTGTACTTAATATTTTCTTAAATTAATATAAAGGTAATATTCAAAGAAAAATGGCACCAAGTTATCATATTATCAATAATTCGATGGAAACATTCAAAAACCACTCATCCTAAAGAATATATTCTTCTGTTTTAGAAATTTTAAATCCTTATCCCAATGTTTTAACCTAATTTTACCTGTTTTACCCTTACTGTATTGACAAAAACTTACTATGAATACTATTCATATTAACCAAAATAAAAGGGGACCATTTACCAAATTTGATCCTCATGATCCCAAATAAAAAAAATGATTTTTAACTATTAAATTTCTATAAGTGGAATAAAATAATTTTAAAATAAGTGTGTAAAATGTGATGAAAATAGTTTTTTGAAAAATAAATTTTCATCATAAAATTGGATATATATACTGATAAAGTTCCTTGAATAAATATTAAAAGAATTTTAAAAAAATTAATTGAATAAATAATAAATAAATTTCATTATAATAATTCACCAATAGTGATAAATTTAATTAACTATGATAAAAAGTCATTGTGCACATAAAAAAAGTTTTTTTGGACAATAATTCTTCTTTACTTTCTAATAATTGTTATTTTAAATTATTTTCAACTAATAACCAATGATTTAATTTAATACATGTGTAAACCATAAATTTTTTATAATTTAGTCGGACCTATTCATACCCAAAAATATAATGGCTAGCTAGTAACTGTCATGTAAATTAATATTATAATATAATATTATGGTTCATTTAAAATCGATGTTATATGTAAATAAATATATCAAAGAAATAAAATTTATTTACATAGGAAAATATCATAAAATATTTGGGTGTTACATTATACCCCCATTAAACAGAATTTATCCCTTGAAATTCGATCACTTTGATACAAACAAAAGAAGATATCTTGCTTCATCCCATCCTCTATTTTCTATATAACTTCTTCAAATTTTGGATTCCTCTATAAAAATTTAACCATATGAGTAGTCTTGTTCGATATCATGTTATATTTATAATCCAAAATTTTTACTAGATGTTGTTCATAAGAAATATCATCCTCCATAAGTATGACCTTTGAGCTCAGTACATGTGAAATATCAGGTATATACTTTCTTTGGAGAGATACATGGAATATATCATATACATGAGAGACATTTAGTGGAATCGCAAAATGATAAACTATTTTCCCTACTCAATCAATTTCTTGAAGGGGCCAATATACTGAGGGCACAGCTTTCCTTTATTTCTGATTCTCATAACAATATTCAAAAGATAAATTCATAGAAATAATTTTTCACCAACTTTCAATTTAATATTTCTCTAACAATTTTCAACATATCCTTTCAATCGACTCTGTACTGCCTTGATATACTATTGAATATCTCTTTCTCTCTCTTGGATTTCTTTATCTAGATTGATTTATTTATCTAAATTTATACCATCACATTATAGTTCTATAGTTATTTACAAAAAGTTATTTATAATGATATATCTGAATTCTTGAGTGAAAACTATTTTTGTAAAAATATCGAACAAAAGGAGGATTTGATCCCAACTTCCATTGAAATAAATAAAACAATTTCATAGAATATTCTCTATGATTTGAATGGTTACATATGATTGACCATCTTCTTAAGGATGAAAAACTATAATGAATCTCTAATATATTTCAAGAGATTATCTAATAATTAACTATAACATTAACATATACTTTAGATACTAGTTGGATAAAATAAAATATGATACTGCATGCAACCTAACTACTTGTTTAATGTATATTTTGAAAAACTGAACAAGGGGGAAATCATCTATGATAATAATTAAGTGTGAAGAATTTATAAGTAAACCGACTAAAACCCAAATATAATTATGGACTTTAAACATTTAAGGGAGTCTAATGATAAAATCCATGGTGATATTTTACCATTTCCATTCTAATATGGGTAATGGTTGAAATATTCCCTTAGACTTATGTCTTTTAGACATAACTTATTGGCATAATATGCACCAAGATACTAACTCTTCAATATTACTTTTCAAGTTGCCCCACCAAAAACACTCTTTCAGATCTATATACTTTTTGTTTAAAGTTAAAGATGGAATACATGTCATACAAATAAAAGAAGCTCTCAAAAGTGGAAAATATGTCTAGGTTAAATAAACAAGATAATAAAGAAATGATAAAATTAAAGTCTCACTAGTGTCTATCCTAGTCCACAAACATATCCTCTATCCTCAGCTCAGTTATCCACCATAGGCCCCTTTCCCTTCGATGGATTCCTCATGAAATTTAAAAGCACATCAAAGTTCCCAAGTAGGGTGTGATTACAAGACTCAGTGGGATGCCACCAATGTGTCTTTAACCAATTTCAGATCTATGCTAGAAGTATAATCAAGTGGTCAGAAGAATCAAGGATTGTATGTGAGTCTAAGGAATCATGCTACTCAACATCATGTGATTTCGAAACTTGGCATCACTTCACATCAAGGAAGTCATGCTCTTGGAATCCCAAAGGCATAGAGAAACATACCCCCTGGAATCCTCTAGACATCTAGTGCATTACATAGCATCCCCGAGGAATCATCGTATCCCTACCACAGCCTTGGAGGAAAGAGAATAGTATAGGAAGCATTTTGGAAGTTGAAGACTCCCCAATTATTTTTTGTGCACTTCTAGATGGAAGTCATGAATCTGATAAACTTAAAATAAAGGAGTGCATTCCAGTGTAGTCTGTAACCCATGATATCTTTAGAGGAGTTGGTCAACCAAGTCAAGCCTTCAATTATTCAATATTAATACATCCAAAAAGCATCCTCCTTCGTGGATGAAGAGAAAGATAGTAGTTTTCAATGTTTTCATTGAATTATTACATAAAGTGCAGTGGCATGGAAGTTGAGAAGAATCCATCATAATCTCACCCCACGTCACACAAATAGAAACAAGAAAAAAAGACTAGTATGGAGAAATGAGAAGAGAATTCCAAAATAATAGCACTGATTCTTAAAATCATCATCCAGCAAATCGTCTTTTCACTGCTTAGCACAGAAAAGTACTCAAGGGATCATTCTGTCCTCATATTGAGCACTTATGGACACCCCCAAGATTCATTGTATGTTGAACCTAAAAAACATCACTAGACCTCTCCTATAAAAATTATTCCACACAATATCTAATGGAAATCCATTACTGAAGATGTAAAAATTCATTAAAAATAAAGAGGCCAGATTAAACGAATAATGGCAGCAAAGACAGAACAAACTAAACCTAAAGAGCACTTAGAAGGTTGTGTCGAAATCATCCAAGAAGGTCAAGAAAATGAAACAACAACATGCAACAAAAAGGGAAGAGACCTAGAAAACACTGAAGTGCAAGAAGAAACGGCATTGTATAGGAGTCAAACATAGGAAAAATATATAATGAGTAGTAGAAAGAGTATCCCCCAAGGTATAGCTTTGAAATCAAAATCAATATTTCTTTTATATTATTCAACCATCCTAATGAACATATTCTTTATAATTTCAAGGTATTTATCAAAAGTAATGAGATCATCTCAATATTTATAGAAACATATTGCATCTTGTTCATCCATCTTGTCTACCAATGCATCTCCCACAACCTCCTCATTACAATAGGGATATTTTTAAATAAGATTTTTCTTACATGCATCAATATCCTCATCTGAGCTAGAGAAAGAAATCGGTTGATTATCCACCATTGGGAGTGTAGGAATCTCCTTCCTAGTGGATTCAAGAGATCTTGTTACAATTGTTCTTTCAAGATGATAATAATCTTTGTACTACCTTGTTTTTATAGTATTTGGGGTGATGTAACCATTATCATCCACCATTGGTTTTTTCCCTTTCCTTGCACTTGATTTTAGGATGTCTTCCTCAATTTCGTTAGGTTGATCATTAACTTCATGTAAGGATTCGCACGAATCAAATAGGCCACCTTTCTACTTATCTCTTACATCATGTGATTCGGGGAGATTCTCATGTTCCTTCACCAGGGGAAAAGGAACATTGGTTTCACCCATAGAATTAGGTAAAGAATTAATAATAGCAGAAATGTCAGAAGAGTGGCATGAAAATTGAGAAGGCTAAGAATTGGATACCATTATCTCATTGTTAGCTTCAGTCATCTTCTCTCCAGTGGAAGAGGGGCCAACATTAACTGCTTCAAAAATATTTATCTCATCAATTTAAGGACTCTTGTTTATTTTTTCAACCCAAGAAATAGCCTTAGGTCTTGTGATTTTATGGCCACATTTCTTCTGATCATTCCCAAGTGTATGGAAAGAAGAGCAGTAGTCGGGTATTCTCTCATTGACAACATATTAGAAGAAACCAAATTCACAATTCTGAATCCAAATATGGGAGAGAATATCTTTTGATACATCAATTTCAACACTGATCAATGCTATATATGTCCTAGAGAGAGTCTTCATTGCTGAATCAAGTTTTAGAGGATTTCCTATAAGCATAGATATCGAAAAGAGGGATTTTTGTTCAAAAATTTGTAGCGGAAGCCCAGGGAAGCCGATCCATATCAGGAGAATGGGAGGTTCAGAATCGCGGTTGAAATCTGGGGTCCATTTTAGAACTCTCCTAGAGTAGCCCCCAAAAAACCATGATCTCATTACCTAAAACCTATAATAATTATCCTCATTGGGAAGGAAGAAAACAACATTTGAAAAATTAAAAAGACCAAGATTAAAACCTAAAAATCATATGGTTTCAAGAGGATGCTATAACAATTTCAATGATGGTCTATGGTAAGAAATCATCCAAACAAGCACAAATCATAAATATGAACCAAGAAGATTTACCTCGTTTTCATAAAAATAAATTATCGGCTGACCACGGTGACGAAAGTGTTTATGGAAAACATGATGATCAGGTATCGTGGAAATATTTGAGATGGGATCAATGTTAGTATAAGGTCTTCTGGAGACCACATCAGTGAAGGTTCTCAGAGCTGTAGTAGGGTTTCTTTCCTCGAAGTCCATATTGGATTCCTAGAATGTAAAAGAAAGAACACTGTCATATCTTTATACATCTTTTCACATCCATAAATAATAAATAATTATCAACTATGATCTTTATCCAACAAAACCTTATTCAAATCTAGTATTGGTGGGTCTTAAACTCAGTCACTGAATTTTATTATTCTATCACAATCAAGGTTGAACTCAGCATCCCTTTTCACCTTATTTATTCATCTCTACGTCTTTCATTTTATCTTATTTCACCTTCACAAGGATATATATCCCAAAACACATTTTCGAACGATAATATTTCTCCCCTTCCTTCAAGATTTCAAGGTTCACCCTTTGTAAATCCATAAATAATGGATCCTTTTTTATCCTCATAATAGATAAACTAACCAAATCCTTTTTACTCAAAGCATATTCCAACTTATTTAATTTCTTAGGGTGATAATGTATATAGTATTCATACTCATTAACAAACTCCAACTATTCTATCAAGAACATATTCAACTATTTTTGAATGAATATATATTTTAAAATTTTAGGATTGATATATATGTCACACATTTCTCCATAAAGATAATACATCTCGATCTTTAATATAAAAATTACCATATCTAACTCTGAATCATGTGTTTAATAATTTTTCTCATGAACCTTTAGTTTTTAAGAGGCATAATATATCACTATAATATTCTATATGAGGATGAATCCCATTACATTCTTGGATATATAAATAAATATCACAAACCTTTCTCCATTATAGGGTATTGTAAGAAGAGTTTCACTGACTAACATTCTCTTTGGTTCCTTAAAATTTTCATCACATTCATTAGTCCAAAAGAACATGGATACCTTCAATGTTAACTTACCGAGGGATTAGATATATGTTATAAATTATTCACAAATAATTGATAATATATAGTTTAACCAAGAATACTATAAATCTTAGTCATAGTGGCTGGTCTAGGTTAACATTAAAAAACTTGTTTCTTTGATGGATCCACATATATAACCTCTCTTGAGATTATATGACCCAAAAATAAAATATTCTGTAACCAAAATTCACACATGGTAAATTTTTCATACATTTTATCCTTCCTCGAGGTATTTAGTACATTCCACTATTGATATTCAGGTTCCTCCCTTCACTTAGAATATATAAGAATATAATCTATAAAGACTACCACAACCTGATAAAGGTAATCTATAAAAACTATATTCATTAAATCAATGGATATATTGGTGGTATTAGTAAGAATAAATAGAAACACTCTAAATCCATAGTGTCCTAACCTTATATTGAATGTTTTTATTTGATATATCCTCCCACTTAATCCATAATTGATGATATCTAGAATGAATTTCAAATTTTTAAATGCATTGAACTCCTATTAATTTATCAAAAAAATCCTCAATTGGGGGTAGAGGATACTTGTTATTCATAGTGATCTTGTTAAGATCCTAATAATCAATGAAAATATACATTTCCCCATCTTTAATTCTAAAAAAATAACAAGTTATCCCCATGTTGATTCGATAGGGTATATGAATCTCCTATCAGGATTATTCTATAGTATCTTCTTCAATTCCAGAAACCTAATTGGGAAAATTCTATGAGGTGTCTTCAAAATAGGTGCATCACCAAGTATGAGTTTTATTAAAAGTTCAACATCATTATTTGGGGGTTGACGTGGAAAATTTTCATTAAATACATCATCATAATTTAAAAAGTAGTCATGTCTTTGATTTTGACTTTCTCCCCCACCATTTGAGTTAAAACACTTTATGAATAGGAAATAAGATCCGCAAAATTGAAGTAACTTCCACTGAATGTTCATATTCATACTCACATTAAAATAAGATAATGGGTTGCCTTAGAACAAGAAATGTCACTTCCCTTCCCTAAAAATTAAGAATATCTCTATATAGATAGATCCAATCCATGCCCAAAATCATATTAAATTCAACTAGAGGAAGAATCATAGGATTTGTAGGAAGTACATTCCCAAAAAAACTTCTATTAGAGATGAGCTATAAACTATAGATGTGATAATCATACCATTAGAATTTTTTAATTCTAACTCAAAATGTAATCATTGAGGTGGTTACATGATACCCTTTGAAAATTAATTAGATAGAAAATAATAGATGCATTTTAAATCACATAAAACATTTTCAGTTTTAGAGTGGATGGTAAGTATACTTTCAAAGTGTCATTCTTCTACCCAATATCAGTCGTGCTAGCTAAGGAATTTCCTTTATTATTTTAATTATGGGGTTTTTGAGAACCATAAACCTATTTCACTCTTAAATTAATTCATTCATTTATATAATTTCTAATATCCCTACATCTGAAATATTGGACTTCATTGGTTGAATCTTAATTCTCCTTTTTTGCATTTTTATCCTTTTCATCTCTTGTAAAGAATCACTAGATTATTGTCCATATTTTCAAAAATTGAAGAATTTACAAATTCCTTTAAAATTATTTTCTAGATTCCCCCTTGCCCCAGACACACATACAAACAGTTTTTATCATGTAGGTGGTTATAATTTATTTACTCCTTGAGGTCTACAATTCAAGTTTCCAAGAATATACTTTTTTCTATTTCTATCACTAAAACTAGATGGATAATTTGAGTCCCCACTATCCATTTATATCTTAATAGAACATTGACCAATTTATTTATTGTTATAAAATTCTCTTATGTATTATGCCTTTCAAAAACTAGGTTTCAATCCACCAAATAATTGATCAATTTTTTCCACTTAGTCAATTATCATGATAGAATCATACCTTTAATAACTTGTAAAAAGTTCATCATGGGTACCAATGGATTCATCATCCTTCTATTTCAGCTTCAGAAAGTACCCTTCTATATTAGTGTAAATATTTTAAGGAAGTTATTTATTGATAATATTATCTTATATTGCTCTCATTACATAGAGTTTATTTCCTCATCTTTCCCCAAGTTCTTGATAATAGTCCACTATTGATCAGATTCACATTCCAATAGATATACTATTAAAGAAACATTCTCATGGTTTTAGCACTGAAGAATGGAAAGTATATTTTCCATCACAATAATCCATTTATCAAAAACTAGTGTATTTGAATACACATAAAAGGTTGGTGAATATTGTTATATAAAATACATTATGACATGTTCCCCCCTCCTTGGTGATTTCAGAAGCTCAACATGATCTATGTTACTATTCTTAGCCTAAGGGAGTTGAGTGACAATAGTAAAAATATATTTCATCCTAAATCCCAATCCATTTTGTTTCTCTTAATTATGATTGTTGTATTGAACGTCACATTAGTTGTTCACAAAATTCATTCCATTTCCATTTATTGACTAAAACCAAAAAAATTGTTTAAGCATTAAGAAACTATAATCACAGTGAAAAAATATATATTCATGGAAATAGACTCATGATATTTCAAAAATTGTGTCACTTTATTATCAAACTATCATACCTTAGGTTTAACAAAGTCCATACATGGTCGTCATATATCTAAATCCTTCATAATTGTTTATAAAAAATATATGATTAGACCCAATCATATCCATATGAAGTGTCAAACCAAGTGCACAGTGAGGGATCATTCACCATGCACCATAATGATGGTTATATTTACTTTACCATCTCTTTTCAAGGTTTTTATCTATAGATGCATCTATTCCAACACAAATTATTCTTGTAGTATCCAGACATGGATGTATTTCTAATTAAACCACATAATCTCTTCTATACCAAAATGTTAAGATGTTATCTTATACTTATAATTATAAATAATGTTTTTATCAAAATTTTATAATATTAATCTTCAAATATCGATCCAACCTTCCTATGAAACCAACTATAATGACCCATACTTTTCAAAAATAGATATTACATCTTAATATTTGATAATTTAATACATTTAACAATAATACACACCTGATAATTGTAAAGGTTTAGTGTATTTGGAGACTAGACACATAAACATATTATGCAAGTATAATAATCATCATCTTAAAGATATTTCCTTATATGAGACACACTTTTAGTATCATCAAAAATATAACCTTTCATCGTGACCGAAGTATGGAAAACATAAGAAATGGTGAGATGATATTATCAGTAAGGGTAAACATGGGAAACATTAGTCATTAGATCATAAGATGTTTTTAAGGGTATGATAACATAATCAGGTACACATTCTCAATGAAAAATATTCATACCCATTAAAACATAAATTTTTAGCACCATAATAAATTAATTTATAGAATTATGATAAATAATTTTTTCAAAGTAGTATTGATTATTAAAAATTAATAACACAGTCATGATTAATCCTAATAATAATAATTCATAATCCTAATAACATAAATAAATTCAATCATTTCCAAATAAAATCTTGTGAGTATAGCTAGAAAGTGGTCATACTCATGCATAAAAATATGAAAAAAGTTTTTTAAATCATTTCCACACATATTTCACTTCGCATATATATAATTAGTCATAAACATGCATCAATATGGGAATAAATATAATTGGAATCAATTTCATCCATATCAACATCATTATCTCATGAGAAATAAATATAACATTACCCAATGAATTTTAGGGACAAAATGGACCATACCATCAAATAATCATAATCCAGTCCTACAAATGTCACAGGATTACAAAACATTCATCATATGACCATAGCATATCACATGGAAAACAAACAGGTTCTGTAAACATAATAGAATTATAATTATAGTTCATCAAGAGAAAAAATAAGGATTATATCATTGGATCATATCTCCAATAAATAATGGTCAACATCAAATAATGTTATCATAGATGAAATATTTATTTAAATTTTCCTTAAAATAATTCTTGAATAAGATACTAATTTAATTTTAAAATATAATACTAAAATCTAAAGAAATTCATAAATTTTTAGGAAAAAACATTATTTGTAAAAAATCATGGAAATTTATAAATAAATATTAAAATCATTGAGTTGTCGTGATGTAGAAATATTATATTCATGTATTATAATTTAAAAATAAAACATTTAATTCACAAATTTGTAAAAAAAATATGTCAAAGTTACATTGTTTGTAAAAATGACAAGAAGATTAATTTTCAAAAAAAATTAAAATTAAGTCATGAGTAAAAAAACTTTAAAAAATTATATGACAATATTAAATACAATATTGAATACAATTTTAAAACCATGGATATGGAAGAAAAAGGAATTTCAACTGAATAGAGAAATAAAGATGGTTTTCCTTAAAAATATTATTTCATTTTCTTGAGTTCTTAAGGATATAAAAATGAAAGGAAAACATGTAATACTAATAAAAAATCATATTAAATGAAAATTAATGAGTTAAATTAGTGGTCCACTTAAAAATTTAATCATTTGAAACATAATCATAAAAATTCCCAGTAAACAATGAGATTGTAACATAAAACCCATACCTCAAGTACAAATTACTTCAAACACACTTTAACCTCGTGTATAATAAATTTAAATTAATTTAATTCTTTAATATGGTCATAAAATACTTATAATATTATATAAAATACAGTTTTATCATTTTAACACCCATTTATTAATACTTATTAAAATCATCATTTATTAGAGTAAATTGTTTCATTTTTAATGAGAGTTTTGGTTTGGTAGATTTGTTCCTTGTAATATAATCATGTTTCCCTCATCATCAAAATGTTATTTATGATATAAATATTATATATATAAATTATATTTATAATTATAATAATCCATAAAATATATATATATACAATCTACATCATTCATGGAGACAATAGGTTGTATATACACAGGAACGCTATTTTAACTTTTCATGGCATGGAACAAAAGAAAGGTAAATAATAATTCAACTATATAAAATTATTAATATATAATATATATAATATATATTAAATAAATCCTTTCTTATTATCATCCATGTAAAGTGTAAATGAAAAATTAATCACAACACTTCTTGGAGGTGGTAGTCCACATGTATGCGCGAACGACATTATCGTTTTTAAATAGATTGGAAGCTAAGAAGGTATATATGATATTATAATTAAATAAGACTAAAAATATCATAAATATAATATATATACATTAAACACATCATAATAACAATCCATGAAATATGGTGATTAAATATGAATAGTATTTCAATGTGGAAGTGGTAGTCCAAACGTACGCATGAGAGATACTTTCACATCCCATTTGATGGAAATGATGGTGTATCATAGTAGTTTCATGATTATAATAACATTTAAATATATTTATTATTTTTAGTATATTATTATTAAGTTAATGCAATGTATTTATATGAGGCATAAGAAAAAGTTAATCGAATGACGTTGGGTAAGATGATTACATATTCATCAGAAGACCTCCTTTAGATCATTTTTTAAGGACACTTGGAATAATATTTAGAGAATAAAAAAACCTCAAATTAATGGATAAATAATTTTAAGAGATAATATTCTGGGTAAAATTTGAGGTATATTTCTCACGATTTTGTAAAGAAAATAAATAAGGGGTGTCCTTTTATAATGGTGGGAATGACACAATTCGAAATATAAAACCAAATATTAAAATATAATTAAGTCATTATCAATAAAAATTATTTCAATAAGCCCTATAATTGAATAAAAATATTATAAGGTCCGTATATAATAATCTAATTAAATTTATATATGTTTTTCTATCATCTTAAACCTTATCTTTTGGTTTAACCCCTTTGTTAATCAATATTAATCTTAATAGTGGAGATGAATTTTTTTAATACTAACAGGTTATAATTTAAATATAAGTTAAAAATTTTCTCATAAATAGAAAATGGATGAAATTTTAGACCCTTTATCATCCAACTAATACACTTTTAATATTTTTATGTTTATAAAATAATTTAATGATTATTATTTTCATAAAATATTGTCAATGTCATTTTAGGAACTATTAATATAATTTGACTTTGAAAACAAAATCAACACAATGTAATTTGAATATAAACCTTTCACACATCTATAATATGTTATATAGATCCCTAAAATTCATGTAACATAATTAATAACCCAAATCGAATTACTTTTAATTTTTTTAAATCATTTATTCCATTTTTATAGTAATTGAATAAATATTGTGGAGTTGTGGTAATGATGTTTAATTTAATAATTCAATCAAAAAATATTGAAAATAAATTAATATGAAAAAAACATTATTTAATATTTCATTTAAATACTTATAACCTAACTTATCCTCTTTTATCCTTTTTTACAATTTTATAAATATTAGAGTCAAAAGAGTGACATTTTTATTTATTCTTTTCTTCAATTCGTACAAAGGTCACATTCAAGAAAAATGGAACCAAGTGGTCATATATTAGATACTTTTATATTAATTTATAAACTAAACTCATCCAATATGAGAAAGGAAAGTGGTATAGAAATTTTAAATCATGATCCTAAATTTTTAACCATATTTTACTCATTTTACCCTTACTAATGTGACAAAAATTTACTATGGTAACAATTTATATTGACCAATATAAAAAGGGAACTATTTTACATATTCAATACTCATAATTAAGAATATGTAATATATTTTTGAAAGATTAAATTTCAATAATTGTGATAAATTTATTTTAAAATATCTACATACAATATGATGAAAATTGTTTTTTAATACATTTTTAATAACTAAAACTAGATATATATTCTTATCTCATGCTTAGAAAAATATTATATGAATTTTAAAACATTTTAATAAATATAAAATATATTTATTTGTTTAAAAATTTTCAATTATAGTGATAATTTTAATTTATTAAGATAAAAACACATTGCAAACATAGAAATAGTTTTTTAAATAAAATGTCACTTTTACTTTCAAATAATTTTTATTTTAAATTATGATCAATTTATAACCAATAAATTTATTTCATAAAAGTTTCAAAAAAAATGTTTTTAAATTTATTTATTCGTATTCATACTCTTTAAAAAATAGTTATGTTATAAGTAGGAGATTACATAATATTATAACAGTATATTATGGTTTTATTAAACTCAACATTTCATGTAAATAAAGATATCACAGAAATCAAATCTATTTATAGAAAACTGTATCACAAAATATATATTTGTTATAAGTTTTTCCTATATAGATAATAAAATGTGACTAAAGTTTTGAGGAATTTAAAATATTATTTGTGAATTCTAAAGTTTTTCCCCTCCCATCTAGAAATGTAATTAATAGTATTTTACATAAAAATTTAAAGACATCATTTAGTAGAGTATGAAATATATAATAATCATAAAATTTGAAAGTATATAATCATTCAAAATGATATAAACATAAGATATAGGATATGGAAAGAATTAAAAATAGATTAAGACTACAAAATTCATTTTCATCCATCAAAATTACTTAGTGTAGTTGATTCATTGAGTCAGAAAGATAATAATACATTAATCATGTTACTTTTATAACATGAACCTTTGGTAAATGATGTAATGAATTTCGTCTTAGAATTTATGAATCACCCTTTTTTTTAGGTGCTAGTACAATCATCTTTTCTAGATAGTATTATGCAAACTTTTAGGGAAGATGTTGGGTTATAGAAAAAGGATTAATTGCTTAAGAAATGTAAGTTTCGGGAAATAAATATTGAAAAAAGGGTATTGATATTCAAAAAAATGTTCTGTGTTTCATTAAAACCATTTTCGAAGAAATAAATAATGTGTGAGGTTCATAGCCCTCCATTTTTTATTCATTCTGGTAGCACAAAAAACTATAGAGACCCTTGGTAACATTTCTAGTAGGATTGAATGAATAAAAATATTATTTATTTTACTATGAAATATTTTACTTTTTAATATGTTAAATATGAGTTAACATTTCTAAAGTGGATAATTTTTAATGAAATTTTCTTAATATAAATATATATTACATAAATGTTTATGATTATTCGTTACATTACACAAACAAATTCCTGAGGAGCATTATAGTTTAGTGCCTTTGAAAATATGGAAACATAAACATTAGTCCAAAAGTGAGCCACATCATATCACACTACCTTCTTCCGAACTATCACCCTTATTTCACATATCATACATAATACGTATCTTCATAACCTGGGGAAAGTAAACATAAGAAATGGTGATCTCAAATTCTCATTAATGGTAAGAAAGGGAGATATGTAATTATAACATGAACATAAGGGTATGAGAACATGAGCATGGTTTTGAAAATCATACCATGGATATTAAATATCATAATATTGAGTCATGGCATAAATAATTATAGTTCCTAAGACTTGATCATATGGTATTCAAATAACATGATCCATGAGAGCATAATGTTGGAATAAGACATGGTCTTTTTGACACACACCTAATAATATAAAATAATTTATTACTTAGTCAAGGCTCACTTCAAAGACCATCATACAGAAAAAAGTCCTTTACCAAAATGAGTTCAGTCACCATTCTAGCCATATCTTACTGATCTAGGTTCACTCCCTATTCTAAACATATCTATCTAATGAGATATAAATCTTAACCCAATTCACCAAAGTGAGATATATTCCCACATGTCACATAATTAAAATTATATTTATGTCTTCCACAAGATCAGAAATATTCATCATATCAAAAATAAACAAATGAAATGGGTATCATAAACATTTCATTATATCGTAGATTGTGAGAAATAGATAGTTTTAATAATCATTTCATCATATAATAATCTATTAAAAGAAGTGGTTTCATAATAGTTTTAACAAGGTATAACACGTAGAATAGAAATGGGTTTCATAAACAACTTTTCATAATAAAAATAAAATATTTGAAGAAATAATATAATGGTATAATTGAATCATATCCCCACTAAGGCACACTTTCATCAATAGTTTTCATATTAGATTCGTGAATTATTTAGATCATTCATATAAAACATTTCTTGAAGAAAATATCTTTTCTACATTAAAATTTCTTACTAAAACATAATGCATTTTGAAAAACATTTTATTTTAAAATAACTTTTAAAACATATAAAGGCATATTTGAATAAATTATTGTTCATGACATCAGAAAATACCATTCATACCATACACTTTAAAATAATGACTCCTTGTATATTTTTTATAAAATCTAGAAGGGTATTATTTTAAAAAAAATATGAAGAATTCTTTCAAAAAAATTTATAAAAATTAAAAAATTGGTAAAAAGATCTTCTAAAAATCATAAGAGGGTGATAAAACATTATTTAAAACATTTTATAAAATATTGTTTTGGAGGAAAATAGATTTCTGACCAAAGAGAGATATAAAGTCATATTTTCTTAAAAACATTTTACTAATATCTTTAATAAGGAACGAGTCTAAAAATCATAACATTACTTGAATATAACATGAATAACCATATTATAATAAAATTAATGAGAATTATTGATATGTATATCATGATATTTGAACATTGGATAATTAATCAAAAACAATATTTATAAACGATTTGAATGTAACAGAAAATCTTCACCACTTCGGTAAAATTGATTCATAATACCCATGAAGGAATAACATAAAATAAAACATAAAATTTCATGATTATTGATTAATAGATTATATAACATTTTAATTAATCTGTATAAACACCTTTTCAAAGAATATAGGTGCATGACATAATGTAAGTCTCAAAGAAGGAAAATTGATAGCAAAATCCCTTACTGATTTGTTAATTTTTGAACTGTAAACCCCATGAAATATATATCCTAAAATGGATATGTAAACCCAAATATTTTTAAGATGAATAATTATAATATGAATTTTTGAATATTTTATACAACACATAAAATAAGTAGTCAGTGAATATGACATGTGTCTCATGGAAGTAAAAAGTGAGATAAAAACCCCTTACCGTAAGTATTGAATTTTGTTTTTCTCAATAAAACCTCTTGTATAATAAATATAAGTTTATTATAAATATATTAAATAACCATATTAATATATATAATACGATATATATTCATTATTTGACCTTTTATTACCATTTTATTAATGATTCCATGTTAATGTTACATCTCAGGTAATAACCGCTTTGTTGATGATAAATATTTTCATTTCCTAAATTTTTTTTCTTATTCCTTTGATCATGGTTACATAATAAATATAATTATAAAAATGATATATATATATATATATATCATATATATTCAGTATATATTTATTTATAATAATCCATATAATTTAGTGATATAAAATGAAATGCATCGTTCATAGAGACAGTAGGTCATATCTAAGCATGGATGCTATTTCCATTTTATTTTTGGATTGAATGAAAGAAAATAAATTGGTATATATTATCATTATAGAATAATTTTTAGGACATATATATCACATATTTTTATTTAAAAAATCCTTAATACTTTAAATGTTAATCATAAATGAATCACATCACTTTTCAATGTGATAGTGTGTTATACACAATAGTGATGTTATCATTATCCCAAAAAAATAAAATATGAAGGTATGTGTGATATAAAAATTATATAATAATATTAACATTATAAATATCATATATATCATATATAAACAATATATCCATCATTATGTCCAAGATTTATAGGTTGTAATGTAAAAACAAATGACGTTAGTTCGTGAAGAAGTAGTCTAATTTACACATGAATAATGATTTCATAACTCATTTGATTGATTTTGAGATGATTTAAACTCATTATATTAACATCTAGAAAAATTAATATATTTAATATATATATATTTGTTATTATAAAATCATGATATTAAAAAAATTAAAGAGTGGAGGATAAAATAAAACAAAAATGCTTATTGATAAATGTTACCTCTTCTTCAGGTTTCCTCCATAGTTTTGCACAAAAATCCTTTATAAAATTGATTTCTTCCAAAAAATAAGATTTCTAGTATAAATGTAGGAAATAAAGGAATTGATTTGGGTATTTATTGGTATATCTAAATATGGGTGAATTTCTGAAGAATAGAGGAGGGGGTGGCCTATTATAAGTGGGGGAGATGAAACACATTGTATTTTTTGAAACAATTTGTGTGATCCCATGTTTTTCATTTTTCATAATGGTAAAAAATGGTCCATTCTTAAAACTTATACCCATAATGTTTGAAATATGTCTATAAAATAGTTTTCAAACAAGTTTATAGGTTATTTTTACCCTTATCATTTTAGTTTAACCCCCTAGTAAACACATTTTTACCTTAATCGTGGTAATTAATTTTTTTTGTATTAACTATTCCATTTTGTCAAAAATTATGTTGAACTTATTAGAAATTATAAATTACTATCAATAAAAATATTGAATCAATTTTTTCAAATTTCATTTACAAAAGTGTCAAAAATTAATTTAATATTAATCTCATAAACGTGACGAGAAATCAGGTTTTTAAAGAGAATACATTCAAAAGATTGAAATGTTTTTATATATAAATCAAATATTACATTGATTCCAAAAACCTAATTTTTTTTAATATATGTATAATTGAAAAAGTAACTTTAAATCCAATTTAAAATATAATTTTACTTTTTAAAAAAATAAATTAAAAGAAAATATTAAAATTAAAATTCAGTATTTTCTTTATTCATAAAAATAAAAAATCTTTTCAGAAAAATCCCAAAAATTAAACTAAGATATTTTTTAATTTATTAATTTAAAAATTAATTTTATTTTACTTTTATTAATTTTCTAAAAGTGTGAAAAAATAATTCTATTATTATTCACAAAAATGAACAAAAAATAATTTTTTAGATAATAATATTTTTAAAACACATAAATACTTTACTGAAAATTATGTATTTTATTATAAATATATTTTATTTACATAAAACCGTTATCTCTATTATTTAAAAATTATTTATTTCTATTCATATGACTAAATTTAATGGATAGGTTATAACTATCACATTTAAATAAACAAATTAATAATATATCATGGTTTTGTTAAAACTCTATGTTGTATGAAAGACAACCTAAGATAGTGTTGTGTATATATTTAGCTAATCATGGTGTATCGTGTGATGAAATCCATCAAAGAAATTTAAATTATTTAAAAAAATCATAAAAACTTAGGTTGTCATATTCTACTTCCATAAAATAAGTTTCTCCCTTGAAACTCATCACTCTGATATAAACAAATAATGTTACTTATGCCTTTTCATATCCTCAAGTTCCCACATAACTTCCTCAAATTAGTGGTTCTTTCAAAAAAAACTATACTATGTGAGTGGTATTGTTTAAAATATAATTTTATGTATGATATTCAATCTCTACCAGTTTTTCCTTATAATAAATATATTTCTCCATTAGTATGACCACAGAGTTCCGGACATGTGAAAGTTCAGGTATATACTTCCCTAAGAGTGATAAATGGAACACGTCATGGATGTGAGAGAGGTTCAGTAAAAACTCCCATTGATAGTCTATTATCCTAATACGATCAATAATTTCAATGGGACAAATATACCTAGGGATCAGTATCCCTTTCTTCCCGAATCTCATAACCTTCATCCATGGAGAAATTATTAGAAACGCTTTATCATAAAATTAAAATTCTAGATTACACCAGTAATTTTCATTATAACATTGTTATTGGATATGAGCTACCTCTATGTGTTTTTAATGGATTTAAACTTTTCTATTATTTCTTAAGTTATCTCATGTATCAGTATATTTGTTTCAATAACTTTATTTCATCATGTTGGATCTCAAAATTTCTTTCCATATATGTCTTTATAAGGATCCATAAAAATGTTTGAGTGAAAGATATTGTTTTAAGAAAACTCAACTAAGGGAACATGTTGATACCAACCACATTTGAAATCCAATGAGAAAAATATAAACATATCTACTAGGGTTTTAATTGTAATTTTATGATTACTATCTATCTAAAGATGATACGTAGTTCCAAAACTCAACTCTACATCAAGATCATTTTGAATACTTTTCTAGACCTTTACGGTAAACCTCAGATCCCGATCTGGAACAATGGAATGTGGCTCTCTAGGAGACATTACCACTTCATTACAATCTATCATGGAATGATAATCCAAAGGGAAGTATTCCTTGATGAAAATTAATTATTCTTACTAAGTATTGAGATCAACTATAACACATATTTCATTACACCCTTTTAAAATTTTGGGGATTCTAGTAGAAAAATAATTGTGATGTTTCCCCATTTCCAACCACAAAGATAAAAATTTTGAGATATCCCTCTTCATTCCATCCCACCAATAGTATTATTTCAAAACTATATACATCATCGTACTTCCAGGATGAATAGATAATGAATAACTTTTATCTTCTTCTAACAACTCCTTCAAGTCAGGTATGGAAGGAACACATATGCAGTTCATAAACCCTATCATTCCATCATGGTCAAGGTTAAAATCAAGAAAATTTATAACCTTATTTTTCATCTCTACACCCTCCTTATGAATCTCATTAATCCTCACATGGATAAATGGTAGAACATTTAATTGGGTAAGATAAGATTATTCCCCATACTTAAGGATTCCCATATCGAACATTCTAAAATAAAAAAAATATTGGATCTTTTGTGATCCTCATCATGGATAAGAAAGTGTGGTCCTTTTTACTCAATGCATTGCACACCTTATTCACTTTCCTAATGTGGTAATGTAATAAAAATTCAAAATATTTAATTAGTTCTAACCATATTATTTAGAATATATTCAACTCCTTCTATCTAAATATTTAATTTAAACTTTTTTGATCGATATATATGTCACAATTTTCTCTGTGAAGATAATTCCCCCCAATCTTTAATTAAAAAATTACTTCACTTAACTCCAAATAATGGGTTATGTAGTTTTTTTTATAAATAATAAATTTTCATGATGTATACTCTCTGGCCATGTAATTCTAGAAAATAACACATCTCAATCCCTTCTTGTATGAATCACTATAGTTTATAAACCCTTATCTACTATAGGGTAATGTAATCATAGGTGTACTATCAAATATTCTCTTTAGTTCCTTGAAATTTTCCTCACATTCATCTATCTGGAGGAACTTGTATCCCTTTAGAGTTCACTTGGTTATTTTATTATATATTCATGAGATATTGTCGAAAAATATAAATAATATTTATCTAAACTAAGAAAACTATGGATCTCAGTAACTCTGGTTGGTCTAGAACAACATTCAATAACCTCTGACATTGATGGATCTACTAATATACCCCTGTTGAGATTTGTAACCCAAAAATGAAATGTTTTGCCGCCAAAATTCATAATTTGTAAATTTTACATATAGTTTCTCCCTCATTAGGTTATTAAGTAAAATTATCAATTAGTCTTTATACTCTTCCTTACTCTTTAAATATATAAGAATATCATCTATAAAGACTACCACAAACTGACCAAAGTAATATCTAAATATTCTATTAACTAAATCCTTAAATATGGTAGGGGAAATATAAAGACTGAAAGTAATTACTATATATTCATAATAATTATACCTTGAATATAATTCCATCATTGGTATATCATCCTTATTGATACTTAATTTATGATATCTAGAATGATGGTCAATGTTGAAACATCATTGATCTCCACATAGTTGATCAAACAAGACACCAATACTGGGAAGTGGATAATTGTTCACAATTGTGATCTTATTTAACTCCCAATAATAAATGTCGAGTCTCATTGATCTATATTAATTTTTAACAAAAAGAAAAGGTTCACCCCGAGGTTACACACTTGGTCAAATGAATTCATTTTAAATATTCTCTAGGAGTTTCTTCTTCAATTCCTACAATTCAGTATGGGTCATTCTATAGGGATTCTTGGAAATTTGTGTGGCATTGGGTATGAGTTCTATTAATAAATCAACTTCATGGTTTGGTGTAAGACTAGTAAAAAATTTTGAAAAGACAATAAAACATTCCCACATAATGGGAATAACATTGATTCTAAGTTTCTCCCCAACCATCTGAGATAGCCACCCCTTATGAATGGGAATTAAGACCCATACAATGGATGTGATCTCTATTAAAAGTTACTAATTTTTATCTCATTTATGTATGATCATATATTGGTTTGGAATATAAAACATGAATTATCTTACACTAAAATTGATGTGGTATTTATGTGGAGAAATAAATTACATTCCTAATATGACATCAAATTCAACCAAAGGAAGAATGGTAATATTTTTAAGAATCACATACCTGCCAACATCAACTAGAGATGAATAATATAATTGAGGAGAGATTATATTATCATTAGTTTTTCCACTCCTAATTATACATATAATCATTTGGGTGGAATATTTACATACTTAAAAAATTATTTATATATGAATGAATGGGTAGATCAAGTGTCAAATCAGACATTAAGAGTTCTATAGTAAATTTTAAGTTTACCTTTCACCATATAGTTATTTCACCCTTCATCCGAAATAGTGATCACTTGATATTTCACATTATCCCTAAGTTTAAGAGGTTGTTGATGTCAATAATCATCATCAACCCATCGGTTTAAGAACTAATTAGTCTGATGAACATTATCCTTACACTCGAAGCACTGAAGTGTTGGAGGTGTTTTTTTCTAACTTTCACTCTATTCGCATCATTAGATAACATATTCCCATCACTTCGACAATAATTCATTGATGACCATCCATTCCCGACATAAAACATTTAATATTCCACAAAATTAAATTTCTTCCATGATTCTTCCCACACTTTGTGATAAAAGTAAATATAGACTTTTTTTTCTCCATGGTTCTTAGATTTTACTTTGAAATTCATCTTCCTTTTCTTGTCAATATCATGATATTTATAGGTAACTCCAACTTCTATTTCCACCTTGATATAGAATTAAAAAATATATTACTAGATACTGAAGTCTATTATGGATAATGACCATCAGATACGTGGTTTTAAGATACTAAAGAATTGATCAACCTTACTTTTAGGTTAGATGATAATACCTGATGTGTACCCCATAATTCATTTAAAATTTTCATCATTGGTATAAAATAAGTCATTATCATTTTGATTTACCTTAAAGAACTCCTTATCCATGTTCATATGAAGAATTTAAGGAAATTATTTATTCAAAAAATATTTTATTTTAATTTTTCCAATCCATGGAGTCCATTTCATTCTGTTGCCTCTAATTATTGATTAGTCCGCCATTAATCTGATTCTCTTTCCAAACACAAGAAAACAAAATTTAATTTTTAATTTTCCAAACATTGTTGAATTGAAAATATCTCATTAGTGGTATTGATTCATTTTTCAAAAACTATTTTTTCAGAAGACCCACTGAAAGAAGGTGGGTTCTTTCATGGAGGACTCAACAGAATGTTTTTCCCCCATTTTTTCATTTGGAAGTCCAAAAGGATTCATAGCTTGAGAGTGTTTTGTGATCATGGAAACCAAATTTTCCATTCTGGATCCCATAACATTTGGATGATCAAGACTAAAATAATAACATTGTCTATTTTACTCAAAATTAATGTTTCTCCTTTGTGTTCCCTCAATTATCTAAAACCAAAATTTATAAAGTAAGAAACAATAATCATAGTGGGAGACCACATAATGTACAAAAATAACTTATAGGATGTCTAAATCATGACACGTTCATTTTAATCTATAAAACCTTAGGTTTAACCCATATAATTCATAGTAATATTTTATTTAAATATTTCATGATGGTTCTTAAATATTTTTTGAATTACCAAATCATATCACCTGGGAATGTCAAACCTTGTGTGCTGCAAGTCCTATTTTTAGGAACCAGTTCTTGATCTAGTTTAGCTCAAGATAGTTTTTTTTTTGTTTGAAACCCCTAGGTACGTCTACTTTCATGATGTAATATCTATTAATATTAAGTAAGGGGAATTATAAGTCATATCATACTTAATATATGTCTTCAGAACATGGGAAAAACATAATAAATGGTGAGCTTAGATACTTAGTAAGGGTAAAAAAAGAGACACATATTCATGACATGAAAATAAGGGTATGAAATAAAGAGCATAACATTTGAAAAACATACACTTCATATCAAATATTATAATCTTGAGTCATGGAAAAATGATTTGTAGTTTATAATACATGAATCAAAACAAAATAAAGTAACATGATCCATGAGAGCCAAGTATTGGTATAAGATATGTAATTTGTTTCATACACATAATCATAGAAAATATTTTTTTTATTATTCAATGCTCACTAGGAAGACCATCATAGCACACAAAGTCCTTTATTGAACTTGACTCACTCTCTGTTCCAGCCTTATCTTGCTAAACTGGGTTCAGACAACATTCCAATATTGTCTTTCTCATGAGATATAAATATGTACCCAATGCATTAGAGCGAGATACAGGTCCCACCAATCACATAATGAAAACATATTTGTTTCTGCCACAGAATCATAAAAATTCATAATATCATAACCCATAGATTGAAATGGTAATCATAAAAAACTCACCATATCATAACTTTTGGAAAAGATATTGGTTTCATAATAATTTCATCATATAATAACATATAAAAAGAAGTGGGTTTCATAATCATCATATCTTGGTATATCTTGTGGAAGTGAAAGAGGTTTTACAAACAACTTATCATCATAAACATAAATCATTCGAGAATGAATAAGATTGGTATTCTAGAATCATATACCCTATAATACATAGGTAACATAAATGGGTGTCATATTATATTGGATAATTATTTTGATCATTCATTTAAAACATTTCCAATGAAAATATACTTTCTTCAATAAAAACACATTCTAAAAAATAAAAATAAATAAATCTTTTTTCTTTCAAAATAAATTTTAAAACTTATAAAGTAATCTTTGAAGAAATGATTATTCATGAAATTAAAAAAAAATTCTTATGTTTTACATGTTAGAATAAAGAATAATTTCACATTTTTTGTAAATGAAAAATGGGAATTATTAGGAAAACAACATGAATATTCATTTAAAAACATTTTTAAAAAAGTCAAACATGGGTAAAAAAATATTTTAAAATTCATAAGAGATTAATATACAATTATTTATAATATTTTAGAAAATATAGTTTTGGAATAAAATTTATTTCTAATCGAACATATAAATAATGTTTAATTTTATTAAAAACATTTTCTAAATAATTTTAAGAACCAAAAAGTTAAAAATGGTACGATTACTTGAAGATATCATGAACAACTATAGGATAATAAAATTAATGAGAATTATTGATAAGTATATCATGATATTTTAATATTGAATACTTAATCATAATAAATCTTGATAAATGATTATATTATAACATAAAATATTTTCCACTTTGTTAACATTAATTCATAAGTCCTTTGAAGGAATAACATACAATGGAATATAAAATATAATGAGGATGAATAAATTCAGGATATTATAATTCAATGGGGATGTATATACAATTTTTAATTAATATAGTTTTATAACATAACATACATCTAAATGAAGGTAAATTAACATAAAAATACCTTATAGATTTGTTAACTTTTGAATCATAACCCCCGTAAAAGAGGGATCTTAAAATAGATATAAAAACAAAAAAATAGTATATGAATAATAATATACATACATGGTAATTATATACACCACATAAAATAAATAGGTGGTGAATATGACATATGTCTCACAAAGGTAAAAATTGAGAAGGAAATCCCTTATCTTAAGTATTGACTTCTATTGTACCTATTAAAAAATCTTATATAATATATATATATATATATATCTGTGTGTGTGTGTGTTTATTATAAATATATTAAATAACCATATTCATATATATCATTACAAATATTATCTTCTTATGACCTTTTATTACCTGTTTATTAATGATTTCATGTTAAAGTTACATCTCGGGTAATGATCGCTTTGTTTTCATATATGTTTTGATTCGGCATAAATTCGGTCCCCTTAATTTGATCTTAGTTCTGCCACCCCTATAATCATAAGCATGATATAAATATGATATATATTCAATATATATTTATTTATAATAATCCATATAATTGACTGATATAAAATGAAATACATCGTTCATTGGGACGGTAGGTTATATGTATTGATGAACGTCGTTTCTGTTTTCTTATTAGATTTAAAGAAAGAAAATAAAGTGATATATTTTATCATTAAAAAATAATTATTATTTCATATTAATAAAATATTTTCATGAAACTTATCATTAATACCATCCATGTAAAACATGAAAAAATCACATCACTTCGTGGGGTGGTAGTATGCTATACACACAAACGACGTTATCATATTCCCACAAAATGGAAAATATAAAGGTATGTGTGATATAATAATTCCATAATCATAATAAATTCATAAAAATAATATATAGAATATATAAATATATATTAATTATTATCTCTATCCTCGAGTTGTTGTAATGGAAAAAATAATTACATCGGTTCATGTGGCAGTAGTCAGTTGTACACGTGAAGGATGATTTCGTAACCCATTTGATGGAAGTGGAGATGATATTAAGTCATTTAATTCACATAAAAACATATCATTATATATAATATATTTATTTTATTATATAATTATTATATAAAAATTTAATATAGTGGAGGAGGAAGTAAAATAAAATCACTCGTTGATGAACGTTACCTCTTATTTGGGTATTATTCTCATTTTTTCACTAAATTCCAAAATAGGATGAATTTATTCCCACAAAAAAGGGTTTTGGTATTAGTGTAGAGAATTTGGGGTGGGTTTTCTAGGTATTTTTTAAATAAAGTAGGTGTGAAGGAGTGAAGAAGAGTAGAGAAAGGATGCCCTTTTATAAGTGGGGGAGAGGACACCATTTATATTTTTGAAAATATTTGAGTGATCCCACATTTTTAATTCGTCACAATGATCCAAAATAAGAAATTTGTGAACTTTATAGGATTAAGGGAATAAATAAGGAAATAAAAGATTTCTTAGATAAATTTATAGGTTATTTTTACCATTATCTTTTCATTTTAACCCCATGGTAAACCCATTTATATCTAAATCATAGTAATTAATTTTTATGACATTCAATATTCATTTTGTAAAGAAATTAAGTTAAACTTATTATGAAATATAAATAATGATGATTCCAAATATGTAATCAATTTTTTCAAATTTTTTCACATAAGTGGAAAAATAATAATTTAATATTAATCAAGTGGATGGGATGAGAAATAGAATATTTAAAGAGAAAAAGTTCAAATGTTTGAAATGTTTTTATATATAAATTAAAAATGAAAATGATTAAAATGAACTAAATTAGATTAATATATGTATAATTGAAATTATTTTGATTTAAACCAAATTTAATATATAATATAACCTTTTAAATAAACTAAACAAAAAGTCGGTTTTCAAATAAAATACAATATTTCGCACAGTTAATCAAAAAATAACCTTTTCAAAAAAAATCCCCAAAATTCACCATAATATGATTTTTAAATTATGAATTAAAATTTTAGTTTATTTATAAAATCCATTTTCTAAAAGTTTGAAAAATTAATTTTATAATTGTTCAAAAAAAAAATTAATTTTTTGTCAAATATTATTTTTAAAACCCAAAGACCATAACAAAAATTGTGTATTTTATTATCAATATGTTTTATTTATATAAAAAATTTATATTTATTAGTTAAAACGTATTTATTACTATTCATTTCACTTAGTTTAATAGTTATGTTATAAGGGCCATGTTTAAATAACTAAATTAATGATATATCATGGTTTTTCTAAAACATTGTGTTGTGTCTAAGTCATGATAAGACAGTTTTACATATAAAGCCAGAATAACATGGTGTATTTTGAAACCAAATCCATAAAATAAATTTAATTAATTTAGAAACAAAATCATAAAACTTGGGGTGTTACATATGTCAACCTTTACTAAATCAAGAATAGAAATAGAAGAATATATATCCATGGATTTCCAGGAAGGATTTCCAATTAAATCTCGATGTAATATTCTGATTTGGGTAATTGTTGATTGATTAACTAAATATTTCATTTTCAACCTATTAGAGATAATATATCATTAAATTTACTTGATCAACTTTTTTATAAAGATATAATTTTATTACATATAGTCCCTCTTTCAATTTTATGATATCATGATCTCAGATTCACCTCTAATTTCTAGGAAAGGACTTCAAAAGTCATTGGGAAGTGAATTAAATTTTATTAAAACCTTTCATCCCTAATATGGTGGGAATACAAAGTGAATGAATCATACTCTGTAATATATGCATCGAGCTATTTCAATGAATTAATAGAGAATTTTGGATCAACATCTGACTTTCATTGATTTTTCTTATAATTAAAGTTTCCATTATAGTATAAATATGGCACCTTTTCAGGCATTATATTTAAAGTTATGTTAGACACATGTTTTTTGGCATAAATTTTGGGAAATAATGTTTTTCAGACCATAATTTGTAGAATAAATGGTTGATAAGGTGAAGTTAATTTTTCATCACATTAGAATAGATCATAACAGGGTAAAACGTTATATAGATTACTAGAGGAAATATATTTCACTTGAGGTAGGTGATCGTTTTTATCTTAAAGTATCTCTAAGGAAAGGTTTGGTGAATTTTGGAAAAAAAAATGTAAATCTAAGCCCATGGTTAATTATACCATATAAAATTCTAGAGATGATTATATTATTTTACTTACCAAATGGACTTGGCTCTGAGTTTCTCTCAGGTATATAACATATTTACTATTTCATTGTTAGGAAAATATATTCCAGATGCATCTCAAATATTGAGCCTGGAATTAATTTAGTTGGAAGAATGACTTATAAGGAATATCTAGAATATATTATTGATTGTAGAGAGTTAGGGATGTAAAAAAGTGTAATTTAATAGGTTAATGTTTTTTAGAAAATCTATATGATTAAATTAAAGACATAGGAATTGGAAAATGATATAATGGAAAGATACCTACACCTCTTTAAATATTAAATAAAATTATATAGTGAAATTTTCCAAAAGGTGAGAAGAATGTGGGAACCTAGGTAATATTAAAATAAATCATATTCATTTCATTTTAATATTCATTAATTATATTTTATATAGTTATATTAATGTAATAATATTAGGTAATTTTTTTGTTAAAAGGAAAAAAGAATTATTTCTAATCATATTGGGTTTTTTTTCATTATATGATTTTATTTAAAATTTTAATTTATGAATTTTGTAATTTTAATTTTAAAACGGATATATTTTTATAATTAATCATTTAAAACTTATTTTAGTAGTATTTTTTTATAATTTTCTAGAAAAATTAATATTTCTAATAAATATTGAAAATGCTTATTTTTATTGAAACTCCCTTTTTGTTTCAAGAATTTAAAAATATAAAAATTATTTTAAAATTTCTTCAAAGTGAAATTAGTTCATTTATTATAATAATAATTCAATTATTGTCATTTTAATCAACAATATACTTGAACTTGTGATAAGAACATTATGATGCTAAAGAAATTATTTTTCTAGAAACCAGTTTTCATCGTGTTTTGCATATTTTATTTAAACATAAATTATGAAACTTTTTTTAGATTAATATAATAAAATGGATTCCATATTTTGAATTATAATATTCATATTTTTTAAATAAGACCATTTTATTTTGGTCATTATGAATAGTAACTGTAGTAAATATGTGTCACCACAATAAGTGTAAATTGGGTAATTATGGTTAAAAATGATGTGATAAAGCCTAAAAATATATCTAACACTCATATTGATTTTATTGGATATTTTTTTACCATATTCATCCTGTTTTCTAGAAAATTTTAGTTTATTTCCAATTTCCCTTGATAATTTCATTAATATGATTTTAAATAAAGAATAAAAAAATGCCACTCTCTATTTAAATATCTATTATATTTTTTCATATAGATATTAAGAGTTTAATTTCTGTTATAATTTTTTTGTAATGTTAATGAATTTTATATCATTATCATATATGTTTAATTTTGTCTAAAATAATTAACTTAAATTCTTACACAACATTGACACAGTGATTGTGCAAGTAGTAAAAATTTGAAGTAAATTATTTTTCAAAATATAAAATTAAAATTTCATGGATGAATTATAGTGTCCCGTAAATTTTTTAGATAAAAATTAAATATTATATAAGTGTTAAAATTTTAAATTATTACTTCATTACTGTATTGTTTTCATTATAGTCGAACTATGTGAATAATCTCAAAAATGACTTCAATAGTATTTTGTGTTAAATAATATTAAATTTTTTATTTAAAAATAAAAATATATATATTATCTTCATCTAGGTTAATGTGATATAGTCTATAATATCAACTATGATATAATAGTGGGTCAATTTTCCTTTTATGGTAGCTCTCTTTACCCCTAAATATTAAGAAACTTTGATATCATGGAAATCACCACAAGAGTTAACCAGGGTTGAAACTAGGAGATAATGGTGAAAAAAAATCACATAACTTTTCCAAAAAATATTGGATGAGATTATGTATAATCATCCTAAATATATATTTAAATATATCAATATTATCCACATTTCCATGAAAAATATTTTATATGAATTCAATACTTTAAGTAATCACAATATGGTCTCTATCCTTACCTATAAAATAATGCCTCTTCTCCTCTCTTCCTTTCAGTTTTTGAGCATTTTAGTTCATTCCATAACTACCAAAAACTCTCCCAAACATCACTTCATATTTTCTATAATTCTTATTCTCACCAAAATACCAAACCTATAATGTTTAATGTGTAATCCATTTTGGTTTTCTGAGAAGGTCTAACTTTTAACCAAACTATTTCATGTTTATTTATTCTTATACCTACTTCAAATATTCTTTAATGATTATAAAATAAAAAAATATGTCTCTTTAATATAGAGAAATGGTATTATGATTATGTTACAAAATTTTTATCTTATTCTCCATCCTATGGGAAATGAAAATATCGATGGTGCATACATGAGGATTATGATCTCCACGAAGTGTTGTGTTTCGTTTTTCATCACCGCCACAAAAGGATGGTTATTATGATGGATTTAATTTATATATATTATATTAATGATATAATTATCATTCTATAGGGATAATATATTATCTCTTTTCTTTCCATTCCATCCATCGAAAAATGAAAACATAGTTTGTGTGTACATGTGGATTACCACCTCTAATAAGAGATGTGATTAATTTTTCAAATAAATAATTCATATATAGTTATACAATTTTAATTTAATGTATAAAATTTATAATTATTTCATGATTATTATTCTATATATTATGTAATAATTACCACTTTGATCATCGTTAACCTATCAATCTTAGTTTAGATATATGTTCTGAATATCATCAAAACATCTGATATGAACTAAATTAATTAATTAATTAATTATAACATGGATATAAGTGAACTAAAAGGAATAATTAACATGAAATATTTATTATATAAGTAAATAATTAACATTATTTTATTATTAAGTAATATAAATAATGTATGTGATAAGTCAGACATGAGGAAAGGGACACTTCTCCTTAAAAACATTTTTTTAATTGATTAAAAAATATATTTTATAAATATTTTTCTTTCAGGTCCTTATTCTTATAATTATTTTATAGATGTATTTACATATACATAAATTAATTATAAATGATATTTTATTTCACTTTTTATATTCATTGAAATGTTTTTAAAATTAATATTTTTACATATTTTATAGGGAATGTATTGACAAAAAGGAAAAAAGGAATGATATATTTAAATGTATATGATTTCAATGGGTTATCCCACCACTATCTCCATTATTTTATGTTTGTATTAATTTATAATATTTCATGTATTCTTAAAATGAGAACCCTCCTTCCATTTGTTCTTGGTATTTTCAAAAAAAATGGAATGGATATATCTGTTGGTGCTGAATTCCATTGGAGACCCCATATAGACATATTTGAGCAGATGAACGACATAATTTTACTCAATGGATGATTCTGAGAATCCTAAGGGAGACGTGAACAATATAGGAACTATGTGTACAATGATCTAATTCCATGTACAAGCCTCTTTCATTCCCAATGCAATGTAAAATTACATCTTCTAATCCATCCTCCTAAAGACAACCAATTCAGATATGCAAAGGATGATGTCATGTTGCAAAAAAGGGTTTTCCCACACGAAAGCCTCTTGTGAACTCAATAAGACATCAAATGGTCACTTGCATACCATATTTCTTTCATGATCCTATTGAGATTTTCTCATTTATATAGAGGGGTACCCCCTCCTTTAAAAATAAACTTCAAAAGTCGAACCATCACTCCAATGTGTGTAAGACAACCCCTTTCACGACAACGAACAAATCATGGCTTCAAGGTACTGGATCTTGCATTGTAGGCCCTCCATGGGTCCTACTTTGGGTTGGCCCATAGGTTCTTGACCCTCACCTATTACCTTTTTTCCTAAGGTTAGTTCATGAAAAAGACCCTTCTTGCATGCAAGGCTTGTCCTTTAGTAGTACCCCATTCGTTCAGACCCCCTCATCTTGTGCCCAAGTCCCTAATCTTTCATGAAACACTTCCTTTAGAATCCATGAATTTTCCTTAACCTAAGGCACTATGTTCGATCACATATTGTGAGCAACATCCCTATCTTGTGTTCACCTCCTATATGCGGCCTTCCAGGCTTGTGTGCAATGATTTCTTAGTTCCTCGATCGGTACTTCATGTTGCTTTTCCCTACCTAATGCTTCTTCACAAATGTGCACTAATAGATATTTATTCTTCACATAGATAATCTAATGTCAAAACCTCAATTGACCACTCCTCCACCTCACTCCCATTGGTCATTTCTTATGCATCCCCTTCTCCAAGTGCGGGTTGGTATCTATTATGTATGTCCAAGTGCTGAGGTGTCAGTCCTCATCATCCAAGCTACATGACATTAAACATCAAATCACCCACATCCTCAACACATGATGTTAAAATGTGATCATTTCATGTGTTTAAAGTTCGAGATGACCAAAAAGGGGATTTTCACTAGTTCCCCCACTCTCTCTCTCTCTCCTTTTGGGATTTTTCTCCATGTGTGCCTTTGGTAGTCTCTAAATAAGACCTGAACTGCTTCCTAGAGCTTCCCTACTATAGTAATTCACAATCTCTTTCTCCTTCGGTCACCATCCATGTGTAATCCTCATACCATCCCTCACGGTCTCTCCTTTCATGAAACATCTGTCTAGTATACTCTTAGCTCTTGTTTCGAACACTGAGAATGAATCATGTTGTCTTATAGTAAATGGTGACCACTAAATTCTCTTTAGAACACTAACCATGTGTATTCCCAATAACGACTTTGGGCCAATATCCATGTGTAAGCCCCCTACCCCTCCCAATCAAACTACATGGACTTTGATCCTTGTCTTCTAAACAGGGTATATAGAAAGCCTCTCTGAGGTTCAATTCCCCTTATTCCCCAAAATCCATTTGATAAGACTATTTCATGTAAGTTCACTCATTCTACATGATTTTAAGTTGTATCCTCTGATATACATAGATTTGGATCCCTTTCGAGTATGTAGGAAGCCTCTTTGAGTTTTAATCATAACCAGTAGTAAACTCAGGTTCTCCCTTCTAGGGATGTACCCTCCTGATATAACATATTTCAATTATGGGATGCATCTCCTAGATCCACCTCCCTGAGGTGTTCTAATCCATATTGGAATCTAACCATGCATAAGCCTCACACTTCACCATACTCCACCAACCAAGAGTGTCCCCCTTTCGAAGGTCCTCTAACCACGCATAATCCCATAGAATGTCTCTAGGATATTGTCATATTTGTACGCCATGATTCCATACCCCTATCCTGAACAATGTGTAATTTGATTACCAACCACTCGGATACATAGGAAACCTCCCCAAGTTTCAATCCCACCACCCATTTTGCATCAAGGTCTATCCATCAAAACTTTGTGTCTCAAGAAGATCATGACCAAACCTATAGTTTCCAATTTATTCACGTCTCTATCCATGTGATACATTCTTACAAGACACCTCTCTAGGTGCCTCATCGCCCCATCCTGAATTATGTAGGCTTTGATTCCCATCCACCGAGATACATAGGAAGCCTCCCTTAGTTTCAATCCCAACACCACCAACATCAAATCGGTTTCATCCAATTTATCTCATTCACTCCAATAAAATCCTTAATCATCCATCTTGATTCTTACCTAGGCCACCACATACCAGTGAGATCATGTTGCCCACTCCCTCACTGCTCCTAGTAGCACTCGGTTAGCTAACCATGCTTAATCCTCACACATCATATCCATCCAACCAAGACTTCCCCTCTTGTAATGGTCATCTAACCATGTGTAATACCCAAATAACCCCTTAGAACTATGTGGTTTTTTATCCCAATCTTCCAAACATGGTAGGTAAGAATACTCTCTAAGGTTCAATCCCATCTAATAATAAATTTTGGAATCCCCCTTTTTGAGGTGTACTTCCATGATCCTTCCTTTTTGATGTCTAGATTAGCCTTCATGGTGTGAAACCATCCCTTTTTGGGAAATTCCATCTCAGGTCCTTTGTTATTGAGTCTTATGATCCTTATATATGGTAAACCTCTAAGGTAATCCCTCCTAGCGATGTACCTTTATGATTCACTCTCATCAGTGTTCTGATCAGTCTGATCCATCTCATCCAGATGTTAAACTTTTTGCACTCCCTAGGTTAAACATGGGAAGCCGAGGAAAACCTCAGAGTCATTACTTAGACATAGGATACCCCACAATTGACATTATATTCCTTGGGCCTCTACACCCTTGATAAGACCTCTAATAAGGGAGAATTCAGGTGTACTAATGTTCCAGTGTCCATACATGCCAGTGATGCCCAATGCGACTACTCACATGAGTGAAGGTTTCTGCCCTGACTTGACCCTTTGGAATATCCTTACATAAGAATCATAATTAACCTGTGTCCAAAAACATATGGCACTGGGGTGAGTTTCAAAAATAATGTCTTAATCTCTAAGTAAGACTCGTACAATGAAATTAATTCTGAGGAGGAATCCATGGAAAAAGGAACCTACATCTCATCATCCCATTTAAATCATGGAGAAAACATCAGTAATGAAGTGATGAATGAAACCCGCCTTAGGAAATCAAGAATGTGGGGTAAAATTTATTCATCAACATCATCGGCACACACCAGTGCACGGGCAGCATGCCTTGACCGAAAGCATTGGAAAAAGAAAATGGTGAACCCATTGTGAATATTTTCTCATACAACCATGGGGATTAGTATCATTCAAGAAATTAGAAGAAAATCATTTAACCTTATCAGGATATTAGATGTTAGGTCCCACCAAGTAAATAATGGTCATGGCGTGGAACTCTCCATAATTTTGTGAAGTTGATCGCTAGGTATTTCGGTCTGTGACATCATCAACATGGATCTCTCTATACATTCATGGATGATTGAATGGTGCAGGTGAACTGGGAACTTCTTTCTTATTACTCATACTTACATATGAATCTTCTTACATTGTTGGACCCAAGCTATTGGAAACACATCACCTCCCACCCACAAACATAGGGGCAGGGGCAATGCTAATGCGGCAATCCCATATGGATCCACCTCTACCACGATGTCATCCACAACTGTGGCTACCAGGAACCCATGCACCATCACACCCTTGGAATTTATATTCAGAAGGGTGATTGACACTATTATTCAATGGTAGAAACATGATGGGTCATCCCAAAGAGGTATATGGCCTGCCAGAATTTGGAGGCTTTTGTACCTCACCATCACTACCTCCTCCAAGGTTCGTTTAGGGAGATACTTCTCCCCACTTTGACGTCCTTCCATTTCGGGATACTCTCCTCGAAATGATCTAAAGGCTCATTCCCCTATGCCAATGAAGTCAGGGAATTCTAATACATACCAGCTATGAATGTCACTTTGGAGATTCCCAAGACAGCTCCCACCATGCCACATCAACATCGTCGGTCCCCTGGTCTGGGAAACAGGTTTCTTATACCTTTACATCGTCGGCCCTGGTTCGGCTAACCTGACGCCAATGGAGAGCACAAGCTCCCAAGGATGCCCGTTATGGGGCATCATCTTCAATAGTTTCAATAGACCACAACACCACCAACACATAATATCAGTTCCCTAATATTATAGATTAGGGTAAATTCCATGTCTAATGGGAATTGGGACCCCATTCACCCCATGGAAATCCTAGGATTACTCTTCTGGTCATCGGTATGAGCACTAGTCGTCACGGGCTGACCTGTGACAATGAAATTCAGTATAGAGGTCATCCCCATACCATCATCCTCCACAGTGGAGGTCCTACCCACTCTCTCACTCATCATGGAGGTCCTTCTCATGTTTTCACCAGCTCCAGTGGAGGCCCACCCCACTCCAGCGATCAAACAAGAGGAGGCCCTCCCCGCTTCATTGATAGCCAACATGATGGTCCTCCATATTTATAGTTCTATCAATATGAAGGACCTTCTTGTGATATCACTACCATCTAGATTATAGGTCCTCCCTGTGCAATAGACAGCCATTATGGTGGTCCTCCCCATGTTTTTTCCAGCCCTAGTGGACGTGCTCCCTGTTTTAGAACTCCCTATCATCGAGGTTGTCCCCATGTTTTCGGAAACAGAAATGGATGTCCTCCTCATGTTTCATTCAAAATATGCTTGGGTTCTCCTCACACCCCATATCACCGAAGTAGAGTTCCTCCCTGCTTTAATGATAACAGGTATGGAGGTCCTCCCCGTATCCCATGCAGATTAGGCAGAGGTCCTCCCCACTATAGCGCCAACCTGCATAGAGGTTTCCCCAAAGTCAAAGATCTACCTTGCCCTAAAAACCATCCCATGGCCGGATGGTAAACCATCACCATTGAGGGAAGAACTAAAAGAAACTTCATACCATTTTCAATCTAGTTACCATTTCATATTATGAAGTGGTGTGTGACTCAATAATGGAGCCTTCACCCCAATCGTCTACATCAAGGTTTAGGGAAAGAACATGGCATGTAAGTTTCATACTTTTGTAAATTGAAATGCACCAGATCCCCAAAAACCACTGCAGGTATATGTGTGAGGATGAAGATTTGGCTCCTTTCTAAGCTCTATCCATAAATTCCACTCGATCTTCACCAGGATCATTATCTACCTTGAGACAAGATCACAAAGAGTTATTCTAGGGACTGGTAGTTGATGGGAACCTACCAAACCCACCACCAGTAAACACCACCTTCATAAAGAAAGTAGTGGTCAAAGATTCATCTTATAGGTAAGTGATGATACAGTCCCTACCATCTCTGAGAGACATACCAGTGAGAATAGGCATGTTAGCTCATGCTTCATTCTCTCCACAATCAAATCCACATCCACAAAGGCCTACATCAGTTTCATCATTGGTCCCTCAACCATCCCCAGTAGAGGAATGGGGAAACTAGACACCGAATCCAGCTTCTAAATAGAGAATTTTGTGGAAAATTATCACAGAAGGTCACTTCCCTAAGATGTTCTGGCTGATCGTGACTCCAAATTTCAAAATCCTAAAGTCCCTCTCCCAATATGAGGTCATGTGTTTCCATTGGACTCTCTGGGCAACGCATTTATACCTCTATCATCATCAGTTGGTTCATCCAAGTATCCCAGATAATTATGAAGATATTAACTATTAGTGTTGCATGGTTGACTTGGTCACCCTTCCCATCGCTCAACATCCTATGTCGCCCGATTATCAAATGACCCTCCCCAAAGATGCATTCATATCTTTACTGTACTCTGCAGAATTATTTTTGACGTATCCCCACATGCCCAGATTCATGGCTGGGGATAGAATGAATCTCTCTAATTTGATCATATTGCACACCAACCTAAATTATCATGTGATATTGAAAATATTTCTCTAATTGCGGTAGTGGTGAAAATAGATGACCTCAATCCTCTTAATGTTATGAATACTAACATAAGTATAATTGAATAGAACCTACCCCCAGTTCTTCTCGGTAAATTTCCTCTCATTGATCCAGGAAACCCTTCACATCTCAATAGGTAAGAGGCCAAAGTTTATGAAAATTTTCCATGGAATACATCACTAAATCCACCTAAGATGCACGAGAATCTTCTCTGATTCCTAGATCTACAAGTTTTTACTCTATCAACTCCCCCAAGTTGTTTCTCCAACTATTCCTCGGGTTGTTCCTCCAACCGCTCCATGAGTCACTGAGATTGATTATCATGTTGGAGAACCCAGAAATGCACTTGTGGTCATATATCATAGAAAATAAAATAATCCATGCCAATTGGATCATATGGATGCTCTCGTTTCTCGCATTGAGGTCCTCGAAACATGGTAGGTGGCGATCCCACCTGATTTCAAGTTGTATCTGGCATAGTTTGATGATATGCTAGCACCCCAGTATTTTAGGAACCTCACTTTTACCCCCCCCCCCTTCAAAGGTATGGGAGAATCGATACAGTATTTGACCCACTTCATACCAAGATGTGGACCCATTCTAGGAACTCTATCAGAGCAAGAATCCTCCAAGCTCCGGTTTTTCTTAAATACTCTGAAATGACCCGCATTTTTCTAGTACATTCATTTACCCGTCAGAAATATAGTTGTTTTGGGAGGATATTCATAGGAAATTTATTTATCATTTTAGATACACCACGTGCAAGACCAATATTTATGACCTCTTCATGTGAAAACAATGGAAAAATGAGTGCGTCGCAAACTTTTTTTCTAGGTGACAAGGCCTCAGATATTCACTCAAAATCTTGTCGACTCAAGATTGGTTGCTAATGATGTGTGTGGGTAATATAAAGGATGAATTGGTCCCATCGCTAATTAATAATAATTTCCAATGAGTATTCTAGGATTTCTATAAAATGTTTGAACTCCTAGATAAATCTTTACAACATGCTAAACAATCACATCCATTGCCTCCAACATATCCTACAATAAGATCCTCCAAAGTCAAGACAAAATTTGTCGTATGGGTAGATTCCACCAATCCACTTGAGTAGTTACCAGTAGACTTCTATCTATAGCCTCTATAAAGGCTATATTCTCATGCCCAGCCTCAGCCTCAGCATCACCCACCCCAAAATCTGAAGGCACTGACGCGTAATGCACCACCGTTGCCCAAGCGAGATAATCTGGTTTCACCTCCTCACCAGGATCTAGCCCCTCATCGAGGCCAGGATCCTAGAGTTACTTTCCCAAACTGACGAAACTAGACCTACTCATTTTATGAGCCTCTAATCACCCGTTATTTCCAAAGTTCCTTGGATAAGGGAATCTAAATTTTTCCAAAAAGCGGAAGACCCCAAGAGGTTGATCTCATTGGTCTCTCCAACTAATTCCACTATCATCCATTCCTTGTATATTCTCTCAAGTATTGATATATGTTTAAGGATTGGTTCTAAGACAAGGTCGAAAAAAATATATTAATGTTGGGTCATCTTGTAGAACATGTGACAAGTATCTCTACATATCTAGAAAGCGACAACGAGGGTGAATGGAAGAAGGTCTCCAGTCACGGTTCTCAGATGTATGACAACTAGTTGACACGCAGGGTAGTCACTTGTGCCCATGGTATAATTTGTGCCTATTTGAATTAGCCTAAGACCTATAAAGTCTTCATTCATTATATCGCTAACACTTCTGCATCTACGTATTTTCCTTCTTCTTCTCAGAAGAGTAGGAGTTGTTAACGAAATGGAAATAAAATCCCCCCGCCAGTACAAAATCTATCATGTACTCCCGAAAAATTAATTTCTTCAGAGATGGGGATCACCCCTATGATTCACCCAGTATTGGAGGATTCTTCAAGGGATGATCAAAAGTATTCCTCAATGAATACCATTGAACTGGTAGAACCTTACATGGTTTCTGGAAATGTGGAGTGCCAGGCTGGTCCTCCTAATGTCCACATTTTGCACCATTGTCAACGTAGTTGTGGATATGTAAACCATCAATGTTTTTAGGCCAATATTTCTAGCCAGTACATGCATGACACTAATACCAGATAGTAGGCTCAGTGCAAAGCTCAAAATGAATAGTTATATCATCCTGACTAGTTAGGCATATAACAATTGTCATTCGTGTTTCTCGATCAGGAAGATTCATCATGATTGTTCTATGCTCAGTCATGCTCAACTATGGCCTAACCTTAGTCATCCGATACTAATCTGGAAGTAATTTTTCATGGTTCAACTAGTGAGAAATAGGATATTCCCATCACTGGCTAGAATCTTTCTGTTCGACCAATGAAACATGTTATACTATCTACTATAGACTATCCCCCTACCAATAGAAATGTGCATCTAGCCTAGTAATATGATGTTATCAAGAACCTTTCCAACATTATTGAAAAGATATAAATCCTCAAAGATCTCCACCTATCTGAATATATTTTTGAAACCCTTAAAGAGTCTTAGAGAATCTCCCTCTAATTCAAAGTAGAGGTAGCAGTTAGGAATGCCTTCCATTCCAAGAAAGCGAAGTTATAATAATTCCAAACCATCATCTCGTTCTTGGGAGAAGATGAAGGTTCTCCCATATATGGACACATTCATCTATCATACATCACTGGATAGTTAAATTTCATGGAAGATCTATACTATGTTATTGACACAGGCTATGGGATCAATCTTATCCCAACCTGGACACTCTGCAAACTTAGACTAACAGAAGTAGATCTAAGTCCCTATGACCTAAATATTTAATGTTTGGATCGAATAGAGAAGAGTTTGTGTGGAATTATTTTCTTGAACACCCAATTAAGTGGATTGATTTCCAGTACAGAGTTCATGGTCATATCTCAAGACACTTCCTACAATGTCTTGATGGGTAAACCTGGGCTCCATTTGTATAAAATATTCCCCTCCTCAAATCACCAATGACTCAAGTACTACTTTAATGGTCAACTGAACATACTCTAGGGTGATGAATCTCTATTTTACTCTTGTGAAGTCCGCTATTTAGATGCTAAATATTACAAGATAAAGGAAAAGAGGGTTCAAACCAACGATATTGAGCACACTACTCCTTGGGATGACCCATGGAAATATTTGGATTATGCGTTTATCCTCTTGATTCACCAGTTTGAGGCAACAACCATGTACTTAGGACACAACTTCGTTGTTTTTTATAAAAGGGGGAATCATGTTCCCAAGTACAAGGAATGTCAGAATATCACATTGTACTCCTACATTAACTGGGATCATGTTATTCTAGAAACCCTTACCCATGTAAGGTATCAGTACGTTCTCCCCATGGAAAAATCAATACTCCATACTTTCTTGTTCCACTGGGATGGGTTGAATCGACTCAAGCCAACGTGCCACTAATAATTTGATATTATCGAGAATGGACTCTTAGGTAAAATGCCTAATGTAAATGGGTCAAACTCTTTCATTTACATGACATCAGTAGTAAAGGAGTTTACCGATGAAGATTCCTCCACCGCTTAGATGGGTACCATCATTACTACAGGGTAAGTTAATTCATAATAATTGCTTCCTAATGATCATCCTCTCACCTTGGATAACAAAGAGGATTTGGAAGATTCTTCTCCATCATTTGAAGAATGCATCTACACCACCTTCAATTTTTTGGTATAGTTTAACCTTATTATAAAGTATACCCAAGGCCAACACTGATCAGTACAAAAATTCCTACTCAAGAACAAAAACAGTAAGTAAAATTTATAAAGAGTAATCCTGATATATTTTCTTGGAGAAATTAAAAGATGCTAAGACTAGATCCTTATGTTTGTGTGCATCACCTTGGTCTCCTGATAATCCATCATGGGTTCAAGTAGCCTCCCAGGAAGATGCACCCTTCTCATAGTGTCATGGTCAAGGATGAAGTTCATAAGATCATCAAAACCAAATTCCTCAATGATGTATAGTACCCCATATGGTTGGCCAACATCATTCCTATTAGGAAGAAGAATGGGCATATCAGAGTGTACATTGACTTCCAGGATCTCAACCATTACATTCCAAAGGATGATTTTCCACTTCTTGTGACAGATTTGTTGATCAATGTCAATACTAGGTTTCAATCCCTCTCCTTCATGGAGGTACATGCCATGTATAATCAAATCCAGATGGCCCCCATGGATGAAGAATCTACCACCTTCAGGGCATCGCAGGTAAGATTCTACTATTAGGTAATTCCCTTGAGTTTTGGGAATGCAGGAGCTACTTATCAGTGTTTTATGCACCACATATTCAAAATGATCCTCATGACATTAGTGGAATGATATGAGGAAGATTTTGTGGTCAAATCCCACCAGTGTCAGGACCATATCAAAGATCTTGAGAAAGTGTTCATCTTCTTCCGATCCCACCAGCTAGAGATATACCCTTTGAAATGTGCATTCAGGGTTACGTTTGGAATGTTCCTCATCTTTTTTATAAGATACGAAGGAATCGAGATCGATCCAAAGAATATCATGCCTATTAATCAAAATCCACCTTTGAGAAACCTTTGTGAGCTCCATGGTATTCAAGGAAACTTAACCTATATATGTTGATTCATTGATTATCTAGCCGGAATGTGTAATCCCATTTCCTAAATCATTATGAAAGGTATCTCTTATGATTTGGATGAAGAGTGACATACAACTTTTGAGTCAAGTAGTATCCACTCCAAACTTAGGTTTGGATTTCACCCATCTCTAGAAAGTTGTTGGTAATTTCTATGATAGACCTAGAAATATCCCTAAGTACCCTTCTCAACCAAAAGAACAATGAAGGGATGTAGAATAGTTTTTACTATCTCATGTTCATGCTCTATGACACCAAGACCAGATATTATTTTCTTGAGAAGAGTTGCATCATTCTGATTTTCGTATAGCATAAGTTTTGGCATTATCTATATCATAATGATATATAACTAGTGTCCCATGTAGACCCACTTAATTTTATTATAAGCTTCCCAATATTGATAGGTTAGCTATCTCAGTGGGTAGTGATCCTTTAGTAGTTCGACATCTAGTTCATCCCGCATAAATCTATCAATGGTCAAGAAATGGAAGATTTTTGGTTTCCCGTCCAACCCCCATAGAGAAGTATATGGATCTTGATTTTCCAGATGATTCCATCCTCTCAATGGATCAGGCCATTATGTGTTGGCAGATATGCATTGATGGTGACTCATAAATCCCCACTGGTAGGAGACTCAATGATCTCAAACCCAACAGAGTAGGATTGGGTATCATCTTTGTCACGCCTAAAGAGGCTCTTTTTTCCTATTTGATCTTATTGTCATAAGGCTTCACTAAAAATGATGAAAAGTATTAGGCTCTAATAACTAGTCATGAGATGGCCCTCAGGATTTATGTTCCCCCCCACCAACATGTGAAGGGGGCTCTGAGATGGTAATCAAGTAGATCAACGGTGATTATGTCATCATAAAGCTGGATCTTGTGCCCCTGTTAGATCGCACTATCCATCTAATGGCTTGGTTCCCTTCTCATCTAGAAGTCACTCATTTTCCGTGATCATATAATGGTAAAGACGATTCATTGGCCAGCCTTGTCATGTCTCTCACAAAGCCTGACTAGGATGACTTGTTTATCCATGTGCTCTATTGAAGGATAATCATTGTTGTTACTCGGAATAATGATGATATCCAATAGGTAAACCATATTACCATTTATGCTTCCACACCAAGACCCCCAAGTCTCCCTACCACAATAGAAGAGACCCATGATTGGAAAAATCCTTGTATTGTGTACCTCCAACATGGAAATCTAATCACAAAGAGAGATGAACGTGACAGAATATATCAATGTGCAGTTCAGTTCACCCTCTAGAGTGACCCCAACCTTGGGAAGATCCTCTACAAAAGGGGGTTAGATGAAGTTATCCTCCATTCTATTCAAGGATATGAGACTCCCAAGTTATGTGGGAATTCCATGATAGATCATGGGGAGCTCATCAGGTCTGGTCAAAACTCTCCCACCAGATCCAAATATTGGTCTACTTCTTGCCTACCATGGTTCATGACTATATAGAGTTCTCCAAGAGGTGTGATGTGTGTCAGATCCATGCCAATTTTTCTACATCATCCACTAGATCCCCTCTATACTACCAAGTACTCTAGGACCTTTATAGTTTGGGAACTTGATATCGTGGGACCATATCCACCATCAATAGCTCACCATTGCTAGTTCATTCTAACTGCCATAGATTTCTTCTCAAAGTGGGCGGAAACGATTATACTCATGGAATTCAAGGCTCATTAAATCGTTGATTTCACGAGCTCCAGCATCATCAATATATTTGGAGTCCCTCGTGCCATCCTCATCGATAATGTCACCAATTTCAAGTCATTTGAGTAGAAGAAATTATACACTATGTACATTATCTGGTATAACCATGCTTATCACTACCATGCATAGGATAATGATTAGATCGGGCCATTCAACATGACCATCTATATAATTTTTCAAAATATGGTTGGTTGGAACAAGAAAATTTGGCCAAACAAGATCCCCATTGTTCAATGGGATTATCGAAAAACAACTCATAATTCCACCCAAGTGACCCCGTAATCCCACGTACATAGAACAGAAGCAGTCCTACCCATCTAGATTCAGTTTCCATCACTCTGTACAGTCATCTATGATCAGAAGACATCATAGAGGGTAGCAGATGTCCATCTACCTAACTAGAGGCCCTTGATGAGAACAGCCTCCACATATTGTACAATCTATAGAGGCACCAAATGAAGATAGCTAGACCATTCAACAAGAAATTCCACCACATATCCTTCCATCATGGTAACATAATATTGGCCCTAAAAATGTTGATGCTACTTGGTAGTAATCCACCAAAGTAAGAACCAAGATGGGAGGGACCTTACATTATTCATAAGGTTTAACCCAATGGTTCATACTATTTGATTACCATGGATGGAGAGGAGATTACTCCTCGCAAAAATTCCAAGTTTATAAAGAAATATTTCACATGAGTGTGTTCTAATCCTACCTGACAATAAACTACAAGCTGTAAACATAGTCCTTCATGGTCCGAGCACTGCAACCTTAAACTAAGATCTCTTTTATCCTGCATGATGTTAAACTATTAGATTTTCTACATGATAGTAAACTGAAATAACATCTTTTCAAATCCCACATGACATTAAACCATTCCTGCATCCTTACCTCAAGACATTAAACTGTATGGAATTTAAAAACTATGCCTGGTTAGATTCCTTCTCTCAAAGGATACATAAGAATTCCCGAACATGATGTATTTGGTTCTAGTCCCCAGGTTTCTCAGGATCCTCTATTAATTCGACCTCTTAGCCTAAGTTAATTCTTGGGAGCATGTGGTATGATATGGAACGTCTTTGGTCCTCATTCACATCATCTTTATAGTAGTCGCACTATTGCCTCCCTGAGAGATCTCCCATTTTATCTCATCCACACTACATGACGTTAAACTGCACAGCATTCAAGAACCATGTATGTATTGATTCCTATCCTTAAGGAATCTGTAGGAACACTCAAACATTTTATATTCAAGTCTAGCCCAGGTTCCATATATCCTTTCACCCATCTTTATTTTTGTCCTGAATTCCATAGAGGGCATGTAGTGTGGTTAAGACCTCTTTGGTCCTCATTCACATCAAGTTTACAACAACCGCATACCCCCCCCCACAATAAGTTTCCTCTATCCCATTATTACTGAATGACGTTAAATGGTATGAGACTTCAAGAACTATGTATGGATTGATTCTCACCCTAGTTGGCTGCATAGGAATCTTTGGACATTATATCTTCGGGTCCAGCCCCAGGTTCCACAAATCCTTAAATTTATTCATCCCCCCTTGGCCTTAGTTCCCTCTATCGATTGCACATGGTGTGGTTGGGACATCTTGGGTCCTTATTGAAGTTTGGTTTACAATGTCTATAGTCCCCCCCCCCTTAAGAGAATTTTTTACTTTCTTTATCCTTACTGCATGAAATTAAACTGCACAGAATTTAAGAACTATGTGTGGCTTGATTCCTTCCCTCATAGGATACGTAGGAACACACAAACATTTTTCCTATGGGTCCCACCCCATGTTACCCAACCTCTTCATCCCTTTCATCCTTCCTTTATGGTATGAGTTCTATGACCTTAAATTATGTTACCTCTGGTCCCACATTACATTTAACTATTGTGCCTTACCTATAATACATTAAATTGTATAGCATTCATTGTCCTTTCTGCATGAACTTAAAATAAAAGTTCCCATTTGTATTTCATGACACCAAAAGTACCCCCTCCCACATGAAGTTAAATTGTTCATTTATCCTTAACACATGATGTTAAACTACATGGTACTTTATTAACTTTGTATGGATTGATTCCTTTCCTTATGGGATACGTAGGAACACCCAAATGTTTTATCTTCAGGTCCAAACCCCAGGTTCATCAACCTAGTTTTTCACTTTTCTCCACTCATCTTCTCAAGTCACCTGTCCTTAATTGAATCCATCATCCTCTTTTATTCCTCATTAATGTGCCCAGATATGATGCTGTTTAGATACTAGAGTTTTGGATTTTGTATGAAAATTTCCTCATTTCATCTCTATGATTCTTTAATCCTTTTATTTGGGTCTTCTTCATCTTTAACATCTGATAGGACCCCCTAATAGTATGTATTCTCAGCCTCATGTATCTCCTACCATCTAGGGCCAATGTCTCGGAAGATTTCAAATAATATCTTGAGACGGGATTGGTGTTTCGAATATGTCCAGTAGTCAAACATTTTGGTGTTTTTCTCATCCCAGGTTACACAATATAGATACTGTGTCTCGAATACAGTCAATAGTTATCCTCCATCATTATTCTAACCCCATTGTGTCCCAAATATCTGGTATCATGATTCACATACTTTTTCCACGTTCTTATGTTTAGGAGGAAGTTCGACAATCTAAGTGTTATCCCTTCATGCACCTTTGTGTGTTGAGTAGGAGGATCAACATCACAGGGTCATCCTTGAATTCGCGCATCCATTCCCCTACTGTGTGCTTCCATTTTCTGTAAAGATCTTCTATAGACTTTTTTATTGCATTTAACATGGATCATGTGGGCTTAGGGATCTTGGTAAGGTTTATACCCACATAGAAGAATCATCAGATCCTTACGGTATGAACTTTATGACCTTAAACTAATATTTCATGTCTGAAGTCATGGAATCATGAATTTAAACTATGCATAGATTTTTTTAGGGAGTATGTTGTCCGGTTCTATGACCTCTTTGGTCCTCCTTCACGTTTAGTTTTCTTATGGCATTGAACTGCACATTTCCACTTAGAAATAATCAATCAGGGTTTGATCTCTATTACCATAAACTAAGATCCCCAGCTTCCTCATCATGCAACATTAAAATATGCATTCTACATCCAAGATACATGATGAAAACCTACATAGGGGTATGATATCTTCACCTGAGAAGACTTTTTCCCTTTTAGAGTTGTCCATTTTCCATGCCTACTTTCAAGAACTTTGTGTGGCTTGATTATCACACTTGTGGGATACATAGTGACGTCCAAACATTTTTTCACCAGGTCTATCCGCATAAGCATGAGCTTTTTTCTTTCACTCTTATCCTTCATCTTTGTTTCGGTGTTCTCCTGGGAGAGTTTGGTTTGGTGTGGATCTCCGCATTTCTCATTCACATTTTCTTACTTCATAGAACTGCACTACACATTCCCATTTAGAAGCCTTGTTATCTAGTCTGAAGACTATGACCTTAGACTAATATTTTTATTGTCCAAGTTGGCATGATAGTAAACTACATAACAACCTCAATTTTTTCATTTCAGGGCATATCATCCCTTTTGGAATCAGCCATTTTTCGTTCCATCTTCAAGTATTACATATGGATTTATCCCCATCCTTATGGGGTATATAGGAACACAAAGACCTTTCTTCTATGGTCCAGCCACAAAGACTTTCATCTTTATAAACTCTAGCATGGGTTCTTTCTTTTGGTATGCAGTGTAGTTGAGACCTCTTTACTAAACATTCACATTGGGTTTACAAAAACCTCATTATGTACCTCCCTTTACTATGGACCTGGTCCCGCCTATGGATACATTCTGTATTCATTTCCACGCTTCACCCATCCCTTTATTTTTCTCTTTGTTATCTTCATGTTGAAAGGGACCCCCTAACGGTATAGATGCTCAGCCTCATGGCTCGCCTACCATCCTAGGTCAACTTCTTAGAAGATTTTGAATGACACATTGATATAGGTTCTTTGTTTCAAATACAGTTATTGTTCAACCCTTGGTTGTTTGTTCCCATCCCAAGTTACATGATATAGATGTTGTGTTTCGAATATGTTCAATAGTTAGAATCCATCATTATGACACCCTCATTATTTCCCAAAATTAGACATTGTGATTCACACTTTCATTCCCTATCATGTTTTTATAGATCTCCAATACCTTCAGCGTTGTTCCTCCGTGCATATGTGCACGTCGATTAGGAATGTTGGTGTGGTCGAGATTCCCCCTTCTGACATTTATTTTTCACTATTGTACACTCCCTCATGATGGTGAAATCCAAAACCACTCCTTTTGTTCATGTCAAGAATGGATCAAATAGGAATAGGATTTTTGGTAGGGTCATACACATATAAAAAGTTGTGCAACCTTATGGTCTGAGTTTTGTGACCTTATACTATGATCTCTTTCATCCAAGATGTATGGCATTGAACTGTGATGCATTGCCCCACATGAAATTAAACTATTGTATTCTGACCATATGACATTAAAATTCATGGGTTGGTTCTATCATATGACCTTAAACTATGACACCATCATCCTGACCGCACAACGAAAAATGGCACAGCAGTGTAGTGTTATCACTTGATAGGGCATCACCATTGGCACTGGTCACCACCTTGCCACAAGTCAAGACCTATAAGTCTTGATTCCCAAAGAAACACTCAGAATTTTCATCCTAGTATGGTCTCTCTAAAAACACACATCCAAAAAAAATAACAAATAATAAATATAAAATTTCTCCTCTGTTCTCAATAAAAACGCATGGCTTAATTCACCTTATTATGGGATACGTAGTGACATCCGGATCATCAATTTCAAACTCATACACAACATTATTTCCCCTTCTATGTCAAACCATCTGCTTCCTTACTGCATGATGTTAAACTACACAACATTAAATAAATACATACGACTTGATTCCCATATTTATGGGATACATAGTGATGCCTAATCATTTCACCTCAGGCCAAGATATAGGTTCACTAACCATCCTAGTCCTTTGGCCCCAATTATGTTCTGACTCTAGGACCATAAACTAACAGCATAATAGGGATATGTGGGGTGAAATTAGGTCTCGTTGGCCTTTATTAAGGTTAGTTTTTTTCCCTGATCATATCACATATGCCTTCTTCCTATCTATTTCTTGGTATTTTTATGGTGCGCAAGCCTCCTTTGTCTCATTCACTTTAGTTTCATCTCATTTGTTCTATACAAACATTACATAAATACCCATCATATTCCACATAACATGACTTTAAAAAATTGGCTAGGGTCCATACAGTATGACCATAAACTATTTTCAACGTCCTCATTATATGATGTTAAACTATTTCATTCCCTTCATCTGTACTGTATGATGTTAAACTATGTGTGCATCATCCACACTTTCATGATGTAAAACTTCAAAGCATCCCATCTTCTGTAGTGTTTTTTGTCCACCGCATTACTCATATTATTAGTTATCATCCAAATATTCGAGACGACACTTCCCCTAGAAGATAGGTTTGATCATTGTTCATACCATTGCACTCACACCAATGTGCTTTCATCATGGGGGTTTAATTTAATTAGTATTGGAATCCTTTCCAAAATTCCATCACTCTGCCTCGATTCTTTTCATTCCTTTAATTTGGATCCTTGTTCTCTTTCACATATGAAGGAACCCCCTTATGTCCTAGTCCCATGAAGTTTTGTCCCACCTACCACTTTGGTCCAATGTCGTAGAAGTTATTGGATGATATTTTGATATAGGACCTATGTTTTTGAATTCATTCAATATTTTGAAATTGTTTGTTTTCTCTCATTTCATGCTAGTAGTATAGGTACTGTGTTTTGAATATGGTTATCAATCATCCCATTTCATGATTCCACCACCAATTTGTTTCAAATTTTGGGTTTTTTGATTCACACATTTCATTTCCCTTTGTTCGGATTAACCCCAACACACCTAGAGTTATCCAACTCGTGTACTGGAGCATGTTTGTAAAGGAAATTTAGCTTCTCAAGGAACCATGTCCTCTAATCATGGACTCTCTCAACCTGAATACCTTGGGTGGTCAATCGACTATATAATACTCTAAGTATTAGATGGTTATCTGGCACTCTCTTATACAAAGTGGATAATTATGTGATCATCCCTTGTTTCTCACACCGAGTATTACTCATGTGATCTTAGGGATTGATCATTAGTTGTTTCATAGTTATGATTAAGATGAAATGATAAAAAAACATGTATGTGTCCACAAAAACTAGTTCAGAATAATAAAATAAGAAGTTGAAATATGTTTCATGAGTTTGGACAAAACATGGCCCTCATGGATCTACTCCTTCAATGGAATGCTTTAAGGTATCCACCCTCCGATATATATCCTCCAAAGTCTATTAACACTCCTTGAGCTCCCTTTTCTTGTTGACATATATATTTAAAAGATCATTATTCCTGATATAAATTCATTCTCCCTGAGATCAGAGTTCATCCATTTGATGGCTCGTTTATACTATCTGCTTTTCGGATTCAACCAACTGGACTCCCAATCATTCAAAGATCCTAGATTGATGGGTGATGAATGTGGCATGTTCTTCTATCATCTCAAAAAGGTATCATATTTCTTGATCATCCTCATAAAACTTATGGATTTTTTCAGACTTTTTATGGAACCAATCTATATCTAAGTGTTGGATGATCTACCACATTTTCTCAAAAAGATAGTCATATGTCAGCACATGGAGAAGGGAAGTGTCAACCACTCCAACACAGGGAATGTGAAGCCACATGCAAAGTGACCATATCTGACTCAGCCATTATACTTCTTGGATATTGAGAAAGCACTTGATACACTTCCATGCCTTAAATCATATCATATAAATCTCTTCAGGTGAATCATGATTATAATCATTCAGTTATTTGGGATCTATAGGTCTATATTCAGGGAATATGTCTAGGAGTCTAGCAGCAGGGTCTTTGTATGGAATATTTTCTGAGGGGATGGTTTCTACGATATGTGGGAAACCCTCCTCTCCCATATATTCTTTAGAAAATTTTCCCTTGATGGTTTTAGTCTATTCCCTGGTAGTGGCATCACTGGTGACCAAAACTTTCTTCTCACCAGGTGCTTAGGACAGACCATCTTGAATGGAAGGTTCCCTCCAGACATGTACTACACCAATGGGTCTCCTTATGATGTCCCAGACTCATCATTTTACCTAGATTATAGTCTTGTGATCACTACATTCATATTTTCTACCTCTTTTAGCCATATCCTAAAATAAAATATGTAGTTCCATAAAAATAGATACACAAGAGATAAGTACAGTCGGGTCAAGTGTCTGAGTCGCTATAGGAGATTCCACTACAGGATATCCCTCAGCACTTTTTAACTAAATGATCATCATTTATTCCTTATAATTATTGAGGAAAACCTATGATTCGGAGTCCATCATTATATCCCATTTCTTCATTTCACCTCTAGTCGATTTATCCATGTTTGGTCCTCCACCTTGCTCAGCCCGAGACATGGGCTTAGAAAGACTCATTTCCGCATCCATCAGTATATTTTCACGCCTTCAGTGGGAGCTCCCTGATCATCATAACCAATGTTTTATTAGATAGGATAAATTATAGTTATTGTATATGGGTTATGATAGAAAAAAGAAGACCAAGATAGATAGTAGTTCAGACTTACCATGAGATGTTTGTCCAGTTCCTCGTCATAGCCTGCGATTTTGACGCTCTCTTGTGGGTCCCCTGACGAGACACTATCCTTTGAGACTCTACACCTATATTTTCTTTGTTCCCACCCTCATAATACTCTTATTATTCTTATTCTTCCTCATTATCTACTTTTTATTTGTCTTCTTTATCAACATCATCATCCACAAGTGACGTTTCTTCGGGATCTTGTTCTTGACCAAGCATTACTTTAACCAAGAAATGTGATTCCATAGACTTCCCACGTTATCGTACATAGGTGTCCATAACTATCAGGTACATATTTTGGTGGTAAAAATTCACCATGTACACCACTTGAATGAACCCAAATACTGGCAGATAAAGAATAGTGTGCACTATTCTTCCCCATAGCTCTTTAGTTGACAACAATTGTCACAACATTCTCCAAGAAGACCATACGGATGGAAAATTGGCTTCCATAGTCGGTTGTAGAAGATATCTCAGTTTCTTCCCAGGGTATTCCCTAGCTATTCTGTGAGATTTACTATGGGAACACCTCTCTTAGAAATTTGGGGGTGTGGCCACACCTTTTGATGCTCCTACCGCTAAGGTTCCTACTTGTGACACCCCAACTGCTTATCTTGCCTCTGGCCATGATTCTCCAGTAGCACCTCACCCATTCTCTCATCATCTGAACTCTATACTTGCCTCCTTGATTTTCTAAATATGTATCCACATTTTTTATTTTATATACTCTACCACCCATTGGTCAGAATATTACGTTAATAAGCTAAAATCAACATTGTTGGGGGTAGTGTGATTATTTCACCAAAACCGGTATTTGTAAACATAATCCACAACTAGTGAAGGATAGAAGGGTGTTTTTCTTCCCTAATCATTTTATATACTTTATTCGTCATCCTCTTTAGGAACCATAACTATCTAAAGAACCATGATAGCATGTGGGGTTCGCAAAAGATCATACCATCAATGTGGGATACTAGAACACCACCTTCAATGCTCTACAGATACTCCCCCTACTCCAGTGGACCTCACAGTTCATCCACCATTTGACTGATTAGGATTTGGAATGGTTTAAAGCTTAAGTTCATGTGATTTTCAATCCAAAACTTAATCCCATCCTTGTTAAGCAATAGAGGCTGGACCCCATTTATATTCAGTAAGGAAGGTTGAAGGTCATTGCTTGGAGGACGGATGGAATTCAGGAAATCGTACCCACCATAGTGAGCTGCAACCCAGCCATGAACGATTTGGAACTGTTCAGAGATCCTCCTAGGCGTCCCTCCTCTTGAAATTCAACCTAGTATTATGTACATACTAGAAAATATAGTTAATCCAAGATTGACCATGTGGTGGGTTTCCATGATCCCAGTCATAACCAGTGTCCTTGGACAGACCCCTGTCCTCATATCTATCACCAGCAGCAGCCACCCTCTTAGGAAGGAATCAAGTAAATAAGTATATTACACATGTGGATCCTGTATTTTATTCATACTGAAGCCCCAGGATTGGTATTCACCTACCACATAGACCACTTAATATGATACGGCCTTGCCCCTTAGTTATGCAGTCAGGCACTTCTTCCCCCATCGTATCATCTTCACTACCATGTCCCTCTTAAATTAATAGAATAAACCATGTTCGTTAATAGATGTCCTTTAGGATTTATTTGGTCTCATCCTCTCCTTGTCCAAGTTCATAAGATCCCGTGTGAGAATGTAGGTTCTTGCTATCTCCCCAGACGTTCTCTGTTGGTAATAATTCATCATACTAGAACCCTTCTAGAGGAATGCCTCTCATGAATTGAATATCCCAAAGGATAACACTAACCTCCCCATGGTGGAGGTGGAAGGTATTCATGTTAGGGGACCACTGGCTGAACATCTCTAGAACTAGGTCCTACTGATGGTAGAAGTGTAATTGTGATGTCCACAAGGCTTCAAATCGCCATATTTGTCGAAGCTCTGCCCCAAATTTTTCATATGTTCGTCATTCCTAGTATACACATGCAGAATATATTGTGAAATTCTCCCTAGACTATAGATCTGATTCCTAATTCAAGCCTTTAATTTCATCAGCTACACTGCACCGGAAAGTGCTTGCGTAATGGGTGGGAAACTCTTCAGCCACTGGTTCACCAACATGACTGTTTTGGTTTTCGGGTTGAGGAGGTAAAATTTTATATCTCGGGTCTCCTCCATAGGGTATCCATTTTTCTTGATGTTGTATTGTAAAATATTATCCTCATGTGTGACCCAGGAGTGTGGCGATTTGCTCCTCAAACCCAACATGGACACTTCCTCCAAAATGTTCAAGTTCCATAGAGGGAGACTATTGCTCAGAATGTAATCCTTTTGAGACACTTTTATCATAACTAAAAGCCTTTTACTATCATATAGTACCCTTCTCACAAGAAACTTTTGAGGTTTTGTGATTATATCGACCCTATGTACAACTGAAGAAGCCTCCCTCTTAGTAGTAGTCTATTCCCCAGCCATCTCAGTCAGTTCGTGAATTCTCAAAGGGTTTGGCATGAAATATTGATATTTGGCACTCAATATTGGAAGAAAATCGCAAAAAAAAAATCTATCTAAGTCCAAATCATTCAGGATCTAGAAATAACGCGTAAGGCACCGAATGGATTTTGATTCTTTTGCGCAAAAGGAAGAAATTTAGGAACATGAGACTGAGTCTCCTGTCGTATAGAAATTCAAGGTACTGTGACTTGGGCCCCTCCATGTATTTATAGTCATGGACCGGGTCTTCTGCACACATGAAAGTTATCTTACACACCATATGGGATATTTTGTGTGCACCGACTCAAAATAACTTTTCTCTTTTATGTTTTCCTTAGAACACGACTTTCTCATACCCATTCATATTCTATTCCGATGGGGGAATTTTTTGGTGCATAATTCTACTTGAGGCCCCTTATAGTCATATTTGAGCATCTGAACCACATAATTTGACTAAACGGATGATCCTAAGACTCCCAAGGAATAAACACACGTGATTGGAAGCTTTCATGAAAGACAAAATTCCACATGCAAGCCTCTTGCATTCCAAATGTGATTTCAAAAGTCATATTTTTATCAAAACTCCTAAAAATAGCATGGTCATATGCATGAATGAAGATTACACACTACAAAAAAGGGATTCCCCACACATAATCCTCTTGCGTTCTCAATGTGATGCCAAATGGTCACTTGTGTGATACCCTTATTGCATGATCCAGCTGATATTTTTTCTTATATATAGAGGGATTCCCCCCCCCCCTTAAAAAAGCTTTTGATGTCAAACTGTCGCTCATGTACATGTAAGACAACCACTTCCGTGACAGCACAGAAGTCGTGGCTTCAAGGTACTGAATCTTGGATGACAAATCCCCCATGGGTCTCCCTTGGGGTGGAACCACAAGGTATTTACCCTCACCTATTTCCTTTTTTACCTAAGGAAATTGTGTGTAAAATACCCCTCTTACGTGTAAGATGTGTCCTTGTGTAGTGCCTCTTTCACCTAGACCCCCTCTTCTTGCACGTGAGTCCCTAATATTGTGTGTAACCATTCCTTTATACTCCATGTGTTTTCTTTATCCTAAGGCACTATGTTTGAGATTCTATTGAACACAGAAACCCTCTCTCATGTGCACCTCCTCCATATGGCCTTCTAGGCTTTCACATAGTGATTTGATGGTTCCTCGAGCAGTGCTTCATGTTTCATTTCCCTACCTAATGCTTCTTTGCATAGGTGCAATAATAGCTAAAGATTCTTTGAATAGCTATGCTAAATTGGACACCTCAATTGACTAATCCTCTAACTCACTCTCGTTGGGAATTTTTTGTGTCTTCCCTTCCCCAAGTGCGGGTTGGTACAAGTTATGAAAGTCCAAGGGATGAGGAGTGAGTCATCATCATCCAAGGTATATGACTTTAAACATCCAAGAACCCACATCCTCAACACGTGATGTTAAATTTTGATCACCACAATGTGGTAAAAGTCTGAGAGGAACAAAACAGGGATTGGTGTTAGTGCCCCTTCCCCCCAAATCTCTCTCTCACATTTGAATTTTTCACCATGTGAGCCTCGAGAAGTCTCCATGTAAGATGTTAAACGCTTCTTCGAGCTTCCATCATATATTAAGTTCCAATATCCATCTCCCTAGGCCACTAGCCATGTGTAAGCAGTACAGCAGCACTCGTGGCCACACCATTCACAACACGACCGTATGGTCTACTATTTCCTCTTGTTTCTCACACTTAGCACAAATCAAATTTTCTTAGAGTAAAAAATGACCATGACATTCTCTTTGGGCTTCTAACCAATCATTATCCCCAGAAAATCATTAGGCCGCTAGACATGTGTAATTCCCATGCCCCTCTCCACCAAAATACATGAACTTTGATCCCTATCTTCTAAACATCATGCGTAGAAAGCCTCTTTAAGGTTCAATCCCCCCTTAATTTTATAAAATTCATTTGTCCTAACTATTTCACATTTGTTCAATTTTAATTGATGATGTTAAACTGTATCTTCCATACTACAAAGGTTTTGATCCCTTTAGGGTATATAGACTGCCTCTATGTAATGTCTCGTGTTTTTTAACCGGGTTAAAATTTGAATTTTTTTGAATTTTTTTCTATTTATCAACAGTTATTTTTTTTAAACTGAGCTCTAGAATTTTATTCTAAGTTTTGGAACACCTAATGGCGTCATTTTTGGAATTACGTAATTACCTAATAAATTTTAATGGGTGTCCCGATGATTCTCGGGTGCACCAGATCTGGAAAAAAATCCACTTTAATGGATCAGCATGGGTAGCGCAAGGTTGCGGTCCAACCTGTACAGTTTATCTTATTTAATAAATTATTATTATTGTTATTATTATAAATTAAATGCGATTATATGAGAGATTTGGATTAATTAAATTAAATTTTTAATAATAATAATAATAATGAAGTTATTATTACTATTATTGTGGTTGTTAAAATTATTGAATGTTAAATAATTAATTAAATGGCACTTGAAGGTATTGACGTGGCTTTTGGGTTTATAAAAGAACCATTTTATTTAAATAAAGAGTTTCAGAATTATTAAAGGACCATTTTTTCTTAAATGGGGGAATGTGATAATAATAATAATGTCATTGTTATTATTACGGAGTCATAAATTATTTTGATACTTTGAGATTTTAATTGCATGTTAAAGGGTTTATCATTTATGAGAATTAAATGTGGCTTTTAAGATTTTAAAATAAACTTTTAATTAAATAAGGGGTTATGGGTTGGAGTTCTTATCATAGTAATGATATTTTAATAAATTGGGGGTTTGGGTTTTTAAATAAATGAAAGTTTGAATAATAATAATGATGATGTTATTATTATTTTTATGGTTCTTAGTTAAACAAATGTTAAAATAATTTATTGATCAATATGGAGTTTTATAATTAATTATGAAACATTTATTACTAGAATAATAAATTAAGGTTAAAAAAGAATTGGATAATTAATGTGGATTTAAATGGGGAGGTTGGACATAATTAAAATGGGTGTTTTATTGTTTCTTTTAATACAATTTAATTATAGGGTTTGTCAAAGTTCTGTTTTTATTTAATGGGGTGTAATATTTAGGTGAATTTAATGAGGTTGTTGGGTATCTCGATGAAACGCTTAATTAAATATGCAGTTTTGAATTTAATGAAGGAGTGTGGTTATTTAATAGAGTTGTTGGGTTATATCAAAGGATTGAGTAATAATAATTATATTTTTATTATTATGGTTTTACGAGTGTCATAATTATTAATCATTATGGATATTATTATTATAAAAAATAATATTAATGAATTGGAGAGTTTTGGTTGGAATTTAAAAAAATGATAGTTTTAATAATAATAATGATTATTATTTAATTATTATTATTATTATTTTGTTAATTAATTAAATTCAAGGAAAAACGAATTTTATTAATTTTTGGAAAGGAATTTTTTTATTACTTTGAATTCAAAGAGATTTTAATTTAATTGAGGAGTAAAGGAGAGTTTGATTTTCTCAATGAAACGTTTCCTTTAAGAAGGATTAATCGAAGAGTTTTTTTAATTTTTAGATAAGTGTTTAATCTGTATAAAAATAATAAAATGATTATTATTATTATATTTTATTATTATTATTATCACATTAATGGTAGTATTATTATTGGGTTTCAAGAGTTTAATAATAACTATTATTAATGGAAATTAATTTAGGGGTTTGAAAAAGAAAATAAAGGGAATCGAATTCCCCCTCTTCTTCCTCCCTACACACAAGGTACAACACGAACGCAGCAGCGCAACCAATGATGCGACCCCTTCCTCCCTCCTTCGAGCTCCCTCCTCAGCATGATCTTATTTCTATGGTGCGGTCAAGAGGTATGTGAACCCCCAAGAAACCCTCCATGCAGCATCGCGACACCTGGGTGGAGCTCCTACAGCGTGCGACCTCCGTGGCGCAACCCCCCTCCGGGAAATACATAGTGGCACACCACCCCTCTCCCAGATTCCACTTTACGTGCGACGATATCCCTCAGACTCTTCAATAATCTTGTCTGCCTCATCAAGGTGAGTTCATCTACATATAACTGGTGATTTACATCGATCATTTGACTCCTCTCTCTCGCCTTTTTTTTTCTCAGCTAAAACCCAAAGGTTCAGGTTTAATCCAATCATTGCATTCCTCTTTTTTTAGAATATGTGAATGTTGACTCGGGACCCATTGTTCTATAATCTGACATCTGCCACCAAGGGAGAGGCGGATGGTCTCAAATTGTCATGTCACCATTGATTCGAGTAGGGTCTCAAATCCTTAACACTTTGATTTAAGAATTAAAAATTCTTTAAATAAATTGAGAATGTAAGTTTCCTTGATTATGATATGTCTATTCATGACACTTTTGAAGTTATTAAATGATGTCGTCCACGTGAGATAAATGGGGTCTTGAACTTGTGTGGTTTTTAAGCATGTTTTTCAAATTTGGATATAGTGATATGATTAAACAGCGAAATAATTTGAATGGGAAGAATGTACAATAGGGTAATTAATTATAGAATTAATTATCAACTCACGAGTTGGAATAAAATTTGTGGCTTTTATTGATGATTGGAAATATTGAATATTTGACATGTTCAAAAGTATAAATCGGAAATTGGTAATAATTAATGGATGGATTAATTATTACATGTTAAATGTTAAATAGTAAATTAATTTATGATTGGTTTAAGAGATAATATTTAATTAATTAATTTTTGAATTAATTAATTGACATTCATTAAATTAAGATTGTGAATTGATTGTTTGTTACGACTGTTGGCCAAGGGTACTTTTTGATACTTGTTAAATTTCCATGCATGAAGTTGTCTTGGATGGAGTTGTTCTATATTATGAGATGATTCGTGAGATGGTTTCTAAATATATGGGCTTGTTCAGCATGTTTTGTGATGATTATGATGTTCATGTAAATTGTTAAAGTCCTGGATGAATCACTGTTTGAGTGGACATGTTCAGACTTGTTAACAAATTTGGATAATTAAATGTTGAGTTAATTATTTATTTGGCTCGCTGAGAATAATTAATTGTTAATTAATTATTTACTATTGAGATGTTGAATGGTTAGTTAAGGTTTGACTTTTGATGGGAGATTTGTGTTGTTAATTAGTTGTTGAATTAATTAACTGATTGGATTAATTAATTTATGAATTAATTAATGGATGGTTTTGGGGTGTTAGACATGGTTTTCTACACCAACGATAAATATATATGTTTGATGGATAAATGGGTTGTGAGACAAGGACTGAAGCTCCAAATATTCATGGGGTGATAGACATGGTGTTCTACACCAATGATAAATATATATGTATGATTGAAAAATGGGTTCTGAGACAAGGACTGAAGCTCCAAATACTCACGGGGTTCTAGACATGGCGTTCTACACCAAGCTTGCAATCAAATATTATTTTATGGGTCAGGTATTGATGCTCCAAATACCCATGGGTTGTGAGACAAGGACTGATGCTCCAAATACTCACGAGGGTTCCAGACATGATGTTCTACACCCATTAATTAACATTGGATTGTGGGTCCAATTGTTCGTGCATGAAATGAGTTAATGGTTAATGAAGGCTGTTGAGACATGATGATTTGTGAATTGTTTATGAGGAAGATTTCAGACTTATTTATGAATTGGGTGAATCAATTTTAGTGGGCGGGCTCAGACTTAGTATATGAAAGGTTTAATTGAATAACTTATGACGTGTTATCGAAGCCAAAACACAATCATGGAATTAGTCTTTACTTTGATTACGGAGATGGTCTTTAAGGACATCTGTGGTGAGTGATTTTTACGGGAGATGTTGGGCATAGGACGAAATATCAAGACCTTCATAATTTATTAAGATTATAATAATTAATAACTGATGAATGTTTATGTAATGAATATTGAGTATGTATGACAAATGTATAATGTAGGTTCAGACACCAGCTGAGGGTTGAAGCAGGTACTTAGGTATATAGTTACATTATACAATTTGCATAATTTATGCATGACTTCACACGTTAAAATTTATATATTAAATGTTTGATTTGGGGTAGACACCAGTGGTCTCAGCCTACTGAGATTTATATCTCACACCCTACTCGGGCCGCCATTGCACTGGGTACCCGAGTAGATTCGATTTGGTTGCAGGACTATGTTGTTTGCATTTACTTGGGAGTTAGGAGCACAGGACCGAGCGGAGGCTCAGGATGCTTGAGGAGATTGCTCATGGGGCTTTGAGTCATTATTTATTTATTTATGCATTTAAATATAAATCATTATATTTTGTTCATTGTTTTCTACTTTTGTATCATTAGCATGTCATTCATGCATCCGTTGTATACTTTCGAGTTGGCCATTTGTTTTGTACAAGATTTATAAAATATTCTTTCTGTTGCTTATTCATTTATTATTCCATTTCCGATATTTATTTCCTTTGTATATTTTTGAACACTAAAATAAGGGTATAGTCTCCCCACCGACTATCCTTAGACCCTCACTGCTAGTCGGTAGCCTCTGGAATACGGGGAGGTGCGCTTGAGGTCATGTGGCAACCGGTCAGGCATCGAGTTTAGTGGTGATCCGGGTCGGGATGTTACAGTCTATGATGTTCAATATTAACCAATGGTAAAATATAGTTCTCCCTTATAGGGATATACCCTCATAATATGATATATTCCCTTTTTAGGACACATCTCTAAAATTCACTTCCCTAATGTGTTCTTATCCACATGGTTAGTTAACCATGTATAAGCCTTTCACTTCACCATACTCCTCCAACCCAGATTGTCCCAATTGCGAAGGGCCTCTATCCATGCATAATCCCCTGGTGTGTTTCCGAGTCATTGTCTTTGTGTACACCCTAATTCCATGACACCATCCTAAACTATGGGAACATTGATTCCTAGCCAGTGAAATACGTAAGAAGCCTCCCTGAGGCTCAATCCAATCACTCATTTCCCATCTTGGTCTCTCCATTGATCCTTTGTGTCTTAGGAAGATCATTACCAAACCCATAGGTTCTACTTCCTTTGGGTCCCTATGCATACACTCTATTATCATGAGCCTCCTCCCTAGGTGTCTCATCACCCCATCCTGAACTACGTGGACTTTTATTCCTAGCCATCAGGATACGTAGGAAGCCTTTCTGAGGTAAAATCTCAAAAACACCATCTTCATGTTTGTTCCATCCTATTAATCTCAATCACTCAATTCAAATCCACCATCATCCATCCTAATTCTTACTCAAGCCACCACATCCTGGTGAGATCATTCCACCCATTTCCTCGATGCTCCTAGCAGCACTCAAAAAGCTAACCCCGCATAAGCCTCCCATATCATATTCATCCAACCAAGAGTTCCCCTCTTGTGATGGAATACTAACCATGTGTAATCCCCAAATCACTAATTTTTACTATGTGGGTTATGAGCCCTTTATTCCATGCAAGGTACATAGGAATCCTCCCTAAGGTTATGTCCAAGCCAATGGTAAACCTTGGCATCCCCCTTTTTGAGGTGTGCTTCCTTGGTCAATCCTTTGTGATGTCCATATCAACCCTCATGGTGTGAAACCTACCCTTTTTGGGACACATCATATTGGTTCCATCCTTATTGGGCATTCTGAACCATCCATCTAGTAAACCTCCAAGTTACTCCCTCCTAGGGATGTACCTATATGATCTACTCTCATCAGTGTCCCGATTAGTCTGATCCATCTCCAATTGATGTTAAACTCATGGAATACCGCATGTTAAATATGGAAATATGGGGTAAGCCTCAGAGACATGCCTCTATCATAGAACACCCATGATAGAGTGGGGTTCCTTAGGGTATACACCCAAAATAATCCCTCAAATAAGGGAGATTTCAAGTGTACTAGTGTTCCAGTATCTAGACATGCTAGTGATGCCCAACATGACTACTCTATTGACTGAATCTTATTGCACTAACATGACCCTTTGAAATGTACTGACAAAAGAAGAATAATTAACCATCGTCCAAAAAAGATATGGCACTAGGAAGTGTTTCATGAACAATATCTTAATATCTAAGGGATACCCAGACAAGGGGAATAATTCTGAGGAATCCATGGAAGGAGGAACAGACATCCCATCATCTTGTTCTGATAAAGGACCAAACATCATTGAGGAAGTGATGAATGTCTCCCACATTTGGAATATGGGAATGTGGGTTATAATGCATCTATTAGCATCGTCTACACACACATGCATGTGGGCAGAATTTCCGGATAGAAAGTTTTAGAAACTATATTGATATCCATATTTTTTTTCTTATAGATGAAAACCAAAATTTATTAGTATAAAGATGGAAGTTCAAGTTTTTATTTATTATTATTGTTTTATGGTACTTGTTAATTATTTATGATGTTAGGTTAGTTCAATATAGCTCATGGTTAAGGGTGATCATAATATAGCTTTAAATTCATAAGGTAAAGGGATTGAGTTAACCTATTATAAGTTTCTCATTTGTGGTTATTGGAATTTTCTAGGTAGGTTATTATATTTTTAATAGTGATGGTAAGAGTGATATGAACCTGACATCATATGTTACCTACATGATTTATCTAGGATTTTTAATGGTTTTTATGGAAATATTAGGATTTCAAAAGGTAATATGATGAGATTATGTTTAAAGGAAAATATATTTTATTTATTAAGGGTGGAATATATGATCATGTCTAAAAAAGATTTGATGTGTTTTTTATGAATGTAAAGAAAAATTTATGATATTCACTTTTTTCATTAAGTTTTATTATGAAATTTTTTATGAAAATATTTTTGTAGTGAAGTTGATTTCTTGGGTAAGAAAATGTTTTTTAGCTCAAGGTTTATAATGAAAAAAATACACTTTTATAATGAGTAATCTTGGACTAGAAAGTTTCATTTATTTATTTATATATTTCCCTTATAGAGAATTTTTTTCTCATCCCATTTTTTCAAATGATCTTCATATAGTTTTTAGGATAAGTAAATACAAGGATGAGGTTAATAAAAACTTTTTAAGATATGTCATGAAAAAAACTTGTTATATCATAAAATATTTATATTTTGGGGAAAATTGATATCGAGTGTAAGTGTATACTTTGTAATGTAATAGTTTATTTTTTATAGGTGATGACATAATTATATAAAACTATATATAGAAAATATCTTTAAGAATGAAATAGAATTAATTATTTACTAAAGAATCGATTTTATGGATTTTTTATGCTTAGGTATTAATACTTGGTGCCACTATCTATTCATTGAATGGTTTATTGTGTATTGATATCATAAGTGATTGAAGTATATTTTCAACCAGAGGCACATGAACTTATGATAGAGACATTAGGATAAGTATATTCATATGTTAGATTTTGACATTATATATACACCTATAAAATGGAATGTGGTAGCCAACATGTTGATCTAGAAGTTACCGAATCATTCCTTGAAGAAATCATTGTTCGAGTGATCTTAGATGATTGAAATTATTGAGATGAAATTGTAATTTGAAAAGTTGATGGGAAAATGTTCATAACATTTTTGAAAGCTTACTATTCATTTGATGATCATATTTTTCTTTGGAATGAAACTAACAAAAAATTTCAACTTTTCAGGGGAATCATTTATAGTGGAGAGACCTTTGGTGACTATTCTAGGTCTCCAGATAGTGTTTTTATTTTTCAAGGACAGTTGGTCATTTTGATAGCTATGGGGTATCAGTATATGAATAGTGTACATCGTTCAAGTTGTTCTATGAATCCATGAGATACAAAATGAATAATTACTCAAAACATATATATTGGTGGTTTAGGATAAGGCCTTGGATTATAAACTTCATGTCATGATTCTTTACCAGACAAAAGATTAAGGTAGGACACTAGAGACCTTCCCATTGGTTACATCCATTATCCATCCTAATTTGGAAATGGGATGAGATATCCATGGTCTTTTTTATTATAATACCTCATTTATGAAGTGGAAAGGATTAAATTTGGTAATCATCAATAGAATCACTAAATCGTTTCAATTACTTCCAATTAAAGAGTCTATTAAAGTTTAAAAGCTCAATTGCTTGTATTTATAAGAGATTATGAAGCTCGAACGTGTTTATTATAATATTCCTTCTAATAGACACTCATGCATTACATATTGGTTTTTTAGGAGATTGAAAGAGAAGATAGGTTCTCAGTTGAAGTTGAGCATAGCATATTATACTCATATGGATTGAAGGACTCAGTTATCCGTTCAGATTCTAGGAGATTACTTTAGGTGTGTGTTCTTTATTTTGGTGGTACATGGGAGAAATATATTCCATTAACAAAATTTTCCTATAAAAATAGTTATCAGGCATCGATTAAAATGTCACCCTTTGAATAATTATATGGAATTTTATGTAGATATATTTTTTTAGAGCTTTGTGTGAGGTCACTTGTGGGACTAAGTCTTGTTTACGAGATGATGGAGAAGGTTTGCATAATCTAAAAAATTTACTGACAACACAAAGTTACTCAAAATAATATTTTGATCATCATCATCAACCATTGTAATTTCTGATTAGTGATTGGGTTTTTCTTATAGTTTCTCCTCATCTAGAAAATCATCGCTTAGAAAAAAAGGATAAGTTGGATATATGGTATGTTAGTCATTTCAATATTATTGAGAAACTTGGAAATGTGGATTATAAATTGAAATTACCATATTATTTGACATTGATTGGTGATTTGTTCCATGTTTCCTAGTTGAAGAAGTATCATTTGGATTTATCTCATATGATCGGGTGGGAGGGTGTTGATCTAGAGTCTAGAACCTCAGTGGTTGAATTTATAGTTAAAATTATGGACTATCAAGATAAGGCTTTTCAAGGAAAAATGATTCCTTTGGTCATCTGTTTCTGGCATATTGGATGATATATCCATGATATATGGGATCAAGAAGTATTTATAAAGAAGTAGTGGACCTATATTTTCATAAATCTAGAATCTTGATCACTTTTTGAGGGTAAAATTTTTTATGGAGTTTTGGTATTTGATATTTTCTATAAGTAATAGGAATGTCTTTTCCAAGATCATTTTATTTACCCTAGTACATTTTGAATAGTTTACAGGAATCAAGGGTTGAAATTCAAAAAACTAGAGAAATATGACCTGGCACACAGTTTAGGCATGTAGTTTAACACAACATGTGGTATGGATCTATTAAATCCAAGGGAATTTTTAAGATTTGATCATGGTTTTTTAACCATGAGGATATTCCCAAGAAACAAATAATTTTTTTCAATGGATATTAGTTACTACATAATTAAGGAATGATTTTTCTATCTTTGTAGCGTAACTATGTGACCCATGTGGGATTCATAAAAATTGAAAATTATCCCTATTCACATGGATATTTTACACTTTAATATCCTCTTAATAACCCATTATATTATACCATCCCCTACTTGATTCCCTAGATTACTTTGTCCTTGATTATATGGCGATCCTTGATTGATTTGGGTGGATCACTTTGAGGTATGTTTGGATTTCCACTCAATTTCTTTTTTTTATATAAATAAATATTTGATGTCTCTTTCCATTGATCTATTGGGACCCTGATTGGATATTATTATATACTTATTGTTATTATTTATAATATGAAATAATTAACTCTTTGGCCTTAGTTATCTCTCCAAAGTAATTTTGGATATATGAGTCTAACATCATTAAAATGTTGGAATTGAACCTAATGATTAAGTAATTGAATATAAAATGATAATAAATAAAATAAAACGAATAATTAACATGGAAATATTTTTATCTAAATAATTAACCTAAGTTTGTTATTCAGTATGATAAATAATGAATTTATTAATTGGGCTTGAGGTAAGGGATATCTTCATACCACTCTTTTCCCTTAGGTTATGACCATTCTCTCTCTAACTCACTTTATCTATCTATCTATCTAAAGTTATGGAATGATTTTAAATTCTGTATATATGTATCTTATATATATATATATTACTCTCTCTTCTTTTTATGGGATAATACATGACTTGTGTTCATCTCTCAAATTCCATCATTACAAAATTTCTTTTGATTATGACATGAGACAAAATTATGCAACCCATTTTATTTTCATGGGAAATTATTATATTTATTAATTATGATTGATTTACTTTTTTCACATATTATCATGATAATGTTATGATTAGTTAACTCATATAGCACTCTGATGTATTGGGTAAAGCTTTATTCTCATGAGACGTTCTGTGTGGGATTAGGGAGTAAAATTATTCAATGATTGGACTATGTCCCCCAAATGATATTATCTAGGAATTTGTCCTTAACTCATTTTTATGTCATGTTATATTTCTTTAACACATTTAATATATTGTTATGATCTTATGAAACCATGTTTTTTATGTTATGTTTCCACGTGATTACTCATGAGCCTTCTCTTCTATTATATCATGTTATACCTTTGACTTACACATTATGCTTCCTTATCATGTTTATTCCCTTGTGTGGATTTTGTTCTCACCCATTTCTTTTATGTATTCCCCTTCTTATCATATAAAATTTTAGGAGCTCAAATAGGTTTAAGATCTTGCTATGGAGAATAAAATAAGGATTTCATGTTTGATTCTCCTTTCGATGTCTTATGAACATAGTCTTCCAAATACACAAGGTATCATGAACTTATTTTGTATTAAGGGGTATTTATTTTAAAAATAATGAAATAATATCTGTAAAAGACTTGGGTTGATATAGTTGGCGTCAGAAAAAAGTTTTGGTTAATTTTTTGAAATAATACTAGAAAACATTATTAAGAACCCTTAGGATAATTCTAAGTGTAAGAAAATACCCTAAAATTTTGGTTAAGGATAGAGCGAGTGTTTCCAAAAAATTTCATCTCTTTCAAGATACTATAAGTGGATATTGCTCTAGAAAAATTTAACCTCGGGGTAATAACTCCAAAAATGGCGCATTTGAATTTGAATAAATCATCACTAAGTTTAGGATAAAAAGACCTTGTTCCACACCTACTTTGAAACACCCAAAAGATATGTTTTTTAAACATCACAAACTCTTTAAAACCTATTATGAATGTCTTGAACAAATTATAAAACTTAATATGTAGCATTACAATAGATAACCTATATTGAAACATTGAGACTCATTATTCGGGATATACTTATCATGTATAATTTATTCCTTATAATTTTATAAATTTTCCTTTTGTATATTAATTTCTTCTCATATTGTTTTTTATTCTTTGAGTTAATAGATATATATAATATAAACTATTCCAATAAACAACATTATAGGAAATCAGATGATTTCCCTAGTGATATGCCTAACCTTATGGGAGTAAGAGCTGAGAACATCATGGAATCATTGACTCAACAAGCTCAAGTTATGAATAATAAGTTGAATGATCTAGAATACCTTCCTCCAAAGAAAAGGATAATTGTAGTAGAGTATTTAATATGAAAAAGGCCTACAAAAATTATTGGATCTTCTGATTCCTACATCATGGGAAAATTGAATAACTCTATTGAGAAGATATTATATGTCTTCCAATGATCAAAGAAAGATAAATTTTTTCAAGTTTTCTATTGCATTGGGGTTAATTTTGTCAGTGGTGGACTATGATCAACAATACAAAGACTAGAGAGGATATTGATTCCTAGGAATGGGAAGACTTCAAGGAAATATATTTCAATAAATATCTTACTTGAACTCTCCATCTTAAAATGGAGATGGATTTCCTCATATAGAATCAAAATTAAGAAGTGTCTATTAGGGAATATGTGTAGAGACTTTGTTGTTGACATGTGTGAATTTGAAATATATCAAGGAAAATTTTTAAAGCAGGGTGTTGATATAGAGTGTGATTCTAATACACGGTGATCTCGGAATTAATTTTATAAAAAATATTAAATATATTTTCTATCAAACATGCATATTTTTTCAAAAATACTGGAATATATCCTAAATGGGGTCTTGAATAAAAAATATGTGTCCATAGTTGAATCTTGAGCAAGGGATTTACCCAAGGTATGACCTTAAGGTGGTCTATGATGGATGTTCAGATAGAACGAACATTGGTGGGTATGTTAAGTTAATTAATTCATTCATTCATTTAATTTATTCCTTAAATGACCTAAAAAATTTCACCTCTATATATGCACTATTATGGGGAATCTTTAGGCTTATTCGCATAACCCTTGGACTGTTGAGTCGAGTATTCCATAGTTATTTGATGGTGGATTGATATCGGATGACGATTGATATCCTTATTAGTGGTGAATTGAGGTTTAGGGAACAAAACGCATCTTCCACATTATTGGTGAATACATTCTCCACCAATGAGAAATCTAGTCTCAAGGTTGGACATATCATTTTTGGTTTTCTCCCTTAAGATTAAATGACTGATCATGATCAAAAAATTATACTTCTATTTTCATTTAACTAATCCTTTGCATGAGCCCACGTTTCAAATTTAAATTTTTTATTAAATTTATTATTATTATTGTACTATATTTCTCAACTCTTATATCCCCTGTTTTATTTGTTGGTCAATAAATCTTAGCCATTTATTTTTTCACCCTTTTTTGTGATTTGGCCCCATCTTTCTTCATGATCTTCACTATACAACTATGGGTATATGGTTCGAATTTTCCTGGTGGTTTTGAGTATAATCAAACCCCTATATTTGTGATGGATTTTTGTGTTATTAAAGGATTGTTGATTTGGAGATGGATCGGGATTATTTGAGGGATGTGGAGGATGCATCATGTTGATCTAGGATTCGGGACTGATCGGCAGATTTGGGAGGTTCTCGGAGTATGTGACTGACCACCATGGATCAACGTATTATGATATACAATCACTAGAGGTACAGAATCAGTGGTTAGAGGTTTTTACCATAGATTTTGGGTGGTCAAAATGTGAATCAGGTGGTAGGAGAAGAAAATATATGATCTAAAAGTCATATTTAACTTTCAATGAAAATACCAGCTACATGTCATGTCATTCGAAGAACACACGCCATGTAGTCTAGTTTTTATGCTAGATAGGGTTTCACAATGGAGTAAAATATTACACACCATGTAGAGGGACTAGAGTATATGTGACCCTATCTGAACAACTCAGCGCATACAGGGAGTACAAGCCCAGTATCCCATGTGGACCTTCCTGATTTGTAGGGTGGGGCACATATCATGTATTGGCACATGGACAACGTACATGGAAATAGGCCAAAGGACACGAAAATATCTAGGATAACACACCTCAACCTAGAGTGGTTGTGGCATTCCATGTAGTACCATTACAAATAATTTAGTACTAAATGGATAGTGATCGATGTATTAATGATGTCACAATTAGGAATAGGAGTGTGGACACATGAATTGTAGACCCCTTACACGCTGTGTACTTCCTTTCTTGAGGAAAGATTCTACCTCCCATATCTCATTATTTGGATTTTTATTTTGACGTGTGAGTGGCTTATCTGAAGTTTTTTCCACATAGACAGTGACAGTGAATTTAATATGAGATTTTGGGATATGATATGAGATAATATGTGTGTGATGCTTATTTAGGTATAACTTGATGATGGCAATGATTGGGAAGGATAATTTGATAGTGGTAAACCCTGAAAACTATGGTGTGGGTCCTCTACCTACTTAGTCACACCCCCTGATGTAATAGGGTGTGGATTCTCTATCTACTAAGTGGTAACAACTGATGGATTTGGGTGTGGGTCCACTATTTATTGAGTGAACCCTATTGTTGATTTGGGGCATGGGTCCTTTACCTACTGAGTATAACCTTCATATGGAGTCAAGGAATGGGTCCTCTACCTAATAAGTGTAACCCTTCTATGGAATCAGGGCATGGGTTCTATACCTATTAAGTGGAACCCTTATATGATGTCAGGGTATGGGAACTCTACCTACTAAGTGGATCTCTGCTATGGAGTCGGGGCATGGGTCCTATATCTATTAAGTGCCACCCTCCTGAAAAGTCAAGTCATGGGTCTTCTACCTACTGATCGGCACCCTCTAATAGATTTAGGGAATGGGTCCACTATTTATTAAATGGAATCCTATTATTATTCCAGATTATGTATTCTCAACCTAGAAATTTTTTCCCATCTATTATTAGGCATAGTGGCGAGGTGTGTATCTACATGGATACTTTTTTAGATAGACGTGTGAGATGTTGGACATCGATGGTGAACCTTTTTGGAACTATTGGTAGAATAATCCTCTTAGTCTGGGTTTTTAGATGGATATTCCCTTTTTATCTATTTTATGGTCTTCTTTTTATAGGAATATATAAGTATTTTAAAATTATTGGATGTTATTTCTCACTTGTTATGCGTTGAGCTATCTAATTAAATCATTCCTTATATTGCTCCCCCCCCCCCCCCCCCGTATTTCAAGGAATCCTAATGGGTATGTATATACACACCCTTGAATTTGATTTTCCTGCAAGTTTCATGTTTTATGTAGACTAAGGATAGGTCATCGGTGATTATAGAGGAGCATAGAAGATACCCGGGTACATCTGACCGTGTGTGGTGGTTTGGTCATGGAGATATGTGGCTAGGCCCTCTTATATTTTACTTTTCCAATTTTTATCAGGTTGGGATATCTTTTTAGTTAGGCTTGTTTTTTCATTTATTTTTCATATTACACTATCATACTCTTTTATATTCTCTAGATATTTTTACATGCCTGATTTTTACTCTATATGTTATTATACATACTTTTTATTCCCTTGTACTTATGCATGGAGATGGATGGGTGCATTCATACATGTACTTAGGAAAATTTCTCCCATTTTAGTTATTCTTTTCATTTTAGGTCACCAACCCCTATCCTAGGAAGGTGGGCATGATGTAGTTACAATTTTACCTTTCACTCTCTTGGTGGGCCCTATTGGTTTAGGTCCTAACATATTGATATCGAAGGTGGTCAATTTCTTGGGATAGTGGTTGGAGTTTTCCCCTTTTCAGGATTATGTTGGGACTTATGGAAATAGTTTAAAATGTTGCAAGTGTAGATTTTGGGCTAGGGAACCCAGTGTTGGTGCCATAGCCAACGTATCTATACATCAGGACCTTGCTTGTCAACTCATCATACGATGACACAGGTTTTTGGGAACATTGTACCATTCATCATATAGTATTGAGTCTTTTTACTATCCTTATTGAGTTATATTTATATATATATATATATATATATATATACACACATCTAACCATTGTATATATTGATTAAATTTCAGGATGCCTCTATGAGGACATCCAGCCAGGTTACTAATTGAAGATCATGATGATGATCCAATGAGTGGTGAGGTCTTAATTCAGGGGTCGTAACATGAGATCTTTCCTATAGGTGGTCCAGTATCAACACCCACCACATATTGAGAAGTATATTACACAAGTAGATCTGGTAGAGGATGAATCAATATTAACAGACTTCATGAGTTCCAGCACTAAAGGTTGTTGAGAATCCATGGTGAACCAGATCCCCAGGAAGTGGGGGATTGGCTTGACTTGGTGATCTGAATTTTCAGGATTTTGAAAACCCTAACTAATAATATGGTTCTTCAAATATCCATCCTTTTTCATAGTTTAGTTGGGAATTGGTGGATATTATCCATGTAGATTCAGGATTAGTCGGTACTATCATGGTATGACTTTCTATAGCTATTGTTTTAGGATTATTACCCTTCATGCTTGTCCTTAGTATGAATTAAAGATATTTTGGAGCTGCAGTAGGTTCAAATGATATTTTCTGAGTATTCCATGAGGTTCACTGACCTTACATGTTTCTCCCTTAACATGATTCGTAATGGGTACTTTTGGGCATGAAAGTTTGATATGGGTCTTCATAGACACCTTCATACTAGTGTGGTGCCCTTATGAAATCCCACATATTATGGAGTGTTAAATAATATCCTATTTATGGAGAGATTCCTATTATAGGGACGTCATACAGTTAGATTTGGTAGTGGGTATTAAAGGGCTAATTCATCTACAACAGCTATCATACGCTTATCGGTAGGATCTTGGCATATGAGATATTCTCGGGACAAAACTTGATCATGTGGTTATGTGGCATAAGGACTGCGTAGAGGACTAGGGTAGTGGAGATAGGTTTAATGATATTCATGTGATTGGATATTTGACATAGAATGTGACTTCTTGACCAGACATGTCGAGGAGGGAAGACAGTTAGTCGATAGACCACCATGGTGGAGACAACATTGTGATCTTGGTTCTCATAAGCATGGCCATGGAGAACCCTAGAGAGGTAGAGATAAAAGAGGAGTGGATGGGGATCTAGAATGAAGATTTGTGGGTATTTGATGAAATTATGAGAAAACTCCACCACCACCATACGACTCACACTAGGCTTAAGGAACTGCTGGTCCGGGCCATGGGCAGCTGCAGGCTATGGAGGCATATGACCGAGTAACTCACACGATGATTAGATGTACGATCTATGCTTATTATAATCATGATAAAGTACCAGTATACATTGGTGTGATTCATTACCTTATCTCATTACTATGTTTGAAAGAGCTTAGTTTCTCTATTGAGACTATGTCAGATCATCTTTTCCTTGAGGTTCCTATTGGGAATGCTTATATGATATCATTTTTTTACCAATAGTGTAACCTATCAGTTGGTGGAGAGAATTTCTCATGGTACCTTTTAGTCTTCCTGATGATAAATTATGATGTAATATTGTGAAAATAATGTTTCAAAATGGTTTGATCCTGGATTAAATTTCACTATAGGCAACTCAGATTCCTTTATACATATGGGGTGAGATTCTAATTTTTAGGCAAGAGATATCTCATGATGAAGCGAGAAGGTATTTTTATTAGGAAGCTGAAACCCATCACCCATAATTTGGTATATTAGACCTTTGTAAAGTGGTCTCTTCAAAAATATGTATTCTTTCAGTCATGGATGATTATATGTATGTATTATTTGAGGATATTATGGGACTCTCTCTAAGGTGGGATATGGATTTTTGAATCGAATTGTACCCTAAAACTACTCTGAAATCTTATTTCGTATATTGAATAGCCCCTTCCAAGCACCAGGATCTTCAACTATAGTTAGAGGGAATTCAAGAGAAGGGTTTCATAAAACCCAGTTTTTTCCCATAAGTATCTTCAATGTTGTTTGTGAAAAAGGAGGATAGAAGCATGTTTTTTTGAGTTTATTATCATCACCAGAACCATTTTATGATAAAGTAAATGCAACCCTTTATAATGATTGAAGACCTATTTAACTATTTTTGTGGCATTATATGGTTCTTGAAAATTTAACACTGGTCTAGATACCACCATTTGAGAGTTCATGATGCTAGTATTTTGAAGTTGTAATTCTGATATCACTATAAACACTATGACATCCTGGTGATGCCCTTCATTGTAATGAATTATGCCACTATGATTATGGATTGGATGAACCAGATATTCAATCCATAAATAGATATTTTTTTTGTCTTCATCATTTAGGACATACTAATATACTCTACGTCGACAGAGAAGCATGAAGAGCACTTGAGGATGGTCCTAGACTCTCTTCAAGAGCACTATCTTTATGGTAATCTCTTGAAGTGTCAGTTCTAGATCAATGAGTTTTACCTTCTAGGGAATTTCTTTTCTAAGAATGTATTATTTATTGGCCAAGAAAAATGGATGTAATACATTATTGGGATCCACCTAAGAGTGTTCCAGTGGTGTGGAGTTTTATTTTGTTATTGGAATACTATAGGAGTTTTATGGAAAACTTCTCTAGGATTAGATCCCCTTTTACTACCCAAAAGTAGAAAGGGAATTTATTTACCTATACTAAAAAAATTTAGAGTACCTTTGAGGATTTAAGGCTAAGTCTAATGAGTGATCTTATTTTGAGACTACTAAAGGAGAGTGTAGAGTACGTAGTGTATTGTGATGCCGCTAGAGATGAGATCGGTTGTGTGTTGATTCATAGGTAAGAAGTGATTGCATATGAGTCAAGGTAATTGAGACCCCACAATAAGAACAATGTGACTCATGACCTAGATTTGGAAACACTAGTCTTCACTCTGAGAATGTGCATGCACTATATTTTCGGAGAGCATTTTGTTGTTCACTTAGACCATTAGTGTCTCAAGTAAGTCTCCACATAGAGAGACATGAACCTAAGATAGAGGCACTAGTTGGAGTTCCTACAATACAATGACTTTGAGATAGTATATACTCATATGAAGGGAATCATGGTGGAAGATTATGTTAGCAGGAAGTCCCATTCTCACATAGTAGATGAGGCATCTGGGTAGTTATATTCCTTGCAGTTGACCCATGTTGAGGAGGGTATAGTTTTTCTTCAGTCGATGGTGTTAACTCCTTTTCTAATTTAGTGTGTGAGGGAGGATTAGTTCAAAGACATTGACTATAAGGTTATAAAAGACCATAGATCCTCACGAGATTCACCATATGGATTTTTTGAAGGAAGAATCATGTCATCCTTTTCCATGAATAAAAGGTGGATCTGATCATGGTAAAATTGGTGGTGATGAGGGAGTTTCAAACATATAATTTTTTTGTCTATCCTAGTTTAGTAAAGATGTATAGGGAAGTTTAGTAGTAGTTTTGGTGGACTCTTTTTAGGAATTGTGTGTCAGAGTTCATCTCTTAGTGTCTCACATGTCAAAAGGTGAAGGAATATTACTAGGTTCTAGTAGGTCTCTTGCAACCACTTGATATCCTATAGTGGAAGTGGGAAGTATATCTATAAACATTGTGATAGGAATTCTTCTGATAGTGAGAATTCAGGATTCCATATGTGTGATTATTGATTGACATACGAAGTTGATTCACTTCCTTGTTATCCAAGAGAATTATTTGGTGAAGATTTTGGGGCAGTTGTTCATACGGTAGATCGTATACGTCTATGGGGAACCCTCAACGGTTGTCTCCGAGCATAATTTTCAATTTATGTCACAGTTGTGGAGAGTCCAGTAAGAGGAATTCGAGACCCATATGAATATTAATACATCCTTCCACCCTCATATGGATGGGTAGACCGAGTACAATATCTAGGTGCTATAGGATATGCTAAGGGCCTGTGTGTTGGAATTTTGTCTTAGCTAGGAGGATCATTTAACCATGGTGGAGTTCACTTATAATAATATTTATCCCTATACTATCAGTATGAAACATTTTGAATCCCTATATGGGAGACCATGTATGTAACCCATATTCTAGACTGAGATTGGTGAGTCATCTCTTTTTTCGGATAAATATGGTGTAGGTAACAGTAGAAAAGTTCTGGGTGATCCACTAGTGGATGAGGACAGCTCAAATTATGAAAAAATCTTATGCAAATCCACATTGTAGACCCTTAGAGTTAGATCAGGGAGATCATGTTTTCCTAAGAGTTTCACCACAATAAGGATTGTATAGGTTCATCTATGGAAGAAATATATCCTTTAGGTTCATCAAAATGTTTGAGATCTTTCATAGGGTTGATGAGGTTTTCTACAGCCTCGCCTTTCCCACACAGTTGGAGAAAAAGCATGCCATATTCCTTGTATCACGGTTGAGAAGATATGTACACAATCCTATGCACATTATTTACTAGGAAAATCTAGATATTGAGGATGGATACACATTCATGAAGAACCCATTTTAATTTAGGATCAGCGAGAGAGGATTGTATGTGGATGGAATATTCCTTTGGTTCATGTGTTCTGGTAGTATAGTAGCATGTAAGAGAGTTACCTCGAGCAAGAGAGACAAATATAGGATAATTATCTCCACCATTTTACGTAGCTTTTATTTTTTAGGATGAAAATATTGAAGGATATAATAATATATATACCCTATTATTTCTTTTTAAAACTTTAAAATAGATCAAGGAAAAGTTTCAGAGTCAAGAAATGAGACGGTGCATGATTTTGAGGCCTGGTGATACCAGAATTAATTTTATAGAAAATATTAAATAAATTTTATATCACACAAAAACAGTTCTTTATAAATAATGTAATATAATCTATATGTAATATCAAATCAAAAATATGAGACCACAGTTCAATATAGAGTGTGAGGTTTACCGTCGGAACTATCTAAAGTTGGTTGGCACCGTATGTTCTTATAGAGTGGACGTTGCTAGGTATGTTAAGTGAATTAATTTTTTTATTTATTTATTTATTCATTAATTAACCTAAAACATATTCCTTCTATATATACATTGTTATGGTGAATCATAAGGATTTTCCACATAACCCTGGGACAATTGAGAGGATGCTTACACCGATTGAGATCAGACAATGACCAACATCTAGATCAAAGGTAAATTGAGGCACAGTGAACACAATGGATCTTCCTCATCATTGGATAACATGTTATTCACCAAAATTAGTTTCATTATCTAGGTAGGACTTATAATATTTGGTTTATTCCCTTATTAATAAACTATTAAACATGATCAAAACCTTATTCTTCAATTTATGTTTAATTAATCCTTTACATGAGCCCAGGTATCAGATTTAAATTCTTTATTCTATTTATTATTCTTTTTATGCCATATTTCTCAACATAGATATCCCTGATTTATATTTGTTGGTAAATAATTCATGGAAGACAACTATATCACTCTTTTCTATGATTTTACCCCATCATTCTTCATGTTCTTAGTCATAAGACTTCGGGGCTACAGCTCAACTCTTCCAGGAGAGTTTGAGTGCAATAAAACCCCCAATATTTGAAATAGATTCACATACAATGAAATTATTGATGGTTTGGTAATGGATCATAATGATTTATTGTATATGGTTGATTATTCCCATGGACCTTGGATCTGAGATTGATCGTCAGTTATAGGAGATGTGTGGGGTGTGTGATGGACCAATGTGGATCAGTAGACTCCAATTTATGGCAGTTTCAGGGTCAGAATCAATGGTGGGAGGTGTTTAACATTTATTTCGAGTAGTCAATGGGAAATTATGATATATGAGGAATTAGATTATATATTTTAGAATGATATCTAAATTTCTGTGAAAAATCTGACTACATGTTGTGTATCCCAAAGAACACATGCTATATAGTCCAGTTTCTATGAAGGATAGGTTTTGTGATGGATTTAAATATTACATGTCGTGTGGAGGGACCCTATTCCTTGTGACCCTAGATAACCTACTCAGTGTGTACATGGAGTACACACTTAGGATCCTATGTGGCTATACATGTTATTTAGTGTGGGTTATACCATGTGTACTGACACATGAACAACATACACAGACATGGCCCAATAGATATGGGTGTGTCTAGGAGAACACAAGTCAACCCCAAGTGGACAAAGAAACTATGTAGCATCATTACACATTGTTTAGTATTGTATGGATAGAGATCTATGTTCTGGAGAAGACATGACTAGGTAGAGGAGCGGGGCCACACTTCGTGTGGAACTCTTAGATGTAGTGTACATTATTTTTTAGGAAAACTTATACCTCTTTTATATCCTTTGTTGGATTTAGATTTTGGACCACAAGTATCATATCCTGGGATTTTTTCACCTAGATCATGATGGTCACCTTTGATGTGAGTTTTGATAAATGATGTGAGTGTAACTATTCTTTAGGAAGTTCTCGATGAAATAAAAGATCGGTTAATATCATTAAAGAGTGGTATCCCATGGGGGATAGAGTGTGGCTCCTCTACTTACTGAGTGGTACACCCTGAAGGACTAGGGTGTGTGTCTTCTATCTTCTAAGTGGTACCCATCCAATAGACCAATGTGTGGTTCTTATAACTATTTATTTTCACCATACTATAGAGTGAGGGCATCAATCCTATACCTAATGAGTGGCACCCTCTTGTGGAGTCAATTAATGGGTCCCCTACCTACTGAGTGTCACCCTCATGCAGAGGCCAACCATGGGTCCTCTATATATTTAGTGGAACCCTCCTATAGAGTTAGTCCATGGGTCCTCCACCTATTGAGTGGAACCCTCATATAGATTCATGGAATGGTACCTCTATCAATTTATTGGAAACCTCTTTCAGAGTGAGGGCGTGGGTTTTCTACCTACTGAGTGTCAACCTTCTAAGGATTCAAGGAACGGGTCCTTTATTTCTTGAGTGTAACCCTCTTATTGTACTAGGGTATGGTTCTTTTACCTAGAATTGTTTCCCCAGACTTTTCAGCATATTAGCGAGGTGTGTCTCTACATGGATACTTTTTCTAACAGACACATGATATACTAGGAATTTATGGAGGATATTTATGGAACAATTGGAAGACTCATCATCCTGGGATGGGATGTTAGATATAGATACCATTTACCTCTCATCTAGTATTCTTTATATGAAAATACATTTTCATTATTTTATTATTGATTTTTTTACCCACTTTCTATGGGTTGAGATGTCTGATTCTATCATCTCTCCTATTGTTCTCCCCACCCCCAATGCTTTTAAATCATCCTACTGGGTATGTATATACTCAAACTTGTATGGTATTTTACCACAAAATCATGTATTAAGCATATTATGGATAGTTAATTACCAATTACATATGAGAATAGAGGATACTAAGGTGTATCTAACCACATACATCTGTCAGGGATTAGATATCTAGAGCCAAGAACTCATATATTTCACTTTTCTAGTTATTTTCAGGTTGGTATATATTTTGGTTTGGGTTTGCATTTTCCCCTTTACCTTTCATATTAGGTTTTCTGACTATTTTTTATTCCCTAGATATTGTTACATGCTTGGTTATTACTCTAAATGTTATTGTTCCTACATTTTATTCCTCTATACTTCTCCATGGAGATGGTTGGGTGTGTGTATATAGGTACTTAGGGAAGGACTTTCATTTTAATTATGCCTTTTGGCACTAGCCTCTAGCCCCTGGACTATGGATATGGGATTGGTGTAGTTACGGCTTGGCCTTCCACCAGTCAGGAGGGCCCCAGTGTGTTAGGCCATGAAATTATGAGTCAAACTTCACAACCCTTTCATGGTATGACACCATATTTTTCATCAACACAAAAAGTAAGGTTTTCCATTTATTTAGTGGCTTATCAAATATTCTATTAAAACAATTAGAGATAAATTATTTTGGAACATTTGAAGAGATTGTTCTTTGCACCCTCAAAGTTGATATAGGCATTGGTAAATCTTAGTGGTCTCATGGATCTAGAGAAAAAAACATAAAATGGAGTTTTATTCTATAGTATTAATAGATACATCTCATAGATGAAATAAAACCCAACATTCCACATGCCAAAGGTGTGGCAAGCAGCACCATAGAATTTGTATCAAGGGAATTAGAATATATTTCAAATGGGAAAAATAATGGAATCAGTCTAATTAGTGTTGAAGGGAAATGAAAAAACCCACTAATGTGGGAAAAAAAGAATTTTCATATCAACACTCATCCTACAGTGTAGTTTTTCAGCTTCAAGGAACACATGCATTATAAAGGAAAATTCCCTAAGACAAGTGTTTTTTGAGACAATCATGAACAATATCCTCCAAGGCCTATATAATAAGGAAGGGAATGATTAATCACTACTACTAAGGTGGAACCTGACAATTATATGGTAACTGATATGAAATTTATTCATTCATGAATAGAAGAAATACTACTTGATTTTTCTTTTATGTTTTCTTTCATATCTTTCCTGTTTATTATAAATATTCAAACACCACTGCAAAAAAAGGTTGTTGAGTTATCTATGAGAATAGAAAACTATAAAATTGTTGCATCCTAGGTATATAACTTCTCCCTATTCAATGTTTTTTTTATTAAATCTTCTTGAAAATATCATATCACTTCCTTTATTGGATTGGTTGTACTTATATAAATCTCACATCAAGTGCCAGGAGAGGGAGATCACTCTTCATGTCCCATGTCATCCTCTAATTTTGTACAAGTGTAAGGAGGAGGTTGAATATCCCTAGGATTATTATATTCAAGTGTGAATATTATTGCCTATGTGTAGGAATATCAATCTCAAATGATTGAGATAAAGGATAGAATCATTCTTGAGTGCATTTTCACCATGATGGATTATACAGGTGTATTCCTTTAATAGTTTCATAGTTTTCCTCCTAACTGAGAGGTTGAGTTATCAATCAAACTTATACCTAGATCTCAACCCATATCAAATACTTCTTACTAAATAGACATGATTTTGTAGGAATATTTGAAAACTTAGTTACAAGATAATTTTGAAAATTGTTTTATAAATCTGAGTGCTTAACCATGGGGTGTGTCAGTCCACTTCATCAAGAAGAATAATAGGTCAATGCACATCTATATTGATTATCATGTACTCAAAAAATAATAAAAGAAAATTAGTATCCCTTTACATGGATGGTTGAATTTTTGGTTAACTATGTGGGGTCCCAATATTTTTCTAAGGTGGACCTATAGTTGGGAAATCATCAATTATAGGTGAAAAATGAAGATATTCCTGAAACGGTATTTTGAACAAGGTATAGATACTATGATTTAATAGTGATGGAATTTGGACTCACTAATGACCTGGATATGTTTATGTACTTAATGAATATAATCTTTAGATACCATCTTTAAAACAATGGTAGTCTTTATAGATGATATTATGATATACTCCAAAAGCATAGAGAAGCATGAGAATCATCTGAATACTATGATAAAAACTTTTCAAAAAGAGAATATATATGAAAATTATAGTAAATGTTATTTATGGATGAAGTAAGTATCATTCTTGTGGACTATTATCACCTGAAAAGGGATATCTTTAGACCCTTATAAAATAAATGTAATTAAGGACTGGCTCACACAATCATATATAATAGAGATATTTAGTTTCCATAGAGTAGTTGGACATTACCAATTATTTTTGAGAAACTTCCCATTATTATCAACACGTTAACAAATATAACTCGGAAGAAGGTAAGGTTTTTATAGACCACTGAATGAGAAGAGAGATTTAGGGAGTTCAAAAAGGTTTATCCCTATATTAATCCTTATACTAACCTCAAGTGAGGAACTTTTCATGGTATAAACTGATTATTTAAATAAGGGTTTGGGAGATATATTAATGAAAATTGAAAAATTGATAGCCTATGACTCAATGTTTCTAAAATTTCATGAGTAGTAATATCCATCACATGATATAAAATTAGATATTGTAATCCTTATGTTGAAAATATGGAGATATTATCTCTATAGGGAGAAATGTGTAATATATGGGAAATATAATAGCTTCAAGTATATATTCACATAAAAGGAGCTTAATATGTATAAAAGAATATGGTTAGAGATAGTTAAGTACTATGACTACTCAATCCATTCCCATCCTTGTAATGAAAACAAAGTGGAAAATACTCTCTGTCAAAAGGATCTAGAAACATTATCAATAATGAAAATTTCGAAGGATGTGATATTCTTAGACATGAAAGGAATGGTCATGGAAATAATAAATTAAAGAGTGTCATTAATAATTTCTAAAATTATTTCTCAAACATCCCTTTTGTAGATGACAAAGGATACTCAAAGATATTATGTGGAAATTCAAAAGAAAGTGGGAGATATAATAAAATGGAGTTCCTTATAGTTTAAAATTGATGAAGAATGAGTCGTAACATTGGGTTTATGAACATGTTTACCATCAAATCCAAATATAAACAATGATTTTTTGAATGATTAATAGAGATCAACCTTCTCCATCCACCTAAGGAGCATAAAGATGTATCAAGATCTCCAAAAGTAATATTAGTTGGATAATATGAAGAAGAAACATAAATGTGTTTATAGTAATTAAATCATGAAAGGCATGATTCTAATGGTATGATTTAATCATTAGTCATACCTATATGGATATTGAAAAACATCCCCATGGACTTTGTCAGTGGCCTTCCAAATAAATCAAGAGGAAATAATTCAATATGGGTTATTGTGGATTGTCTTACAAATACTACTCACCTAATTAAAATTCAAGAGGACTTATCACTCGATCAACTTATAAGGATATAAATCATATAGAAGGTGAGGCTTCATGGAACTCCACTATCGCTTGTATCTAATTGAAATACAATATTTACATCCATGTTATGAAAGAGCCTCTAACTTGATCTAAATATTAAGTTGAACTTTTGTATGGCTTATCACCCCTAAACTAATGGAAAAATAATTGTATTATTCAAGAACATGAAAACATATTGAGAGAATACTCGATGAAATTCAAAGAAATATGGGATCAATATCTTCCTCTGGTCGAGTACAACTAAAAAAATATATTTCACTCAAGCATCCAAATGAATCCATATGAACCCCATTATGTGAAGAGATGTAAAACATCTATGTGTTGGGATGATATTTTTGAAAATAGGTTTTGGGGACATAAAATGGTTTAGGAAATGGTAGGGAAGCTCAAGAATATCTGCAAACAAATTAGGTCTCCTGAGAGTTGACAACAGAGTTGTACAGACATTCATCGATAAGACATGGAGTTTTATGTTAGAGATAAAGTATATATCCACATATATCCATGGAATAAAGTAATTTAGGTATGGTGATAATATAAATAAAATCCTCATGTACATTATCCACTTTGATATTCTCGATCACACCAGAGAAATGGCATATCGACTAACACTCCTACCAACCCTTTCTCAAGTATACACTATATTCCATGTATCCCTATTAAGGAAGTAAATATTGGATTCTTAAATTTTACTAAATTCATAGGTGGTACAGAAGGAAAATTATATCTCTTATAAGGAGAATCTGGTGAATATCATGGACCATATAAATAAAGTTCTATGCAATAAGAAAACTATCCAATTTAAAGTACTATGGAATAACTATAAATATGAAGAGGCAACTAGGGAACTAGAGGAATCCTTGAAGAAAAATAACCCTCGCCTAATTTCACCTTATTATGTAATATAAAATTTGTAGGGTGAAATTCCTTAATGATGGAGGAATGTAACACTCGGAGGTTTTAAAAAATAAAACTATGTTTCATTGTGTATGCAACACACAACATTGATCCCAAACAAACCATTATTATTTAAATTTGACCATTATAAACTAGTCATAAAATTGGTGGGTATGAATAGGATTAACAGATTTATGAAATATTTATATTTCCTACTAAATAAAAAATTATAGATAAAGTCTTATGAAATAAAGACACAATTTTTAATATACCTTTTATTATTCAAAAAAAATCTTCAAAAATAATTTTTATTGATTTTTTTTAGAAAATTATACTAGTAATTTATATAAATTGTTGAAAAATTATTCAGTAAAATGAACTTAAAATTTTAAATCATTATATCCAAATTAATATAAGGGTAAATTTTATGATTTTCTGAAAAATGTTGATTTTTTAGTGAATATAGAAAATACCTATTTTTAAAAACTGTCATTTCATTCCAATAAATAAAGTAATTTAAAAGTTATATTATGGTTTTAGTTTTATCTAAAAGTAAAATAATTATTTTTTAGTTATATTTAATCAAATTAATTACATTTTAATCATGTTTATACCATATTTTATTAGAAGTTTATTTCTAGGCTTAAAAACTCATTTTTCTGAAACCTTTTTTCAACATGATGACGTTTCCAAATTTTAATTAATAAATATAACCCCTAATGATGAAATTTATATATTAAATTTATAAATTATATATATATATATATTTAAATTCATATAATAATTATTACTAGTATTACAGTTAATATAAGATCATTTTATTCTTAAAAAATAAATTTCCTGAAAACCCATTTTTTGACACATTTTAAGGGTTAATTTGTTAAATTAAAATCTGAAAATTATATGAATTTAATTTTATAAATATAATAAATATTTTGGTTAATAAAAATTAATATTATTTAATAATTTCATCTTAATTTTTTTTCATAATTAATAGTAAAAGTAATAAAAATTAATCATCACAGTTAAGGTTAAAAGGGATTTACTGAAGGTTAAATCAAAAGATAAGGTAAAATCTTCAACTAAACTGGTCTAAATCCTATGATATGAAAATATTTAAACCTTATAATATACCAAATTCTAATATATGTCCATCTTGGATAAAGTTTCTTGGGAATGACTAAATCATTTTGTATTCTATTAGAAACTTTACTAGTGGGTCATCTCCCCCACTTATAAAAGGAAACATCATATCCTATCATATCCACACTTCAAGTTCATTTTGGCCAAAAACATACCAAACCAAATACACTACATAAATCCATACCAATTTATTAGAGTCATTATTTGACCATAGAACAAACCAAGTAATGATTTTCTTGTAAACCTTAAAAGGTTTTCTAAAGAAGAGGTATAGTTCTTAATCGGGAATTTTTTTTCTTTCTTATTTTACCTAAATAATATCTTATTATACCATGATTATATAATAAAACCATTATATTCCATAAAATATTATTTTATAAGGACAATTTAATAACATAATCCATCACCTCTTCACAAAAATGGGAAACGAACCCATCTTTTGTGTGTGTGGCGGACTACCACCTTGCGAACTGATATAATTCGTTTTTCATCATATCCTCTAATGACTATTTATGATGAGGGATTTAATGTATATATTATATTAATAAAATAATTATAATTATTTTAAATTAATATATCATATAATATCTTACTTTTCCATTTATAGAAAAATGATAACATTGTTCGTGAGTATGTGTGGATTAACACCTCTATGAAGTGATGTGATTTGTTTTTCATTACCGCATCACATGCATGGTTTATATAAGGGTATTTAGATAAATAATATTATATTTTTGAAATAATAATCATTATGTAAATATATATAAACATGTACATTCTTTCTATCTAGATCACCGAAAAATATAAATGTTACTCATGCTGGTGTTCGACCTACTATCTTCATGATTGTAACGTAGTTAATTTTTCATAAACATATTCCATGATTACTTTAAAATATATAAATTTTATATAAAAATGATTATTATTTCATGATTAATATTCTATATATGATGAAAAAATAATCACTTTTACCATATCCAACTCTCCAATGTGATTTTGGAATATGAGTCGAACATCGTCAAAACATCTAAATCTAAGCTAAATGATTATGTGATTGAATATAACATAATAATAAATAAAATAAAAGTAATAATAAACTTGAAAAAATTTATTTATAATATAAATAGTTAATGTAACTTTATTATTCAGGTAGATAAATAATGCATGTGATAAATCAGGCTTGTGGTGATGGATCTCTCTAAACCATGTTTTTTCTTCAAGTTATGAACATTTTTTCCCTAACTCACTTTATATCTATATTTAAAGTAATTTAATTATTTTAAACTATGATTATATGTCTCTCATATATATACCTAGATTATTCACCCTTCTTTTTATTAGGAAATATATTACTTACGTTCATCTCTCAAATACCTTTATTATGAAATTTTCTTTGATTATGATATGAGGAAAAAATTTGCAACCCTTTTTCTTTCCATATGAAATTATAATGTTTATTACTTATGACTGATTTGCATTTTTGTAACACCTAATCATTAACATGTTATTATTTGTGCTCTATGATATCACTCTAATACATTGGTTAAATCTTTAGTCTCATGAGATTTTATGTGTGGGATTATAGAGTAAACCTAATCCATTATGGGTCTTTTTCCACCATGTAATATTGTCTAAGAAGTTAGTCTTGACCCATGTTTATGTCATCTTATAAGTATTTTATCATTTCCTATGTTTTTATGATATTACAACCATTGTTCTTTATATTATGCTTCCATGGGAATATTCATGATTTTTCTATTTTATGATATCTTTTAATGACATTTGACATATATGTTATATTTCATTATCATGTTTATTCCCTTACTAGTTCACCCCTTTATTTTTTTCATCTCCCTGGTTACCCTATGCTATTTTAGGATCTCAAATGGATTTATGAGATAATTATGGATAATAAAATAAGGATTTCCGATTTGATTTTCCTTTCTATTTCTTATGAACCTAGTATTCCAAAGACACTAAGCCTCATGACCCTTATTTTTTATTAATTTATTTTTATGTTAAAAATTATGAAATAATATGTGTAAAAGACTTGGGTTATTATAGACCCAGGTTGGTTTATTACAACCATGTTCCTAAGTTAGCATGTAGAAAGACCCAAATAGAATTCCTAATCTCTAAAGTTTGGCAACAAGTTCTATGAAATCAAAACATAAATAATATAAAATATTTTTTTCTAATCAATAAAATTAAATACATAGTTCAATTTTATATGAATTATTATATGATATGACCAAGAATTATACATTCACAAAAAAAATAACAAATAGTTTTTAAATATAAACAAAAAAAATTATGTATACCCATAATAAATATCCAATACAAACTAAAATAAATATAAAAACCAAACTATGTATGGATTGAAAAAAGGGAAGGTTGACCTAGAAAATACATCTATGATACAAATTAAAAACCAATTTCCTATCCCAAAATACATGTGGATATAATGTAACCATCCGTAATCAATACCAAAACTTCTCTATAAACAACCAAAAAATGGATTTGAAACCTAAAAATATCATCAGGTCCATTGACGCCAAACAGTTTAGGTACAATGTGAAAATGAAAAAATTGTATGATACCACTAATTAATCCATGAATTTACATTAAAAATATATCATAAATATTAATTTGAAATATAGAAATTATAAATATGATTTTTTTTATGGTTTCAAAAAATAAAACACAAGATATTTCACAAATTCCTATTATAAAACATGAAAAAAAATATAAAAACAATATTTTAAAACTTTCTTTAAATAACCCTTTTTAAGATATATATTTTTAAAACCTTTTTAGAAAAACATTTTAAACATTACTAAAAATTCAGTACAAATTTCAATTAATAGAATCAACATGAATAAAAAGGTGCACGATTTTAGTAGTAGATGAAATCAGTGAGTAAATAGTATAATTCTAAGATAAAAAATAATGTGTGATGAAAAATAAAATATTCATAAATTTATCATAAAATATAGAGAAAACTAAAAACATACTGGGATATAACATAAATTAAAAAAATAAAATAGAATAAAAAACCAGAGTATAGTAGTAAAAGAATTCAGTAAAGTAAAAATAATCATGGGAAATAACTAAAATCATGTGATATGAACAAAAACATACTCATATAGAACCATATATTTCAATATAGATGTATTAGAAGTTAATAACCCCTATATTTACCTCAACTCACCTCATTGGGGAACTCTTCTATTATTATTTTTCTGAAACTAGAGGATACAAGTCTATCTCATCATTATAAGTATAGTTGACATATCTTAATCTCTTAATAATATTTCTATGATCACCATGAATAAAATGATAGGAGGTGGGAAAAAATTTCATATATCCCTTGCATTCACTCATCCTACCCCTTGATTACGCTTGTTAAGATCCCATCAAATACGTGTATAACAAAAACAATAAATCCCATTATTTTTAAAAAAACATATTTTACCAAAGATATAGGGATTCGTATTAGGGTAAATATGATTTATAAAATGTATTTTTAAATTTATAACTAGAATATAGTTTTTAGAATAGCAATATTATTTCTAAAAAATACTTTAAAATCTATTTTTATGTCAATGCCACTTTTAAATACCTTTCCAATGTAACATATTATCCTTTATGTTATATTTTAGAAACTTCATTATAAATCTCTTTTGGAAAACCATTTTAAAATACAATGGTCATTTTGAAGCCAATTTTTTTATTATAAAAAACAATGTTTTATTTAAAACATTCCATAATTTATTTTTACACAAGAATTAAAGTAATGAAACAATATATAGGAAAATATAAACATGAATTACAAAATGAGAACACGTAAACTTATCAATAAACCCTTAAAATACATAAATAAAAAAACAAATAAAAACACATAATTTCAATAATTTTTTTCACATGAAATTACTTAAAAGTCTAAATCATCATTTATATATTTTAAAAATTTGAGGAAATCGTATCTATAACACTATTTAACATCTAGAATTCATAATTTTAAATAAAACATGTTTAAGACCACTCAAGCATTTCATGGTGTGTTAATAAAGGAAAAAGGCATGAAAACACCAACCACATGGGTGGGTATGGAATGAAAACGTTGAATATAATAATAAGAAGTAATTAAGAACAAAAAACGCACACAAACATCAATAATCAAAAATCATTAGGTTGAAACCCTTCCCTAGGGTTTATCAAAAACAGTCTCCTAGGAAAGGGAAAAAAAGAGACAAGGTGAGAAGAGAAAGAAGGAAAATTACTATGAATAAATCACTTAAACCAAAATTGGATGGCCAAGAATCCAAGGCAAGGAAAGGGGAGATATTTCTATGGATCCAAATCCATAGTATTGTGAAAATAGAGAAAAGGAAACCACGTTTGAGGTTAAAATCAAAAGTGGGTATTCTAGGAAAATTAGATATTAAAATTCTTGGAAATTCATATATTTTTCTCACATGTTTTAACGAGAAGGGTGAAAATAATGTTCCCTTCAATAAACAAACCATTTCATACCATATGGTTTAAAGAAATGATTTTAAAAAGCATGCATCAATCGTGCGGGTTCCACTAAAATTCATTGCATGTTTCACATGAGTCGGTTGCACAGTTTTCCCTAACCATGGTCAAATAATGAACCCATCACTAGAACCTTAAAATTATATATATTTAATGTTATTTTAGTAAAAAAATCAAGAATAATGATAAAACTATGAAATAAATGAAATAATAGAGGCAGGGATGGTACTGGTGTCGTAAAATCAGTGATTGATTCATATGTAATGACTTAAAATTATTATAACAGGATAGCCAACATAGATGATAGATTAAATATAATAATATAAGTATATGGATGAGGATATAAGAGGAATATATAAGATCAAAATATAGGATAGTCATATTAAGATATATTTAAGCTCACATGAAGTAAGAGTTATGGATTATGGTTTCACAACAAGATAATTGGGGATGGTGGAATGAAGAGATATTTAAGATTCCTAGAGGTAATTTTAAAATGAATCAAGAGTTAAGTTTTAGGTTAGAAAAATTAAGTATGTGTCTGATGGATTGAGTGAATAAAAATAAGTTTTATAAGGGTGCTTTGTTTTATTTTTTTAAGATCATTTTGAGGTAGGTCATTTCTATAATTGATGTTGAAATTTTTTTTTAGGTTATTAATTTTATAAAAAATGTAAAAAACCAATGAAAATTAGTTTCTTACATCATGTATAAAATAATAGACATCAAAACCCAATTTTAACATTGGTAATAAATAAATGAGGTTAAATATGTTTAGTATTAAACTATTAATCCACTAGTGACTTATGAGCCCATAACACCTAATAGTCAAACATCATATGTGACCCATAAAATTGGTGTCTTTAGAACATAAGAAATATATTTAATAATATTTTTATGTCATAATAATGTTCTCATTATAGTAGGAAATTGCTATAATATATTGAATCAATTAATATTCAATGGAAACTATCACAGGGCATATATAAAAGTAGTGTCATGTATGATAATAATATAACATATATAAATAGAATACATGCTATTGTAAGAAATTTTTTTTAATAAATTTTGTTTTATGACACTTGATACAATGAAACTTATTCTAGAGACACCAAATCCATAAAAATTTATTCCACAATACACCTATAAACACCAAAATATATTCATTTAATTTGAATATAATGATAACAATTATAAAATATTTTTTTCATAAAATTCATTCAATGATAAGTTATTGTTTCACCTATAAAATAATTTCATATATCCATCCAAAAATTACCACCTATTTTTTATATAAACCATAAATATTATTATACAACACATATTTTCAAAAAAATAATATTACATCCAAGATAGAGTGAAATTTCATGGCACTGTTATTTGTTTTGTAGAATTTTTTGTGTGAACTGGATAATATTTACTATGTATATAATTGTGATGGATGTTAATTTATTAGTAAAAATATATTTTAAGAGAAAAACCTTGAATTTTAAACCAATAATACTTGTCACACGACATGATAATAAAAAATATCAACTTGTAAAAACTTTAGGGATCTCGTATTCTTATATTCTATTTTGATATAATTTGATCTGACCCAATAATCACTAATAAAGAGAATGTTGAAGATAAGTAGATTCGGGAAGTCATTGGGAGATTCATCAGTGTGTGAAGAAAAAATTAGGATTTATATATGATAGAAAGGATATTGAGAGATCAATGACAGAGTGGTGTTTGATAAGAAAGGAAAATACATAGTTGGTAGAATATTGGTATTAAAGTCAAAGGGAGTATCTTAAAAGATTTCTCATTTACCAATAAAATATAGACATTGAAATTTATGGTCAAACCCTAATTATAATTCGCATTAAAAGTCATTCTCGTATGAATATTAAAAAATATATATGATTTTATATATTTATTTATATATATGTATATATCTATATATATATATATATATGTCATATTTCTTTGAAAAATCATAATATACTTCAATTTATTTTAATTTTCATCTCACTCTTTATATATGTATATATATTATTTATTTATATGTATTTCATAAATATTATTTAATAATAAATCATATTTTTACATCAAACCTCTTCATATAGAAATCTCTTCATATGTATAACCCTTCATTTACTCAAAATATTTGTATCCCAACCATTCGATTTGGAATGAGAGATATGTATTTATCTATACCAATGATTACAACCTTCATTGACCCTACATATATGTCATTATGTTAATTCTAAAAAGAAATTTTTTAACTTTATACTTTTCTCTAACTCTTGTATTCATTTTTTTATATTATTGTTTTTTATTTTCAATATTAATTATAAAGATTCAAATCCATTTTTTCAACACTTTATTTCACTAACTTTCAATAATTCATTTACAGTTTTCAAAATCATTATGGTTTCAATCGGAATTCGATCAATTTCACAACACGTTATAAGTACAATAATCATTGATTCAGAATGGTTAATAATAAATATAGAAGTCATGGTTTCCATGGTTTATATTTTAAATCATGGTTTTATACCTATTAACATTTCTGGAAATAGCTATTTGTCCTAGATTTTGGATGTTGATATACATCTGGATACAAATCTCCTTGGAGATATTATCAAAGTTGTTAATCATGCTTCTACACAAGACAATGTATGAGCCTTTATATAAATATAGCATCACCTATCAAGGGATTTGAATAATGTGTACATTATATTAAAGTACCTCCTTATAATATTCAAAAACCTCAAAGAGAGGTATGAACACATATGACTTGTAATATGACTAAAATCATAGTATGAATGGAGTCATTTATGTTAAAGTTAATGGATTAGAACCAACTAATTTGTACATTAGATTATCTATATATTCATATACCTAAATATTAATTAATATCTTTTAAAATTATGAGTTTTTTCTCTATAATATTAATATGATAATTTCTATTGAAAATTGTTCATGTTAAAAGGTCATAACAGTTCCCCAGTATGATGGGAACCTTGGAGTGATTTGACAATATTATTAAAAATATAAGTCCTACAATTAGGATGATATTAAATAATGGAATGAGGATTATGTTTTTCTATTAAGTTTTTTATAATCATAAGTTGATGATACTTTATCTCATTTAGTTTTCACATGGTAATATATAAGTTAGAAAGTTATGAGTATAGACAAACTTGTAGAAATTTCACATATTTATATAAAATTAAATTTTTTATGTATGTGAATATGCACATTGATCATTAGACATGATATTATTATAAATACATGTTATGAGTCATTTGAATTTATGTATTTAGTAAATTCATGACAACATATGATTGCATCAAGGTATGATTTTTTGGTTTCATCACAATCCATACAACATAGGGGAATAAGTCAAGAAATGATATATCCCTTCTAATTTAATATAAATTTATATCTCTAGAACTTTAATTGAAATGGAATTATCTAATTAAATCCATGGACATGGCGTCACATCATTAAGTTCATTTTAGGTAGTTAAAGAAATATATATCGAGGACATAGGTTGATGAAACAAGTATGAAACCTACTTTTCTGGAGATATTGATACAATGGGATTACATGAAACAATGAGCATTAGAATTTGGTTCTCTTGATTATGAAATTAAATTTTTTCTCAATTGGTCCCTTTACACACTACTAGGTGTTGATCTTGGATTTTAGGAAAACTCACCTAATGCAACAGATAAAGAGGCCTAGTGGGTCACACACATAGTGTATCCATGAATCTTTGTTAAATTCGTCTTTAATTTAACAATAAGAATATAAAATATTATAAAGATTGAGAAATAATAATTATTAAGGACTCAATTAACATAAAGTCAACATTTATATTCAATTTAGAATATATTAGTGAGTAAAACATTAATTAAACGTGTATTCAAAAGCTTAGTGAATAGAATATTTATTTATCTCAACTTTTATTTTTGAAGTAATAAATAAATATTTATTTGTTAAATAAATATTTATTTAATGATTTGAATTCAAAAAAATATTTATTCGCCAGTTACTGAATATAATATTTATTTATTTATTTATTTATTTAATAATATTATGATATATATTTATTTAAATAAATATTTCTCATTTAAGGTTTGATAAATTATGATGATGACTGATGATCTAGATTAAGGGCACAAGTAAGAATGATGTATTACTTAACATCTTTTAAATAAATATCGATTGGTTTATTTAAAAAAGATATTTAAACATTTGTGAGTTAGGACCCAACATAAAATATATTATTATTATTATTATTATTATTTTATTATTATTATTATTATTATTATTATTATTATTATTGGTGTGGGTATACTTATAATATTGAAATTATTTAAGATCTTATGTGAAATAATTATTATTATCATGGGCTATACTTAGAATATGAATATTAATTAAGGTACTATACGCAATAATTAATTGTCCAACCCTAAGTATATAACCCGAATTATATAAATTAAATGGAAAGAGTTGTTTTTTATAAATAATATTTCTTTAAATATATTTCACTCAAGAACAAACAACATCACAAGGGTTCTCTCGACAATAACAAAATCAATACATATTATAAATCCGCAAACTCATACACCTGGATCCGATGCTAAAAACATACTACTTAAAAAATGTATTTGATGCAAACTAGTGTGACCTAAAAAATGAATAATATTAATTTCATTAATAAGAACTGAGTCAGTTACATAACCAATACATTTTAGTTTCAAAGTTTTAGAGAATTGGTAAAAACATTACATAACAAAACCCATGTTTTTCTCTTCAAATAATTATTTTTCTGATTATACCCAGATTTTATTATTCCTTATTAATGCATTAACATCTCCCAAAACATTCTAAACATATGACTACATTCTTGACATATCATACATAATAAATTTATTAATAACAAGTGTAAATAGAGATAGAATAAGGGTAAGATCAAACGCTCAGTATTGTTAAACAAAGGCATTGACAATTGGATATCATAAATGAGTATACTATGACAATAATGATATGAGAATAAAATTAAAGTGTATGGGTATTACATAAAATATATATACCAAAAAAAGTCTCATAAATCATGATTTGTGGCATAAAACATTAACATAAGAGAAGATACATATGAGTCAAAAATCATGAGCCATTTAAAATCAATATTTGTTACAATAAACTTCTAGAAATCATAGAAAGTATATAAAAATCATTTATATATCATGTGACTTTATATTCATAACTTCTGTTCACTTGTTTTTAACCTATAATTGAATAACTTATAAGCAGTTAATTTTAATAATAATTTATATATAGAATAAATCACTACCGAATGAATTAGGGAGATTTATCCTTAGATCACCCATTAGCATCGATAATTTCTAAGAACTATAACATGAACATAGATTATAATTTTTTCATTTCAACTTAAAACTCATAAAAACCATCCTTTCTTTATATCATTATGATCGCATGAAAATTAAATGGGATTCATTCTAATTTACTTAGAAGGTCGTCATAATCCATCTCAAGAAAGAAGGTCGACGGAATCATTATAATATATCCTCATTGAATCATAATAATCATTTAAAATATAATGAAATATATAAATAACACTTTTTTAATATCACTTGAAATAAATTTTGAAAAACATGATGAAATATCCCTTTCTTAATGTGAAATTTTAAATAATAAAAATTATTAGAAAGTAAAAATAAGAATTTCATTAAAAACACCTAGAAATTTATAAAGTAATCTTGATAATGAAAAGTGGTGATGGATGCGGGAAAATACATTCAATCGATATACATTTAAAAACATTATTTTTAGACATTTTAAAATAAAGTCCACTGTGATTTGAATAAAAATAATTTGGAAAAATTCTATTTATAAATTTGTAATTAGAATAAAAAAGTAATTTTAAATTAACATTAAAAATATTTCAATTATAAATAATTACATTCTTTAAATATTTTGAAGAATATGGATATAGTGTAGAAACAGATTAAAACAATTAAATAAATGTTTTACGGGAAAACACCCTTATGTCTTTTAAAATTAAAAACCCTTTTAATGGAAATAATTTTAGAATTAACTTAAAATATCATGATTATAAGAATATTTATCATATCATCTTTCAAAGTCGTAGTGTATAAACTATATATATGAATAGTGGTTTATCAATCAAAAAAATGTCTCAAATAATGATTTTTGATATGATAATTCCTTAGAACATTGGTAATACATGAATTAAAAAATATATTGAAAGAAGTAAATTAATATTATTCTATAAAAGTAGTATTTCTAGAAATAAAATTTAATATCTCATTAATTAGGCTATAAGTACACCATATAAAATAAATCATGGGGCACAATATGAAACATCTCACAAGGAATTGAAATTGAGACCGAGAAACCCTTACAAAGATCATAACTTTTAAATTAATAATAAATAAATGAAGTGGTTATGTTAAATAAATTTAAATAAACATGAAACAATAAGATTTCATAACACACATAATATTAGTATAATAAATTCAATGATGAAGTGTATGATCCAAAGAAATGAAATTCAGTTAAAAGTTCCCTTACATCAGAATTCCCCTTGGTTGAACATGTTCTTATTTGATAAATTTAGAGTTTATATAAATATAAATCATAAAAATATTTATATTTATACTATCTTATATACTTTTCTTATAATTTCATATTACCCACCTATTAAAAATTCTTTGTTAAAATCATTGTTTATGTATTAATTGTTCTATTTCCCATGAATGTTTTGATTCAGTGGTTTTGGTTCTTATAGCTTGGTCCTGGTTTCATCCACTCCAAAATTTTCATGATGAATTTATACTTTTATTTTATATTATTATGGAGTTACATGGATATTTATTTGAACTTATAGTGACAAGTAAAATGGGAAAATTAAAAAATCCATTTTTAGAAGTTCTAAATCTGTAGAAAGAACTGAGTTTTTTACACAAATACATATATATTACCATTAAATAATTTTTAAAACATAATACTTTAATTATTATTATATATTATTTCATGTACATAATACTCCATAATAATTCATCACATAATCATTATAACATCATTCTTATGGATGGTAAAACTGAACAAATAAATAAGGTTATATTAATGTATTAACAATTTTATAAAAGCTTAATGATTTAAAAAATATTTTATAAAATGATAAATCAAATTCAATAATATTTACATTAATAAAAAAAATTAAAAATAAATGTAAGTGGTTACTACTTAAAAGTGTCTCGCTAAGGTCGTCTTAGGTGGTTAAACATTACGATGATCATTTGTTATTAATATTATTAAAAAATGATAAAATTATATGTACAAAAAATTAATAGATTTATATATGTCATATTTAATTATTTATTCCATTCATAAATTTAACCATGTTGGGTGGTATATAAAAATTAAATATTTCATTTTATGGAGATGGTAGTCTGCACATATGCATATGCGATACTTCCATTTTCAAATAGTTTGGAGGGACAGAAAATATAGAATATATTATTTTTATAGAATCATAATAACATAATTAATATCATATATATCAATTAAAATCATTATTATAACCATCCAAGTGATTTGGTGATTAAAAATAAAATACATTGCTTTGTAGAGGTGGTAGTCTGCACATACGCACGAATGACGTTTACATTTTCCGTATGGTGGAAAGGAAGTATAAAATAGGTGTTCTATCAACATAATACCATTTTAGTATAGTAATTTTTCTGATTAAATTATATTAATATGGTTATAATATATTTTAAGTTGTTATAATAAGAAATAAACTCAAAAGAATTCAATTAAGACTTATAACTCATCTTTGGATGTCTTCCCATGGAATACATATTAAGCCTTCTTGGATTGGTCTTTTGATGAGACCAGGACATATAGGATGTGAATAAATGAGTTGGGGAGGTATTTTTTAGATCTTTTTTGATCTAGGGTTCTCAAAATTTGTGGTTATGTGAGGATAAATGGTTTCCTTTTATAAGTGATAGGAGTGGAGCCCTTGTAAATATTAAGAACTTTAGAATATAATAAATTTATTTCTCATAGAAAGTGGATCCAGTTTAGTAAAATGTCAAAGATATGATATTTTAACGTTTAAATAAACTTAAAAAGACAAATATATTCATGTCACATAGATATTTTAAGAATTTTCACTTAGTTTAACTCCCTATTTAACCTTTTTAACCATTATCATGGCAACAAACTTTTACCATGTTAACTATTCATTATGAAAAAAATGAAATTAACTTCATTACCAAATTAGAAAATGATAATTATAGATATGGAATCCAGTTTATAGGATTCTGTTTCAAAAAGATATAAAAAAATTAATATAAGTTCTCTAATTGAAATGAAAATTTGTCTTCAGAAAAAATCATTTCTAAGAATAAAAATAATTTTACACCAAAATCATTTGTAGAATCGATCTCCTTGACATTAATTAGTCTATTAATAAAAAATGAGATTTATCTAACATTAAAACTAATTCAAAACCTAAATTTTACTTCTGAATACTCAATCAAAGGAAAAACTTTGGTATTTAAGAATAAGGTATATTTTTTTATTCCCTAAAAAATCAAACTTTTCAGAAAATTACCAAAAAATAATCCTAAGGAAAATTTAATATGCTAAATTAAAAAATTGAATTTCATCTAATAAAATTAAAATTCAATAAAATCAATTAAATTATATTTTAAAATAAATTAAAATATATAAATAAAAACTATTTTGATAGAAAAATGACCCTTTTAAACTCTCTGTGTTCTTAACCTTATTTTATATCAATTTCCAATGAGTGTTAATTTATTTATTTTCATATTTTATATTAATAATTTATTGTTGTTTGTCATTAATTTTAATAAATTTATATTCTCTTTATTTTGATATTTCTGATAACATTACATATTAAGCATAGTATTATTTAAAGTAAAATACATTCTAAAATCTTAGGGTGTTATATTTTCCCCCTCAAAAAAAATTGTTTCCCTACAATTATAATTTTTATGTCCTAAATTAATTTATCAAAAATTATTAATAAAATTATATGTGGATTATATCATGATAAGTAATTTTTAAGTCACTCCTAAGAAACTTAGAATGTCTTAATTAAATACTTCTAAAATAATGTATGGTCAATTATAAATCTCATACTTGTGAATATTTTTTCAAAATTATAACTTGATGAGTTATAAATATTTTCCATATAAGACCCAATAGATTTATCTTCCTCTTATTTGAGTTGGATAATTTTTGACCTTCAATATAGTAAATGATAAAATATACTTACTTGATTTCTTTATATTCCATAAGAAAATTTTCATCCATTAGTTGTGTTTTTAGAATTTTTTCATCTAAAGTTGCTGTTATGTTATAAATAATAAATAATCATTATGAAGATTTAATGCATGAAGTAAAAAAATTAAAATTTTAACGAATCATAAGATTTAAAAAATAATAATGATAAGATATTCCTATTTCTTTAATACATTAACCAAAATGGTTAGCACAAGTTAATATAATATCATAAATGAATAAACCTTCATATTAATAAATAATATATTAATCATAAAAACCATAAAAATAATAACCAAATTTAAACATAAATCATTCCATAAATAACTAACCCTAAAACTCTTCAAAATATGATAAATAAAATTTAGAACCCAACAATTAGAATTGTTTGATAATATATTATTCCAAAATGAACATTACATTTATCTCTAAACAAAATCAATCACTCAAAAATTAACATACCAAAAAATTATATTCCATGATCATATAATCTCAAAAATATTCTAATCGTTTCCATAAATAACCCGAATCACCATAAATTTACAATAACATTATATATTCTTCCAAAAATTAACCCGAAATATATTTATAAATTAATATAAATCACATTAAAATAAAATATCATATTAGATAATTATTTACAATTTACATTCATTCCCATAATGTTCCCAAAATTTTAGTGAAGTTATTCCATAATTAATTTAACCACCAAATCACCTTTTAATCACATGGATATCTATATGATAAAACATATTTTGAAAAAAATATAATAAAACTTCATATAAATTAACCATAATTACCTCAATATCAAATATCACATTAACCTTAAAGGTTATCTTTACCATATAGGTTTTAACCCCAAAATAATAACATTTTTCTAAAATAACCTTTGTAAGGACCCAGCCTTAAAGATTACAGAATATAGTATCTTTAGATTATAATTCACTATCTTTTTATTCCAAAATATATTTTATATTTATATTTTTGTATAATTAGTTCATAATTATTACATAAAACCACAAAAACTTTAATGTGGACAGTTCTTCTCATTATAAATTTTTTCCACAATAAAAAACTTTTAAAATTAAAACATGTTTTATTTTTATGAAAAATCTTCATGACTTCAAAATTGGATTTTTATTTCACCTTAACCATCCTTAAACCCTATTAAAAACTTTTTAAAAACAATGAACAAGAGAAAAAATATCTATAAGGGATATAAAAGAATGAATTAAATTTCTGTTCCCTGAATACTTATAAAAATTTACATTTTTCAAATTAAACTTTGGGCTTCAAATAAACCCTTTTCATACCCAATAAATAATCTTCTCTATAAAAAAAATAAAAAAACATTTTATTAGAAATATTTATGGAAAAATAAACCCATAAACGTTTCTTTTAAAATTATAAAATAATATGAAAACTATTTCAAAATTTTATGTTTTTCACTCTTATATATTGAATGACTATCATGATTAAATTTAGAGTAATCATCTCTACTACTCATGTAAGATATTCACAGTTAACTTTTGAATAATAATTTATTGTAACTAGAATATCTACTTATAGATTTTCTAAAATATTTAATCTTGTAATAACCATTGTAGTATATTATCATTATTTATTGGGAGAAACCTAATCGATTGACTCCATATCATTTTTTTTAAAACCATATGGTTGACTTTCATTCCCAATGTATTAGAGGGATATCACAGAACCACTATTAATTGGTTTATAATATATTCTCCCATCATCATATAAAATTTCCAAGATCCATAACATGATACCTAAAATCTAGCATCATAAAAACATTTCTTGAGGCAAATAAATTTTCTATTTTGAAATCACTTATTTAAAAATATAAAAATTATAAAGGAAAATATATTCATTGAAAAAATACTTGAAAACTTGTAATGGAATATTAAAATCAAATATTTTTCATGATTGTGGAAAATTATGATCATTCATTATAATTTAAAAAAACATTTCTCCTATACTTATTTCAGAAAAATCAAAAAGTAACTCATTTGGAAAATAAAAAAATATTCCTTTAAAACGATTTTTAAAAAAGTAAGACATGGGTAAAAATAAATTGAAAAATGAATATGAGAGTAGTAAACCATAATTTAATTTTAAAAAAAATATAGATATGGACGAAAAATATATCTGATAAAAATATAAATAATATTGATTTTTATTTTAAACATTAATTTACTTGATTCATATTCTAAACAGGGGAAAAGTTGGAAGAAAATATGAAACCTATATAAGAGATTAAAAATAAAATAAACTTTAATAAAAATTCAAAAATATATATTCATGTTAATTACCTCAAATTTTTGGTATATACACTACATAAAAATTAATTGGTTCATAATATCAAATATGACTAAATTGAGTGGAAACTAAGACGAAATATCATATCTTGAGTCTGACTCATCGCATATATTCTTTATCTTCTTAAATAATAAACCTAAGTTAATAATTTACTTGATTAATAACATTTTTAAAGTTTATTATTCCTTTTGTATCACTTATTTCTATGTTATATAAAATTACAAAATCATTTGTGTTCACGTTGGATGTATTGATGATATTCAGTTCATAAGTCTAAAATGACTTAGGTATGTTGACTATGGTCAACAGTGTTCATTACTCCACCATATCTAGAATCATAATAGTGAAATAATTATCACTTTTAAAAATCAATTATACCTTTAAATAAAACCACTAAATAGGGTTATGGAAAATTAACTACATTACAATCATGGAGATGGTAGGTTGTATATACGTATGAGTAATGCTTCCATTTTTCAATGATCATTATGGAATAGTGTTCAGTGTTATTTTATATTTAAATAATGATACTAATATCATAAATATAATATTAATTCTTTAAATATATTAATATATATCATCCATGTGATTTGGTGATGAAAAATGAATTACATCACTTCATGGAGGTGGTAGTCTACATGTAAGCACAAACAACATTATCATTTTTTCGGGAATGTAATGGTAAGAAGGTAAAAGATATATTATATATTAAAAATTATAAATATTTTGATAAAATTTTATATTAACATTAATTCCATCACTATAATCAATTCATGGGAGACAGTGATGGAAAACAAATTACATCGGTTCGTGAGGTTGTACTCTACCGTACACACAAAGGATGGTTTTGTCTCCCATTTTATGTAGGAGGAGATGTATACAGTTCATGAAATTAAAATAATAACATATACTTGTATGTAGTAAACTAGTATAATAATTTTATCATGTTTTAATAATATTTTAATGAGGAAGAAATAAAACAAAATAAAATATGGTTAAAAACTATAGACCTTGTTTATAAAACCTCATCTTCATCACACCTTGAACCCTCTAAGTTTTGTATTATTCCTAAAAAAATACTTCTAGAATGGTTATATGTATTAAATTAAGTTTTTGGTAATATATTAGCTATAAATATTTGTTTTTAAGTGTGAAAGAATGAGAAGAAGATGTGCCCTTTTATAAGAGATGGGAGGGGAACTCTTGTAATTCCTCAAAATATTAAAATAGTGTAAATTTACTGTCAAATAAAAATTTTTGAAAACTGATTTATTTAAAATATAGAATGACTACGAGTCTAAATCCACTCATTAATTAAAAATTATACATGTTTTGATCACATTTTTACCCTTATTTTTTTCTCTTAACCCCTCATTAACCTCATTGACACTTACAATGACAACAAGGATTTTTACTCTTTGGAGGTCAATATAGTTTCTATAAATGAAAAAATGGTCCATAAATGGACCATGGTTGACATTATAAACCATATTCAAATTTATTTGATGAATTCAATATTTTTATTAATTTTTTATCATTTAATAACATATTATTTATTAAACAATATCACTAATGTTAATTTTTAGAACTATTCATTACATTGATTTTAATATAAATAAAATGAGAAGTAAAATTAGAAAAAAATATTTTAATACAGCGATAAAATTTAATTTAAATTTATAAAATTCATGGATCACATTATTTATCTCAAAATATCTTATATTTAATATTTTTAATACCATTTAATTGATTTTTCATTTAATTGAATAATTACCCCTTCAATGTCGTATAAGCATTTAAGTTAAATAGTTATTTACTAAAAATTATAAAAATCATAATAAAGATAAATATTTTATATTTTAAAATAATATTTATAACTGAACATATACTATGGTGATATATATGTTAAAAATATTATAGTTAATAAAAAACAAGAGTGTGACAGTTTTTTACTTTTCCTTAAATAAAATATTATAATGTTCATAATTTCTTCCAATTAGCCAAAAAATGCTATATAAATGAATATTAGAAGATCATGTAAAAAATATACTCATTCCATAGAATAAATTCTCATATTTTGGTTATTTTATATTCCTTATCATTTTATTTTTAACTTCAATTACTGGATTTACCCTTTACCATGGTAATAAAAAATACTAAGGTAACTATTCATATTGAGCAAAAATAAAAAGGGAACTATTTTCCAAATTTAGACACAATGATTCCAAATTTAGAATACATTTTTCAAAATTCAAAACACTTGATTTGATGAATTTAATCTAAAATTAAATTATAAAAATGCAATGAAAAATGTTTTTTGAGAAAAAATGTCCATTTTAAATATAAAAATGTTTTTATACTAAATTAGAATAAATTTATTTAAAAAATCATAATTATATAATTATAAACAAAAAAATAAAAAATTAATTTTAAAACTAAACCAAAGTATACTTTTATTTTATAAATAATTTAAAATAAAATATAATTTTCAATAAAAAAATTAGATTTTTTCACTATTCATTGAAAAATCAATTTTTTCTTAAAATTCTCAAAAATTCATACTTGGATAAAATTGACATGTTTTATTAAAAAATTAAATTCATTTTTTAAAATATATTTTCTAAAATTTTCATAAATTAATTATAATATTCACTTATAAAAATCAAGGAAACACGTTTCTTGAAGAAAACATATTTTTAAAGAATGAAATGAATTTACTAAAATTTGTGTTCTTATTTACAGAGATTTGATTATTACCTTATAAATTAGTAGGGCTATTATATATTTCATAATATAGTTAATATTATTCATTACCACTTGTTTAACATCTATGTTATAATGGTCTCATTTAAATAGTAATATTTCATTATTCGTTTTAAGCTCATTGTTGATTGTCCTGTATAAAATCGAACAGGTCCTTTCTTTTTAAAATATCAGGATATTAAATTCTATCCCTTTAAAAACATTTATCCTATCAATTTAAACTTATTCCAGGAAACTAGGGTTTAAATTCTCAAAATACCTTTGCTGAAATCACCCATCGTAAAAAGGTTAAATAAAAAAATAACTTAAAAAGAGAGAAATGGAAGTATAAAGGTGATTTGGAATAAAACATACTAGGTTTAAAGGTTGGAAAATAATGGTGGGAAGTGAAAATATGGATATGGAAGACAAAAATAATTTCTAAAAACTCTTATAAAGTGACATAGAATATAGTCATGAGAGAGTTAAGAATCATAAACTAGAAATCTATGATGGGTTAAAAGGGTCATTGATTTATATGGTAAGAAAAGTACATGGATAATCTTTTTATTTAAAGTCATTTTCTTAATGTTAAGGAATTATTTTTTTATCGTCAAAAACTTGAAAAAAAATGGACATTACATTACTTTTGTGGAATACTTAATACATAACAAAAACATATGGCCAAAGATTGTATTAGTTTATTATCATTGGAAACTCTGAACAAAATATTATAATTAGCGTGAAAGATCATCAACATCCCCATAAATATATTCCCTTTTTTCTTACCTAAAACCTTTTTTTACATCCTTGGGAAAATAAAACATATAAAGGGTGAGCTCAAATTCTCAACAAGGGTAAATATGAAGAATGTAAAACAAACCATAAATATTTGAATGTAAAAACATGAACATAAAATTTAAACATCAAAATATTGATCAGTAACATAAATCTTGCTAGTACGTAAGGCATGGATCTTAAGGGAACATTAACTATGAAATAATATCATTGTAATAAAACATGTAATTATGGTAAACAAATAAACAAAAAATATTATTTCCATCGTAGCGAAGGCATTGCTGCCAAGACCATCATAGTGGAAGAAGTCCATTACTGAACTAGGTTTACTTGATTTTCCAATCCTGTATTACTGAACCGGATTTAAATTTCATTCTATCCATGTCAATATCATGAGATATAAATCTTTACCCAATTAATTGTAGGGAGATATAGGTCCCACCCATCTCATAATAAAACCATTCTTATATGTTCCACAAAAACATAACTTATACATCATAGCATAACCCATATAAAAAAATGGGATTCTTAAATATCATGCCATCATAACATACTCCATATAAGATAAAAGGAATTCCTAAAAATAATTCCATCATAATATAATAAAATCAAAGTAATAATAGGGATAGAAACATGACCCTATATCATCTTTGATAGAAAATAATTTTGATGAAACACTTGAACTATGTTCTTGAGGAAAATATCCTTTCTTCTTCAAAAACATTTTCTTTTCTCAATATGTCATGAAATTATAAAAAAAATAAGTTAATTGAAAATAAACATGAAAACATTTAAAGGAAGCTTTATGAAAATAATGCTCTATGAAGTCATAAAAATTCGTTTATGCCATATAAATTAAAAAAACATTCTCCTCATATTTTGGTGGGAAAATTCAAGAAGTATCTCATACTGAAAACGAAAAAAGATTACTTTTATATATTTTAATAAAAAATCAACAATGGGTAAAAATGGATTTTTAAAAAAAATTAGGAGGATAAAAATAATATTATATATTTAGGAAACATGGACTTGGATTATAAATATGCCCCAGTAAATACTTAAGTATAAATAATCTCAGATAAAATGAGATTGCAAGATTTTCCCATACCTTAGGTCCGATATAATTTGTACGTATCTGAAACTCCTTTATAATTATTTAAATAATGTCATTGACTTATTCCATAATCATATTCATTTTTATGATATCATATATGGTCATATTCTTATCTGTTTATTAGTGACATTTCATTGTTACTCGTTGTTTAGGTGTTAACTGTTTTATGGTCTTTTACATGTTTTTTCGAATAAATTATTATTCCTATTTTTAGGATATAGTTATATCATTTACAGAATGGTATTAGTATAACATATATCATATTTATTCATTCAATTAATTTATATAATCATTCTTCAATGAATATCATGAAGAACAAATTGCATCACATCGTGGAGATGGTAGGTCGTACGTACGCACGAGCGATGATATCATCACCTTGATTGTGGAATTGTATTAAATTTTATGGTGTATAATATTTCACAATAAATATAATTTTAAAATAATCATATATATATCTTTATTCTATAATAATAAACATCCAATAATGTTGGTGATGAAAAACAGATTACACCATGGCGTAGAGATGGTTGGTCGTACGTATGCACACGTGGTGATTTCATTTTTCATAGGATGGATAGAAGATGTAATATGGTTGTTTCATATTCATAATAACATATAATAATACAATTTATACTGTAGTTATTACTTAATAATTAAATAACTCATATAGAGTATGTAGAATAAGAAATAAGTTTGAAAGAATAGGTAAAGGATATTACCACTTATTCGATGTGCCTCTTCTAAACCTCCTCTTACGGCACTAAAGTTGTTCTTTAAATAAGACCATGACCTCCAGTATGTTTCTAGGGAAGTGGATAAGTTAAATTGAAAGGTTTTTTCCAAGTTTGAAGGCTCAAAATTGAGTGAAGAGGAGAAGTAGGGGGTTCTCTTTTATAAGAAAAGAGAGGGGCACTTTTAGAAACCTCAAAAAATAATAATTTATAATAAAAACAAACCCCACATAAAAACCTCAAAAATGACTCAACATTAAATATTATATGATATAGGGTTTTAATATCATCAACCAATAAAATTTAGACATGTTTTTATTTTATCTTAAACCTTATCATTTGGATTTATCCTTATTTAATCTATTTAATTTGATTTGTGATAATAATATTATAAAATTTAACTGGTTATAAATACTTACATATGTGTTTTTAATTGTCTATAATTGGATACTTGATGACATTTTAGACCATATATTTTCAATTTGTAATTTTTAAATATTTTTGTGATTTTTAAACAATTTAGTAATATGTTATATGTATAAAATATCAATAGTGTCAATTTTGACACTTTTCATTTATTTTAATTTAAATAAAATCCAAAAAAATGATAGATTTGAAAAAAATATTTAATAGATTCCTAACATGTCATATTAACCTATAAAATTCTTGGAGCACATTAATTAGTTCATATAATAATTATTGTAATATTTTTGAAACCATTTATTTGATATTTCTCTTAATAAAATAATTACTACAATATTTTTGTATAATTATTTAATATACTTATTTTTTGTATAAAGATTAAAAATAAAATACTATAATTAAGATAAATATAATATATTTCATAATAATACTTTTATTCGAATTTATCTTCTAAAAAACCCATCTTTTAAAATGATAGATTTATTAAATTATGAATGTGACAACTTTGACATCATTTAAAATAAAATAATATAAGTGTCATAATCTCTTTTATAAGTCTCAAAATGGTAAAAAAGTCTACCATTGTATTATTATGGTTTTTATATACTCTTAAAATATGTTTTTGTTAAGTGTTTGGGCTTTTTTATGGGTATTATTATTTTAATAGAAATTATATTATTGATTTTTTTACTAAATAAATAATTTCTACATCATTAATTTATATGCTATTAAGGTAATTATATATTTCTTAAAAATTAAAAATAAATTACCATGATAAATAAAAACATTTTAGATTTCAAATTTGTATTTATAATCAAATTTATATTCCATATAACCTTATTTTAAAAATAATTTAATTATTAATGATTGAGTGAAACATATTTCACTTTTCATTAAATAAAATAAAGTAATTGTCTCAATATCATCAAAGTTGGTTCCAATAGATACCATTTATACCAATGTATGTTTTAGTACAAAATATAATCATGAAATTATATCTAGATAAGTTTTAGGGTAATTTTATGATATTATTTTTACCCTTAATTACCTGATTTACCATTAACTGTGGTAAATAAAATTTACCGTAGTTTCTATTCATAATGCCCAAAAATAAAAGTAGCCCATTAACTTAATGTGGAACTAAATATTATAAATATATAATCCATTTTTCCAAATTCAAGACACATAATTTTCAGTAATTAATTTAAAGTTAATCCTGTTATTGAGAAAACGGATTCTAAAAGCTAAAACATTGCAAAAGATTGAAATGTTTTTACCTATGAATTCAATGTAAAATTAATACTAATGACATAAATTCTATTAAATGGTAAAAATATATTCTATTTATACTTTAAAACCATTCAATATTATAATTTAACCTTATAAATTATCTCGATGAAAAAAGTTCTTTTTAATTAAAAATTTAGTGTATTTTACTATTCATAAAAATATGAAATTTATCAGAAAAATATCAAAAAATTATCAAAATTAAATTTTTATATCCTGATTACAAATAATAAGCATAATTTGTCAAATTTTACTTATAAACATATCAAAAACTATATTTAAAATGGGCGCCCCATCAAAAGGCGGAAAAACTGTATTTTTTGAAAAATACTATTTTTATTGGAAAAATTTGATTCTGTTCTCATAATATGTTATAGAAAATGTGTAAAATGAATGATATTGTTATAAAATACAAAATTTGGTTAATAAAATTTATAACAACTAGTTTATAATAATATTATAATAATATATTGTTATTTAGTGAAACTCGGTATCACGTACAACGCAAGCACAAGAGCCTCGACCCAGTTGGTGAGGACTTCTTAGGTGCATCCAGGAGACCCAAGACCAAATCCAGGGGAAGGATAATTTCCATTAATATAGTATAAATGTAGCAGGTACTGTATTAGGAACTGTTCATAGCTGTAGCAGGTACTGTAGTAGGAACTATAGCGGGCACTGTTTAGCACTACAGGAGCCGAAAATATTCCCCCATTTGCACCTTCGGGCCACTGATTTGGTTCCCGAGTTCTTTAAGGACTTCAAACCACCCGAGGCCTCAGGTCAGTAAGGCCTTCAGGACACCTCAAGGCCTTTGGGCCACCTTAACTGCAGATGCAAACCAGACAACCTACAAAGGAACGAACTTCCGAAGGAGGAGGAGCAAGGAGATTTCACCATAACAAAATCTAAACAGATTGCAAGAATGAGAGGGTATGGAACCTACCATCGGGACAAGACTGTGCATGAACGGGAAAGCCTATCCCAACATCCATGCGAAGGTAGAGAGAATATTTCACGATGAAGATGCTGGGGAGGATCAGTTCTAAGTAGTTAGTCTGGGTTTTATGTAATGTTTGAAACCTATGGGAAATGAATTCCTCTAAGGCCTATGGGCCATGTAATACCTATTCCTAGGGTCCTTTTAAGGGTTCCACCTCACCCCTTGAAAGGTGGATTATCAAATATCAATAAAAAATGAGGCCTTCCGTCCATTGGAGGAGGCGTACAACGTATGCTATCAAGGAAGGTCTCTCTTGCATGTAACGCAATCCAAGTCAGTGTTGCATGTATTAAAATCCTTCTTTATTATTGTGTATAATATAATCCAAACATAGTTCTCATATACATTGAAAAAAAAATATCCTCAATGTTGAGTATAATAAATTCTATAAAACTAACTTGGAATTGTGTGTAACACAAGACAAAAATAGTGTTGTGTATACTACAAGCTAATACGATGTTGCCTATAGTGCAAGATAATCTTTGTGTAGTGTACAACACAAGAAATCAAATAAATTAATAGAATCTATCTCATAAAATCTCAGATTGTTACATTCTACCCCCCTTAAAATGAATTTTTCCCTTGAAATTCGGCGGGGTTATAAATGGTTTTCTACATAAAATTTTCTTTCATAGAATCCCACATCGTAAAAAGAAGTACTAAAACTTGATTTTAAAAAAAAAATGTTAGAAATATAACGGTTATCTAAAGTAACTAATCACTTCGTTTCCACATAAGAGAACATAGCTGAAAACATGGATATGGAAGAGAAATCTAACCATCAAGTTCTAATGAAGAGTGATAGAGAACATGGCTATGAAAAATTAAACAATCACAAAGCCATAAATTTTTGATGATCTAAGGTACCATCTGATTCATCGGATATGAGGGTACTAAGACAACATTTTTGGTTTTCAAGATCATTTCCCTAAAGTTGATGAATTTTTTTAAAAGAATAATTACTTACTTGATTTTAGTGTAATATCATCATAGGTCATTCCATGAAAAATATCCACTTCATCTCTTATTTAAAGAAATGAATTTTAATTTTTCATTCTTGAAGTGGTAGTAGATTATGCAAAATAATGATAGTTCATTCCATTTGTCTCTATCACAAAAGGGTTATAACATGTTATTAAATATACATAAGTCCATCTATGGTGAGATTAATCATATATGGTTCCAAAAATGGACTAATACTGCATCTATCATAATACTTAAAAAAATAAAACTAATTTCAACAAACTAGGGATTTCTTGTAGGCCATTGGTTGGTGATAAAGGCATGTCGTACTTCGGTTTTGGGTTTGATTCCTACATCCTTTTCCGGTGTGACGGGTTGTTTCCCATCCTATGGGTTGTCCTTTTTCTAAAACTATACTATTTTAAAATTACTGAAATAATAATTAAAAAAAAGTTCTAGCCTTAAACAATACTATCTGATGTTCAAATTAATCCATTCCGACCATTAGGATTATTCAAAATACTTCTGTCCAATCTCACAGTATGAAGAAAACAATTACCAGAAAGGTCATATAACAAGCATGTGAATACCATCATTTATCCCCTATATATCATAATATATAACTTGTTGGTCACATTCCAAACAATTTATAGACTTCATAATGCATCCTCCTGAAATATTAAAATAACATAAATTACCTTTGAACCTTAGTAACAGTATGAATTCCATCAAAATTAACTCTTTCCATACACAAAAATCCCAAAATTTATATATACTCAAACCCTAACATCACTTTTTCCTTTTATCAGTCATTAGATCATTAACACTATCAAACATATTATTTTCTCCTTATCCCTTCATTACGTTCATATTAGGGGATTTCCAAAAATATCTGAATAACCTTTCATGGTTATCAGTAACATTCAACATATACATTCAAATACTTAAGAAAAAAATAGTGCAACAATCCTTAGATGTTTCTTTATTCCATAGTACTATTAAATAACTTATAAAACATTACTATTGAAAAACATGTAATCATTTCACTGCCTTCTTAAACCATTGACTGAGCTTCATCATTTTATTCCTCAACACTTCTTTCATCTCATATATCATTTTTAGTCTCTTGATCATCATTAACATAAATACTACCCATAAGACCATGAGGATTCTCTTCATGAGATTTTCTCGTAGGGATTCGATTTTTATAATGCTCATACATTCCACATTTAAAACATTTAACCACTATTAATTTCTTAGTAATACCATTATCTTTGTCCATTGTGTTAACAGAACCTTTTTCTTTGCAATTATTGGCTTTTTTCCTTATTTTACAAACCCAAAGCATCTCCTGGTTCCATTGAAATATTCTCCTTGATGTCTCTTCCCACATGATTTACATGAGGAAAATTGAACTTTCTTTCCTCTATGATCACCATGAAACTTCATCTATCTTTTATTAGTTGCTTCAGGAAACTCACCAAAGTTGAGATTATTGATCATATTATGAGATTGTTGATTAGGCATAATAATTATTTTTCTCCTTCCATCTCCCATTTCATATGGTTTCCAATGAATAATATCATTCAAATTGTCCGTCATATTCTCTATTAACATGAATACTATTATTTCAATCCTTTTTCTAGAACCCCAAAATAATATTGTGAGAGGAAAAAATCATACTAGGAAAACAATATAGTCAAGGGGGTATACTTTCAATATCTAACATCTTAAATTTAATCCTATATTATTCATGATCATTACCATAATTTTATGATGGTAGCCAATACTTATACATAACCTTAGGGACATCCCTAGGCACAACATGTAAATATCTCTAGGGATACCACAAAATTTTTTGCATCCTAGTTTCCAAAGGTTAACTAAACCTTCGCTCTGATACCAACTGTTGAGACCCAAGCTTGACGTTCATGGAAATTACATTACTTTTTCAGAATACTTAATACATAACAAAAACATATGACCAAATACCATTTTAGTTTAGTGTATTTGGAAACTCATAACATAATATTCTAATCCTGGTGAAAGATCTTAAACATCTTCTACAAAGATCTTCCCCTTTTGTTTTCAAACCTAAATCTTTTATTTATATCCTGGGGAAAATAAAACAAAGAAAATTTGAGCTAAAATTATCAGTAAGGATAAACATGGAGAATATAAAACAAACCTTAAGCATTTGAACGTAAAAACATGAACATAAAATTTAAACCTAAAAATATTGAGCAATGACATAAATCTTAGTAGTACGTAAGGCATGGATCATAAAAGAACATTAACTATGAAATAATATCATTAGAATAAAACATGTAATTGTGGAAAACTAATAAGAACAAAATTTTATTTCCATCGTAGCCAAGGCATTACTGCCAAGACCATCATAGTGGACGAAGTCCATTACTGAACTATGTTTGCTTGTTGTTCCAGCCCTCTATTACATAACCGAATTTAAATTTTGTTCTAGCCATGTTGATCTCATAAGATATAGATCTTTACCCAATGCATTGGAGGGAGATATAGGTCTCACCCATATCATATTGAAACCATTCTTATATGTTCCACAAAAACCTAAATCATACATCATTTCATAACCCATGTAATAAAATGGGATTCTTAAACATCATTCCCGCATAACATAATCTATAGAAGAGAAAAGGACTTCATAAAAAATAATTCCATAATAACATAATCAAATCAAATTAATAATAGGGATAGAAACATTATAAGGCCCCATCCTTAAACCTTACTTAATCTTGAGTTATCACAAGATTACACGTTGAGGATCTTTTCGGGTTTAGAGTTTTAGAGAATTAGATCATAAAACTTGCATTACATTCCACATATAAACAAAGTGGTTACATAAAGATAGTATTCTTCATTCCCATCAATGGAAACACATTTAAAATAAAACATGGATTAATTCTTGACACATCCTTGACTCTATCATCTTATTATGTACCTTTCCCTTGACCTGTGAAAAACATTTCAAAAAACTTGGGATGAGCATAAAAACTCAGTATGGGTTATAAAAAAAACATGGAAAGGAAACATGAGTTCATATATACATAAGAATGAAATCATACTTTACCCATAAAACATTGGCACTTTAACATACCTCATAAAATCACGAATAAATCATAGAAATCATAAGACATAAAGGTAACTTGAGGCATTCATAACATTCTTACGTAGGGAGTAACCCTCTTTGTTACGTTTGGAATACCCATCATAGTATATTCCCTAAAATCTCTTCGGAGAAACCTTAACGTTTCACTCCTTCGCGTTACCCAATGCATTGGAGAGCTATAATGGGCTCACCCGCCCTTAGTTTATCACGGAACCACCCGTCTTCATAATAATGCCCAAGAACCATAACATAATCATATCACATAAAACATGCATAAAGGAAACATAAAATTTCCACATTTCAATCACGAGATATCAATACAACACATTGATATAATAACATTATGAAAACCATTTTCAATACCAAAATAAAAGAAAAGTAAAACTTGGTATTTTTTTTTAAAGGTATGGCTTGTAGAGGAAGCCGAAACTCAAATAACGGTTACGACGGCGGAGAAGTCGTTGTCGCCGCATACATACGACAAAAACATTCCCTTTTGTCGTTTAGTAAACGCTTCGTATAAAAAATATTCCTTTTGAATATACGTAAAAGTCAAAGGGATTTATACACCGTATAAAAGAAAGTTGTGTATAAAATAAAATATGCCTCAATGAAAGGAGATTGAGACAAAGTCTCATACCTCATATCCGACTTGACTCGACCGTTATTTAATCTCCTGAATAATAAACTTGAGTTAATATCTACTTGATTATGAATCTTTTCAAGTTCATTATTCCTTTTATACCATGTTATGAACATCATGTAATCAGTTAAGTTAATAATGTTCATTTTGTCGGTATTTGGTTCTTAAGTCAAAAATAGACTTCTTACACTTACATGTTGTTAATTTGGTCAAAGGTTCATTATATCCAGAATGGTATTCATGATGTAGATATCATATATGTCATATATATCCAGTACATACATGCATTTATAATATTACATAATTTAGAGGTAAGAAATGAAATGCACCGTTCATGGAGACGGTAAGCCGTACGTACGCATGAACGCTACTTCCATTTCTATTTCATATTTTCTGGAATGGAATCATAATGATATAAGAGTATATTATAATTACAGTATAATAACATATATAATATCATTAACTTTATCCTTTACACATCCCACATATGGTATTAACGAATCAAATCACTTTTAGGGGGCGGTAGTCCTCACTTCCTAAAATGAAGATATCGTGTTTTACCCATAATGGAAACCATAAAGGTATGCCCAAAATGAAAAAAAACATAAGCTTAAGGAAAACATAAACATATTATATATCATATATGAAAATAGTGACATCATAATGGCCACCTTTGAAGGTGTTAAATAAGTGTTGAACAATCATCGTTTCGGGAGGAAGAATTTCGCCATCCACGGAAACCGTATGTTCTTTAACCATTTTATGTAGTTGTGTGAGAGTGTAGCTCAAATAAATATCATAAAAAAATCCTTGTATATTTAATATACTGGTGTTTTTACAAAATAAGTAAATAAAAAGAGTTTAGGGGGTTGGAGAAGCAAAATAAAACAAATGAACATTAGAGAATGAATTACCTTAAAAAGTGTAACTCCTTTTGATTTGAGCCTAAAGGCTTTCTTTGAAAGGATTATGCCCAAAGGGAATCCTCTAGAATTAGGATACGGATGTGGAGAGAGCAAATGGGAAGGGGTTGGCCGAGCCAAAGTCTTGAAGAGTGTGTGAAATGGGGTAGAGGTGGGGGCCTTTTATAAGAGAAGAGGAGGGGCACTTTTGGAAAGTAAAGAAACATTACTTTATTTGAAAATGTGTCTCGGTTTCAAAAGGTCCCACATTGATATAATTTGTTTATAAGGTGATAAGGGTTCAAAATCCACTCATCCAATTGGTTTTGGCCATGTGTAGGGTTTAGATTTTTCATTATCATTTCATTTTATTTAAATCGTCAAATAATGATGTCATCGCTGCATCATTATTATGTCATAAATAATTTAATTTATTTAATGTCTAAAAATTATAAAAAAAATACTATGATATAGGAAATCTTTTTAGATTTCCAATGACTATTTATAATCAAAATTTGGACTTGTATAACCCCACTTAAAAATTGTTTCTGTAAAACATATTATGTTTGTTTCATTTTCACTTTAACATTAAATAAAAAGTAATTTATGTCATTTCCCAACAAAAGTGGATCCATGGGGTCCCCAAGTTGACCCATGGCATTTCATGGTCGGCCATGACACAAACAATGATGTTGGGACATGTTTATAGCTCATTTCATATTATTAAAGCCTTATTTAGACCTTAAACTACCCTAATTACCACTAATCGTGATTAAGAACTTAATAAGTTACTATTCACAAAAAAATTATTATAATCTCATTGAACCACATTTTACATAATAATGACAACAATGTATGTCGGATTTTTAAAATTCAATACACATTAGTGGTAAACTTTCATTTAACTGAAAAATCAGTTTGCTTGATTACCACTTAGTGGTTTCACTATTCATCAAAAATTGAAGTTTTTCAGAAAATTATCAAAAATTCACCCTAAACTATATTTGATATTCCGAATTCAAAAATGAAGTCTATTTTACAAAATTCAAATCATATAAGTCACATTAATTAATTTAATAATTAATTCCCGCTGCCAGAGCAAAAAACGTGTTTTTACAAAACAATAAGTATCAAAAGATTGACACCAGTTTAAGTCTAATTCCAAAGTGAAATTGATTCCAATGACCACCATTGGATAAAATGGTAAAAATATATTCTAATTTCACTTCAAAATCAATTCAAAACATAATCTAATAATATAAATAAATTAGATTAAAAAGCAGTTTTGATGTAAAATGCAGTATTTTTCACTATTCATTAAAAAATGAATATTGTCAGAAAAATACCAAAAATTCACACAAGGTAAATTTTGATGTCCCAATCATAAAGGATAAGTTTATTTTGACAAACATAGTTTATAAAATTGTCAAAATATAGATTCAAAAATGGTTTGCCATCAAAAGGCAGTAAAACAATCTTTTAAGAATATTAGTTTATTCCATGCATAAGATTGTATTTATTTTTATTTTAAGCCTCTAAAACACTATCTTAATCATTAATAGACATGGATAAAAATATCTATTATTCATTACTTACTTGGGATGTTACATCCTTCCCCCCTTTAGAAAATTGCGTCCCCACAATTTATTTACTTATCGAATAAATGGGGGTACTTATCCCTCATTGCATTTTCAGATTCCCATGTTGCCTCTTCAATCATGTGGTTTTTCCACAAAACCTTTACCTGCTTAATCACCTTATTCCCTAACACTTGCTCCATGTGGTCAAGAATCTGGACCGGTTGTTCCTTATAAGATAGGTTCTCTTCTAGCTGAACTACCTCTGGACTCAAAACATGAGATGGATCTGGCATATACTTTCTCAACATCGAAACGTGAAAAATATTGTGTACCTGAGATAAACTCGAAGGTAAAGCCACTCGGTATGCAACTGATCCAACTCTTTCCAGAATTTCGTATGGTCCAATAAACCTTGGACTCAACTTTCCTTTCTTACCAAATCTCATCACACTTTTCCAAGGAGAAACCTTGAGAAAAACATGATCACCTACCTCGAAAGATAGATCCTTCCTCCGGTTATCCGCATAACTCTTCTTCCTGCTCTGAGCTGTTCTCATGTGTTTCTGAATCAGCTGAACTTTTTCTGCCATCTCTTCTACCAATTCTGGTCCCATCAACTTCCTTTCACCCACTTCATCCCAGAAAGCTGGAGTTCGACACCGCTTCCCATATAATGCCTGAAATGGTGACATATGTATACTGGAATGGAAACTGTTATTATATGAAAATTCAACCAAAGAAAGATGTTGGTCCCAACTTCCCTGATAATCCATAGAACAAGCTCGTAGCATATCCACCAAGGTCTGAATTGTTCGTTCTGACTGCCCATCTGACTGAGGATGAAGAGCTGTACTAAAATTTAATTCAGTACCCAACGACTTCTGAAGGCCTTTCCAAAAGTTAGAATTAAACCTGGGATCACGATCCGATACAATGGAGAGAGGAACTCCATGTAACCTTACTATCTCTTTAACATACAAACGGGAAAGTTGATCAAGAGAGAAAGTATCTCGTATAGAAAGGAAATGAGAAGATTTGGTCAAGCGATCAACAATAACCCAGATCGCATTATTACCTCGAGATGTCTTCGGTAATCCAACAACAAAGTCCATGGATATATTCTCCCATTTCCACTCTGGCACTGGTAAAGGTTGAAGCATCCCTTTTGGTAACTACCGCTCTGATTTAACCTGTTGACATGTCAAACACTTCACAGTAAAATCAGCAATATCTCTTTTCATTCCATCCCACCAGTAATACTCCCGCAGATCTCTATACATCTTAGTACTGCCTGGATGAACTGAAAATGGAGAACTATGAGCTTCACATAACAACTCTCTCTTCAAATGTGAATCACAAGGCACACACAATCTCTTCCCAAATCTCAAAACTCAATCATTATCAATGTTGAATTCAGGAAACTTACCTTTCTAAACCAGCTCTACCCTTTTCTGCAACTCACTGTCTTTCTTCTGTGCTTGCTTGATTCTATCTGATAGAGAAGATCTCACTGATACCTAAAAGAAAAAAGAAGGACTTCCTGCACCAAAAACTTCTATGCCAAAGTTCATCAAATCGTTAACCAAAGGATCATGTTCCAAACACAACATTGTTAATGAAGCATTACTTTTTCGACTCAAAGCATCAGCCACTTTATTTGCTTTTCCCGGATGGTAATGAATTGTACAATCATAATCCTTGATTAATTCCAGCCATCTCCTTTGTCTCATGTTTAACTCTTTCTGAGTGAATATATACTTTAAACTTTTGTGATCGGTATATATTTCACACTTTACTCCATACAAATGATGCCTCCAAATTTTTAAAGCAAAAACAACAGCAGCTAGTTCCAAATCATGTGTAGGGTAATTTACCTCATGAGTTTTCAACTGTCGTGAAGCATAAGCAATTACCTGATCATTCTGCATTAGGATGCAACCAAGTCCTTTCAATGAAGCATCACTGTATATAAAAAACTCACCATTCCTGGAAGGTAGTGCCAAAACTGAAGCATTCACCAATCTTCTTTTCAATTCCTGAAAACAATCATCACATTATTTTTTCCAGATAAACTTAACACCCTTCCGAGTTAGCTTAGTCATTGGACTAGATAAACGTGAAAAATTTCTAACAAACCTTCGGTAATAGCCCACCAAACCAAGGAAGCTACGAATCTCGGTTACATTTGTGGGTCTTGGCCATTCTTCCACAACTTTTGTTTTTGCAGGATCAACAGTTATTCCATCTTTAGAAACAATGTGACCAAGGAAAGAAATTGGTTGCAACCAAAACTCACACTTGCTGAATTTCCCATACAGTTTCTTTTCTTTTAAGGTTTTCAAGATAACCCTTAAATGTTTTTCATGCTACTCTTTACTTTTAGAAAACACCAAAATATCATCAATGAAAACCACCACAAACTTATCCAAGAACTCATGGAAAATTCTATTCATTAAGTCCATGAATACAGCAGGTGCATTGGTTAGCCCAAAAGGAATTACTACAAATTCATAATGGCCATATCTCGTACGGAACGCGGTCTTTGGAATATCTTCCTCCTTGACCTTCACCTGATGGTACCCCGATCTCAAGTCAATCTTTGAAAAAAACTGAGCTCCCTGGAGCTGATCAAACAAATCATCGATATGAGGCAAAGGATATTTGTTCTTAACAGTGATATTATTCAAGGCTCTATAATCAATGCAAAGTCTCATAGAACCATATTTCTTTTTAACAAACAAAACAGGAGCACCCCATGGTGATGTGCTAGGTCTAATGAAACCTTTCTCTAATAAATCTTGCAATTTCTCCTTAAACTCTAAAAGTTCAATTTGTGCCATTCGATAAGGGGGTTTTGAAATTGGCTTAGCATCAGGAACTAAGTCAGTAGTAAACTCAACTTCCCGATCTGTTATTATTCCAGGCAACTCATCAGGAAAAACATCAGGATACTCATTTACCACTGTCACATCATTAATCTGAACAGTTCCTTTATTTTCAACGACATGTGCAAGGTAACATTCATTTCCATCTTTTACAAGTTTCTCGGCCTCTTGATATGTTATCAAAAGTAAGGGTTCATTCTTGTAAACAAACTAAAAGTCTTTCTGAAAAGAAACTTCTTTAGCTCTACAGTCAATCTTAGAATGGTAAATAGAGAGTCAATCCATACCCAGGATAACATCAAACTCTACTAGAGGTAGAACAATAAGGTTTGCAAGTAGGTTCTTTCCACAGATAAGGATAGGAAGATTCTTATAAATTCTTTTTGCCTCGACATTTCCCCCAGGTGTTTTTACCAAAAGTTCAGGAGTCATTTCTTGAGATGGTATTCCCATTTTACTAGAAAAGGTTTCAGAGATGAAAGAATGTGTAGACCCCGAATCAAACAACACACTGGCATAATCTGAAAAAACAAACAAAGTACCTGATACAACATCATTTGATGGCCCGACATCTGCTGAAGTAGTTGCAAAGGATTTCACCACCCCTTTCTGCTTGTAGTCTAACTGCTTCCCATCACTCAAGCTCCTTGTCGGATACTCGTTTTCATAGTGACCCATCTCATTTCACTTATAACATTTCACTAACTGTAAATCAAATTTGTTCTTACCTTCACCTTGATCCTTTTCAGTGCAATCATGAGCCTTATGTCCCATCTTACCACATCGGTAGCACTTCCCAGAATTCAGAAGACATTCCCCAGCATGCCTTTTGCCGCATTTATCACAAACTGGAAACTTAGTTCTCTTACCATCAGACTTTTTTGAAGAATTCTTACCTTTCTCCTGCCACCTCGGTCTCTTCTTCTGCTGGTTGTTATAGAAAACTTGGTCATCGGCAAACTCCATTTCCACCTTCTCAGCACATCGAACAAGCTTTTCATAACTTTTAAACTCACGAGAAGCTAATGCCCTTCGATACTTTGGCTTTAATCCTGAGTAAAAATGATTGATTTTACTGTCAAGGTCCCTGATAAAATTTGGAGCATACCTTTCCAATCGAGTGAACCTTTCTTCATAGGCAGCCACTGAGTCTTCCTCTTGCCTCAATTCCAAGAATTGATTTTCCGTCCTAAGTCGAACAGTCTTAGGAAAATACTTCTCAAGAAACATACCTTTGAATTCATCCCAGTCAAGAGAATCAATCTCATCGGTGTCCCTGATATTTTTAACCATAGACCACCACTGATCTTCTTCACCCTCCAAACGGTAAATAGCAAGACTAACCTTTTGATTGTCTGAACACCCCATGACATCAAAAATATTCTCCAGTGCTTTAATCCACCCTTCAGCTAGTACAGGGTCAGATGATCCTCTGAATGATGGTGGATGTTGCCTCATGAAATGTTCCACCACTGACATGTTCCTCTGCGGTTGGTCTGGCTGATCTCGTGTATGGATACCACCACCATTTATCGCTTGAGTCAACTGCGCTATTACTGCAACAAACTGTTCAGTTCCAATTCCGACCATTTCTGGATGCTGATTCGGAAGGTTGTTTCCTTCTGTATGCCTTCCTAGCACTGCTTCCCTGTTTCCTCTGCGGAAAACCATTCTGAACAAACATGTCTTAGATGAAGCAACATGGTAATCTTTAAATGATATATCATTTCAAAAAAATATTTTTGGATAATCATTTAATAGAATTCTAACTCCTAAAGTTATCTAAACCGACCTTTGATACCAACTATAAGGCCCCAGCCTTAAACCTTACTTAATCTTGAGTTATCACAAGATTACACGTTGAGGATCTTTTCGGGTTTAGAAGTTTAGAGAATTAGATCATAAAACTTGCATTACATTCCACATATAAACAAAGTGGTTACATAAAGATAGTATTCTTCATTCCCATCAATGGAAACACATTTAAAATAAAACATAGATTAATTATTGACACGTCCTTGACTCTATCATCTTATCATGTACCTTTCCCTTGACCTGTGAAAAACATTTCAAAAAACTTTGGATGAGCATAAAAACTCAGTATGGGTTATAAAAAAAACATGGAAAGGAAACATGAGTTCATATATACATAAGAATGAAATCATACATTACCCATAAAACATTGGCACTTTAACATACCTCAAAAAATCACGAATAAATCATAGAAATCATAAGACATAAAGGTAACTTGAGGCATTCATAACATTCTTACGTAGGGAGTAACCCTCTTGGTTACGTTTGGAATACCCATCACAGTATATTCCCTAAAATCTCTTCGGAGAAACCTTAACGTTTCACTCCTTCGCGTTACCCAATGCATTGGAGAGCTATAACGGGCTCACCCACCCTTAGTTTATCACGGAACCACCCGTCTTCATAATAATGCCCAAGAACCATAACATAATCATATCACATAAAACATGCATAAAGGAAACATAACATTTCCACATTTCAATCACGAGATATCAATACAACACATTGATATAATAACATTATGAAAACAATTTTCAATACCAAAATAAAAGAAAAGTAAAACATGGTATTTATTTATTTATTTTTTTTAAAGGTATGGCTTGTAGAGGAAGCCGAAACTCAAATAACGGTTACGACGGTGGAGAAGTCGTTGTCGCCGCATACGTACGACAAAAACATTCCCTTTTGTCATTTAGTAAACGTTTCGTATAAAAAATATTCCTTTTGAATAAACGTAAAAGTCAAAGGGATTTATACACCGTATAAAATAAAGTTGTGTATAAAATAAAATATTCCTCAATGAAAGGAGATTGAGACAAAGTCCCATACCTCGTATCCGACTTGACTCGACCGTTCTTTAATCTCCTGAATAATAAACTTGAGTTAATCTCTACTTGATTATGAATCTTTTCAAGTTCATTATTCCTTTTATACCATGTTATGAACATCATGTAATCAGTTAAGTTAATAATGTTCATTTTGTCGGTATTTGGTTCTTAAGTCAAAAATAGACTTCTTACACTTACATGTTGTTAATTTGGTCAAAGGTTCATTATATCCAGAATGGTATTCATGATTTAGATATCATATATGTCATATATATCCAGTACATACATGCATTTATAATATTACATAATTTAGAGGTAAGAAATGAAATGCACCGTTCATGGAGACGGTAAGCCGTACGTACGCATGAACGCTACTTCCATTTCTATTTCATATTTTCTGGAATGGAATCATAATTATATAAGAGTATATTATAATTCCAGTATAATAACATATATAATATCATTAACTTTATCCTTTACACATCCCACATATGGTATTAACGAATCAAATCACTTTTAGGGGGCGGTAGTCCGCACTTCCTAAAATGAAGATATCGTGTTTTACCCATAATGGAAACCATAAAGGTATGCCCAAAATGAAAAAAAAACAGAAGCTTAAGGAAAACATAAACATATTATATATCATATATGAAAATAGTGACATCATAATGGCCTCCTTTGAAGGTGTTAAATGAGTGTTGAACAATCATCGTTTCGGGAGGCAGAATTTCGCCATCCACGGAAACCGTATGTTCTTTAACCATTTGATGTAGTTGTGTGAGAGTGTAGCTCAAATAAATATCATAACAACATCCTTGTATATTTAATATACTGGTGTTGTTACAAAATAAGTAAATAAAAATATTTTAGGGGGTTGGAGAAGCAAAATAAAACAAATGAACATTAGAGAATGAATTACCTTAAAAAGTGTAACTCCTTTTGATTTGAGCCTAAAGGCTTCCTTTGAAAGGATTCTTCCCAAAGGGAATCCTCTAGGATTAGGAGAGGGATGTGGAGAGAGAAAATGGTCAGGGTTTGGCCGAGCCAAAGGCTTGAAGAGTGTGTAAAATTGGGTAGAGGTGGGGGCCTTTTATAAGAGGAGAGGAGGGGCACTTTTGGAAAGTAAAGAAACATTACTTTATTTGAAAATGTGTCTCGGTTTCAAAAGGTCCCACATTGATATAATTCGTGGATAAGGTGATAAGGGTTCAAAATCCACTCATCCAATTGGTTTTGGCCATGTTTAGGGTTTATATTTTTCCTTATCATTCCATTTTATTTAAATCGTCAAATAATGATGTCATCGCTGCATCATTATTATGTCATAAATAATTTACTTTATTTAATGTCTAAAAATTATAAAAAAAATACTATGATATAGGAAATATTTTTATCTTTCCAATTACTATTTATAATCAAAAAATTTACTTGTATAACCCCACTTAAAATTTTTTTTCGTAAAACATATTATGTTTGTGTCATTTTCACTTTAACATTAAATAAAAAGTAATTTATGTCATTTCCCAATAAAAGTGGATCCATGGGGTCCCCAAGTTGACCCATGGCATGTCATGGTCGGCCATGACACAACCAATGAGGTTGGGACATGTGTCTAGGTCATTTCATATTATTAAAGCCTTATTTAGACCTTAAACTACCCTAATTACCACTAATCGTGATTAAGAACTTAATAAGTTACTATTCACAAAAAAATATTATAATCTCATTGAACCACATTTTACATACTAATGACAACCATGTATGTCGGATTCTTAAAATTCAATACACATTAGTGGTAAACTTTCATTTAACTGAAAAATCAGTTTGCTTGATTACCACTTAGTGGTTTCACTATTCATCAAAAATTGAAGTTTTTCAGAAAATTATCAAAAATTCACCCTAAGCTATATTTGATATTCCGAATTCAAAAATAAAGTCTATTTTACAAAATTAAAATCATATAAGTCACAGTAATTAATTTAATAATTAATTCCCGCTGCCAGAGCAAAAAGCGTGTTTTTACAAAACAATAAGTATCAAAAGATTGACACCAGTTGAAGTCTAATTTCAAAGTGAAATTGATTCCAATGACCACCATTGGTTAAAATGGTAAAAATATATTCTAATTTCACTTCAAAAGAAATTCAAAACATAATCTAATCATATAAATAAATTATATTAAAAAGCAGTTTTGATGTAAAATGCAGTATTTTTCACTATTCATTAAAAAATGAATATTGTCAGAAAAATACCAAAAATTCACACAAGGTAAATTTTGATGTCCCAATCATAAAGGATAAGTTTATTTTGACAAACATAGTTTATAAAATTTTCAAAATATAGATTCAAAAATGGTTTTCCATCAAAAGGCAGTAAAACAATCTTTTAAGAATATTAGTTTATTCCATGCATAAGATTGTATTTATTTTCATTTTAAGCCTCTAAAACACTATCTTAATCATTAATAGACATGGATAAAAATATCTATTATTCATTACTTACTTGGGATGTTACAAAAATAACCCTATATCATCTTAGATGGAAAATAATTTTGATAAAACACTTAAACATAGTTCTTGAGAAAAATATCATTTATTCTTCAAAAATATTTTTTTTTTCTCAATATGTCGTGCAATTTTAAAAGAAAATAAGTTAATTGAAAATAAACATGAAAACTTGTAAAGGAAGATTCATGGAAATAATGCTCTATGAAAGCATAAAAATCCGTTCATGTCGTATCAGTTAAAAAAATATTCTTCTTGAACATTTGCTGGAAAAGTCAAGAAGTATCTCGTACTGAAAAAGATAAAAGATTACTTTCATATATTTTAATAAAAATTCACCGATGGGTAAAATTAGATTTTTTTTTAAAAAAAATTATGAGGATATAAATAAAATTACAAATTTAGGAAACATGGTCATGGATGATAAATATACACCAGCAAATATTTAATTATAAACAATCTCGGATAAAACTGAGATTGCAAGATTTTCCCTTACCTTAGGTCAAATATGATTTGTACATATCTGAACCTATAGTATAATGATTTAAATAATGTCATTGACTTATTCCAAAATCATATTCATTTTTATGATATCATATATGTTCATATTCTTATCTTTTTATTTGTAACATTTCATTGTTACTCGTTATTCAGGTGTTAACTGCTTTACGTTCTTATATATGTTTTGTCGAATAAATTCTTATTCCTCTATTTATGTTATAGTTATATCATTTATAAAATGGTATTAGTATAATATATATCATATTTATTCATTAAATTCATTTATATTATCATTCTCCAATGAAGATCATGTAGAACGAATCGCATTTCATCGTGGAGACGGTAGGTTGTACGGACGCACGAGCGACGATATCATTATCTTGATTGTTGAATTTTACTGAATTGTATGGTGTATAATATTTCATAATCAATATAATTTTACTATAATAATATATATTTCTTTCTTCAAACATTATACACATCCATGTATGTTGGTGATGAAAAATAGATTACACCACGACGTGAAGACGGTAATCCATATGTACGCACATGTGGTGATTTCATTTTTAATAGGATTGATGGATGATGAAATATGGTTGTTTTATATTAATAATAAAATATCAGTGTATAATTTAAACTGGAGTTATTACTTAATAATAAAACAACTCACATAGAGTAATTAGAAGAAGAAATAATTTTGAAAGAATCGGTAAAGGATATTACGTCTTCTTCGACGTTCCTCTACTAAACATCCTTTTAGGGCACAAAATTTGGTATTTGAAGAATGAAAAAAAATCTAGTATGTTTCTAGAGACGTTTATAAGCTAAATGGATAGGTTTTGGTCGATTTTGAATGCTCAAAATGGAGTGAAGAGGAGAGGGAGGAGGTTCCCTTTTATAAGAGAGTAGAGGGGCACTTTTGGAAACCTCAAAAAATATTAATTTATAATAAAACAAAACCCCACTTAATACCCTAAAAAATACTCAAATTATAATATTAGATGATATAGGTTTTTAATATCATAAAAATATAAAAGTTATATAGTTTTTTATTTTATCTTAAACCTTATCATTTTGATTTATCCTTAATTAATCTATTTAATTTTATTTGTGATAATAATATTCTAAATTTTAAATGGTTATACATAATTAATTATGTGTTGTTAATTGTCTATAATTGGATACTTGATGACATTTTAGACCTTATAATTTTCAATTTGTAATTTTTAAATATTTTTGTGATTTTTAAACAATTTAACAATATGTTATTTTTATAAAATATCAATAGTGTGAATTTTGACACTATTCATTTATTTTAATTTATATAAAATAAAAAAAAGATGATAGATTTGAAAAAAATATTTAATAGATTTATAACATGCCATATTCACCTATACGATTCGTGGAAAACATTAATTAGTTCATATAATAATTATTTTAATATTTTTGAGACCATTAATTTGATATTTCTCATAATAAAATAATTACTAAAATATTTTTGTATAATTATTTAATATACTTATTTGTTTCATAAAAATTAAAAATAAAATAATATGATGAATATAAATATAATAACTTTCATAATAATACTTTTAGTCGAATTTAGATTCTAAAAAATCCAACTTTTAAAATGTTATATTTATTAAATTATGAATGTGACAACTTTGAAATCATTTAAAATAAAATAATATAAGTGTCATAATATCTTTTATAAGGATCCAAATGGTCACCAAGTCTACCCTTTTATGATTATGGTTTATCTATACTCTACCAATATGTTTTGGTCATGTTTTTGGTCCATTTGATGGTTATTTTTATTTTAATAAGAAATTTATTATTGGTTTTTTTACTAAATAAATAATTTTTGCATCATTAATGTATACAATATTAAGGTAATTTTATATTTTTTGAAAATTAAAAATAAATAACCATGATAAATAAAAACATTGTATCTTTAAAATTAGTATTTATAATTTAATTTATATTCTATATATCCTTATATTAAAAATAATTTAATTATTAAACTTTGAGTGAGACATATTTCACTTTTCATTAAATAAAATAAATTAATTGTCCCAATCTCATCCAAGTGGGTTACAATATATACAATTTCGACCCAATTATGTTTTAGGGAAAAATATAATCATAAAATTATTTCAATACAAGTGTTTGGGTAATTTTATGATATTATTTTTACCCTTAACCACCTGATTTACCTTTAACTATGGTAAATAAAATTTACCGTAGTTACTATTCATAATGCCCAAAAATAAAATTAAACTATTAAAATAATTTGGATCTAAAGATTCCAAATATGGAATCCATTTTTTCAGATTCAAGACACAGAAGTTTCAGTAATTAATTTAAAATTAATCCTGTTGTTGAGAAAATGGGTTTTAAAAGCTAAAACATTACAAAAGATTGTGTTGTTTTTACCTATGAATTCAATGTGAAATAAATATTAATGATATAAATTATATTAAATGGTAAAAATATATTCTATTTATACTTTAAAACCGTTCAATATTATAATTTAACAATATAAATTATCTCGATGAAAAATTTTGTTTTTAATTAAAAAATTAGCGTATTATTACTATTCATTAGATTATGAAAGTTATCTGAAAAATATCAAAAATTTATCCAAAGTAAATTTTTATATCCTGATTCCAAATAAGAATTTTGATTTGTAAAATTGAACTTATAAACATTTCAAAAACTAGATTTAAAATTGGTATGCCATCAAGAGGTGAAAAAACTGAATTTTCTGAAAAAAACATCTTTTATCGGAAAAATTGATTTTGTTCTCATAACATGTTCTAGAAAATGTGTAATATGAATGATGATGTTATAAAATTAAAAATTTGGTTAATACTATTAATAATGTCTAGTTTATAATAATAGAATAATAATATATTGTTGTTTAATGAAACTTGGTATCGCGTACAATGCAAGTTTTCGAGGAAGGTCGCTCTTGTGTGTAACACAAGCCAAGTTAGTGTTGCATGTAGTGGAAGATTCCTTTGTTGTTGCATATAATAGAATCCAAACATAGTTCTTTTATACATTGAAAAAAATCTATCCTCAATTTTGTGGAAAATAAATTCTATAAAATGAACATCAAATTGTGTGTGACATGATCCAAGAATAGTGTTGTGTATACTAAAAGCTAATACGGTGTTGCGTATAGTGAAAGCTAATGTTTGTGTAGCATAAAAAACAAGACATCAAATAAATTAATATAATATATATCATAAAATCTCAGGGTGTTACAATTTTACAATCTATAATAATAACATAAGGAAATATACTTAGTTCACGAGTATAATTTCATCCTTTAATTAGCTCCCACTACAATCCCATGTTTTTCTCCAAATAATGAGTATTCAAGATGAATTTCTCATGCTTGAAGAATTATAATTAACTTATACAGATCCAAAATCCAAAAAATAATAAAAATATATTCCTCCTATATTTAATAATTAACCTAAACCAAAAAATTTAGCACGTGATAATACAATTCCAAAAATTAATAAACCATCAAACAAATAAAAACTCGCTTAATATCCAAAATCCAACCTTAATACCCAAAATTCAAGTAATGTTATTGGATAAATAATTATCCTTAAATTTCTAAAAAAATATTCGAGTCAAAATATAAAACCAAAAATTAAATGGATATGATCACATAGTCTTTTAAGATAAATTTAATATTTATCTCAAAATAACATCAATCACTCTTAATGTCTTATACCAAAAATGTAATTTCCTAAATCACATATTCTCCAAGATACACTAATCATTCATATAAATAACTTGAATCACTATAAAGTCTTGGTAAAATCATATATTATTCAAGAAGATAATCCATCCTTTATTTCTCAAATAAAATCTCATGGTATTCTATTTACCTTAATCGTATAAAACTCCCAAAAATATACTGATATTCCTATGAAATGAAATTAATCTAATAATCACCAAATCAATTTCCAATGTCATGATTATCTATTTGATAAAACATATATTCCTAAAATTTTATTAAACATAATCTTTTAGATCATTTCAATAAATTAAAATTATTTTTATTCTAACTAGGATATAACATAGGTTAATTGTCAGTGATACACCCTTGTCGCCTTTCAGATGTGGTACAAACCCCATGGCCTTGCTGGATGCAATGGTTTGTCTCCAAACAAATGGTTTATCCTTTTTCCAAAACTATATTAATATAATCATTATAATATTCCTAGAAATGTGAGAAACATGACCAAAAATAACATTAATACATTCAATATTAAATAAATTTTTTTACCTCAAAATTTTTCTCATACATTACGTTTTTCATCCAAAAAAAAGTAATGACCCATAATTACCTCAAAAAAATAATATAAACCCTAAAGGATAGCAAAATTTTTAAAATAATTTCCACCAAAATCAAATCCAGTCTTTCTCATATAACCTTTTTCAAATGTGAAACTTACAGGTTACATGTACTGTAAACATCTATTAATAATCAACTAAAGTCTCCCAAAAATTATCAATTTTTTTGTACACCATTATTAAAAGGTAACGATTCCTTTTAATATATGTTTCTAATTTTTTAAAACAAAACACAATATATATTTTCATTTAGGTGTTTCATTACTCTCATGATATTTATAATATATCATAATATTAGGGATAAACACAACCTTCACTCAATATCCTTGTAAAACATTTAACCATACTTTGTTGTCTTATTCCTTTTTACATTATTTCTATATATAAAAGATATCAAATATATCCTTATGATTCATTAATATCCAAAAAAGTTCCATACTTAGAGAATAATAAAATAATTCATACCTTTTATCTATACAACAATTTCTTTTTTTATTTTGTTGATATATCCATTATCTTCCAGCATGAAAGTTATATCTCTAGAAAAGAAATAGTCAAGTCCTTGGTTGTGTTTCCTTTTTCAAATGAGGTAGATAAATTGAGATTTTGAAATTATATAAAAGATAATATATGATCCATATAAATTTTGGAGAAATTAAAATGTATTGGATAGATCAATAGTTTCTTATAGTTTATTTGGATGTTCAAAAAGCATTCAAAATCATTTAAACAAGATTTTTCCATGATTGGGATAATTAAATCATCTGGTAGGAATAATAAGGTTATGTGAGATTCTTTATATTTTATCTTGATGATTGATATTTAATCGGTACAAAAGAACATCCTTAAAAAATTAAATGAATTATTTCATATTAAATTGAAAAAATTCTTTAAGATAATACCCATATAAACTCTATAATACATTTACCATAAAATAATTTCTGCCTAATTTTATTACCCTTCTAAATACAATATACAAAAATATCATTAATATACTTGAAATCAATCACTTCAAACCACAAAATGTGTGTCTAATACATTTAACATATAATTAACCATATACTTATAAACCCATTATGGTATTAATAAGTCTTAAAAAACCTCAAATGAAAATATCATAATCTCTAAATTTGTCTAAACCATTAGATGATACTAAATATAAGGAATTGTTCTTTAAAATTACATAATATGGTGTCTTTATACTATAATTAAATTCCTTTAATTCCCAAATATCCAATAGGTTTATAGTTTTAGATAATTAGATCACAATTATTACATAACAATCCCAATAATTATAATGTGTGTGATTTTACTCAATATCAATTTTACCACAATATTAATCCTTTAAAATAAAACATGTTTTATTTTTATGAAAAAACATCATGAATTTCACAAACTAGCCAAACACAATGGTACCCTGACTCCCAGGTTGATCCTAACATGGCCCAAAGGGATATCATGGTCCCCATAGGTTTCTGAAAATCACCTGGCATAATAAAATATAAAGAGGGAATGGTTTTTTCACATAAACAATAAAAGAAACTGATGCAATATAGTATGATCAAAAGAAAACTCCATATGAAGAACAATACCATTAGTTAAATAGGTATAAATAACCCAAATTACAACCACAAAGTACCAAAAAACTAGGAGAATTAACTCAAGTCCTATTAGACACAGCTCTCCAAGAACCAAGGATGAAAAACAAAAACCACCTCTATGCAGTGCTTTACCCTTTTCGAACCTAGAAAAAGATAATCTATAAACACTTGAAGTCATAGGTGGAAAGTGAGATAAAATCCCCATAGGTTCTCACAAAGTATTCAATAATAAGATGTAACATTAATTACCCAAATAAATCTATCAATTCTAAATAAAAATGTATGAAAGTGTGAAATCATATTTATAACATATCATGCTTTTCATTTCAATTGATGGAAAATATTTCTAAACAATATATCAACAAATAATTTATATTAAATAGTTTATATAAATTTACAAGGCATATGTAAAGCCATTTAAAATAAATTTAATATATATAAACATAATCACAAAAGATCAACATGTCCATCTATCAAGATGTATGATAGTTCTAGGTTATGGGATCATCACACACTCGTATAAGTGATCATGGTAATGTAAACACAAGTCTCTCAAACACTGGCCAAATAAGATGAACCAACATCCCACTAGGGATAAGATATAAAAATAATTTTATGTTAAAGTTGTAAAAAATTAATCCATTGATAGTTAATTCCCATCCAAGAGTGTTTATCCAGAATAAATCCCTAATTACCTAAGCTTTCATGTTCTCAACAATAATCAAGAATGGGAAATTTATTTCAAAACTGTTTAAAAAATGATTAACCCATTTCCCATTTCATTATTCCAATTTTCATTTAAAAATAAAAAGGGTTTTTAAATCAATTAATAACTTTATAAAAGATAAAACTATTGGGTTTCAATCAAAAAAAAAGTAATTTTTTAAAATAAAAATTTGAAATCTATTTTACAAATCAATTTCACATGTTTCATCAAATTCCACAATCACACCCAAATTCACTGTAATTGGGGGTTTTACCTAATTTTTATGCCATAGAAAATTCATACCAGAATCCACAATGAATTGGTTTTTCATAATTTAATTGAATGAAATTTAATTTAAATCAAGAAATTTTTGGTTAAATCAATTGGAAAATCATAAAAGAAATCACCTAATTTTTTCATTGAAACACAACAACTGCAACAGAACCTTCCAATAAGAAACAATGCTCAAAATAACTAGGAACTGAACCTAAAAACAATATTCTATAAATTGGAGTTTAGATAAATCAATACCAAGATGATCTATCAAAATCCAAGGTGAGAAAGATAAAGAGGAGGAGGGTTAGAGAGATCTCTTACCTGTAGAGTCACATGGAAACAACAACAATGATCAATCATTGAATAAAAACTCAGAGGGGTTATAGGGCTCCAAAATCGCCTTAGGATGGATATAGTGTGAGAGAAAGGAAACCTAGAGGAAAGTGAAACAAAATTTTAGCTAAGCCACCTATTTAAAACAGACACTTGGGAAATGAAACAAACTGTAAGTACATGTCATGTAATTATTGAGTCTCATATACAGTGAAAAAACTTCTAACCTTTTTAATAAAAATGGATTTATAATTAATTTATATTTTATACACCATGTAACTATATTTCATGGCATGTAAATCCCCAGAGGGCTGCAGAACCAGCGGGTTTTATACTGAAAATTCAAACAAATCCCTAACTTCTCTATTAAAAGTATCCTCACAACTCATTCTTAGCCCTGTGAGGAAAACGAAAAAGGAAAACCACAAAAATGATTAAAAAAATATCTAAAACAAAGGTAATGGGATGTTACAACCAACCCACTTTAAAAAAATTCACTATAAAGCCTTTTAAGAGGCTTCCATATCAAAAAGGTGTGGCCACTACTCTCTCATTAGTTCTGCACACTCCCATGTCTCATGAGAATAAGAATTGTGTTAGTATAACACTTGAACCAAATGTATCTTCCTCCAAAAAAGAAATTTTGTAATCAAAATAAAATATCAAAATTGGATGCTTAGTCATGGATAAGTCTAGCTCGACATCGAGATCACTCCAGCTCAGAACATAACATGGATCAGAAATATATTTCCATAGCTAAGACACATGTAACACATTATGTATTGAAGTCAGTTGTGGTGGAATTACTAAATGGTAAGACACTTCCCCCACTTGATCAACAATTTCAAAATTTCCCACAAAATTAGGATCAATTTTCCTTTTCCTACCAATCCATTTATGACATAAACGAGATGTATCATTCAAGAACACCTGATCACCAATAGAAAATTCCAATGGTCTACAGTGAGGATCAGAATAATACTAATACCATATCTATGGAGTCAACATTCCTTAATTAATATATTGAATCTATGATATTTTCTCTTGAACCAAGATCGGTCTAACCAAGAAACTTTCACTAATCTCTGACCAACATAATTGATATTTACAAGGCAATCCATACAAGGCCTCAAAAGGATCCATCCTAATCATTGACTGGTAACTATTGTTATAATAAAATTCAATCATCCCCAAATGATCATCCCAAGTCCCATCAACATTAAGGATTTAGGCACAAAGAATATACACAAAAATTAGTATAGTTATTTCTGTCTGGTCATTTGACTATCGATGGTATGTCGTACTCAAACAAACATGATATCCCAGTTAAACCTAATGGCCCCTCCAAAATCAATAAGTTTAATGGGTATAACTATTAGATATTCTAGGATATGGAACTCTGGGAAAATGAACAGTCTCTCTCACATAGATATTTCATATCTCCTCAACTTTGGTTGTATCAAGAATTGGTATAAAGTGAGCCGATATAGTCAGTCGATCAATCACAACCCATATCGCATTATTCTTTCTATGGGTACAAGGAAACCAAAAAAAATCCCATATAGATATCATCTTGCTTCCAAGTCGAAACCAGAAGTGGATAAAGAAAGCCCCAAGGCCTTTTATTCTCATCCTTGACCTGTTAGTAAGTAGAACAATGAGAAAAAAAATCGGAAATTCCCCATATTATACCAGGCACCAAAATCAGTGTCGGATTTCATAGAACATTTTCATGGTTACTTGTTGCATTGCCCATAGGGGATTATAAAAAAAAACCCCACCACGTCTTTCCTGACTAGTAACAGTAAAAATTTATTCTAATAACATATAATAACCTCTATAGAGAATAACTTGTCAGCAATGGTCTCCCCACCGTAAATATAGTCTCTAATACCTCAGAACTCATCTTCAAGATGTTTTTCCGGAAGAATCATATCAGTAAGAGTGTAGGTCAACTGAAAACTAACCCAAATAACCTAATCACCTAATTCTCGAACTCTAAACTAAAACTGTACAAAAATAACTATCAAATTACACTCTTTGAATGATTATTTCATAGTATAGGTCAAAATATTCCTCCTTAAAGCATATACGATGAAGATCCATTTCCCTGAGGTATAGGTGATGTCAAATTCAAAATATTTCATGTACTCGAACCAATGCCTCTGGTAGATATTCAAATATTTTTGAGAGAATATATAACTCAATCACTTGTTTTTATAATTCATGGTAAACCTTTCTCTAAAAAGGTAATGTCATGCACTCTTCAGAACGTGCATCACAACTAGAATATGAAGTTCATGAGTCGGATAATTATTTTCATGTGTCCTAATATTATGAGAGCTATAAGAAAAAAATGAGATCACCTTGCAAAATAACACATCTGAAACCTGAACCTAATGTGTTACAAAAGACCACATATCTCTGGCCAGATCCTAGAAGATTCAATAATGGCTCAGTAGTTGAAATATGTTTCATCTCAACAAAATAATTTTGAAATTTTTAATCCCAACAAAACTTTACTCCCTTCTAATTTAGATCGGTCATTAGAGATTCCAAATTTGAAAATTCATTTGCAAACTGTAAATAATACCCAACTAATCCAAAAAAGATCTGAATATCAAAAAAAATTATGTGGTTTCTCCCATTCCATAATAGCTTTCACTTTCTCTACATCAACCGATATTTCATGTTATTACACCACATGTCAAAATAAATTCAATTCTTAAATATATAAATTTCATTTTTATATCATGGAATCTATAAAGACTTGGAATTTCCATGAAATTTTTTTTCTTAAATATATGGGAATTTTATGTGTCTGAAACAATTGACGGTGCGTGGTTATGAGGCCCGGAGTGCACAGAATGAATTTATGAACATTTTTTCAGGTAAATTTAGTAAATGTGTGAGCAGGTTTTTGTAACTTTTGAACCAGTGCTCGGAATTGAAATCTGATGACACCGTTGAACTCACAGCGCCAGTATTCTCTTAAGGAGACTGTCACCTCAACCATAGTAGGTTGAGGGTGGAAGTTAGTTTTTCACTTTTTTGTGAGAGAATAAAATAACATAAAATGGTGTAACATTTTAATTTTATTTTGTTTTTAAACTCCTTGTAGATGTTGAGAGGTGGGGACCACCAGAATTAAACCTCCCTTTGAGTTTATAGGGGTAGGGACCGCCGAACCTAAAACCTCCCATGAGAGGTTATGGTGGTGGGGACCACCTGAGATTAAACCCCTTTGAACCTCCCACTTAAATGAGGGGAAGTCTCTTGAACTTCCCCTTGATTAATTATGCCACCCCCCTTTTATTAATACACTAACTCGATTAATTAATTATTCCAATTTGAAATTATTCCAACATATTCCATAATGTTGGATAATTCATTGTTGTTGTAATTGGGGGAAACTCTTGGAAAAAAGGAGAAACTTGGAGAATTGGGAGAAATCTCTCCAACGAAGAATGCCAACGAAGAACGCTGACTTCGACTTCGACATCTTCCTCAGGACAATCATTGATGAGGAACATCTTCAAAGTCAATGAACCGACGATTGAGGGAATGCTGATGTCAACAACGTCTGTCTATCCCCCACAACATTGTCTCCTTCCTCGCAACCTCCATCGATGAATCAAACAAGGTAGGGAGGGTGTTTGAATTATTTCCCATACCCTTTCAGGATATTCTTGTGATTCAAGTATTATAGCCTCTTGCTACCACTCTAATATAGAAAGTGTGGGCCAAACAAACATGTATCATCCTATCTAAAATTTTTGGGATAATTCTGGTGTTCTTCACAATGGAGGAGGACGACTATCAACCGTGAATAAGGAGATGAAGGCGACGAAGGTGACAAAGGAAATGGCACCGCACCACGACCACCCCTGCCCGCTGCCCTCCGAGCCACCCCATGGCCTCGTGCCTTCCACGGTTGAGCCACCCCGTGCCCTTGCGGAACCCCCATGGCCAATCTGACATGTGGCCTCACATCATTCGCGGTCGCGCTGCTCCGCAGCCGAGTCGCCCAGTGCCCTCGTGGCACCCCCACGGCCGAGCCGCCCCAAGACCTCGCATCATCCATGGCCGAACCGCCCCACATCCTCATGGCCCCCTGGAAATGTGCCACCCTCATGGACCGACGGCCTCCGCGCCACCACTCTGCAGCCCCCGTGGCCTCGCACCGCCCTCTGCAGCCTTTCGTGGCCCCTCGTGGTCCTCACGGCCTACCGGACCGCCCTGCGGGCCAGGCCAAACCCAATAGGCCAGGCCGCCCATCATTCCAGGACGGACCTAGTGGGTCGTGTTGGGTCCATTCAGTCTGGGTCGGCCCAGGCTATGTCGGTATGGGTCGGTCCGACCAGGTCGGACCCAACCCCGACCAGCTTTGAGCTTTATTCTCCTTTGGCCATAACTTTCGCACCTGACGTCCGTTAGATAAACCATAAGCGGTGCTGGAAAACATAGAGAGAGACAATTCCTTTAGGTATACCCCACTATAGATTTGGATTAATATTGGTACGGTCATATTGGATAGAGCACGAATCCAACCAGGGCCCCGGAACAAAAAGGTTAATAACTCACAGACTGAGTGTCTAATTGACGCACTATCTATTCCGTTGAGACCCCTATGATGTGGTGGTAATTTGAGGTACTTTTTCGCGGGACTTCTTGGTATTTGGAGTATTGACCAGTGGATTGAGGAGCGGACCCTCACTGAGATGAGAAAATTTAGTGCGGGAACCCAGTAATTGGTTGTGACGTGAAGAATGAAGAGCGATCCTGTGTGGGTCAGCACCGAGCGATCCTCTGTGGGTCGACACCTAGTGATACTATGTGGGTCATCACCAAGCGATTTTATTCGGTTCAGCACTGAGTGATCCTATGTGGGTTAGCACCTAGTGATCCTGTGTGGGTCAGCACCGAGCGATCCTCTGTGGATCAGCACCGAGTGATCCTGTGTGGGTCTTCCTCTTAACAGAGTAAGATGATTCAGTAGTTACATCTAATCATCTCTACTATTGAACTTAATTTATACCTAGTGTGAGATGATTCATACCTGTGTGGTACTTTTCTTCGTGGTAATACCTTGGTGGTATTTTTCAGTGTGGCGTGCATTTGTGGTGCTTACCTTTGTGGTATTCCTTCCTTTGAGGAACAGTTGAGCTTGGGGATTTTGATTTGGACTCTATGTTTCCCTCATGATTGAGATGGGTTGTCTTGATAACTTAGGTATATGTATGGTCATATACCTAAGTGGGGTTGATAGTTGATTTCACGCTTTTGGTTTATTCATTGTGGATTTGTGAGACCTGGAGGGTCTCAGGGTCCCCACTGGGTGTCTTTATACTCACCTCTGCACGGGTTATGCCCACACCTCATTGTGTTTGGTGTAGATGATGGACAATGCTGATCGAGGGTGAGAGTACCAGGACTAGACGTTGTTGGAGGTGGACCATACGGCGTGTCAGTACGCAAAGGAGATGGGTGGACGTGGAGTGATGAGAAGGCGATCTGTACTTACCCTTTAGGTAAGAACCTCAGAGGACGACCTAGTAGCTTCCTTTCTCCTTCTTCAGTTGTATTTTATTTTAGTTGGGCTTGTATTCTGGCCCCTTTTACTTACTACACTCAATCTATTTACTGTTTAGTTTTCTTGAGTTTGTATCTTGGTGTGTGCTTGGTTGCGTGTGCTTATAGGTTATAAAGGCAATGCCTGCCCTGTTTTAGGGAATATGCCATAGGTGCAAGTCACCAGGCTCTGGCCTAAGGAAGGTGGGATTGTGGTAGCCAAGGCATGGTCCCCAGGGGACGGGTCGTGACAAATTTCTATCAGAGGAGTTGGTTCTAATGTAAAAAATAGGACTCTGATCTTTTTAATGGCAATAGTGTTAAGTGTAGTGAGTGTGGTTATTAGTTTAGGGTATCCAGTGATGGTGAAGTAGCAGACATATCCATACACCAGGACCCTGACTTCTGATTTCCGACTCAGTGCACAAAAACACTGATTGTGTGTGTGTTTTCAAGAGTCTTCTTTGTGAACCCTTTTAGTTAGCTCACTGGGTATAACTTATTGACCATGGTGCACCTATTTCTTTTCAGGATTCCTCTATGAAGATAGCCATCCAAGGTTCGGAGATTTGTACACACTAATATCCCATAGAGCGATGAGGCCTCACTGCAAGTTCTCTTCCAGTAGAGGCACCAATAGAGGCACCAGAGGTGCTATTACTCATTGGGCCAATGATGCCACTAGCCCCAACAGCATATGGTGCACGTTTCATGAGTTCCAGTGCCAGAGGCCACCCAGGTTCAGGGGATAGACAGACCCACAGGTGTCTGAGGATTGGTTGGAGGCTGTAGTGAGAGTCTTCCGGCTGGTAGGGACACCAAATGATCTCATGGTGATCCTTACTGCTAGCCTTATATAGGCATTAGCAGGAATATAATGTACCTTGATGCTCCAAGGTCACGATGAGGTGACACTTCTCTGGGCTGACTTTGAGAGCCTGTTTCAAGCAGAGTTTGTTCCAGCGACTCTTCGTGCAGTGTGCATATATGAGCTACTTCATCTGAAGCAGGGAAACATGAATATGGCACAATACTCATCAAGGTACACTGACCCCTCATGAAACTCCATAGATATGGTGTGGGACCCATTATTCAGGTCTTGGACCTTCGAGCAGGGACTCGGGCGGGAGACTAGGGCTGCAATGATCTCACTCAGCATCCCGACGCAGGCGGGGGTGTTAGAGAGAGCCCTCTTAGTGGAGATTTTTATTACTGAGCAGTCACCAGTAGTGAGACCCACCACCAGTCATCACGTAGCAGAGTCTTCTACAGCTGGCAGCAGACAGATGTTGTAGAGGTCCATAAGGACTAGACCTATTAGTGGATGACCGCATGACTCAATATCGGTTATACAGGGAACCCGAGGCATAGTCAATCATTCCAGGAGTGGGCAGAGTTATGCATGCGGCGGGCAGGGTCACATGGCTTGTGACTGTCTGACCCGCCATATGGATGATTAGCAGACGATCTAAGGACCGCCTAGGCAGAGATAGAAGTTCGATTGAGGAGGTCTGCAGAGAGCAGGTGGACGTGGTAGAGGAGCTGGTCGTGGAGCTGATGGTGGGTGAAAATTCAAGATGTTACCGCCATTACCACTAGGAGGTCCACCCCGACCATTGGGAGTAGGTGGATAGGGGTGAGCTCAGCTCCAGGGAGTTTAGGCCTATGATCAGAGTGCTTTGGAGATGATACAAGGTACGATCTGTGTCTACTCCACCTTAGCTGTAGCACTTATAGACATAGGTTACAGTCATTATTTTATTTCCACTACCCTCGTTCGGAGATCGGAGATTCTAAAGGAGCTTTTGTCTCGATCCTTATGGATAGAGACTCCTACAAGAGCAGACTCGATGATTACACACCGGTGCCGGCAGTGTGAGCTTACTCTAGGAGGTGAGAGCTTCGGCTGGGATCTCCTAGTAGCAGCATTGTGGTCTTACGACGCCATCTAGGGTATGGACTGGATATCTATAGTCCATGCTTAGATAGACTGTATTAGGCACAAAGTGCAGTGTGTTCACATGGATGGGACCAATTTTACCTTCACCAGTGAGAAGGGGGTCTATGCAATGTAGGATGGACTTACTCGGAGGAGGGTGCAGCTGATCACTCATCAGTTGGACAGCCTTACCCTTGGAACAGTTGATGTGGAGAGTCTGAATTATCCTGTAGTGGTAGACCAGTACACTGATGTCTTCCCTAATGATGTTCTAAGTCTACCTCCTCGCAAATAGGTGGACTTTTACATTAACATGTACCTCAATACAACACCGATATCTACACTAGCATATCGGATGTCTCCCGTGGAGCTTTATGAGTTGTGAGTACAGGTAGAGGACTTGTAGGGGAAGGGATTCATCCGACCCAGTGTTTCCCCTTGGGCATCCACAATTTCGTTCACCAAGAAGGAGGATGGGAGCTTGAGACTTTGTGTTGACTATCGTCGCCTGAACCAGGTGACCATGAAGAACAAGTACCCACTCCCGAGGATTGGCAACCTCTTTGATCAGCTGAAGGGAGCACGGTGGTTCTCGAAGATTGACCTCAGATCAGTCTATCACCCGCTTAGATTACGAGATGAGGATGTGCAAGAAGATGGATTTTAGATATTGGTATGGCCATTATGAGTTTTTGGTTATGTTTTTCGGCGTAACCAATGCTCTAGCAGTGTTCATAGGACTCATGAACTGGATATTTCAGCCATACCTTGATCGCTTTATAGTATTCTTCATCGATGACATACAGATCTACTCGTCTACTGAGGAGGAGCATGCCTATCATTTGCAGTTAGTACTGGACACACTATGAGAGCACTAGCTTAATGGTAAGCTCTCAAAGTGACAGTTCTGGATCTGAGAGGTTCACTTTCTTGGACATGTCATATCGGAGGCTAGAGTTGCAGTGGATCCTGTGAATATTGAGGTGGTACTTTCTTGGGATCCACCCAGGAGTGTGACGGATGTACGGAGTTTCCTAGGTTTGGCTGGATACTACCAGAGATTTGTACCAGATTTCTCCAGAGTTGCAGCACCACTATCAGCCTTGATAAAGAAGGGTCTACCCTTCGTGTGGTCGGAGAGATTCTAGAAGTGTTTTCAAGAGTTGTGGTAGAGGCTAACTAGTGCCCCCATCTTGAGGCTTATATAAGATGGCATAGTCTACATAGTCTACTGTGACGCATCAGGGACTCCACTCAGATGTGTCTTGTTGTAGGATCGATAAGTGATCACATATGGTTATTGACAGCTGAGATATCATGAGAAGAACTACACTACACATGACCTGAAGTTAGCAGTAGTGGTCTTCGCCTTGAAGATGTGGTGGAAATATCTGATGGGTGAACATTTTACAGTCTACTCGGATCATAAGAGTATTATGTATATATTCTCTTAGAAGGACCTAAACCTGAGACAGCGATGTTGGCTTGAGTTCCTCTTGGACTATGACTTCAAGATAGTATATAATCCTAAGAAGGGGTACGTTTTAGCAGATTCACTCAGCAAGAGGTCTAGTATACAGCTGTTAGGCGAGGCGACAGAGTTGTTGGCCACTTTGTAGATATCCATTGTGAATAAAGATGGAGCATCTTTTCTTCAGTATCTTATAGTCACTACCCCACTTCTTTAGCGAGTCATGGAGGCGCAGCATGGGGATACTGACTACGAGACATGGTGTGCTCAAATATCCACAGTACATGCACCTAATGGATTTTCTGAAGGTGGGGAGCATGTCATCCTCTTTAGAGGATGTATCATGGTACCAATGTTGCTTCGGGATGAAGTGTTGAGGGAGTTACACACATCCCCTCTAGAGGTATATCCAAGAGTGGTGGGGATGTACCAGGATCTCTGACAATAGCACTGGTGGCTGGGAATGAAGAAATCAGTAGCAGATTTTGTCTCTTGTTGCCTCACTTGTCAGTAATTGAAGGCAGAGCATCAGGTACCAGCAGGATTGGTTCAGCCTTTATAGGTCCCAGAGTAGAAGTGTAATGTGATATCCATGGACTTCATGATATTAATTCCATGTATGTCTAGAATTCATGAATTGATCTGGGTGATCGTCGACCGACTCACCAAGTCGGCCCACTTCCTACCGATCAGAGAGCAGGTTTCAGTAGAGATCTTGGGATGTCTTTATATGCAGAAGATTGTGAGGATACATGAAGTAACCTTGATGATTGTATCTGATCGTGATGCGCATTTTACTTACCGGCTATGGAAGGGTTTGTAGGAGGCTTTCGGAACGCAGCTTCGTTTAAGCACCGCCTTCCATTCTCAGACAGATGGTTAGACTGAGCGGACCATTCAAACCCTTGAGGACATGTTGCGTGCTTGCATCCTTGACTTCGGTCGTAGCTGGGAGGATCACATGCCTTTGGTGGAGTTTTCATACAACAACAGCTATCACTCCACCATTGGGATGGCACCTTTTGAGGCATTGTATGGGTGACCTTGCAGATCACCTTTCTGCTGGACTGACCCAGGGGAGTCAGCACTAGTGGGACCATAGATGGTATGGGCTACCACAAGGAAGGTGTAGATTATCATGGAGCATATGAAAACAGCACAGAGCATGCAGATGTATTATACCGACAAGAGACGGAGACCTCTAGGGTTCAAGAATGGAGACTGTGTCTTTATATGGGTCTCACCTTGATAACGTTTACGGAGATTTGGTCGAGGCTGCAAGTTATCTCTAAGGTTCATCAGACCTTTTTAGGTCATCAGTATAGTTGGAGAGGTGGAATACCTCTTAGATCTTCCTCCTCAGTTGCATCACATGCATGACTTCTTCCACGTATCCCACCTGCAGAGATACGTGCACAACCCTTCCCATGTTATCGACCATGGTGAGATGGACATCAAGGATGGGGTGACTTTCACGGAGGTTCCAGTGGAGATTGAGGATCTATATGAGCGGGTGCTTCATGGGTGGTTGATACCTCTATTGTGTGTACATTGGAAGCATGGGAACCTCTAGGAGAGCACATGGGAGCGGGAGGCTCAGATTCATGCTCTGTACCCCCACTTGTTCCCTTAGTTTGAGTTATGGCTTATGAGGACGTAAAGCCTTAAGCTGGGGAGAATGTAAAGACCTATAATATCCATGTAAATTTTTTTTTCATAAATATATGGTAATTTTACATGTCCGCTAAAATTTATGGCTCGTGGTTCTGAGGCGCGGAGTGCCCAGAATGAATTTCTGAACTTTTTTGGGTACGTTTAGTAAACATGCGAGTGGGTTTTTGTAACTTTTGAACCGGTCCTCAGAATTGAAATCTGATGACACTGTTGAACTCGCAGCACCATTATTCTCTTAAGGAGACCTTCACCTCAACCACAGTAGTTCAAGGGTGGAAGTTAGTTTTTCACTTTTTCATGAGAGAATAAAATAAAATAAAATGGTGTACCATTTTATTTTTATTTTATTTTCAAACTACTTGTGAATGTTGAGATGTAGGGACCACTAGAATTAAACCTCCCCTTGAGGTTAAGGAGGTGGGGACCACCAAACCTAAAACCTCCCATGAGAGGTTATGGTGGTGGGGACCACCTGAGATTAAACCACTTTGAACCTCCCACTTAAATGAGGGGAAGTCTCTTGAACTTCCCCTTGAATAATTATGACACCCCCCTTTACTTAATACACCAACTCAATTAATTAATTATTCCAATTTGAAATTATTCCAATATATTCTATAATGTTGGCTAATTCATTTTTGGTGGAATTGGGGGAAACTCTTGGAAAAAGGGAGAAACTTGGAGAATTAGGAGAAAACCCTCCAACGAAGAACGCCAACGAAGAATGTGGACTTCAACTTCGACTTCTTTCTTGGGACAATCATTGACAAGGAATGTCTTCAACTTAAATGAACTGATGATCGGGGGAATGTAGACATCATCGATATCCATCTATCCCCAACAACATCATCTCCATCCTCGCAACCTCCGTCGACGAATCAAATGAGGTAGGGAGGGTGTTTGAATTATTTCATTTACTCATTCTTGATAATCTTAGGATTCAAGTATTATACCACTTGCTAACACTCTAATGTGGTGTAGTGTAGGCCAAATAAACATGCCTCATCCTCTTCGAAATTCTTAGAATAATTCTTGTGTTCTTCGTAATAGAGGAGGACGGCTATCAACCGTGATGAAGGCGATGAAGGCATCGAAGGCAATGATGCTCCGCCGCCCGCGGCCTCCGCGCCTCGTAGTGCTCAGCTGCCCATGGCTTGCTGCGCCACCCTGCGGCCTAGACAAGCCTTTTGCGTCCTAGTCGCGCCTCTCGTGGCCCTCCAAGCTGCCCCATAACCTCATGCCATCCACGGCTGACCGCTCTGCGGCCCAGCCGCCCCACGGCCTCGCACCGTTCGCGGAAAAACCGCCCCACGTCCTTGCTGCCTCCATAGAAACATGCCACCCTCGTGGCCCCACGGCCTTCGCGTCGCCGCTCTGTGGCCCCCACGGCCTCGCACCGCCCTCTGTAGCCCTCTACGGCACCTCGTAGCCCTCACGGCCTGCCGGACCGCCCAGCGGGCTAGGCCGAACCCAACGGGCTGGGCCGCTAAGTGAGTTGGTCCAAACCCAATGTGTCCAGCTAGGTCAACCCAGACAGTGTCGGCCCAGGCCGGGTCGGCCCGACCGGGTCAGACCAGACCCAGACCAGCTATGAGCTTTATGCTCCTTTGGCTATAACTTTGGCACCAGACGTCCGTTTGACGAACCGTAAATAGTTATGGAAACCTTAGCGTGAGGTGGTTCCTTTGAGTATACCCCATTAGAGATTTGGATTAATATGGGTATGTTTGGATTGTATTGATCATGAATCCAACCAGGCCCCCGGAACTAAAAGGCTAATAACTCATAGATCGGGCATCCGATTGATGCACCGTTTGTTGTTTTGAGACCCCTATGACTTGGCGGTCCTTTGAGGTACTTCTTCATGGGACTTAATGGAAGTTGGAGTATCGACCAGATGCTTGAGGAGCGGACCCTCTCAGAGATGATAAATCTTAGCACGGGAACCCAGTAGTTGGCAGTGACGTGAAGAATGAAGAGCGATCTTGTGTGGGTCAGCACCGAGAAATCCTGTGTGGGTCAGCACCTAGAGATCTTGTGTGAGTCAGCACTAAGTGGTCATATGTGTGTCAGCACTAAGAGATCATGTGTGGTTCATCACCTAGTGATCTTGTGTGGGTCAGCACCGAGTGATCCTGTGTAGGTCAGCACCGATCGATCATGTGAGGGTCTGCCTCTTAACAGAGTAAGATGATTCTATAGTTATATCTAATCATCTCTACTAGTTTACTTAAGTTATACCTAGTGTGAGTAGATTATGTACATGTGTGGTACTTTTCTTCATGGTAATACCTTGGTGGTATTCTTCTGTGGGGCGTGCCTATGTGGTACTTACCTTTGTGGTATTCTTTCTGTTGTGGAACAGTTGATCTTGGGGCTTTAGAGTTGGACTCTGTTTTTCCCTCATGATTTAGATAGGTTTGTTTGATAACTTAGGTATATGTATGGGCATATACCTAAGTGGGGTTGACAATTGATTTCAAGCTTGTGGTTTATCCTTTGTGGATTTGTGAGACCTTGAGGGTCTCTGGGTCCCTATTGAGTATCGTTACACTCACCCATGCATGGGTTATGGCCACACCTCGTTGTGTTTGGTGCAGACGACGGACATCGCTGATCGAGGTTGAGAGTACAAGGAAGTGACAGTGCTTGGAGGTGGACCATATGGCATGTCGGTGCGCAGAGGATACGGGTGGACGTGGAATGTTGAGGAGGCGATCTGTACCTACCCTTCAGGTAGGAACCTTGGAGGATGACCCAGTAGCTGCCTTTCTCTTTATTCAGTTGTATTTTATTTCAGTTGTACTTATACTTTCCAGTTGGGTTTGTATTCTAGCCCCTTTTACTTACTACACTCACTCTGTTTACTACTTAGTTTACTTGATTTCGTATCTTGCTATGTGCTTGGTTGTGTGTGCTTACAGGCTATGAAGAAAATGACTTCCCAGTTTTAGGGAATACACCTTTGGTGCTATTCTCCATCCCCTAGCCTAAGGAAGGTGGGCATGGGTTAGTCACGGCACGGGCCCTGGGGGGCGGGTCGTGACAGACTAAAATTTGGTGATTTCTAAAAAATTCCCGAACTACTCTCTGATGACTCTTATGATCCTCCTCATACTTCGATTAAACAAGTATATCATCCACAAATACCACCATGAAGGTATCAAGGTACTCTTGGAAAACTCAATTCATTAAATCCAAAAATAATATAAGAGCATTGGTTAGACCAATTGGAATAAAAAGGTAATCATAATGGACATACCTACTATAGAAGGTGGTTTTCTAAATGTATGTTTATTTTACTCTCATATAAAGGTAACCATATCGCAGATCAATCTTTGAGAACCACTTATCCAATTTCATATAGTCAAACAAATAATTAACCTATGGAAATGGATATTTTTTCTTTACCATAACTCGATTGAGTTTTTGGTTATCCACATAAAGGCGAACTGACCCATCAACTTTCTTAAAAAAGAGAACATGAACCGCCCAAGTTGACACACTCATGTATATAAATCCTTTCCCAATGATATCATCTAAATTATTATTCATCTCTTTCATTTTAGTTTGTCTCATGTGGTAATAAGAAATAGATACTAGTTGATTACCAGGCACTAAATCGAAAGAAAACTCTACCTCCATTACCAGTGGCTAAATAGAGAAATCAAAATAAAAATGTCTAGAAACTCAATGACAACTTGAGGGATATCATCACTCAATGATTCTTTATATAGATCAAAAGTGAACACTGATATCACTTTCCCCAACTCTAGATAAGATGTTCCATCCCTACTCGACCTTAGGTCACATTCTCGCTGAAAGATATGACACACCACATTAGGAATGTTAAAGGACAACCGTCTAACATAATAATCAATTTGGGATTCATTAGAAATGATCATATCAATCCCAAAAATGATGTCAAGTTATTTCATGTCATGAACCAGAAAATCCCAACTAATCTTGGTATTTGATAATGAGAAAACACAAGTAGGACTATAGAGACTCTTCTCTATATTTGTTCCAAGGGGCGTAGTAATATCCATCACATAAGATAAAATATTACTCAAAATATTAAAAATATTCACTATATGAGTCGAAATAAATGAATTAGATTCACCTGTATCAAATAAAGTTTACTAATGGGAAGCTATAATGATGGTACCTCTCAAAGTCGTTGGACTCGTATATGCTTCATATGGAACTCTTCAACTGTGTGAAGAAGACTCGTTTCGGATTCCTATTAATGGAACCCCATTATTTATGAATCTTTTGATTTACCTAATTTTTTATTAGTCTTTGATGATCTGGGACACTATGTGGAGTATAAAATACATGAAATAACTTCTTCATGTAACTCAAGAATCCATGGAACTACATAACTTGGGTGCTTTAATGAAAACATATTTTGAATTCCCATTCTTACCACACTAGTAAAAAAATCAAATGTGTCTTCCAGGTTACTATAGGAGGTCTAGAAAAACCCTACTATCGAGAACCTCTATGATAATCATCGTGCTTCCTCGCCCCTTTTTGGTAACTCATAGAACTTCCACTGGGAGAAAACAGAACTCATGTCAACTCATACTTACCAGCCAGGAACATCTGAACCATCAATGTTCTATCCATCAGATCAGCATAGGAAGGAATATTTAGAAATAAAATATAAAAATTAATATCAAATAAAATCACCATCTCAAACTGTCGACTATTTATCTTCTCATTCGATAAAATCTTAGGTGAAAAGTGCATTATCTTAACAAATTGAATTTTATATTATTTCATAGTCTAGTTAGCCTTCTAAAGCTTTAAAAACTCTATAGCATTGGCCAACACCATAAACTCTATATAGAATTTATCAGTGAAGATAGATTTATATTCCTTCAAATATAATCAATCATTCTTTTTTCACATCACCATCATGTCCCAACATCTCTTGTTAGATCCCCCTATCTTGAAGGTGCACATTTCTCCTTGATTTCATCAGAAATTTTTATGAATTCAAAAAAAATCTCAATATTTAGCAACCCATCCTCATCCAGTTAAGGATCATTAGTTCCTTGGAATGAAGGTGTATTTTGATTATGGAACTCCTAAGCATGATTCTATAATATATCCCTTTGAGGTTCTATAGATGGAGCCTGAAGAGGAACAGGTGCACGTGCTTGTCCCATAGTTTGGACAGTACGCACAATAACCCCAACAAGGTTCTGGAACACTAGAGGATTTTATCACCGTGTTTCATCAATAGTTTCTTCCTGGATCTGATTCTTATGTCTTATCAGAGGAATGATGTTATAAAACAATCAGAAAAAAAACATTAAAGAAGTCAAATTAACATTCAAACAGAGAAATGAGGGATATTAATCACATCAGATAAGAACATACAATTTGGATTTCAACATATCAAAATAAAAAACATGGAAAAGACTAGAAATAATCCTCAAAATGCCTTTCCCAATCCATCCATGGTGACTTAAGTCTCAATGAGATGAGATCTGTCTAGGAAAACACTAATAACCACCTCCTAATTCCTGAAAAGATTACACAAACTTCATACTAACATCAAAAAAGAGGTTTAACCTACACCTTTTATACCACTTTTTCACAAATTGGCCCGAACACCCTGGTATCCTAATGCCCAATCTGATCATGACCTGTCCAAAATGGTGCTCTTGATCCCCAAGGGTTGGTGACAGGCACTCGGCATCCTACAAGAAAAATGGGGAATAATTTTTCACATAAAAAGTGAAAGAAACAAATACAAGTTAGTATTATCAAAAGAAAAATTCACAAGGAGAATAGATCTAGAACTCAAATTGGTATAAACAACCTGAAGAACACCCATAAAGTACTAGAAAATAGGAAGATGAAATTCCAAGTCCCAATGGACACATCTCTCTAAGAACTAAGGTTAAACAATAAGAAATGCCTCTAAGTGGCACTTTAGTGTTGCTCAAACCTAGAAGAACATAATGTACAAACACCCGAAGGCACAAGTAGAGTATGAGAAAAAAATATCATTAATGTATCAGAAAGTATTATATAAGAAGATTATAAATTAATTAACCAAATAAATATTTTAGTTTTAAATAAACAGGTATGGTACTAAAAAATCATATTTAAAAAATCATGCTTTATATTTAATTTTTCTGAAAATATTTGTAAACAATATCATAATAAAACAATTGTATAAAAATTTTATAGAAATTCACAAGGAATATGTAAGTAAGTTTTACAATCGATGGAATATATACCAAAATAATAAAAAATGAGTAACATGGTAATCTTCCAAGAGGTATGACGATTCTAGGTTATGGGATCCTCAGTCAATCATATAGGTGATCACAGAAATGTGCACACATCTCTCTCTAAAAATGGCCAAAGAATACTAACCAATATCTTAATGGAGATAAAATATCCCAATAAATTTTTTTTTACAGTTGTAAACCATTTATATGTTATTATGGAATTCCCATCCTAGCGTGTTTTTCCCTAATAAATCACTAACTACCTAGGCTTGCACGTGCTCAATCAATAATCAATAATGGTAAATTGATTTCAAAACTGTTTAAAATACATTAACCCATTTCCCATTTCAATATTCCAATTTCCATTTAAAAACCAAAATAGTTTTTTAATAAATTAATTCCCCTTCCAAGATAAAATTAATGGGTTTATATCAAAATAATTTAATCTATTTTTTCAATTACAAATTTGAAATAAAGTTTACAAATCAATTTCATGAGTTCTACAAAATTCCACAATCACACCCTAATTCACTAGAAATCGGGGGTTTTCCCCAATTTTTATACCAAAGAAAATCCAAATCACAATACACAATGAATTATTTATTAACAATTTAATTGAAACCAAATTAATATAAATCAAAAAAATTACGGTTAAATTAATTAGTCAATCTTACACAGAACCACCTATATTTTTCATTGAAACAAAACACCACAACGAAAACATATAACAAGAACAGAGGTAGAGAGATATAGTAACTCAACCTAGAAACAAGATTCAACATAAAACAGTTTAGATCTATCCATCCCAAGATGATCTATCAAACTCCAAGGAGGGAAAGAGAAAGAGACAGAGATACAGGTAGACCTCCTACCTAGAGAGTCACACCGCAAACTGAAAAAATGATCAATAACTAAACAAAATGTCCTAGAGGGGTTAGAGGTGTCTGAAATTTCTTAAGGATGGATCTAGGTCTAAAGAAAGTAAAACCCATAGAAAAAGGAAAACAAATTTTAACCGAGTGAGCTATTTAAAACTGATACTCTAAAAATTACATAGCGTGTAACTCAAGTACGTATCGTGTAATTGTTTAATCTCATATATTTCAAAAACCTCATCACCTTTTTAATAAAAATATATTTATTATTATTTTAGAATTTATAGGCCATGTAACCATATTACATGGAATGTAAATCCCCAGTAGGCTATAAAACCATTAGCTTTTATGCTGAGAATTCAAAAAAATATCTAACTTCACCATTATAGGTATCCTCCCAACTTCTTCATTGCCCTACCCAAACAACAAAAAATGAAAATCATGATAAGGCTTCAAAAATACCTGACCTAAAAGGTAATAGGATGTTATAATGACTTCCAACTAGACATATTATTTTTTCTCACCCATTCTTAAAACCTATGAAAAACATTTTAAAATCATTTTATGAGCATGAAAAGCTCAGTATGGAATATACAATATACAAAGAAACTATCATCCCATGAATATTTATAAAAAATGCACTTTTCCAAAATAAACTTTATGGTCAAAAAACCCTTTAATTACCAAATAAATCATCTTTATTATTCAAAACATTTCATAAAACATTTCATTATAAATCATTCATAAAAACAAACTCATAAAGGTTTCTTTTTAAATTTTAAAATCACATGAAAATATTTTTATAAAGATATACTTTTCACTCTCATACATGGAATAACCATCATTATTAAATATGGAGTAACCACCACTTATAATCATGTAATACCTTCACCATTAACATTCAAACATTGCTTCAGATAAACCATCACATATACTCATAGATTAACCATCATAGTTAATAATGTAACAACCATCGTAGTACGTTCTCTTTATCTCTTAGGAGAAACCTAATCAGTTGACTATGTTCCATATTTAGAATAACTATATGTTTGACTTACATAACCATTGAAATGGAGGAATATCATAGAACTACCCATATTTTTATTATAATAGAACCACCCATCATAATAAATAACTTAATAGAACCATAACATGATATATAAAATCTTGAATCTTAAAAACATTTTTTGGAGAAAATAACTTTCCATTTTGAAATCAGATAGTTAGAAATTTGTGAAATTATAAAGGAAAACGTTTTCATTGAAAAGATTCTTGTAAACATGTAAAGTAATATTAACAGAAAATATCATCCATTATGGTGGTAAAATACACTCATTATGTGTAAATTAAAAAACATTCCTTCTATATATTTTTTATAAAAATCAAAAAGTACCTTGTTTGCAAAATGATAAAAATATCCATTTTAAACCATTTTTATAATGTAAACCAAGGGTAGAAATGATTTTAAAAAAAATAATTGTATAATGGTAAAAGATTTCCTTAATACATTCTTATAAAATATGGATACAAAAGAAAATATATCTGATTAAAATAGAAATAATATTGGTTTTTCTTATAAAAAATTCTTTTCTGGATTAAAGTTCCAAAGAGAGGAAAAATTAGAAGAAAATATGGAAACACTTTAAGAGTGAAAACATAAAATGAAAATTATACACCATAAATAAATATATATTCATGATAATTACATAAAATTATTAATATATACACCACATATAAATAACTAGGTCTATGATACCAAATATGTCTCAATGGAGTGGAAACTAAGACAAGATCTCTTACCTTAAGTCTCACTCTTCCCATATGTTATTTATCTTCATAAAAAATTAGGATAATTATTTAATTTATTAGGAAACTTTTTCAAGTTTAGATTCATTTTATATCACTTATTTCCATGTTATATACAATTACTTAATCATTTAAGATCATATTGGACAATTGGATGATATTTGGCCCATAAGTCCAAAATGACTTAGGTTTGTTGAATATAGTAAAAGGTGATCATTACTCCACCATATATAGAATAATAATCACGAAATAATTATCACTTATGTACATCAATTATAATTTTAAATTCAACCATTAAATAGGGATATGAAAAATGAATTACGTTACAATCATGAAGATGGTTTGTCATATGTACGCATGAGTAACGTTTCCATTTTTCAATAATAATTATGAAAACAAGGTAAGTATTATTTTATATTTACATAATGATAATAATATAATAAATATAATATTAATTAATTAAATATACTTATATATATATATATCTTCTATTTTATGTGGTGATGAAAAATTAATCACATCGCTTCATAGAGGTGGTAGTCCACACTTAAACAGGAACGATGTTATCATTTTTAAGTGAATGGAAAGGTAAGAGGGTAAATGATAAATTTTATTTTTGATAATGTTAAATATGTCACTAATATAATATATAAACATTTATTTCATAATTATTATCTATCCATTATATATTATTATAGAAAATGAATTATGTCGATATGCGATGTGGTAGTACACCGTACACACGAATGATTGTTTTTCTTCCCATTTGATGGAATATGAGATGGATAAAGTTAATTAAATTAACATAAAAACATATCAGAATATTAATTAAACTATTTTAATTATTTTATATTCTTGTAAAAATATTTTAAAGTTATGGAAGAATAAATAAAACAAAAATATATGGTTAACAATTTTACTTCTTCTTTGGAAAACTTCATTTTCTTAACACCTTAATCCCTCTGAGGTTATTATTATGTATAAAAAATACATATATAAAGAGGTTTGATATTATAGAAAATTATTTGTGTAGGTATTATCTGAAATAAGTGTGGTTTTAAGTGTGAAACCTTGAAAATAAGAGGTTCCTTTTTAGAAGAGAGTGGAGGGGAACTCTTGGAAATCCTTAAAATATTTAATAGATGTAAATTAATTTTAAATTAAAAATGGAAAAAAATGATTTATTTATATTTTAGGGTGATTACGAGTCAAAATAGTTTTATAAAATAAAAATTATAAAAAAAATCACTTTTATAACCTTATCCTTTTGTTTTAACTCTTCATTAATGTATTTCCCACTTACCATAACAATAAGGAACTTTACTCTTTGGGGGTCAATATAGTTACAATAAATAGAAAAGAGGTGCATAAATGGATCATGGTTGATATTATGAATCATATATAAATAAAATGGATGAATCTAAGATTTTTATAATTTAATAAAATATTATTTATTTAAAATGTTATTAATGTCAATTTTTAGAACTATTCACTACTTTGATTTTAATAAAATTAATAAAATAAGTAAATAAGAAGAAAAAAATAATTTATACATCCATAAAATGACATTTTCATCTATAAAATTCATGTGACACATTATTTTTCCCAAATTTTATTACTTTTAATATTTTTAATATCATTTATTTAATTTTTCCATTAATTGAATAATTATAGTGTCTCTTTTGTGTAAGCATTTAAGGTGATTATTTATTCACTAAAAATTAAAAATAAATTTTCATCATGATTATAAATCTTTTATATTTTATAATATTATTTATAATCCTCTAGTAATATCTTTGTTAAAAATATTATATTTAATAAACATAGGAGTGTGACATTTTTTACTTTTCTTTAAATAAAATATTATAAAGGTAAAAATCTCATCCCAATGGACTAAAAATTCCCCATAATTGAATATTAGAAGAGTATTGATATAAATAGAATTATAAAATAAAATTAATGAATGTTTTTTGGTCATTTATAGTCCGCAACATTTTATGTTTACCTTTAATTACCTGATTTATACTTTATAGTGGTAATAAAAATTACTAAGGTTACTATTCATATTGATCAAAAATAAAAGAGAAATATTTAACAAATATGGATACATTAATTCCAAATATAGATACCTTTTTAAAAATTCAAAACATATAAATGGTATAAATTAATTTAAAATTACAATGAAAAAATGGAATGAAATGTTTTTTTTAAATGCCCTTTTTAAATATAATAATATTTTTATCATAAATTAAAGAATAAAATTTATTTAAAAACCCATAATTATATCATTATAAGTAAAAATAACCAAAATAAATTTTAAAATTAATCCATAATATAATTTTATTTTATAATTACTTTAAAATAAAATATAGTTTTTAATATAAAAAAGAGTATTTTCATAAATCATTAAAAATAAAACTTTTCATAAATTTTCAAAAACCATCCTAGATTAATATTTACATGTATAATTGAAAATTAAATTGTTTTTTTTAAATAAATTTTCTAAAATTTCTAGAAATTAAAAATACTATTCACTCATAAAAATCGTGAGAATCCATTTTTTTTAAAAAATGATTTTCTGAATATTAAAAAGACTTTACTAAAAAAATTCTTATTTAAAAAACATTAATTAATACCTTATAAATGATTAGGACTATTATATATTTCATGATATGGTTAATACTATTCATTTCCACCCATTTAGTGGCTAGGATTTAAAAGTCGCATTTAAATAACAATATTTCATTGTTCATTTTAAGCTTGATGATGTGTATATTTTTCACTATAGAATATGGTATTTCCTTTTAAAATATCAGGATATTTCAACCTTCATAGTAAATCACATGATAAAACTAGGGGAGATATATACTTCAATCATATATTCTTATTAAAACCAAATAAATGTCTCCCAAAAATATATTTAACCTAATTAAACTCCCATCATAGAAAACCTCATAAGGGTATCTATGAAATTAAACTTAGGTTCAAACTGATACATAATAACCCATGATGTTATCTAAAACTCTTATATTATCCTCATTTGATAAATTACTAACATATAAAGTTATACAAACAATTTTTCTGATTCCAACTATAGTGTTCTAAACCCATGCACTCAGATCCAGTACTAAAAACATACTCTTTACATACTAGATTTGATACCAAATGATGTGACCTAAAAAACATCATAATATAAATTTCATTAACAAAAACTGATTCACTTAAATATAAAATACCTTTTATTTTTATAGTTTTATAGAATTGGGAAAACTATTATGTAATAAAACCCTTTTCTTTCTAATCAAATTGGAATTTTTCTTATTTTACCTATATTTTCTTATTACATAAGAATACATAAACATATCCCATAAAATTATTAACACATGATATGCTTCTAGATATATCATATATAATAATTTTATTTATACTGTAAGAAAGTTGAATCATAATAAGTTTGAGGTTAAATGATCGGTAACGATAAACATATTGATTAAAATTTTAAAATCATAAGTGATATTAACAAGAGCATAAGGGTATGAGAAAACAATTAAAGTTTGTGGGAATAACATAAAATATTCTTACCCATTAAAACATGTCTCATAAATAATGATTCATGGCATAAAACTTTAACATAAAAAAAGAGTCATATGAGTAAGCAATCATGAGCCATGTGAAATTAATACTTAATCAAGGGAAGAATTAGTACTCATAGAAAGAATAGAAAATTCATGTAGGTATTTTGGGACATTAAATTCATAACATATGTTCACTTGTTTTTAACCCATAATGGGATAAATTAAAAGTTTTTAATTTCAATCGTCATTTCTCTAGAGAATAAATCATTAACCAATGCATTGTAAAGTTATATTACTATCTCACCCATCATCATATATAATTTTTTAGATCTATAACATGGAAAAAAATTATATAGATTTCATTTTAATATAAAAAACATAAAATTAATAATCATTCATTTATAGATTGATTAACCTATGGAAAAGAAACGTGTTTCATGTTAATTTACATAAAAGATAATCATAATCCATAAAAATAAAAAATGTTTACAGAATCATAATAATATAACCCCGGTACAGAATAATAATCATTTTAAATATGTTGACATATATGAAAAATAGTTTTGTAAAATCATAAGTAATATGATTTGAAAAGAAGAGAAAATATCCTATTCATTTTGTAACATATTTAAAAGCTAACAAATTCTCAAAACAATAGAAATATGTTTTTTGTTGAAAACTCATTAAAATTTGAAAAGGAATCTTGATAAAAAAATATTCATAATGGAGGGAAAATATTTTCACTACATATACATTAAAAATACATTATTTTAACTCCTTTGTAAAGAAAGTAAAAAAGTATTCTAATGAAATTTTTTTGAAAACCCCCCATTTAATAATATAAGTAATTTAAAAATTATTAAATAATTACATTTAAATATATTTTAATTATGAATAATAAAAAAATTGAAACATTTTTAGGAACATGTGCGTAGTGGAGAAAGAGATTAAAATATTTAAATTCAGGTTTTAAAGAACAATTGCATTATGAATTTTAAAATTAAGAAACATTTTGAAAGAATGAATTTGAGAAGAAACTTAAAATATCATATATATAATGTGATTCATGGTGGCCGGAATTGAGCTTGTTAACCGTTTTGTTGGATTGGTGATGGATGACTTGGCGTTAGACCGAGAAGGAGTTGTGTCTTTGGGTGAAAAGATTTAGAGGGGCAAGGTACTGCAGATCTAGGAGTTTATGTTGTACCATTTCAAGGGTAGGATGATAGTAATGATGATGTTGTTACTATTGAATCCACTGGAAACTGTTCACAAGGATTTTGGAATGGTAAGGTCTCTAACTTTGAGGAGGACATTTCATTCAATGATGATGGCAGTGCTTCTCAGGAGGTTGTAGCTGGTGATGATATTGTGAAGAAGGGGAAAAATGCAGGTTGTGAGCTTATAGGTCATTCACAGTGTCTTGACATGCTTGATACTAATAGCCAATATCAGCCTGAATGGGGTGTGGAGGAGGGTAACCGTGAAGTTCTCATTTCTGGAAAATGGGGGGATTGTCTCGATAGTGACAAGGAAAATGAATGTGGCATGGTCCGGACTTCCTACAGTGATGTTGTCCAGGGTGGAAAAAACAAGTTGTTTGGGAATGTGGAAGTGATGACTTCCCCACCACGATGAAGGCCAAGGAGGTATTATTCTTATCTTCTAAAGCGAGGGACCACTAGGTCATTCGTTGGGAGGGAAGGCTGGGCTACGCAGTCTTCTAAGGAATTTCTCTCTTTGGAGAAGTTAAACATTAGAAAAAAGTACTCCAAGATTTTGAGACACCATGACAGTTCAGAGTGGGAATCAGATACTACAGAGCATGCAATCAATCAAGGTTATGGTGATGGGTCTTACTACTATGATATGTAATTTTCTTTTCACTTTGTTGTACTTTCTTGTTGGATTTTTCTTTTCTTTAATAAATGGTCTGAGGCTTGCCTATGACTGAGCTTCCTAGGTAATGTGATTCATGAAATTGTATTTCAAATAGTAATTACATACATTTTATAAATAAATATACATATATCATTCAAAAATGAGTCTCAAAAAACAATTTTGAGATGAGAAACCCATACAATTTTGCTAATACTGGAATAAAAAATAAATTTAATGAAGAAACGTAATATTATTCTATAAAAAACTACTTAAATAAAATAATATGTCAAAATGAATTCATGGGTAATTAATTACACAATATAAAAGAAATTATGGTGCATAATCTGAAACATATCTTAAAAAATTGAAGTTGAGACCAAGAAACCCCTACAAAGTTTATAACATTTGAATTAGTAATAAATAAATGAAATTATTATTTAAAATAAATTTAAATTAATATAAAAAAAGTTTAAATTAAAAATAAAACAATTATAGATAACAGCATACATAATCTTTTCATGATATACTAAATGAATAAGTGATATAACCTGATGAAAAGAAATTGAGATAAAAATTACATTACCTCTGAAATCCACATAGTCAAACATGTTCTCAAATCAGGAATAATAAATTTATAGTTATTAGAAATATACATAAGAGATACATTTATATTTATATTACTTTATATCATTCAATTATAATTTCTTATTACCTTATTATTAATAATGCTTTGTTTAAATTAATGTTCATGTGTTAATTGTCATGTTTCCCATGCATGTTTCAAATTCACAGTTTTGTTACATGAAAAATGGTCATGTTTTATTCATATAAATAATGTTAATTATGATTTTATATATGTATTTAATATTATTTTTTATTTTCTTTTATATTTCATGGAACTTATTGTCATAGGTTTCATAGAAAGATTAAAATTTCCATTTTTTTAGAAGTTTAGACTTTGTAGAAAGAATTGATTTTATTAACACAAATACGTATATATATTACAATTATAGAATTCTGAAAACATCATAAATTAATTATTATTAAATAATATGAATATTAAATAACATTATTTAATAATTAATGACATAAATAGTGTCACATCAATTATGTAGGTAGTAAAACCATCCCAAACTAGAACAAATTATAAAGACCAAATGAGTAAGGATATATTATTGTACAATGTTATTGTCACTTTTAAAGGAGATTAATTATTTAAAAACATTTTATTAAATTTATAATTTAGTTTCAATAACATTTATATGAAGAATAAAAATTTAAAAAAATATTAGTGATTAAAACTTTAAAGTTTTCAGTTAGCTAGTTTTAGGCAACTAAACATTATGGTGATAATTTATTATTAATATAATTGATTTAATGGTAAAATTATATTTATATGAACATAATAATGTCATATATTTCATATATATTTATTTATTCCATTCATAAAACCATAAATTCAAGTAATTAATGAAAAATTAAATATGTCATTTCATGGAGGTGGTAGTTTGTATATATGCATAAACAATGTTTCTATTTTCCAAAGGTTGAGAGGGAAGGAAAATAGATTTTATTTTATAATAAAATAATCATAATTATGTCATAAATATCATAGATATTCATTAAATCTGTCCATATAACCATCCATGTGAGGTGGTGATGAAGAACAAAATACATCGCTTTGTGGAGGTAGTAGTTTGTATGTATACACAAAGGAAGATTTCATTTTCAATAGATGTAAAGGGGATAGAAAATAGTTTTTACTTCAGTATAAAAAAAATTAGATAATTAAATATAATTATTTCATTATATTAGTATTTTTTTAATATATTTTAAGTTGTTATAAAAAGAATAAACTTTAAATATTTTTGTTAATACTTATACCTCCTCATTGGATATATTTCATTGTCTTGAAACTTAAGCCTTTTAGGATTGGTATATTGGTGATACCTAGACATCTAGTATATATGGATAAGAGTTTGGTAAGGATTTTTGTAGATATTAGTCAAGATATAGTTCTCAAACTGTGTATTAAAGTGAGTAGAGGAGGTTCCCATTTATAAGTGAGAGGTGTGGTACCTTTGTAAATTTTAAGAACATTAAAATATAATAAATATATTTCTCATGGAAAACATATCCAATTTAATCTAATTTGGAATATAGAATAATTTAAGGTAAAAATACACTCAACCAATCAAATTTATAAAAACAATTGAGATATTTTAAGCCTTATATCTTAGTTTGACTCCCTCTTTAACCCTTTTAACCTTCACTATAGTGACAAACTTTTATTGTGGTAACTATTCATTATGACAAAAAATAGAATTATAATATATTAGAGATTATTTTATGTGATTATATACTTTTTTTAACATGTTTTATTTCATACTTATCTCTTTCCATTTTGGGTTACTTTTTTAAGTTATTAGAGTTTTTCAGGTTAGTACATGGTTGACACCTAGTTAGGGAAAACTGTGAAGGTATTCTGAAAAAATTGATCTGTTTTTTTATTTCTAGAACTATTCACATTGTTAGGAAAAGTTTTTTACCCTTCTCCTGAAACAATAAAACTTGGGATAGATTTATTTCACATAATTTTAACATGGTTTATCAAATCGTGTGACTAAACCAAGTGGCTTCTCAAGTATCCTAAAAAGGGGTGCATAGTTGGTGCATGGTTTTCCAAACTAGGTAGCCAAAACATTAAATTTTAAGTAATTAACCCAAAATTAATTTTTTTTAAGACCTAAAACACCTCATTTTGGCCTCATTATTCGTTTGGTGAATTATTATCTCAAACTAAGAGTCTCTCCTTAGATATTTTTAAAATTTCTTTCCTTCCGGAGTGTAAATCGGTTGGATCTAAGAGTGTAAAATCGTAGAATTTGATGTTATGTTCATATTATTTGTCATTATTTTTTATTCTTATAGATATTATCTTTTCTTATTGAACAAAACCTTATATAGTGTTTTTTATTCTAGATCTAAGGTTTGGGGTATGATCTGATTGGTTTTCTTATAGATCCATCATGGAATTTGGAATTGTATTCTAGATCTTAATTGATCATTGTGTGTTCTTTAGGGATCCTTATAGTATGTGATTTATATCTTTTATATTGTTATAGAATTTATGAATATGATATTATTATTTTTGAATTCATTTATTAGTTTTCTTCTTTTTCTTCTTGAACATTTGGTTCTTCTTTGATTATGGATCTCATGCGAGTGTTAGAATTCTCATGTTTTGATGTGGATGGTTTCATGACCGAGATTTATACTATAAACATTTATTTATTTCTCATTAAAATTGGTTTCTAAAATTATCCAAAGTAATGATAAATGTTTTTATAAAATATTGTGGTTTTAGTTATGTTTGTGAAAATGGATTTTTGACTTCGTTGTTTTCAACAAAAATGGTGTTAAATATTTTTTTATATATCTTTAAAGTTGAAATTACCTATGAATGATTTTAATATGTTAAATTTGATTGTGATAATAAATGAGGTAGGGGTCCATCCTCAGTGATGAAATCTTACTTTCTAGTCCCATTCTACTAGGGTAATTTGTGCACCAATTGGCCTAATTTGTAACAAGGAGCCACTATCAAGAGTTAATTATTACCCATATGCATATTCTACTAGGTTTATTTAAAAACAAGGTGGATTGTTGATCCTAAGAATTTTATGAGGATACTCAACAACTTATAACTAATTTTACCCCAAGATAAAACTTTACCGACTATTATCCTTGAAATGTGAATTTTAAATTTTTATATAAATTTTAAAAAAAAATTATTTAGAATTTTTTTACAAATTGTGGAAATAGATGAATCTCTATGTTTTTTATTGAACTATGTAAATTGTATCTCATTACTTGTATTTATTTCATTGAGAATGATTATTTTATATTATAAAGTATTCTTACAAAACACTTGGGGGGATCTTATAGGGTGTGTTTTCATCATTCCCATATTACACCTTTGGGTATATGTAGATCTTTTTTCTGATGCAGGTAAATACAAAGCACCATAGAGTGTAAGTGAGTTTGTTTATTAATAGGGTGTGGGATTTTGATGGTGACTAAATGTCATGTGGAGATGGTCATTTGTTTTTCTTGTGTACATAAATTCGGGTTGTGTATTTGGAATCTGTTTTCCTTGTTCTGTATCTTTTCCACTGATGATTTTTTTTTACATACTGAATTCTCATTATTCATATTATCATGTTCAACATTCTATATTATTTCATGTAAAAATAATTCATATATATAGTTCTTGATTACCAAGAACTTGTTTCCATCCCAAGGGGATTCAGAATTACTTTCAAACCAAGTTAGGACTGGCACAGGTTCCACACAGTTAGTTAATCTTGGTTGGTTCATGAAAAATTGGAATAAATGGAAGGTTTGTCTATTTTGATTCTCAGTATGAATCTTGGGATGTCTTGAAACATAGTTGATCAAAATGTGGGAACTTAAGGGGTAGTTTTTGAGAGATTTTATATCAATAAATAATTATGGTGAGCATATGTTACCATGTGTTATTGGTAAATGTGTCTCTTGGGATTCAAAGTGATTGAATCACAATATTTCTTTTTCCATGTCTCATTATAGTTATTGTTGAATTTAGTTACTTAAAGTTTAAATTCATTCTTAGGTTTCATGCTCATATGTCTCTTTGTCATTGATATATTGTAACACTCCCCCATAAGGCTTCAAATGAATCCTTGGGAGGGTAAAAACCCTCCATTTGAATATAATCTGGTCAAAGTGATTGATCACATGGTATAAGTTATGGACTAGGGTGTTGTATGTTCCCCTACATTGGATTTAGTGAGAAACCTCAAAGGTATGAGGATAAGAGTCAAGGATATGAGTTTCTTTATTAGAAACCACCATATTTACAATGGAAAACAATCCTAAATAGGTGGAGGATAGGTTGTAAAAGTTAAAAATAATATTTTAATTCCTAGATACCAATGATTCTATCATGGTGGGGTGTTTCATCTTCAATCTTAAAGGCCCATGTATAATGTGGTGGGACTCATTTATTTTGTAAGTGGCAAGAGGGATTCAAGTGGAAAGAATTAAATTACATTATCACCAATAAATTATTACTAGAATATATTTCCTTAGAGAAATAAATAGATTTATTCACCATTGAGAAATAGAATTTGATAGTGATGGAGTATGCTAGTCTCAGATACGGGCTTTCCCTATATTCACATAAGGATATGTCTAATGAGAATATGAAGGTTTGAAATTTTTAGATGGTTCTTTAACCTAATATCTAATCTCAAGTATTAATTTTAATGATTTATACCTATTCCATAATGTTGGATTAGGAATTTATAGTAGATATTAACCAAGATGGTAAGTTAGGATTAACCAGAATTTTTCCTACCCCAAATGGTAGCTTTAGTGTCTCTTTTAAGGGGAAGAGGAATCAGTGTGGGTTTTGAAAAGGAAATTGTGGTGTTTTTTAAAATAATACTTTTTCTACAGAATAATTAGTATTCAATGGACTAAATCATTACCAATGTTTCTATAAGGGGTATATAAAGTGATTTTGTTTTTTTTTCAAATATCTAAATCTCATGTGAATGTCATGATCTCTTATAGAATATTTTCCAGGATTTCTATTCTCCTCACACTAACAATGGATCATACAAAACTTGAAGATATACTATGAGTTTATATTCTTTGTGGACAAAAAAATTTATCCATAGGCCTACATAACAAAGTAGTGACAAGCAGTTGAGGAGACTTTAGTTGAAGTGGATGTGGGTCCTATAATGGTGAGAGGTTCCATTTTTGTTACATCAAACTTAATGAATGATTTTTTTGATATAAGTGCATATCACTCCTTATATCAACATGTATTTTGGATATTTTAAAACTTTTTATTGAACTCATTCCATTCATTAATAAATTATAGACGCCTCTAGGAAAGGAGTTAGGTTTATGATGCCCCTCGTGCTCTTTCTTTCTATGAGATGTTCAGCTGGTTTGGGATTTTCTAGTTTTCAACCTGGATCTCTTCGATATTTTTATTGGTATTGATTGGTTTATTTCTATTAAATATCAAATCTTTTGTTATAATGGGTTTTTTTCCTTTACTACCCTCAATGGGAACTCCCATGTGTTTTAAGGATAATTGGACCCAAGTTCCAATCGGTCAGGACCTCCTTTTATTAAGTTTTGTGACTTAATGTATTTAAATGAAGCCAAATTGGTCTAAGAGTATTTTAGTGGGGATATTCCTTTAAAAATAGTTAATTTCTTGAGGTATTTCTAGATGAATTTTGATTTTTACTCTTGAGAGGGAATTGGACTTCTACTTAGAATTATCATTGGTAACTTAGCCGATATTGATGTCATCTTACTATATGGATCGAACTAAGTTGAAAGATCTAAAAAATAAATTGGATGATCTAAGATATAAGGATATATACCCATGAGTGTCTCACCTTGGGTAACCCCTATTCCCTTTTCGAAGAAGGATGATATAACTCTTCCTTTATGTGTTCATTATCTAAATCACATTCAAGTAAAAGTCAAGAATAAATATCCATTCCCCTACATTAATTATTTTTTAGATCAGTTCAAAGTAGAAAGGTAGATATTTAAAATTTATCTTCACTCTTTTTATCTCCAGTTTAGCATCAAATAGTCTAATATACCAAAAACCACCATGAGAAGTAGGTATGTCCATTTTTAGTACCTCATTATGTTGTTTTGTTTAACTAATTCCCCTACATTCTACATAGTATTGATGAATTATATATTCCACCAGTATATTGAAACTTTTTATGGTGTTCATGGATAAAATTAGTGTTTACTCAAAGTTTAAGGAAGATCACGTGCATCACATGATTCATGTTTTTAGAATCCTAATGGACACTTTATCTCAAAACATGGTATCTCATTTGATCTTGAAAAGGTGATGGTTTTCATGTCATGGGAAGAAATACATAATGTCATTGAGATTCAAAGATTTATAGATTTGGGAGAATATTTATAGTGATTCATAAAGTATTTATCAAAGCTTTCATTGCCTTTGACTATTCTCACCTAGATAGAGGCGATGTTCTGGTGGGATTAGAAGTGTCAAACAACCTTTAATGAAATAAAATTGTGTTTGACCTCTATACTGATCCTGACTCTAACAGAGGGTACATAGGGCTATGTGTTTTATTAAAATACTTCAAGTGTTGGTTTGGGATTGTTTATTATGAAATACGATCATGTGAAGGCTTATGGATCACTTCAAATTTGAATTCACAATAGGAATTATCCCACACATAATGTGAAACTTGCAACTATTGTGTATGACCATAAAAGTTGTTGACCGTATCTTTTCTGGGATAAGTTTATCATTTACTCAAATATCTAGAGTTTTTGGAATGTATTTTCTCAAATATAATAGAATCTCTTCTAGATAATATGGGTAGAATACCTGAATGTTTTTGAATTTGGCGTTGTCTATACTCCAAGAAAGGGTAATGTGGTTTTTGATGGTATTAGTAGGAAGTTTCCTTCTCAAGAGATGAAGGAAGTGAAGGATGAATCAAACTTAATGGGAATATTTACTCATATACACTTGTAATTCATAGAGTAAGGATCTAGTAATTTTCTCAAAAGTGTTCATTTTATATCTTCTTTAATTGATATGTTTTTTCAGGAGTACCAGTTATATATGTAGTCCAAAATTTCAGATATTATTTATATGGTGGGGGACCATAAGTGAACGATCTCTCTCCCTAGAGGGTATTATTTGCATCAAGAACCAATATTTTAGTATTTTAACCATGAGGAATGATGTGTTGTAATATTATCATCATTGTATTTGGGTTTTCCACCCTATAACTAAAATGATATTTTATGACATGAAGTGTCAGATCTGGTGGCTTAGTATGAAATGGGACATAATCAAATTTTTGTCTTGATGTTATACTTTTTAACAGGTTAATTCCAAGCATAAAAAACCTTCTAGTATGATTCATTATATCATCATTACAATATGAAAATATAATTATATGTCATTTTATTTCAATGTTTTCTTACCTTAGACACCCCAGGGTAAGAACATTATTTGGGCGGTGATTGATTGGCTGACCAAGTCAGCTCATTCTGTACCGATCAGCAAAACAACTAAAGTGGCAGACATGGGGAAGTTTATATGTAATGGGCCCTGGGTTTTTTTGTAATTACAATATCCATTATCTTATAAAATACCCTCACTTTACCTCCTCATTTTAGAAGGGCCTTTAAGAGGAAATTGGAACTTGGGTTTGGGTGAGCATAGCATATCTTCCTCACAAAGGTGGGTAGATGAAACAAGTAGTGAAAATTATAGATTATATGCTTTATTCCTATGTGTTGGACATCAGAGGTTCTTAGGATATCCATTTTGGGGTGTTTTATTTTTCCTATAACAAAAGTTACAAATCATCTATTCGGATGACCCCTTTTAATGATATATATAATCAATATAACATCTCACCTATCTATTGGTCTGAGATTGGTGAAGCTTCCTTGATAGGGACAATCTTGGTTCTTGAAATAATTAGAATGTTTAAAATGATTATTTTTATGTTTGATTATAGATCAAAGATAGTAAAAATATGATTTTGATCACCATCACCTCCCTTTGGAGTTTTGGTTCAGCGACCAGGTGTTCTTAAAAGTCTCACCCTGGTTTGGTCTCTAAAAACTTAGGAAAAAAAGAATACTTTCTCATAGATATGTGGGTATATTTGATATCATTGAATGGATTATAAATGTGTATTATCTATTGTCTTAACACCTCATTTTTCTTCAATCCATATAATTTATATGTCTACCAATTCGAGAAGTACCAACCTAACCCAACTCATGTTCGGAATGGGGAGGACCATGACATAGAACCTGGTATGGTTGTGACCAAGAAACTTTTTTGAGTTATTGATTCTAAAATAAAAGTTCTATATAGTAGGTCTAAACCATTTTCCTTGGTTCTATGGTATCAATGTTCTAATACTCTTGATATGTGGTATTAGTAGTCTTTGATGAGGAATCATTGCCCTTATCTCTTTGTGGATCAATCTTCTTCAACTTAGCTTTATAGGGGAAGAAACTGATAAAGTGGGGAGAATTGTCACATCCCTATGTTTATTTGAGGTAATTACATCGTATTTTTACCATATTTCATATAATAATTTTCATGGGCCATTTTGGGTGGATTTTTTTAATTTTTTATAGTTTTCTAGGCATGTTCTATATTGGTGAACAATTAGGGTAAATTATGTAGGTATTACCAAGAAACATTACAGCTTATGTTAGAGTATCAATGGTGATTAAATGGTTAATTTAATGGTTAGTAAAAACTGTTTGGATTTCTCTTAAAATAATACAACTCGGGAGAGAGACATTTCACATGATTGGGGAAGAGTTTATCCAATTGTGCAGCCAAATTGTATGCCTAATTTGGTAGCCCAGAAAGGGGTGTATGGTTGGTGCATAGTTTTCTAAAACATGTGGCCAAATCATGAAATTTTAATTAATTAATCCAAATTTTATTTTTTAAATTTCTCTATTCTTTCTCATTAGTTTTCTAGTGAATTGGGATCTTAACCAAGGAGACTCAACTAAGTTCTTTTGAAAATTATTTACCTTTTAGAGCATGAATTGGTTTGATCTAAGAGAAATGGAACTAGGAATTTTATATTGTGTGACTATTCTTTATTTTCCTACATTATTCATTCAGATTCTACCTTTTCCTCTTGAATGGAACCTTATATCCGGATTTTTTATACTAGATCTAAAGGTTGTGACATGATCAGATTGGGTTTCTTAAAGATTCATCACGGAATTGGAAATGATTGTTCGAATATACCTTGATAATTATGCGTTCTTAGGGGATTATTATGGAATTTTATTTATCTCGCTTAAATTATTCTATAATTGATGAATTGGATATTTTAATTTAATAATTCATGGCTAAGGGTTCATACTTGTCTCTTTGCACCCTCGGTTCTTCCCAGATTGTGGATCCCATGGGAGTGTTGAAATTATCATGTTTTGAGTTAGGTTGTTTCATGAATTGGATTTATTATAAAAACCTTACTTTAGTACTCCTTGAAATTGGTTTCTAAAATTGGTTAATAGAATGGTCAATTTTTTGATAAAATTTTGTGGTTTTTTTATGTTTATGAATGTGTATTTTCTTCTTTTTTTTTTGTCATCAAATATAGTTTTAAAACTTGTTTTTTATAGTTTCAAAGTTGAAAATACCATTTAAAGATTTTAATATAGTAATATAGAATTTAATCATTGAAAATGTAGGGATCTATCCTCAGGAATTAACTCTTAACCCATTAGTTTGATATATTAGGGTTATGTGTTCATTAAGTGGCCCAATTTGTGGTAGGTACCTTCCCTCGAGAGTAAACTCTTACCCCTAGGAATTTTCTACTAGGATAATGTGCACACCAGGTATTGATCAATGGAATTATATAAGGATCCTAATTGACCTATAACTAATGTTACCCCAAGGGAAAGTTTTACCTATTATTATCCTTGAGACGTAAATTTGAAATTTTTATGGAAATTCTTTGAAAACTGGTTTATATGGAAATGTTTTAAAAATTCTAGAAAGTGGTGATTATTTATGTTTTATATTAAAATTTATAAATTTTATCTCGTGCCTTTTATTTTTTTACTTTATCATAATTGGTTTATATTATAAATACGTCTAATAAAACACTTATTGGAATCATACTGGGATTGTTTTACTCACAACCTGTATACACCTTTGGGTATATGTAGATCTTATTTTTTCTATCACAGGTAAAGAAAAAGTGTCATAGGTTAGAAGAATTTGTCTTCATGTTCTAGTAATACAATTATAGTGGTGACTATATTTCACATGGATATGATAGTTTTCTACTCTGGTGTACTTCAATTTGGGTTGTGGTTTTAGCACCTGTTTTCTATAATTTTGTATGTTTTATTTTGTTAATTTGTTTTGAAATAATTCCATTATATTTATTCATGTTATCATGTTATATTTTATTTCAAATAAAAATCATTACCAAAGGTATTTCTTGATTTCTATGAACTTTTTTCCAGCTCATGTGGATCAGGAATGCCTTTAGAGTAATGCCAATATTATCTCAGGTTTCAAACAATTGGGTAATCTGAGTTGGTTCATGATGTAAATTGAACTCATTATCAAAATAGAACATTTTGATTCCAAATATGGAATAAAGTTTCTAAGATTCAATTTATTATAGAGGAAAAACTATTTTTTAATATATTCTAACAAAACATAATAAAAACCTATTTTTAGAAAAAAAATGGATATTTAATAATAAAATTGATTTTACAATAATATTATTTATATAATTGTTCCCCTTGATTTTTATTTTTTATTAATAAAAAAAGAGATTTATGTGAATTTAAAATCAATTTTTAAACATAAAGGTACCTTTTAAATACGTAATCCAAGGAAAATTAACGGTATTTGATAACATAGTTTTTTTCATTATTCTCCTAAAAACAATATTTTTTATATAAATCCCAAAAATTATACGTAAGAAATATTTAGTATGATGAATTAAAAATTTCCTTTCATTTCATTAAATTTAAATTCCAAAAATTCATAAATCAATCATTTAAAATAAAATAAATAATATAAATAAAAATTGATTTTATATAAATATAATCTTCTTAAACATTAAGTGATCTTAACTTTGTTTCATATCAATTACCAATGACTATTAATTTATTTATTTTCAAAATTTGTATTTATAATTTATTGATGTTTTCATTTAATTTTAAAAAATTATTATTAAATTTAGTTTGGTGTTTTGTATAACATAAGTTATCAAACATAATATTATTTAAAGGAAAATACATTCTAAAATGTTAGGGAGTTACACATACTATCCTCCAGCCAAAGAT